>CAWUFW010009086.1:0-600000 GCA_963921515.1 Calotriton arnoldi
GCAGGATCCAAAGAATCCTTGCAGGAAGCCATTGAGCTTCCACCCTCCAAGTATGATACACTCCCATTCTTGGAATTGAGAGCTTTATGTAACTTGAGAAAAATAAGGACAGGCCAAAGCCCCACCACCCAACACCTCAAGGAGCTGTTGGTGGCTTATGACCTTAGTAAGCCTGTAGGGACTGAAGGGGTAGGAGCTGAGGGTGGGGCAGGAGAAGAGGAGGACGCTAGGGGTACCAATACCCCCAGCCCCCCTCTGAAACTGGCCAGGAGGGTGACAATGACCCTGACCTGGAAAACCCAATCCCTCCTGTGGATGATGATGAGGATGATCAAGATGATGCCCTCTTTGTCCCCCCAGGAAGGATTAAGAGTGTGCCCAGGAAGTCTAGATCTCCTTCTCAGGAGTCTAACCACTCTGGCACCTCTATAGGGAGCTCTGTCTCATCTCACAGGAGGGAATCCTCTCATGAGAGGAGAGACCGACTGGTCCAGTATGAGGAAACTCAGCTGGAGATCAGAAAAAAGCAATTGGCTTTAGATAGGGAATCCCTAGATCTCCTTAGAGAGAGAAGAAAGTTGGGACTAGAGTCCCATGGTGGCAGCCATGTCCCTAGAGACAGGGAAAGGTCCTATGACCATAGGAACCTGAGCAAGATTGTCCCTCCCTACCAGAGTGGGGATGATATCCACAAATGGATAACTGCATTAGAGAGGGCCTGTAAAGTACAGAAGGTCCCTCAGGAGCAGTGGGCAGCAATCTTGTGGCTCTCCTTTGCTGACAAAGGTAGAGATAAGCTCCTCACTGTTAGAGAGGAGGATGCTGATAATTACAAGGTCTTGAAGAGTGCTCTTATTGATGGGTTTGGCCTAACCACTGAACAGTACAGGTTGAAGTTCAGAGACACCCAAAAAGCACAGACTCAAGACTGGGTAGACTATGTGGATTGTTCTGCCAAGGCTCTGGAAGGCTGGTTGATGGGCAGTAAGGTGTGTGACTTCTCAGGATTGTACAATCTGATAATGAGGGAGCAGATTCTTAATAACTGTCAAAATCAGCTGTTGCATCAATACCTGGTAGACTCTGATCTGACCTCTCCCCAAGAATTGGGAAAGAAGGCAGACAAATGGGTCAGAACCAGGGTGAAGCAGAAGGTACAGAACCAAGGTGGGGAAACCAAGAAGCAAGATACTAAGAACTCTGACAAGGGTGGGGAGAAGGGTAAAGATCAAAAGTCTTCATCAGGCCCCCAAAAATCTTCTTCTGGTGGGGATTCACAGTCTACCAAAGGGAAAGGCCAAAGAAAACCATGGTGCAAGGTCTGTAAGCAAAAGACCCACTGGACCAGTGATTGCACCAAGTCCAAAGACTCCAGTCCAGCACCCACCAATGCCCCTAAGGCACCTGTTCCCCCTAGTACAGTTGGTGGAAGTGCTCCAGCAAAGGGTTTAGTAGGGTTCACCCTGGGAACTGAGTTGGGCTCTGACTTAGTCAGAGAACTGACTCAGGCTGTGTTAGTCTGTGATGGAGGCATGGATGTGACCTCCACTGTGAGTCCCAGTAATCTGGGCAAGTACAGACAACAGCCTTTAATCAATGGACGTGAGGCTTTGGCATTTAGGGACACAGGGGCAAGTGTCACAATGGTGACACAAGACCTTGTGCTTCCTGGGCAAGTTATGCTTGGTGAGATGTACCAAGTGACCAATGCTAGCAATGTCAGAACAGACCATACTCTGGCAGTTGTTAACTTCTCCTGGGGAGGGGTAACTGGCCTTAAGAAGGTTGTGGTAAGTGCAAACCTACCAGTCGAATGCTTGCTTGGCAATGACTTAGAGACTTCTGCTTGGGCAGAAGTGGAGCTCAGGACCCATGCAGAAATGCTGGGGATCCCTGCAGATGTGTTTGCTGTGACCAGGTCACAAGCCAAAATGTCTAGCACTGAACAGGCCTTGGATTCTGGAAGAATGGACCAAGTGCCTTCCAAGAGGAGGAGTAGTAGGGTTAAGGCAGTGCCTTCCCCCTTGGCTCAGGAGGAAGATCAGTCCCTTGAGGGGGATGATCTCAGCCCTGAAGAAGGAACTGTCCCAGAGGAACTTGAACCTGACCAGGTTGAGTTCTTGGGGACAGGGGGACCTTCTAGGGCAGATCTGAGCCAGGAGCAGCAGAGCTGCCCCTCCCTTGAACCCCTCAGACAGCAAGCTGCTGCTGAGGCTGCTGGGAAAGCTAGTGGTCCCCATACAGTGTATTGGGATGATGGACTCCTGTACTCAGAGAGTAGAGACCCCAAGCCTGGTGCTACCAGGAGGTTGGTAATACCTTTGAAGTTCAGGGGCTTCCTATTGACCCTAGCCCATGATATTCCCTTAGCAGGTCACCTGGGCCAGAACAAGACTTGGGACAGAATTGTCCCTCACTTTCACTGGCCCCACATGTCTGAAGACAGTAAGGAGTTTTGTCGCTCCTGTGTAACCTGCCAAGCCAGTGGCAAAGCAGGTGGCACTACAAAGGCCCCCCTGATACCACTACCTGTGGTGGGGGTGCCCTTTGAAAGGGTAGGGATTGACATTGTTGGTCCCATGGATCCCCAAACAGCCTCTGGGCACAGGTTTATCCTGGTGGTAGTGGATCATGCCACCAGGTACCCAGAAGCTATTCCCCTCAGGACCACTACAGCACCTGTGGTGGCAAGGGCCCTCCTGGGAATCTTCTCAAGAGTGGGCTTTCCTAAGGAGGTAGTCTCAGACAGGGGTGCTAACTTCATGTCTGGGTACTTAAAAGCAATGTGGAAGGAGTGTGGAGTGACTTATAAGTTCACCACACCCTATCACCCACAATGCAATGGTTTAGTTGAGAGATTCAACAAAACCTTGAAGGGCATGATTAAAGGGCTCCCAGAAAAGCTTAGGCGTAGATGGGACATACTCTTGCCCTGCCTTTTATTCGCATATAGGGAGGTGCCTCAGAAGGGGGTTGGTTACAGCCCTTTTGAACTTCTGTTTGGCCACCCTGTGAGGGGTCCACTGTGCTTGGTGAAGGAAGGATGGGAGTTACCTCTCAAGCCCCCAAAGCAAGATATAGTGGACTATGTACTTGGTCTCCGCTCCAGGATGGCTGAGTACATGAAAAAGGCAACCAAAAACCTTGAGGCTAGCCAGGAACTTCAGAAGGCCTGGCATGACCAAAAGGCTGTTCTGACTGTTTACCAGCCAGGACAGAAGGTGTGGGTGTTGGAGCCAGTGGCCCCAGCAGCTCTCCAAGATAAATGGAGTGGACCCCACACTATTGTTGAGCAGAAGGGTGAGGTCACTTATTTAGTGGACCTAGGAACACCCAGGAGTCCCCACAGGGTTCTCCATGTCAACAGGTTAAAACCATATGTGGACAGGGCAGACATGGGCTTGCTCATGGCTACTGATGAAGGGCAGGAGGAAGAGAGTGACCCACTCCCTGACCTGCTCTCACAGAACCCTGACGATGGGTCAGTTGATGGTGTAGCCTTGGCAGGCAGCCTCACTACCCAGCAACAAGCTGATTGCAGGCAAGTCCTCAATCAGTTTAGACATATGTTTTCACTGACACCCAGTCAGACCACCTGGTGCACTCATGAAGTGGACACTGGGGACAGTCTGCCTATTAAAAACAAGATTTATAGGCAACCTGACCATGTCAGGGACTGTATCAGGACTGAAGTCCAGAAAATGTTGGAATTGGGAGTAATTGAACCCTCAGATAGCCCTTGGGCTAGTCCAGTAGTCCTTGTACCGAAACCTCACACCAGTGGTGGAAAGAGAGAGATGAGGTTCTGTGTAGACTACAGGGGTCTCAATGCAGTCACTAGGACTGATGCCCATCCAATACCCAGGGCAGATGAGCTCATAGATACTTTGGCCTCTGCCAAATATCTCAGCACATTTGACCTAACAGCTGGCTACTGGCAGATCAGACTAGCTGATACTGCAAAGCCCAAGACAGCATTCTCAACCCCTAGTGGACATTATCAATTTGTGGTAATGCCCTTTGGTCTGAAGAATGCACCTGCCACTTTCCAGAGGTTGGTGAATACAGTTCTCACAGGACTGGAAGCCTATAGTGCAGCTTATCTAGATGATATTGCTGTCTTTAGCTCCACCTGGGAGGATCACCTGGTCCACCTCAGGAATGTTTTACAGGCCCTGCAAAAGGCAGGCCTGACTATCAAGGCCACTAAGTGCCAGATAGGGCAGAGTCAGGTTGTGTACCTGGGCCACCTTGTGGGTGGAGGCCAGGTTCAACCTTTGCAGAGCAAGATCCAGACCATCATGGACTGGACTGCTCCCACTACCCAGACTCAGGTGAGAGCCTTCTTAGGCCTGACTGGGTACTATAGGAGATTTGTCAAGGGGTATGGATCAATAGTGACACCCTTGAATGACTTAACTTCTAAGAAAATGCCCAAAAAGGTTCAGTGGACAGTTAGCTGTCAAAAGGCATTTGATGACCTCAAGCAGGCCATGTGCACTGCTCCAATTCTGCAGAGTCCTGATTACTCCAAGAAGTTCATTGTTCAAACTGATGCATCTGAATTGGGGGTAGGGGCTGTACTGTCACAATTGAATGAAGAAGGTCAGGATCAGCCAGTAGCTTTTATTAGCAGAAGGCTGACCCCTAGAGAGAAACGTTGGTCAGCCATAGAGAGGGAGGCCTTTGCTGTGGTCTGGGCTCTGAAGAAGTTGAGGCCATACTTGTTTGGTACACACTTCCTGGTTCAGACAGACCATAAGCCCCTCTTATGGCTAAAACAAATGAAGGGTGAAAACCCCAAACTGCTTAGGTGGTCCATTTCCCTACAGGGGATGGACTTTACAGTGGAACATAGGCCTGGGAGTAACCATGCGAATGCAGATGGACTCTCTAGGTATTTCCACTTAGAACATGAAGACTTAACTGGGCAAGGTTAGTTTAATGTCCCTACGTTTGGGGGGGGTTGTGTAGGAGAGTAGGATCTGCTTCACATGGGTACCCCCACTTTTTGCTGATGCTTCACTGTTTTTCGACATTAGTCTGGCTGGGGCCCTGCTAATCAGAACCCCAGCCTAGCTGCTTCCTCTCTAAAATGGTTTCCATGTGCCTTAGGCACATCACTGATTGGGATCTGGAGTGCCCTTATAAGTCCCTAGTATATGGTATACTATGTACCAAGGGCATAGGTACCTCAGAGGCCTGCCAGGGGCTGCAGCATGTATTATGCCACCCCTGGAAGGCCATCCAAACTGACACCACAGGTCTGCTACTGCAGCCTGGGTAAGGTGGTGCATGCACCCCTTACTGTGATATAGGTTACCTATATCACGAAATACATACACACATATAAACCTATAAGTCACTCCTAAGGCAGGCCTTATCAATCCTAAAGGCAGAGTGCATGGTTCCTATGTGAGAGGGTGCCCCTGCATGAGCAGGGCCCCTCTGCAGTGTTCGGAGACCATCTCTGATGCTGTTTGTAGTGCAGCCTGACCATATACTCTTAAGCGCATTATATCCTCGCGGTAAAATGCTAACTTTGGAATGGCTGCACCTAAACATGTCGTGTTTGGTGTCAAACATCTTGGAATACTACCCCCCGCCAATCCTGGCGGCGGGGGTAGCATTCCACCCTTCTAGAGGGAAAGACATGTTAACTCTGACGAGTCCGGTAACTTCTTTCCAGAGCCCTGGCATCACAAAATGGATGCTGCTGCCACAGACACGAGTCTGGCCTCCTGCTGCTGGACGAAACTCCGGCAGGGGAGGCCTGGACAATAGGTTTCCTGTCCCAGGGAGGTGTGACCACCTCCCCAGACAGGATAATGTGTATTGGGGCTGGGCGGGAGCACTTTCGGGTGCTTTGAAGTCCTGCACTGGGGGCACATTTGGTGTCCCTGTGCATACCCCAGTTCAAACCGGATCAGGGGCTTGCAGCCCCTGCTTTGGCGCGAACTGGACAAAGGGAAAGGGGTGTAGCCACCCCTCTGCCCTGACCCACCCATAGGTGGGGCCACAGAGTAGTCCAACCCCTATTTTTAGAATAAAGGTAGGAACCCAGTCCTTAGGACTTTAGATTATACCTGGACGAAACTCTGAAACTGAATCCTGGACCTTCGACGCTCTACGACAAGATTAGAGGACTGAAGAATCTCCCTTGGGGTCAAGGAGTGACTCCCCTGCTTGGCAGGCACCAAAGAAGCATCTGTCCGGTTCGCATTTCTGAAGCTCCCGTCGGACGCCGAAGTCATCGCATCACCAGAGGTGGATTCTCAGACTTCCCCGAGGCTACCCTGAGTCCCCAGCAAAGCTGAGGCCCGTGGCTATCGTGGGTGACTTGAGACCGTGACCCCTGGACACCGAGCACATTTGCAAGTGCATCCTCTTCTGGGTCTCCCAAGAAGTCGTGCTTTGGGCTCCGAGTAGCCCTAGCCTCCAGCACCACCTGCACCGGAGATCACTGGCCCCCACTCCACGAGTGTCCTGTAAGCCAGCTCCACGTGCGGCGTCACGAGGCTCCTTCGCGGTCGCTAGCCCGTTGGCTAGTAGCCCTTAACGAAGGCCAATCCTTTTCTTACTTGGCATCCTGGTTGCTCCAGGCCTGCCCTCACTTACCCTCGCTGGGTGAGTTCCACAGACCTTGCTGGTCTGCACCATCGACGATCTACATCTTCACCGAGACTTGCCGTTGCCAAGGCTTGTTGGGTCCAATCCGGTCGCCGACACCTCAGCACTCGACAGACATCGTGTACCAGCCCGAATCCTGCTCCTGGTCGCCGACAACGCCTCCTGGACCTCGTGGCTGAAGAGTCAAGACGACCGTCAACGCACCTGAAGCACTCGACATCGGTGGGCATCTGTCCATCGCCTTCCTGGTCACTGGCTAGTGACCCAGACTCTGTCCCCTCTGCTTTCAGGTTCTTCAGAACTCCGATCCACTCTTGGATCCACCCGGACACTTTTCTCTTGGCCGCCAGCAGCACTTTGCAGCAGATCGCCATTCGAATCGACGACGAAACCCGACCCCGAAAGGCACCTATGCACCCGGCTTCCCTGGGTGAGGTAACACGAGTACTCCGGTGCTCCCGTGGGTAGAGACTCTTCAAAGTCCTAGATCTCAAAGGGTTTTGTCCTAGTCCTCTTTTAAGTGTCCCTTTCCTCTATTTTCCCGATCCCGACTTTCTCCATAGAAGTTAACGGCGTATCGCGGTTGTGTATTTACACTGCACGCGTCTCCCGTGGGTCCCCTGTGTCACTACCTTGGGTGGTTCCTTGTGGTCCAAGCACTTCAAGAGGCTCTAGGCCTAGTGTCTAGTTCAGTCATGGTTCGCATACCACTTTATTGGTATATGGTTTGGTACGCCCCTAGGGCCCAAACGTGTATTTGTGCTATTACTGTGATTTAATAACTTATAACTTATGTACTTCGAACTCTAGCCTCATACAGAGACTAGAGGGGTGTGTTTAGCAATAAATACATATATTTTGAATATATACCTGGTGTGGTGCTCTTTCATTTGATCACTCAAGAGATTATAGACTGGTAAAACAAGCTGCTTTACATTCCTTCAAGACTTAGCCTGAAGGCTGCTCTCCATAGCTACCACTAGGATAGCTTTCAATAAAGGTTGTCTTTAACCTATCTCCAATAAGGGGTTGTTTGGACTGGTGCAAGGTGCCCACTGTAATTAGTGGACAGCATATACCAGGCCAACTTCTCACATTGGTGTGCAGCGTGTGGGATTCCAGCTTGCTATTGTTTTACCAGATAATCTCAATTGAATTGATCAACTGAAAACCACTAAAGGTACCTAAGGTACATATAATTTAAGCTTAGAATAACAGTAAGTTCTACTGAACTTAGAGTTGTGTGTTAAGGGATAGCACAACCCTTTCTACAACTCAAGAGAGTTTAGTAGGCCACACTAGAGTAGGTAGTGCATACACCACACCACACTAGTAATGTCTTTAAGGGCAGGATCCAAAGAATCCTTGCAGGAAGCCATTGAGCTTCCACCCTCCAAGTATGATACACTCCCATTCTTGGAATTGAGAGCTTTATGTAACTTGAGAAAAATAAGGACAGGCCAAAGCCCCACCACCCAACACCTCAAGGAGCTGTTGGTGGCTTATGACCTTAGTAAGCCTGTAGGGACTGAAGGGGTAGGAGCTGAGGGTGGGGCAGGAGAAGAGGAGGACGCTAGGGGTACCAATACCCCCAGCCCCCCCTCTGAAACTGGCCAGGAGGGTGACAATGACCCTGACCTGGAAAACCCAATCCCTCCGGTGGATGATGATGAGGATGATCATGATGATGCCCTCTTTGTCCCCCCAGGAAGGATTAAGAGTGTGCCCAGGAAGTCTAGATCTCCTTCTCAGGAGTCTAACCACTCTGGCACCTCTATAGGGAGCTCTGTCTCATCTCACAGGAGGGAATCCTCTCATGAGAGGAGAGACCGACTGGTCCAGTATGAGGAAACTCAGCTGGAGATCAGAAAAAAGCAATTGGCTTTAGATAGGGAATCCCTAGATCTCCTTAGGGAGAGAAGAAAGTTGGGACTAGAGTCCCATGGTGGCAGCCATGTCCCTAGAGACAGGGAAAGGTCCTATGACCATAGGAACCTGAGCAAGATTGTCCCTCCCTACCAGAGTGGGGATGATATCCACAAATGGATAACTGCATTAGAGAGGGCCTGTAAAGTACAGAAGGTCCCTCAGGAGCAGTGGGCAGCGATCTTGTGGCTCTCCTTTGCTGACAAAGGTAGAGATAAGCTCCTCACTGTTAGAGAGGAGGATGCTGATAATTACAAGGTCTTGAAGAGTGCTCTTATTGATGGGTTTGGCCTAACCACTGAACAGTACAGGTTGAAGTTCAGAGACACCCAAAAAGCACAGACTCAAGACTGGGTAGACTATGTGGATTGTTCTGCCAAGGCTCTGGAAGGCTGGTTGATGGGCAGTAAGGTGTGTGACTTCTCAGGATTGTACAATCTGATAATGAGGGAGCAGATTCTTAATAACTGTCAAAATCAGCTGTTGCATCAATACCTGGTAGACTCTGATCTGACCTCTCCCCAAGAATTGGGAAAGAAGGCAGACAAATGGGTCAGAACCAGGGTGAAGCAGAAGGTACAGAACCAAGGTGGGGAAACCAAGAAGCAAGATACTAAGAACTCTGACAAGGGTGGGGAGAAGGGTAAAGATCAAAAGTCTTCATCAGGCCCCCAAAAATCTTCTTCTGGTGGGGATTCACAGTCTACCAAAGGGAAAGGCCAAAGAAAACCATGGTGCAAGGTCTGTAAGCAAAAGACCCACTGGACCAGTGATTGCACCAAG
The DNA here is from genome assembly GCA_963921515.1 of Calotriton arnoldi. Lineage (NCBI taxonomy): Eukaryota > Metazoa > Chordata > Amphibia > Caudata > Salamandridae > Calotriton > Calotriton arnoldi. The sequence goes on from CAWUFW010009086.1 coordinate 9,340, forward strand.
TCCAAAGACTCCAGTCCAGCACCCACCAATGCCCCTAAGGCACCTGTTCCCCCTAGTACAGTTGGTGGAAGTGCTCCAGCAAAGGGTTTAGTAGGGTTCACCCTGGGAACTGAGTTGGGCTCTGACTTAGTCAGAGAACTGACTCAGGCTGTGTTAGTCTGTGATGGAGGCATGGATGTGACCTCCACTGTGAGTCCCAGTAATCTGGGCAAGTACAGACAACAGCCTTTAATCAATGGACGTGAGGCTTTGGCATTTAGGGACACAGGGGCAAGTGTCACAATGGTGACACAAGACCTTGTGCTTCCTGGGCAAGTTATGCTTGGTGAGATGTACCAAGTGACCAATGCTAGCAATGTCAGAACAGACCATACTCTGGCAGTTGTTAACTTCTCCTGGGGAGGGGTAACTGGCCTTAAGAAGGTTGTGGTAAGTGCAAACCTACCAGTCGAATGCTTGCTTGGCAATGACTTAGAGACTTCTGCTTGGGCAGAAGTGGAGCTCAGGACCCATGCAGAAATGCTGGGGATCCCTGCAGATGTGTTTGCTGTGACCAGGTCACAAGCCAAAATGTCTAGCACTGAACAGGCCTTGGATTCTGGAAGAATGGACCAAGTGCCTTCCAAGAGGAGGAGTAGTAGGGTTAAGGCAGTGCCTTCCCCTTGGCTCAGGAGGAAGATCAGTCCCTTGAGGGGGATGATCTCAGCCCTGAAGAAGGAACTGTCCCAGAGGAACTTGAACCTGACCAGGTTGAGTTCTTGGGGACAGGGGGACCTTCTAGGGCAGATCTGAGCCAGGAGCAGCAGAGCTGCCCCTCCCTTGAACCCCTCAGACAGCAAGCTGCTGCTGAGGCTGCTGGGAAAGCTAGTGGTCCCCATACAGTGTATTGGGATGATGGACTCCTGTACTCAGAGAGTAGAGACCCCAAGCCTGGTGCTACCAGGAGGTTGGTAATACCTTTGAAGTTCAGGGGCTTCCTATTGACCCTAGCCCATGATATTCCCTTAGCAGGTCACCTGGGCCAGAACAAGACTTGGGACAGAATTGTCCCTCACTTTCACTGGCCCCACATGTCTGAAGACAGTAAGGAGTTTTGTTGCTCCTGTGTAACCTGCCAAGCCAGTGGCAAAGCAGGTGGCACTACAAAGGCCCCCTGATACCACTACCTGTGGTGGGGGTGCCCTTTGAAAGGGTAGGGATTGACATTGTTGGTCCCATGGATCCCCAAACAGCCTCTGGGCACAGATTTATCCTGGTGGTAGTGGATCATGCCACCAGGTACCCAGAAGCTATTCCCCTCAGGACCACTACAGCACCTGTGGTGGCAAGGGCCCTCCTGGGAATCTTCTCAAGAGTGGGCTTTCCTAAGGAGGTAGTCTCAGACAGGGGTGCTAACTTCATGTCTGGGTACTTAAAAGCAATGTGGAAGGAGTGTGGAGTGACTTATAAGTTCACCACACCCTATCACCCACAATGCAATGGTTTAGTTGAGAGATTCAACAAAACCTTGAAGGGCATGATTAAAGGGCTCCCAGAAAAGCTTAGGCGTAGATGGGACATACTCTTGCCCTGCCTTTTATTCGCATATAGGGAGGTGCCTCAGAAGGGGGTTGGTTACAGCCCTTTTGAACTTCTGTTTGGCCACCCTGTGAGGGGTCCACTGTGCTTGGTGAAGGAAGGATGGGAGTTACCTCTCAAGCCCCCAAAGCAAGATATAGTGGACTATGTACTTGGTCTCCGCTCCAGGATGGCTGAGTACATGAAAAAGGCAACCAAAAACCTTGAGGCTAGCCAGGAACTTCAGAAGGCCTGGCATGACCAAAAGGCTGTTTTGACTGTTTACCAGCCAGGACAGAAGGTGTGGGTGTTGGAGCCAGTGGCCCCAGCAGCTCTCCAAGATAAATGGAGTGGACCCCACACTATTGTTGAGCAGAAGGGTGAGGTCACTTATTTAGTGGACCTAGGAACACCCAGGAGTCCCCACAGGGTTCTCCATGTCAACAGGTTAAAACCATATGTGGACAGGGCAGACATGGGCTTGCTCATGGCTACTGATGAAGGGCAGGAGGAAGAGAGTGACCCACTCCCTGACCTGCTCTCACAGAACCCTGACGATGGGTCAGTTGATGGTGTAGCCTTGGCAGGCAGCCTCACTACCCAGCAACAAGCTGATTGCAGGCAAGTCCTCAATCAGTTTAGACATATGTTTTCACTGACACCCAGTCAGACCACCTGGTGCACTCATGAAGTGGACACTGGGGACAGTCTGCCTATTAAAAACAAGATTTATAGGCAACCTGACCATGTCAGGGACTGTATCAGGACTGAAGTCCAGAAAATGTTGGAATTGGGAGTAATTGAACCCTCAGATAGCCCTTGGGCTAGTCCAGTAGTCCTTGTACCGAAACCTCACACCAGTGGTGGAAAGAGAGAGATGAGGTTCTGTGTAGACTACAGGGGTCTCAATGCAGTCACTAGGACTGATGCCCATCCAATACCCAGGGCAGATGAGCTCATAGATACTTTGGCCTCTGCCAAATATCTCAGCACATTTGACCTAACAGCTGGCTACTGGCAGATCAGACTAGCTGATACTGCAAAGCCCAAGACAGCATTCTCAACCCCTAGTGGACATTATCAATTTGTGGTAATGCCCTTTGGTCTGAAGAATGCACCTGCCACTTTCCAGAGGTTGGTGAATACAGTTCTCACAGGACTGGAAGCCTATAGTGCAGCTTATCTAGATGATATTGCTGTCTTTAGCTCCACCTGGGAGGATCACCTGGTCCACCTCAGGAATGTTTTACAGGCCCTGCAAAAGGCAGGCCTGACTATCAAGGCCACTAAGTGCCAGATAGGGCAGAGTCAGGTTGTGTACCTGGGCCACCTTGTGGGTGGAGGCCAGGTTCAACCTTTGCAGAGCAAGATCCAGACCATCATGGACTGGACTGCTCCCACTACCCAGACTCAGGTGAGAGCCTTCTTAGGCCTGACTGGGTACTATAGGAGATTTGTCAAGGGGTATGGATCAATAGTGACACCCTTGAATGACTTAACTTCTAAGAAAATGCCCAAAAAGGTTCAGTGGACAGTTAGCTGTCAAAAGGCATTTGATGACCTCAAGCAGGCCATGTGCACTGCTCCAATTCTGCAGAGTCCTGATTACTCCAAGAAGTTCATTGTTCAAACTGATGCATCTGAATTGGGGGTAGGGGCTGTACTGTCACAATTGAATGAAGAAGGTCAGGATCAGCCAGTAGCTTTTATTAGCAGAAGGCTGACCCCTAGAGAGAAACGTTGGTCAGCCATAGAGAGGGAGGCCTTTGCTGTGGTCTGGGCTCTGAAGAAGTTGAGGCCATACTTGTTTGGTACACACTTCCTGGTTCAGACAGACCATAAGCCCCTCTTATGGCTAAAACAAATGAAGGGTGAAAACCCCAAACTGCTTAGGTGGTCCATTTCCCTACAGGGGATGGACTTTACAGTGGAACATAGGCCTGGGAGTAACCATGCGAATGCAGATGGACTCTCTAGGTATTTCCACTTAGAACATGAAGACTTAACTGGGCAAGGTTAGTTTAATGTCCCTACGTTTGGGGGGGTTGTGTAGGAGAGTAGGATCTGCTTCACATGGGTACCCCCACTTTTTGCTGATGCTTCACTGTTTTTCGACATTAGTCTGGCTGGGGCCCTGCTAATCAGAACCCCAGCCTAGCTGCTTCCTCTCTAAAATGGTTTCCATGTGCCTTAGGCACATCACTGATTGGGATCTGGAGTGCCCTTATAAGTCCCTAGTATATGGTATACTATGTACCAAGGGCATAGGTACCTCAGAGGCCTGCCAGGGGCTGCAGCATGTATTATGCCACCCCTGGAAGGCCATCCAAACTGACACCACAGGTCTGCTACTGCAGCCTGGGTAAGGTGGTGCATGCACCCCTTACTGTGATATAGGTTACCTATATCACGAAATACATACACACATATAAACCTATAAGTCACTCCTAAGGCAGGCCTTATCAATCCTAAAGGCAGAGTGCATGGTTCCTATGTGAGAGGGTGCCCCTGCATGAGCAGGGCCCCTCTGCAGCGTTCGGAGACCATCTCTGATGCTGTTTGTAGTGCAGCCTGACCATATACTCTTAAGCGCATTATATCCTCGCGGTAAAATGCTAACTTTGGAATGGCTGCACCTAAACATGTCGTGTTTGGTGTCAAACATCTTGGAATACTACCCCCCGCCAATCCTGGCGGCGGGGGTAGCATTCCACCCTTCTAGAGGGAAAGACATGTTAACTCTGACGAGTCCGGTAACTTCTTTCCAGAGCCCTGGCATCACAAAATGGATGCTGCTGCCACAGACACGAGTCTGGCCTCCTGCTGCTGGACGAAACTCCGGCAGGGGAGGCCTGGACAATAGGTTTCCTGTCCCAGGGAGGTGTGACCACCTCCCCAGACAGGATAATGTGTATTGGGGCTGGGCGGGAGCACTTTCGGGTGCTTTGAAGTCCTGCACTGGGGGCACATTTGGTGTCCCTGTGCATACCTCAGTTCAAACCGGATCAGGGGCTTGCAGCCCCTGCTTTGGCGCAAACTGGACAAAGGGAAAGGGGTGTATCCACCCCTCTGCCCTGACCCACCCATAGGTGGGGCCACAGAGTAGTCCAACCCCTATTTTTAGAATAAAGGTAGGAACCCAGTCCTTAGGACTTTAGATTATACCTGGACGAAACTCTGAAACTGAATCCTGGACCTTCGACGCTCTACGACAAGATTAGAGGACTGAAGAATCTCCCTTGGGGTCAAGGAGTGACTCCCCTGCTTGGCAGGCACCAAAGAAGCATCTGTCCGGTTCGCATTTCTGAAGCTCCCGTCGGACGCCGAAGTCATCGCATCACCAGAGGTAGATTCTCAGCCTTCCCCGAGGCTACCCTGAGTCCCCAGCAAAGCTGACGCCCGTGGCTATCGTGGGTGACTTGAGACCGTGACCCCTGGACACCGAGCACATTTGCAAGTGCATCCTCTTCTGGGTCTCCCAAGAAGTCGTGCTTTGGACTCCGAGTAGCCCTAGCCTCCAGCACCACCTGCACCGGAGATCACTGGCCCCCACTCCACGAGTGTCCTGTAAGCCAGCTCCACGTGCGGCGTCACGAGGCTCCTTCGCGGTCGCTAGCCCGTTGGCTAGTAGCCCTTAACGAAGGCCAATCCTTTTCTTACTTGGCATCCTGGTTGCTCCAGGCCTGCCCTCACTTACCCTCGCTGGGTGAGTTCCACAGACCTTGCTGGTCTGCACCATCGACGATCTACATCTTCACCGAGACTTGCCGTTGCCAAGGCTTGTTGGGTCCAATCCGGTCGCCGACGCCTCAGCACTCGACAGACATCGTGTACCAGCCCGAATCCTGCTCCTGGTTGCCGACAACGCCTCCTGGACCTCGTGGCTGAAGAGTCAAGACGACCGTCAACGCACCTGAAGCACTCGACATCGGTGGGCATCTGTCCATCGCCTTCCTGGTCACTGGCTAGTGACCCAGACTCTGTCCCCTCTGCTTTCAGGTTCTTCAGAACTCCGATCCTCTCTTGGATCCACCCGGACACTTTTCTCTTGGCCGCCAGCAGCACTTTGCAGCAGATCGCCATTCGAATCGACGACGAAACCCGACCCCGAAAGGCACCTATGCACCCGGCTTCCCTGGGTGAGGTAACACGAGTACTCCGGTGCTCCCGTGGGTAGAGACTCTTCAAAGTCCTAGATCTCAAAGGGTTTTGTCCTAGTCCTCTTTTAAGTGTCCCTTTCCTCTATTTTCCCGATCCCGACTTTCTCCATAGAAGTTAACGGCGTATCGCGGTTGTGTATTTACACTGCACGCGTCTCCCGTGGTTCCCCTGTGTCACTACCTTGGGTGGTTCCTTGTGGTCCAAGCACTTCTAGAGGCTCTAGGCCTAGTGTCTAGTTCAGTCGTGGTTCGCATACCACTTTATTGGTATATGGTTTGGTACGCCCCTAGGGCCCAAACGTGTATTTGTGCTATTACTGTGATTTAATAACTTATAACTTATGTACTTCGAACTCTAGCCTCATAAAGAGACTAGAGGGGTGTGTTTAGCAATAAATACATATATTTTGAATATATACCTGATGTGGTGCTCTTTCATTTGATCACTCAAGAGATTATAGACTGGTAAAACAAGCTGCTTTACATTCCTTCAAGACTTAGCCTGAAGGCTGCTCTCCATAGCTACCACTAGGATAGCTTTCAATAAAGGTTGTCTTTAACCTATCTCCAATAAGGGGTTGTTTGGACTGGTGCAAGGTGCCCACTGTAATTAGTGGACAGCATATACCAGGCCAACTTCTCACACTTATATCTTGGTTTGCCTCTCTGGTTCTTATATCTTGGTTTGCCTCTCTTCTTTGCTTCTCTTTTCCTTTTCTGATGCTCTCTTCTTTCAATGGTTTCTTGTTTCTGATTTCCTCAGTTTCTCCTCATCTTTGGTTCTTCTTTCTTGTCCCTCATTGTTGTTTTATTTATATATAGAAGAAAGGGGGATATGTTGTATCTTGACTCCAATGTTATTCTTGCTCTCTCTGTGGAACCTTGCTATGATGTCATCCTACAGAATTTTAGGAGTCAAATCTACACAGTTGACTGGGCTGAGCAGCATGCTGGCTGCTCCTGGTGGGGTCTATTGTATCATCTTGAATAAAGCTACTTGAAACTCATCATGCGTACCTGACTCAATCACTACAAAAACAAACTCCTGCTTTGGGAGTTTGTTTTCTCTAAGCAGAAATTATTTTTGTGAGTGTGTTTTAGGCATGGCCCCTGCTCTGCAGACCTTCATTGCTGTGAAGGAAGCAGTGGTGCCGGCACCAGGCCAGACAGGCGTGAATCTCTAGGGCAGATGATTTTCTGCAAAGGTGGCGGAGGCCATGACGTCTGCTCCACTGGCACACTGGTGGACCATCCCCAGGTTCTAAATGATTCCAAAGGTTTTTAGATGTTTCATGATCCCAACTCTGAAACTTTATTGAGACACATTAGAACCTATTCACAAAGGTAAACCTACATAGGACCTATTGACAAATGTAAATTTACACATGAGTAAATCTACATGTGTAAATTTACTCTTATTCTTTGTAGTAAGTGTACTACTTCTGGTTATGTGCAATTTCCAAATGTAAATTTACTACAAAGCGTAGACTTACATGTCTGCACCCTCTGAAATAGGGAGTGGAGCCAAATTTATGAGTGTAAAGTTACTACTTTGCACACGTTGGTGGAACTCTCTGCGACCACGGCTGAGATTTTTCTGTGGGAAAGTACAGGAAAATGTTCAAAAGTTTATTAAACTTTAAGAATGCATAGTAAAATATTTTTATGTTAAATATTTATGTAAATAATTTTGTAAATCTATTATATATCTATTGCAAATACAGAACAAACTAATAAATATGCTACATCACTATTAACTTAGTTTTGAATGAAATATTTAATCCATTTAAATAAATTAAAATTATTGTTTTAAAGTTTTATTTATAAAACCCCACATAAAGCAAAATGTTTATATGTATTTATTATGTATCAGATATTGCAAAAAGTTATACATAGAATTAATTTAAATTAATGTGAATATATGTAAAAAATAGTACATTTATTTTAAAATTACAAAAAGGCTATTGAAATATTTTATCATAAAATAATATTTATGTTTCATTTAGGTATGCTTTTTCAACATTAAATTACGTTTATATATATTATTAAAATTCCAAATAAATTAATTTATTTTACCATTATATCCTATGGGGTTCTCCTTTAAGTCACTGCCTCAATTATTCTCTAAGGAAGGGTTTTGAAGTACCAGGGGTTGGCTATATGTGATGCTGGACTTACCCCAGGTCTACGCTGGAGTTCATCTACTGTTTTGGATCTTTTTTGGATGTACCAACTATAGAAGTGCAGTTTGTAAATAGCAAGGGGTTACGCGTGCTTGTCTATCCCTCCCTAAACCCTTTCTTAGCTCTCCCAAAACCCTCCTTACTTCCTCCTAAACCCCACCCATTTAGTAGTAAGGGTTCCCTAGGGGAAACAGCCATTACAACGAATTTATTACAACGCATGCCATTACAACGCATGCCAACACAACGCAACTACCATTACATCGCAATGCCATTACAACGCATGGCATTACAATGTATATGCCTTTACCAGGCATGCCTTTACAACGAATTTCGTTGTAAAGGCATGAATGGTACAGGCATATGTGTTTTACATGTAAGTATAAGGTAAGTATAGGGTTTAGGGTGGGTTTGGGTTTTGGGGTGTAGGGGTATAGGTTTTGGGGTGCCAAGGTTAATTTTAGTGTTCAGGGTGAATTTTGGTTTTGGGGTGCCAAGGGTAATTTTAAGTTTTAGGGTAAGTATGGGTTTTGGGGTAGTAAGGGTAATTTTTGGGTTCAGTGTTGGTTTGATTTGGGGTGCCCAGGGTAATTTTAGGGTTCAGGGTGGATTTGGGTTTAGGGGTGCCAAGGGCAATTTTAAGTTTTAGGATGGGTATGGGTTTTGGGGTTGCAAGGGTAATTTTAGGGTTGAGGGTGGGTCTGGGTTTTGGGGTGCTTAGAGTAACTTTAGGATTCAGGATGGGTATGGTTTTTGGGGTGCCAAGGGTAATTTTAGGGTTCAGGGTGGGTATGGGTTTTGGGGTGCAAAGAGTAATTTTAGGGTTCAGGGTGTGTATGGGTTTTGGGGTGCTCAGGGTAAATTTAGGGTTCAGGGTTGGTTTGGAGTGCCAAGGGTAATTTCAGGGTTCAGGGTGGGTATGGGTTTTGGGGTGCAGAGAGTAATTTTAGGGTTCAGGGTGGGTATGGGTTTTGGGTGCCCAGGGTAATTTTAGGGTTTAGGGTTGGTTTGGGTTTTGGGGTGCCAAGGGTAATTTTAGGGTTCAGAGTGGGTATGGGTTTTGGGTGCTAAGAGTAATTTTAGGGTTCAGGCTGGGCATGGGTTTTGGGGTGCAAAGAGTAATTTTAGGGTTCAGGGTGGGTATGGGTTTTGGGGTGCTCAGTGTCATTTTAGGGTTCAGGGTTGGTTTGGGTTTTGTGGTGCTAAGGGTAATTTTAGGGTTCAGAGTGGGTATGGGTTTTGGGGTGCAAAGAATAATTTTAGGGTTCAGGGTGGGTATGGGTTTTGGGTGCCCAGGGTAATTTTAGGGTTCAGGGTTGGTTTGGGTTTTGGGGTGCCAAGGATAATTTTAGGATTCAGAGTGGTTATGGGTTTTGGGGTGCTAAGAGTAATTTTAGGGTTCAGGCTGGGCTTGGGTTTTGGGGTGCCAAGGGTAATTTTAGGGTTCAGGGTGGGTTTGGGTTTTGTTGTGCTAAGGATAATTTAAGGGTTCAGGGTGGGTTTGGGTTTTGGGGTGTAGGGGTTATATTAGGGTTCAGGGTGGGTTTGGGTTTTGGGGTACCCAGGGTAAATGTAGAATTCACTGTGGGTTTGGGTTTTGGGGTGCTAAGGGTAATATTAGGGTTCAGGGTGGGTTTGGGTTTTGGGGTGCCCAGGGTAATTTTAGGGTTCAGGGTGGGTATGGGTTTTGGGGTGCCCAGGGTAATTTTAGGTTTCAGGGTGGGTATGGTTTTTGGGGTGCAAAGAGTAATTTTAGGGTTCAGGGTGGGTATGGGTTTTGGGGTGCCATGGGTAATTTTAGGGTTCAGGGATTTTTTGGGTTTTGGGGTGCCAAGGGTAATTTTAGGGTGGGTTTGGGTTTTGGGGTGCCCAGGGTAATTTTAGGGTTCAGGGTAGGTTTGGGTTTTGGGGTGCTACGGGTAAATTTAGGGTTCAGGGTGGGTTTGGGTTTTGGGGTGCCAGGGTAAATTTAGGGTTCAGGGTGGGTTTGGGTTTTGGGGTGCCCAGGGTTATTTTAGGGTTCAGGGTGGGTTTGGGGTGCCAAGGGTAATTTTAGGGTTTAGGGGATTTATTTATTTATTTTGAAGGTTTTATATAGCGCGAACAAGACCCTTGCGGGTATCAGAGCACTTTACAAGGTAAATATAGGAAACAAACAGGCATCTAGTAAATAATATAATGTTCCATACAAGTCAAGAATCGTATAACCACTTATAAACATGGATCATGTGAATTTAGACATGAGAAGAGATTTCACTTCTTTTTTGAAAGATGCAGTCGATGGATTCAGTCTAGTTTCTGGTGGCAGTGCATTCCAGATTCTGTGCGCCATCCCGAGAAGGTTCGGTTGAATATTTTCTTCTTGTTGAATCTTTGTGGTTTCAGTAGAAGGTTACTAGCACTTCTGGAGGATCTGTTGCCACATGAAGGCACCAATTTCTGTGCCAGATAGCTAGGAGTGTTGTGATGTATGGCTTTATGCGTTAAACATGCGATTTTTAATTGAATTCTAGCTTCGAAGGGTAGCCAGTTAAGGGATCTGAGGTCCGGGGAGATGTGAGAGTTTCTTTTGGAGCCAGTAATAAGTCTAGCTGCTGCGTTGATTGAAGCTCTTAGAGGGGCCGTCGAAGATCTGGGAAGACCGCAAAGAGATACACTCCCATAATCCACTCTTGGGATAACTAGTGCTTGAACTGCCAGTTTGAGGTCCTTTGCAGGCAGGAAGGGTTTTAGTTTTCTCAAGGTGTTCATCTGAAAGTTTGCTCCTTTTGTTGCGGCGCTGATGTGTTTCTGCATATTAAGATTACTGTCCAGAATTACTCCCAGCGATTTCGCTGAGTCGATAATAAGAGGTTGGCAGTTGAGTGCTGTTAGATGTTTCAGCCAGTCTTGGATTATGGTTACTTGGGAGGGAGGGGCGATTAGGAGGAATTCGGTTTTGAGGGTATTTAGTTTTAGATAGTTTTCGGCCAGCCAGGTTTGAGTTTTTTCTAGTGTTGAGTTGAGAGATTTGATGTCTTCTAGTGAGTGGATCTTTAAATATAGTTGTGTATCATCTGTGTACATATGATACTGTACGTTAGAGGAGTTGAGAATTTCAGTGAGTGGTTCTATGAATAAATTGAAAAGTGTAGGAGAGAGGGATGATCCCTGCCGGACTCCTAAAGTGACTGGGACGGGTTCGGACAGGGAATGATTAACCTTGAATCGTTGCGATCTGTTTTGAAGGAACGAGGTGAACCAATTTAGAACAGATCCAGATAATCCCATTCTGTGTTTCAGTCGGTCTAGCAAGTTGTCGTGTTTGACTGTGTCAAAAGCCGAAGAAAGGTCAAGCAAGATTAGCAAACAGGCTTCGTTTTGGTCAAGGATTTGTAGTGCATCATCTATTATGTGGGTAATGGCTGATTCAGTACTGTGCCCTGCCCGGAAGCCGGATTGGTATTGGTTGAGAAGGTTGAAATGGTCTATGTGGTTGCCAAGCTGAATGTGTACACATTTTTCTAAGAGTTTGGCCAGGGTAGGGATGTTGGATATTAGGTGGTAATTATTTAAGTCCGAGGGGTCAACTGTTGGCTTCTTTAGGATAGGGTTTACCTGCCCCAATTTAAGGATTTCAGGGATGATTCCTTGAAGGAGAGAGGTGTTTATAATCTTGGTCCATAAAGGCAGTAACAGTGGAATGAAGTCGTTTATGCAGCTTGTGGGGAGAGGGTCTGTGAAGTGATTGGCGGGATTCAAAGCTAAGAGCATTTTGAGTATAGCTTCTTCACTGTAGGTATTGAAGGAGGACCAGGAGGCATTATTTTTGGGGTCGCACTTTGGTGAACCTCGGGGTGGGACTCCTGGAGGGGATGATGAAGTGACCATGTGTGTGTCAGTGTGAGTTATTAAATCATTGAGTAGGCCCTTTTTTATGTTTTCGGTCTTCATAGTGAAGAAGGATGCAAACGCTTCGCAATTGGGTAGTGGGCCTATGTTAGCGTGGGGTGTGTTTTGATTAGATCGAATAGTTTTTTGGGACGATTCTTGGCTTGGTCTAATTGATTACTGAAAAAGTCTGCTTTAGCTCACCGGATCTTTCTGTAGTAGGGGTTTCTCTGCGTTCTTAGCAGCTTGAGGTGGTTAGCGAATGGTGCTGATCTCCATGTTCGTTCAATTAATCTTATGGATCGTCTGTCCTCATTGAGTCTTCCATCGTACCAGGGCTTTGAGTCTTTTGTGGAGACTCTCTTCAGTTGTAGGGGTGCAACCTTGTCTAATACCATGTTCATGGAGAAGAAGTAGTGGTAGGTAAGATCTTGAACATCGGATAAACCTACTGGGGGAAGAAGGATGTTGGGGCTGGAGGTTGTGATTAGGTCGGCACCGATATTCTTCATATCCCTCTTCCATATTTTAGCTCTCGTGGGTTGAGCAGAGTTAAGTTTTACTGTTTCGTTGAGGAAGAAGGTGATGATGTGGTGGTCAGACCAATCACATGGTAGGATCGTATTGAGCTGAATGGATTCGGCCTTACAAATGACTAAGTCAAGGATTGACCCTTTATCATGTGTGGAGCTGTTACAGATTTGGGTGAGGTCAAGGTCCGAAAGGAAGGCTTTGAGGCTATTGACCGCTGAATCATTAGGGTCATTCCAGTGGAGATTGAAGTCTCCGAGAAATATATGGGTGTTTTGTTGTCCGGCATTAGTAGGAACAATATCCATGAGATGTTCGATGAAGGTGAGGTTATCACCTGGTGGGTGATAGAGAGTGTGCAGAGAACAAACTGGTTCGTTATTACTTATGATGTCTAAGCATAGGTATTCACAAGAGGGGAATACTGGAGATTGGGAGCAGTTCACTGAGAGATTGTTCCGGTATATGCAGGCAATACCACCACCTGGCTTATCAATTCTGTCTAGTCTGATGATATCATGGTTTGGGGGTACCAGTATGTCGAGTATGGGCGTAGAAGATTCATTTAACCAGGTTTTGGTCAGAATTAATAGGTCAAGTTCATGCGTGAGTTTGAGGTCAGCTAAATCAGCTGCATGTCTTGCGGCAGATCTGCAGTTTAGAAGTATGCATTTAAGACGAGGCTTGATGAGGGTTGTGTTGGGTTCTTGTGTGAGGGGGACTCGCCTAAGGTTGTTTTCAACTATACCTCTAGGATTGTGTTTTGTAGATCTGTGAGTATTGGAAGGGATAGTTTGGATTAGAGAATGTTTGTGCAGGTTGTCTGAGAGCACTGTGTTAAGGGTGGGATGCGGGAGATCATAGGAGCATAGTAGGGAGAGTAAGTCTTTATCCGATAGAGGATTTGTCCTTCGGATTGGGCGGGTTGAGTTATTGAGGTAAGGAACTGATCTCCACTTTGGGGGCTGCTGTTTCGGAGGATGTGCGTGCGGCTGTTGGATGAGTTTGGAATGGTTGGTGTGGAAGTTTGTCCTGGGTTCTTGTTCAGATCTTTTGGTCAAGGGTTGGTGAAGAATCAATTCACGTAGAACTTGGAAGTCCTCTTTGACTTGTTGTAATGAAAGTAAATTCTCATCAAGTCTAGGGTCTGGTGTGGGTGATAACGTACTTAATGATTGGATTGTGGGTAAGGGAGGTGTGCTTGGGTCAGGTGGGTAGTATGAGGGTAAAACGTAGCCTGGGTCGTTGTGTTGCGTCCTGCCTGGTTGGTTATAAGGAGCGGGGGGTGGACTGGTGGCAGGTGCATATGCATGGAGCGTAGGAATGTGAGGTGTGGTTAGAACAGTGGGAGTGTTGATGTTGCAAGGGGAAGAGTTGGAATTGGGAGGATGTATGTCATTTCCAGGGGTGGCTGATGAGTCTGGGATGGGTGTATGTGCTGGTTGTGTCATCGGAGGAGAGTTGTGAGGGGAGTTGGGAGTAGCACTGGGATTGGGTGTATATGCTGATAGTGTCATCAAAGGAGAGTGTCTAGAAGGAGAATCAGGCGGGGAGTTGGGAGGTGCGCTAGGGGTGGGAGCCATTTGGGAGGGGGGATGTGGTTTTACCACTTTTTCCTTGATGAGGGGAAAGATGTTGTCCAGCAGGTTTAAGCTACGGTCCAATGATTGCATGAGGATAATCCCATTGTGATAAATGGTGATTGTAGCTGCGGCTTTGCAGATTGGGGAGGGGGAGATAGAGATTGTGAGACCGTGCGCTGTTCTCCTAGTGGAGGAGATCGAGAACAGGGCGAGAAAGGCTTTCCTCCATTGTGCTCTTCTTTTGGTGTAAAAAATAATGTTGGTGGTTATGTATCCTTTGTTAGTTGAGAAGTAGGGGTCTGAGATGGGGGTTTCGGGGTGTGATTTTAACAGATTGTGCTTAAAGCATTTGGCAGCTTTTTTTGAAAGGTTGGGGGGGTAATTAATGGTATAAGTGTGTAGGCCTGTGCGCTCCATAGTGGGGTTAGCGCTTGTTAGTGGGGGTAAAGTGGTATGAGGCGGTATGCGTGGTTGTGGGATTGGGACAGTTTCGGGGATATGTGCTGTGAAGGGGGACTAGGCTTGGATAGATTGAAGGTAAGGCGAGAGATGAGGTGGAGGTGGTGGAACCAAGGGGATGCAGGCATCGGGTTAAGGGATGGGGGGAAGGAGAGGGGGGTGGAATATGGGCTAGCTCAAGTCTGTGAGGCTAATGTCAAAATAAAAAGCATGTCATAGATGTAGGGCTAGGTCAGAAGAAAAATTCTTACCTGTGTACTTATGGAGAGGTACCCGCTGAGTATTGTCTAGATCGTCTAGGGGCTAATCCATTGCGAGGGAGTCAGTCCAAGATGGCCGCAGCATTTGTAGTAGTTATCAGAATCTGAAAGGTAGACCTATAATACTTTCAATTAGATGTGCCACTAAACCAGTTGTCCTGTTTCAGTTTCAATATGCGATGTATTTGCTTTGTCCTTTCCCACATCCTCTGTGGTATGCTTTCGGGGAAGATCCATGGCTCTTCCTGCCTAACAACAGGCTGAGAGCAGTCCATTAATCATTGATGTATAGATGTGGCAGCCATTTTGCCGAACATCAGGGCAAACTGCTGGTTGTCGGCTCATCAGGAAAGGGAATCCCAAAATGAATTCTCCACCATGTAGATGCGAGTCTCTCGACTGTGAGCAATATCAGCAAATGAGCAATATCGGCAAATGTTAGTGGGCAGGCGGCATGCCCGGCGAGTGTGAAACCCCCATGTCCAGGGGATCTTGCTGCTTCCCCCCGTAGAATCGCAAACAAATTCCAAAAATAAAACATAATCAGAACATAGGCCGAAGCGATCACGGTCTCTAACGAGCGGCTGCTTCACTTCGATCCATTTCTGCTCCACGACCCGTGAAGGGCGGAGTCATGTTTCAAGGACGCCACGCAACGCAACGAGGGCTCCGATCCAAGCATTCGCCCCCGGTGTGCGCCCTCACGGAGCGATCTCCGAGGGGACGAGATCAGCCCCACTGTCTTTCCAAGGACCTACACAAAAGAGTGACCAAGGGCCTCAGCGTAGTTGAGACAGGTCCAGCACGCAGTCGGAGCACCTCTATTTGTCTCCGACCTCTCCTACCCTCGAACGACGGTCCCGTGAGAGGGAGACAGGCACTGAGATAATCAAGGATGTCTCCGTTGTTAAAGGTCCGCTGGATCTGCTTCTTTTCTCCTGACCCGTGGAGGAATGGGGGACCCGGCTTCACGGCGCGAGTCCAGCCCCCCAACGAGTGGAGCTGAGTGAGGTGAGAGACAGGATTGCCTCTGTTGTTTAAGATCAGAGATGCGGGGGGACATATGTTAGTTGCTTCGGTGCGGTGCAAAATTCTCTTACTCTCACTTATTGTTTGGTTCCGCAGCCGCTGTCGCTAACAGGAATATTCAGCAAATTGCGATCCCAAGCGCGCTGAGCTTCCTTTGTGAGCTCCTCACCATTCGGCCATTTTGACTAGGGGATATGGGTATTGGGGTGGTAAGGGTAATTTTTGAATTTTAGGGGGGTATGGTTATTGGGGTACAAAGGGTAAAAAAAATTTTGGGGGGTATTTAAAAAAATATATATATAGTATATATAATATATATATACATATATATATGTATATATATATATGTATATATATATATACATATATATATATATATATATATACCATCACTTACCTTAACTAATTTTACTAAGTATATTGCCTTTACCACGCATGCCTTTTCGTTGTAATGGCATGCGTGGTAAAGGCTTATGCGATGTAAAAGTGTGAGTTGTAATGGTAACGCGTTGTAACAGCACTTGCGTTGTTACAACCAAGTTGTAATGGCATGCGTTGTGTTGGCATGCGCTGTAACGTCATATATCCGTTCCCTAGTTTCCTGCCAGGTCCCCGATCTCTCCCACATTTACTATGAAGTAGTAAACTTACAAGTTTGAGGATCTTCTCATAGAAAATATAGGAGAGGTGGTGGTAGAGATTCCCACCTCCAGGTTTCTGTATTGCATTTTGTAGTAAGTCGTTCTACTGTAGTACTACTTTATATACTACAAAATGCATTTTCTGAATCAGGCCTACACATGAGTAAATCTACATGTGTAAATGTACTCCTACACTTTGTAGTAAATGTACTACTTTTGGCTGTGCACCATTTACAGGTGTAAATTTCAGTAGCGGTCCGTGGTAGGAGTGCCGGCCGGGCGGTGACGTGGGGTGGGGGAGGGGTAGGGTGGGGGGTAGTAAACCACGGATTACGGCCGAATACAGGTAAGTAAACATTTAAATAAATAAAACGAATTTCGTTGTGAGCGCTGCATCGCCAAATGCGATGCAGTGTGCGCAACGAAATTCGTTTTATTTATTTAAATGTTTACTTACCTGTATTCGGCCGTAATCTGTGGTTTACTACCCCACACCCTGCCCCTCCCCCACCCCACGTCACCGCCCGGCCGGCACTCCTACCACAGACCGCTACTGGTAAATTTACTACAAAGGCCCTCATTACGAGTTTATTTCTAAATTCCGATCCCTGTGCAAACACATGTTTACACTGGAATTGGAATTACAAGTTGTGTGATGATTATCACACACTTGTAGTTTTCCCCTGATAAATTCCAGCAGTTCAAACCTGCCGAAATTTATGGGGGAAATGGCCTGATAAAAAAGGCAAAGCATTTGGAATTTGATGTGTTAAGGAAACAATTCCACATGTTATGCCTTGTTTTCCTGTTGAATAGAAGGTATTTACTATATGTGGTAAATACCTCACCCTCGAGTAATAGTATTTACCATGTGTGTAAATACCGCACCCTATTCCGAAAAACTTGAAATGAGGGCCAAAATGTAGACTTACATGTCCCCACCCCCTGAATTCAGGGAGAGGGGCATAATTTATGATTATAAAGTTACTACTAGTACGTTTTTCCTACATATTTATATTTATATATTTTCAAGAAGTCTAAATAAATACATTTATTTTTAAATTATTTCCTTTGGGGTGTCATTTTAAGTCCCTTCCGCTATTATTTTGTACGGGAAGGTGTTGCAGTACCAGTGGAGGGCCATATATGGTGCTGGACTTACTTCAGGACTGAGCTGGGTCCTTTTAGGCTATAGTAACTTCAGAAGTTCAGTTTGTGAATAGAAATTGACTTACTTTTTGTGGGTAGGTGCATGTCTCTCCCTGAAGCCCTCACTAACTCTCTCTTAACCCCTCATTATTCCAACCCCAATCCTCTCCCATTTAGTAGTATTTCCCACTTTCCAGCCACTCCCTCTTCCCTCACACATTTACTACTAAAACGTAGGTGTACATCAGTGTAGGGCTGGGAAGGCGGACAGTCGTGCATTGGGCGATGGGCCTGTGCCTAAGTGTCACCTGTAGGCTAGATTTTTTTGAGCTCTGTCAACTGGCCCACAGAGCTTACTGTCTTCTCCGCCCCAACCAGGCCACTCTAATGTTGGGCCAGCATCATGGGCAGGAAGGCTCTGAAGGGGTAGGAGTAGGGGCTTTCTGCAGCATTGCTAGGCCAGTATTGCTTTGGCTATGGCAAACTTCAACTTGGCCCCCTTGGGGCCAGCACAGATGCCCAGAAGCTGTGTCCCACTTCCCTGCACTGCTGTTACACAGAGGCAGGGTGTTGTGAGTACAGCAGCCTCGCTAGGGGCAGATGATATGGTGGTTGGGCCATCATCACCTCATCCCCCTGAAGCAGCAGCAGCTCTGTGCTTTTTTTTACCCCTCCCCTACCAGGTAATCACCCTGAGGCTATAGTTGGCTCGGGAGGGGGAGAGTAAGAGAAGTGGCCTTGCTGAGGACCTGTTGTTGGCTCCTCTGCCCCAGTGTCTTTTAGGCCTTGGTGGAGGGGGGTGTATGTTTGCATAGGCCTCGAGGTGTGAGGCACCTTCCCAAAGAGGAAAATTGGGAGGATGTGGCATTAGCGTCAGAGCTACCGACTTTGGAACTAGGAAATTGGTTCCAGTCCCGGATCAGCTCAACATTCAGTGATTCTGGGCAAATCACTTAATTTCTGAAGGCCTAAAATGAAAACGAATTTGATCTTGTGTAATGTAAGTGGTGCTCATATAATCGCTCCGATGCCCTTGGGCCAAGTTCATGCTATATAAAAATACAATTAAAAAAAAATAACCTTCTGTTTGCTTATGTTTTAAGATGATGTGGGTGAATTAATGGAAAACGAAAACTGAGAAACCACACTGGAGGAATCCAAATTATGGAAAACCAATTTTAAGGAAAGGCAATGTTAGGGAAATACAAAAAAATCAAAAATCAGAGGAAACATTTTAAAGGAAAAACAATTTTAAGGATAGACCCAAAATTACATTAAACATGGGTGAAGTTTAGGACTACTGTGGGTCTTTTGGGTTCAGGGATGGGTAATGTTTAGGGTGATGAGGGGTTTTTGGGGGTCAGGAATAACTGGAGTTTGGGCATAAATAGTGTTTTTAGGGTTCAAAGATAAGTGGAGTGTAGGTGTGTTGAGGAGTTTTAGGGCTCATGGATTGGCAGAGTTTAGGGCTGTAGAGGGTTTTTAAGGTTCAATTATGGGTAGTGTCTGGGCTGGTGAAGAGTTTTTAGGGTTCAGGATGGGCAGAGTTTATGGTTTTGAGGGGTTTTAAGGATTCAGGGATAGGTGGAGATTAGAAGTAGAAATGGGCTTCTAGTATCCAGGGATGAGTACTTTAGGGTGATGAGGAGTTCTTATGGATCATGGGTGACTGGTTTTTAAAGCAGTGAGGGTTTTTTACGTTTCAGGTATGGGTGGAGTTTGGGTGTGCTGATGTTTTAACGGGTATGGGATGGGTGGGGTTTAGGCATAGAAAATAGTTTTTGGGGTTCAGGAATGGGTGGAGTTAGGAGTAGTGAGTGATTTTATGGTTCAGGGATGGTGGATTTTTGGGGTGTAAAGGGCTTTTAGGCTTCATGGATGAGTGTAGTTTAGGTGTGGTGATGGGTTTAGGGGGCAGGGATTGATGGTATTTAGGGTTTGTCAGGGGGTCAGCGATGGATGGTGTTTACAGTTGGTGATGGGTCAGTGAATTAAAAGCAACTGAAGTAACTCTTTGACAATGTAAAAGATATAAATATGAAGTTATGTCCCCTGAAGTAAAGCACTGAAATAGATATCTCTGACAAAACTGTTTCTGAAAGTAAGACCTGCAACCATTGCATTTACACATAAAAAATAAGCATTCAAAAGCCAATTTCGACTAAAAAGACATTCTATGAATTGTTTTTTTACAAAAAGGTAAATGCCATTCATTCTAAAAATGTCCATTAAACAGTTTAGATAAAATGGTTTCTCAGTAATGGTATTCCATGAAATCGTTTTTATATGAAATCACATACAACCGTTTTAAGAGTCTGCCAAGGCCGGAGCATGATAATGAAAGAGGATTCTTTAAATAATAATAAAAATCTCCAGATTCCTTTTTAACATGGCTTTTCTGCCTTTGTTTAGTTTAACTATCAGTCACGGATCATTGAGGCAGCTTTAGGGCACATTTTAATCTGCTTTCATCTTGCCTTTACTGTTTAAAGTACATAATGATCAGAGGACAAAATACTGGCTTTAGTTGATTATCTTCAATTTCGTATCAGCCAGGTGATTAAAATACCGGTTAAAAACACAGCCAGGTGGCAACCAAAGACAGATCAGGAGTTTTAGCCTTTGGGCCTTTTTATTTCACCTCGCCCGCCCAGCCAAAAAGTAGTGCTACTAGATTCCACCATTGTTTCTGGTTCTATAAGTTTTAAACTACATAATTTACCAAACAGTTCTCTAACAAGCATTGGCAGAGCCAATAGGTCTCGCCTATGAGCAAGCTATTGGCTTTCGCAATTGGGTGGGTGTGGGTAACGAGGGGCAGGTGAGGGTGGCTAATGGGGCTATCAAAAAAAAGTGCTATGAAGTGGCCAGCTCTGGCAGAAAGCAGGAATATGGATGGAAGGGTTGGTATGGGGGGGGAGGAGAAATAGGGACAGGAGGGCGGGTGGAAGGGGGAGAACTAACAGGATGGGGCGGTGGGAGAAGGTAAAAAAGTGCTATGACGCGGACAGCGTTGACTGCATCATAGCGCTCTTTAAAAAAAAGAAAAGGTACCTGAATCACAGCACAAGCACCGGTTGGCCAGTGGAAGGACACTTATTAAACTTAATCTGTGATTGGTCCATGTGCCACTGAAAGAAAAGTAAGTGAAGCATGGCAAGCGCTGACCAATCAGAAGGCTGCAAAGAAGAGTGACAACGCTGCAAACAAATGGTGACTAATGGGCAGGTTCCAAGCCCATTATAAACCAGAAGAGTCTCGCAAGCAAAAGCGCATGCACTAGCGCGAGACCTAAAAATGACTCACATTAAACCAGCCAAATGGTGATTCATGAACGGTCATGATACGGGAATGTGGGTCACTTTTTTGGGGGTACCCGGGCCTAATTGTGATCCCAATCCAACCCTGGATGTGTGGAGATCTCTGCAGTTGGAGCGGAGATCTCCACACAATAGGACACACGGAATGAAAGACCTCTGCATGTAGGTTTGTTGATAGCATTTTGTGGCTTGTGAGTAACACTATTATAGTACTATTAAGCATATTACAAATTCAGTTTGTGAATAGATCCCATTGTTTCTGCTGGTTATTGCACTAATTTTCCTGAATATTGCAGAATTAGATGTTAGCAGAATAAACTTCAGTCGAGACAGTCATGCCACTTTTAACTAATCTTTTCGCTTTAGATGTTTCACTTGGTCTCTGGGCAGTAAGTGACGGGGGGTAATAATTGTATTTTTATTGAACTCACTTACACTGCATTACTTTATATTAGAACATTGGAATGTTGGGAGCTCCATTGAAAACAATGGAGTAGCTCCGGGCTTATAATGGCTGGTATAAGCCCGGAGCTCCAACATTCCAATGTTTCTTAGTTCACAGCTGTGGACATTCTGCCCTCTAGTGGCAGAATGTTCTAAAAGCCTATAGCCCTTCGTAGCTGGGCTATACCGGCTATTAAAGTCCCGCTCCCTTGTCTCTTTAACGCTGGAGCGGGCCTTTAATAGCCGGTATAGCCCGCTACGGCGGGCTATAAGGCTATAATACATTACATTAGATATTCTAAGAACTTTCCATGTATCCTTGTGCTTTTATTAAACCCAGTTACACTGCATTACTTTATAATACATTACATAATATATTCTAAGAACTTTCCATGTATCCTTGTGCTTATAAATGCCATGAGCAGCGCGCCTTAGGAGTTGAGAAGCCATTTTAATTTATTTGCTGGCAAGAGAGCGAAACTCTGTCCAGCAAGAATGTCACGTGTTTTTATTTGAAGATATTTCAGAAACATAAAACTTGAGTCATAGTATCACATGCTACCATTAAAGGGGAAGTCTGGAAATGCGTCGCAAGTCTAAATCCTAAGGGGCTTATTTATGAGCCCTTGCGTCACTTTTGCGCCGCCGGTGAGTCACTTTTTGTGACGCACCAACAGGGTAAAAAATGCGCTGTGTTGTGTCATATTTACAAAGTGACGCATCTGGGTAGATGCGGCACTTTGTAAACCCCTGCGCCACATTATACCTGCGCCAGGTATAATGTATGCAGGGTGGGCGTTTTGACGCAAGTAAGCTTCGTAGAAGTGACGCAGTAAAATCTATGAGATTTCACTGCGTCACTTCTAGGACGCAAATGCGTCAATATCTTACGCCTGCCTCACAGCAGGCGTAAGACTGACACAGGCACATTTGAAATGGGACTTGCCCATGTGAAATGACCCATTGATGGAGTTGCGTCACTTTTCATTTTTGCGCCTACAGATACATCAGAAATACTGACGTATCTGTAACTCCTTGCGACATGATGCGTCATACTGTAAATATGACGCATCCAGCATGTTGCAAGGAGGGCGCAATGAAAAGTGACGCATCGCTGTTTTCACAGTGATGCGTCACTTTTCATAAATGAGGCCCTAAGATCAGAACACCTTCTTGGATACAACCGGACTTTCACAGGAAAATAGATCTTTAGAGCTAGACATAGTTAAATTATCACCACAGGTTCTCAGTGTGGCACTCTGCCAGAAACAAATGGTTTATAGAAGCGACATAATCGCACATTGAAGTGTCAGTTGTTTAAGAGCTCTCGCACATTTTTCCGGACGAGGTCAAATAAAAATATATGAATCTTTTGTGTGTCGCTTTAGAAGGCTCGCGCTCTTGACCTCGACAGTATGAGAAAGATCTGGAAGGCGTTCAGTCAATACTGCTTCCTGGGACACCGGTGTGACAAAGGAAGGTGTCAGCAGCTCCTTGAGATCTCATTCTTCAGGCCTCCCCTTGGTGATGGCGGCGCCGGCCGTGACTGAGAGTCCTGTCAGGGGTAATCGGTGCAATGGTTCTGCGCTAGAGCAGTTAATGCGCGCGCCCGACAGTTACATATTGCGCTGCAGGCGGATCTGCTCTCGCGGCTCTCTAGAAAGGAGCGGGGTGAGGGGGGGAGGCAGTCTGTGGTACTCACTGGTTACCTAGCGGATTTACCCTGGATTCGTAGAAACAGGTGAAGACGCGCGTATAAAAAGCCTTTTACAGTGAGTTAAGGGTACTTATAAGAAACTCATATAAAAGGTTGGGGCCATCGGCATGTAGGCTTTCATAATGTACGCAAATTCTTAAGCTGTCCGTTTGGCTTCGTCTAAAATTGTGTGTTTTTAATATGCCCATGTCGCGTCGACCTTACATTCTTACACAAGAGGGGAGGAGTAAGAGTTTCGGAGCCGAAACTTAGAATAAAAGACCAATAAAGAGGGCGCTGCGTGTGATATGGTCTAGATATAGAAGTCACTACAACGTGTAGCACTGAACACTTGAAGGCTACATATAACTCTAAGAAAGAATGACTTTGGATCGTATATGCAAATGTAATGCCAGTATATGTTAATGTTGAATCCACTCAAAATTATTCATGTGACACAAACCTGTGCTGAACTACTCCAAGGGTGCCCGAATTGTATTCCTGTACTCCTGAGCTGAGATTCCGTGAACTTTCCAAGTGGCCTCTGCCAGGTCTGTGCCAGCTGGGCACACCTCTGACAGTGGTTTAAAAACATTCCGTTGGAGTGCTACTTCTCTTTGTTGGGCAGGTACGTGGCAGGGAGAATAGTTAGAGATGGCTGTTCGTAATCTTGTATGAGATATGCTGAAAATGTAAGTGGTACGAACTACAGGCCCCATCCTGTTGATTGAACCTGGAGAACGCTTCAAGACTTCACTGAGCATCTGGAATGAATAAGTAGAGGCCTTTCCTTAGACCACAGAGGACAGGTGTGTTTAACAGATGACCTGCTATCCTTGAAGTCAGGCTCTCACAGGCTCGCGGAACTATTGCCACGTGTCAAAGTCACTTTCGGGTGTTAGTTGGAAATCCGTCCTATGAAGTAAAAAGACCAAATATATGTCTCTGTTAAACTCTGCCCTAGTGCCCTGTATTGGTGACCTCACTACTTGAGCCTAGTCATAGATGCAGCCTCTTCAATGAGATATCTTTTGTTCCTGTCAGCTAGAGGCCTGTCAACAGACCCTCAAAGATGAGGTCCTCAACACTCACGACTGAGAATAGAGTCTGACGCCGCTAGAAGTAAAACCATAACAAAGTATGGCTAAATGGACAAGTGGGAGCCTTTCATAGCTTCTCCTATCACCTCAAGGCTTATGGTGTAAAGTCAAAGACTGAGGAAAGGCAGATAAAAGAGGGAAACAGAAACAGGAAAAACATGTTTTTAGTAGGGTTGTTTGAATTTAAGACCTCTTAGTCCACTTCTGCTCTCAGAACCCATGCAATTACTCGTGGACCCTGAGCAGTGCTCTGCAGGCTTTTCGCTAGTTTGTGTTATAAAAATAGTACATATATACAAACATGTAAAAATGAATAAATTGTATTCATTGTGGGTAAGGTTGAGATGCTATGCTGCAGCACCTGCAAATAGCGGGAAACAGCCATTACAACAAGGCTGTTTCCCTGCATACCGTTACATCGCAAGCGTTACCACACATGCGATGTAACAACGCGTAGTCATTACTACGCATTTTTTTACATCGCATGTGCTTTTACCACGCATACCTTTACAATGTCTTTCGTTGTAAAGGCATGGTGGTAAAAGCACATGCGATGTAAAATAATATTGGCGATCCATTTCGTTGTGAGGAAACAGAGGTTCTTCCGTTTCCTCACAACGATGTGCACCGCCCCTCAGACCCGACGTGCAGCAGGAACCAGGAGGAGAGAGAGGAACCACGAGGAGAGAGAGGTACGGGGAATTGGGCCTGGGGTGGTGGTTACTTTTTTTAGGGTAAAAGGGGGTCGGGGTGGGGTGTGTGTGTAGTGCAGGGTACTGTTTTAGGGTAGGGTCGGGGGGGTCGTGCAGTGTAGTGTTTTAGGGTAGGGAGAGGACTTGGGGTCGGGGGAGGGTCGTGCAGGGGGTACTGTTTTAGGGTTTAGGGTGGGGTCGGGGGTCGTGCAGGGTAGTGTTTTAGTGTAAGGAGAGGACTGGGGGTCGGGGAGGGTCGTGCAGGGCGTAGTGTTTTATGGTTTAGGGTAGTGTTGGTGGGGTCGTGCAGGGTAGAGTTTTAGTGTGGGGAGAGGACTGGGGGTCGGGGGAGGGTCGTGCAGGGGGTAGTGTTTTAGGGTTTAGGGTAGTGTTGGTGGGGTCGTGCAGGTTTTTTTTTTAGTGTAGGGAGAGGACTGGGGGTCGGGGTAGGGTCGTGCAGGGGGTAGTGGTTTAGGGTAGGGTCGGGGGTCATGCAGGGTAGTGTTTTAGGGTAGGGAGAGGACTGGGGGTCTGGGAGGGTCGTGCAGGGGGTAGTGTTTTAGGGTTTAGGGTAGTGTCGGTGGGGTCATGCAGGGTAGTGTTTTAGTGTAGGGAGAGGACTGAGGGTCGGGGGAGGGTCATGCATGGGATAGTGTTTTAGGGTTTAGGGTGGTGTCTGTGGGGTCGTGCAGGTTTTTTTTTTAGTGTAGGGAGAGGACTGAGGGTTGGGGGAGGGTCGTACAGGGGGTAGTGCTTTAGGGTTTAGGGTAGGCTCGGGGGTCGTGCAGGGTAGTGTTTTAGGGTAGGGAGAGGACTGGGGGTCGGGGGGAGGGTCGTGCAGGGATACTAAATTAGGGTTTAGGGTAGGGCAGGTTAGTGTAACTGACGTTAGATACTTTTACAAAGAGTATACCTTTACCACGCATGCCTTTGCGTTGTAATGGCATGCGTGGTAAAGGCATATTCGTGGTAAAAGTATGTGATGTAATGGTAGGTCGTGGTAAATGACAACACGTAGTAATACCCGCGTTGTAATGACACGCGTGGTATTAGTACACGTTGTAACTTGTGATGGAGCGAGGCAAATGAAAAGATTTTTGAACCTCTCAATATTCATGCTAATAAATTAATGTTACTAATTGTTTGATCGACTAATCAACATTTTACATCTTTTAGTAAACACTTACATAAGTGGTAACCACAATTTATGTGCAAGTTAACCTATTTACAATTATAAAAGTAAAGTAATACTAATATAGTGATTTGCGTACTAATTAGAGTAAAATTGCATGATTTGTGCTATGTTGTAAAATTGTATTGTGGCAAAAGAATGTGGATAGTAAGTAAACATGGCTTTAAATGTCGCTTTTGCTAGGTAACACCTAATTGGGGTACTTAGAATGACGGGTGGGAAACAGAAAGGCTTATTTTCTTTATTTTAATTATGATTGTGTTTGTTTTCATGATAGTTCGTTCGGGCCTGTTAGGCCGTGCTGTAAAAATGGCTGCCGAGGCAGATGGGCTCAATGCGCAGACGCAAAGATGGCTTCTAAGCGGAAGAAAGCCGCAGAAACATATCACGTGGGTACGAGTCGAGCCCAGAGTGAGAAGTGTCAAGGTCAGGCTGACCTGACACGAGGTGAATGCCAAGAAAGACTTAGCGTTCATCCGTGAGAACAGGGGATGAGCACCAGTGAATTGACAATGGACTGTTTAAGTATACGCAACAAAGAGAAAAAAATAAATGAACTGTCAATCGGACTGCTATTACCCAAAGGTCGTGTGAAAAGATGAAACTTTAAACAATTTCAGAACCGGTTTGAACAAGGAGGGCAATGAGGTGATTCTTGCCACCCCTCCAATGGACCAATTAGCGTGATTCTCGCCCCCAAAGATTGCAACTTTATGTTTAGTAAGCTAGTAGTAGGGTATAAGAGGACCTACTCTTAAGTAGGAGGAGCGCTATTCATGCATAATTTTTGAGCACTGAACGTTGATGCTGAAGAGACTGCTGCTATTCTTTATAGGCCATTTTCTTAATAGAAATATTCATTTTGAACTTTAAACTTGACTGGGAAGTAACGAGACCGATGCGGGAAACCTGTATAAGAGGTCCGTCGAGGAGGCCTGTTTAGCGGGACAGACAGTCAGTTTTGGGAATTCTATGCTGTGATCTACAATTTATCTGCTTTGGTGAACTTTTATTCTTCATCTAAAAAGGGTATGCATAAAATTCTTTCTAAAAGCTTATTTCTTATAATGATATTGAAATGTATTAAAACGATTAATAAAATTGAATCTTATTCATGCATTTAAGAAAATAGATAAATCTTATTACAATTAAAACTACGAGTCTGTGGTTCTTTAGCTCAATGATAAGTGTAATGTTTTAATAGGTTTTGGATGTGATTGAGCTAGTCTTAATCACTATCAACTTATTCTACTAGTTGGTCCATCGACCAAAGAGCGGAATACCTTGATGTCTTAGAACCGACAGGATTAAAACTGATTATGTATGATGTTTAAGAAAATATCCTGTTAAATTTTAATAAGGTATCCCGTTCCTCCAGCAATTCAGTTCTTCTCTTTGGTAAAAGTGGATGTGACCCAGGGAACGATTGAGGGAGTGTATGGTTATGCGGTGTTATGGGCTTCACCGTCATATGGTATAGTTGTTGTGAGTGATCCTTACCTGGAGGTTATGTCCAAAAGAGAAGAATTTATATTAGTCACGCTGGATCAGATTTCTTGGTAGCAGAGTTATGGTTACTATAGATTAGTTTGGTGATGATTGATTATTGATTATTGATTATTTCATGTCTAACACTTCATATCGAATTGTATTATGTTATTTGTAAGTCGGAAATTTTGAAGCTTCTGGGAAGTAGGAAGTGGACACGTGTGGCAAGAGAAGTCACATGGAATAGTGCATTGTCTGATTTTTCAAATTGGTGATAACACAGGTTGTGTTATGATAGGGACATTCTTTGTATAAAACGTGTATGAGTGAAATAGCAATCGGTTTTCTTGTGAAACTCTGGCCTTAATTCTCAGGAGCAATATAGTCTCCACATGTGTTTTATCCCCAGAGAAACGGGTTTACCCCTTGCTTGAAAGAAGGGTAAGGTAGAGGGAAGTGCTACACTTATCGAACGAAACTGTATTCTTGCAAGATAGAGTAAAACTATCTCTTTTGTTTAGCGAAAACAGACAATGGAAATGTGTTTTATGTCGTAACTAATAAAATATAGTCAAGAACAAATTGCCGATAATTTTGTAAAGGAGGGGTCAGGAGTAGAACTGACGTTGACAAAAGACCGCGCTGAGATTGGCCAGTGCTTGGAAACACGAAAAACGCCCTTATTGGTGCGTTAGTGTGAGACGCGCTGTGATAGGTCTGAAGAGTAGTGACGTAGAGGCTTCGGATTGGTGCGTTAGTGTGAGACGCGCTGGGATAGGTCCGAATAGCACATAGAGAACAGAGCAGAGTTGTGAGTTTGCCGAAGGGAGAGAATCGTGAAATATGGCTTATTATGAGTATTGTAGAGAGAAACCGTCATGGATGGCGAAAATTAAGAACTTCTTTAAGAAGGACAAAAAGGTAGTGACTAGAGAGGGACAGGTAATTCCTCCGCCGAAAACGCCAGCTTCTCATATGATGCTGAAATATGGTTATCATACTTGCATTTGGTTAGAAAATTAGACAAAATATACTCAGAATGATGGAGTATTGGCTTTTCCATAGAATGGTTCATTTAGCACAGCCGTACTTAGAAATTTGAGAGAGAAAATGATGAAACTTGAGCCAAGACCTAGACCGACACAATTTGAAGCGTTAGGTGAATGGGAAGACGAGATGTACGAACGAGAAAGACACAGAGGTGCAAAGAATTATAGTTTGGTTCATGGAAGAGTATGGGGAGTGAATCATGAGGACAGGATGAGGCGTTGGAGATATGCTAACATGACAGATGGTTTGTTTCCAGCCCTAACAGTTGAAGAGGGTACAGGAAGGAAGTGTACAGAGAAAAAGAAACATACAGCTACAGAAAGATATGGGTATGGAGGTAGCGAAACAGAGGATGAATTGCTGGAAGGTATTTTAAACAGAAAACCACCTCCATATCAACAGAATTCTGCGGTGGTGACACCCAATGCACCGCCAATGGAAACTGGGAGGAATAAAAGTCCAGAACGAAGATACGATATAAATATGTCAAATGAACAGCTAGAAACTCCACAAAGTGAAAAGTCTGACAGTGGCAATGCAGCTGAGTTAGTAAAAACCACAAGAGAATTAACTGAGAAAATAAGAGAGTTAATAATGAACATGGAAGCTGTGACTGTGCCAGTGACAATAGGACCAGTAATACCAGTTTTTGAGAACCAGAGAATAGATGAGCATTCCTTAACCATCCCAATGAACAAAAATATGCAAAGAATGAGAGAAGGGATAAATACAGAAACTGGAGAGGCAAGAGATTTGGTCAGCTCGTATAGGCCGAGTCCGCCTACTAACCTGACAGTAAATGAGAGTGAGATAAGAAGGATTCCTATGGGAACTGAGTCTGCATCTGAAACGCCAGAGAAGAATAAAAATTGGATAGAAATAAATAGTACACCTGTAGGTCCAACTCCAGAAGAATTAAATGAATGGATGAGGAATTTGCAAAAGAAAGAGACAGAACCGCAACCATTGGATGTAATCAGGCTAAAGATAGATATGGAAGAGTTGATTTTAGGGACTATTGGTACAGAAAAATTGAAAACATATCAGGACGACGAGATAATGTTCTTGTGTAAGAGCATTACTTGGAGAGCTAGAAATTTACATGAAAAATTGGAAGAGACAGCGAATGAACTAGGAGTAGAATTTGTAAAAGTCAGGAGTTTGCAAAAACCATATAGGGTAGATTTTTGTGAGAAAGATATAGAGAATTTGAATACATCAGGACGATTAACCCAGATAAAAGAACTGATCGTTTTGTTGAGAAAATGGGGTGATGTGGACAGATGGAGGAGCAGGTGGACCAAAAGAAATGAGAGAACATCCGACAAAGCGTCTTTGGCTTTTGCGGTGACAGACAAGGAATCAGTTGTACGGGAGTATCCGATGAGAGAAACTCCAGGAGGTAGTTATGTACATGTTCCATGGTCCAGACAAGATATATTGTCATTTACAAATGATTTTCCAAAATTGAGAGAAAAGCCTGTAGAATGGTACAGACAAGTGGAAATGTTTGTCAAAGTTTCGAAGGTGTTGTGGGTAGATTTGGATGGATTGTTTGACATTGTAGTACCAGACGATTTATGGACAGACTGTAAGATTACCATTGATTGGCCAACAGTAGAATACCCAAGAGATGCAAAAACTGGAGCGCCAGGTCCAGAAGTAATGAGGAAGTACGAACAGGTTATTACCTTTTTGAAAAACAAAATTCCACCCAAAGAAACTGATTGGGTAAAGATTGACAGAACTACGCAAGAGAGTAAGGAGTCTGTACATGCCTACTATGAAAGGCTGCTTTTGGTTTTCAAACAGTATAGCGGTTATGAGACTCTGAGTGAAAAGGACATGAGTCATTTTGTATATAGATTTGTTTATGGATTGAAACCAGAAATAAGTGAAATGATTAAGCAGCATATGCTGTGTTGGCAGAACAGTACTGTGGACGAGGTGTTGAGGTATGCTAAATATTGTAGTGATGACATTGAGTGTAGGCAGCGTAAATTAAAAGAAAAGGCAATGTGGGCACAAGTGAAGGTTGCAGAAAAACAAGAAGCTCAACTGAATAATCAAATTAATGAGACAGGACAGACTAAATCCAAACCGAATATAGGTAAAGGCAAAGGTCAGATGAGTATAGAAGAGGCAAAGAAGAAGTGGCCATGCCACAACTGCGGAAAATTAGGGCATTGGAGAAACGAGTGAAAATTTCCTCCAAAAGCTAATACGGAAAATCAATCATTTAATCCACAGGTGCAGAGTGAGGTGAGTTACCAACAGCTGCAGCAACCGCAGGTAGTTATTCAACAGAGTCAGGTGCCACAACCGCCTCTTCCCAAGAGTGTAAACCCTCAGAGATACAGTGCAGGGACAGGATTCTACGGAGGAGAGCAGGTAACACAATTGCCGCGCGCAGCTGCAATATCGCAGTATTGGTTACGACAGGATGGGAATGAATCGGATGAAAGTTTATGATGGTGCCTAGGAGAGGAGGAAGAGTGCATACTTGGCGCAACTCTAGAGGTAGACCAGACAGGTCCATTTGTGGATGGAGAAGTGAATGGTGCAAATGTTACATTCCTTGTGGACACTGGAGCTACCCGTTCTACTGTTAGATCAGTGGAAATACCAAACCTTCCTCTCTCAGGTGAATATATCCAAGTCGTAGGTGTTTCAAACCAGCAGATTAAGACGCCTCTTACCAAATTAGTAGAGGTGAAAGTTGGACCATTCAGAGAAATGCACCGATTTGTGGTGTGTGATTGCAGTCCTGTAAACTTATTAGGACGCGATCTTCTTTGCAAAATGAATTGCACCATTTATTGTACCCCGGATGGGATTGCATTTCAGACACCAGATGAAGATGTACTATATAAAATGACAATGGCAGAACAAGAGCCAGGAGTGAATGACATGTTTCCTGTGTTTGATGTAGAGAAAATCCCAAATGAGTTAAAAGAGACAGTCAGACCTGAGGTATGGGATTTTACAGGCGAAGACATTGGGTTAATGAGAGGAGTAGACCCTGTAAAAATTACTGTAAGAGAAGGAAAAAATTACCCAAATACTCCACAATATAAATTGACGCCAGAAATTATCGAAGGAATAACACCTGTAATCAATAAAATGATTGAACAGGGAATCTTGAAAGAAATAATGAGCAGTCCATGTAATTCACCCATAATGGGACTGAAAAAGCCAAATGGGACATATATGATAGTGCAAGATTTACGAAAAGTCAATAAAATCGTTATTCCTTGTTGTCCAATTGTACCAAACCCTGCTGTAATACTGTATCAGATTCCACGTGATGCAGAATGGTACACAGTCATTGATTTGTGCCATGCATTTTTCTCTATTCCGTTACATCCAGATAGCCAGCCATTATTTGCATTCCGGTTCGGAGAGCGTATTTTGGCATGGTGCCGAATTCCTCAAGGGTATACAGAAAGTCCCTCAATCTTTAATCAGATCTTAAAGAAATCGTTGGAAGATTTAAAAATGCCTGAAAAATCTGTGATGGTTCAGTACATTGATGACCTATTAGTGTCATCAAAGACCAAAGAAGCATGTGTTACCGACACAATTGCTTTACTGAACCATTTAGCCGAAGGAGGACATAAAGTGTCTCCGTCTAAATTACAGTTTTGTCAACAAGAGGTTCAATACCTAGGTCACAAGATTGAAAAGGGAGTGTGGAAGGTAACGACAGAGAGAATAAAGATTATCTGAGGAATGAGAGCTCCAATGACACAAAGGGGGGTGAGAATGTTCCTTGGAATGGTTGGGTATTGTCGACAGTGGATAAGTGGATTTTCACTGATTGCAAAACCTTTACAGCGATTGACGAAAAAGGATGTTAAAGATCCGTTTGAATTGAATGATGAAGAAATGAAAGCCTTCAAAGAACTAAAAACAAGACTGTGTGAAGCACCGGCACTGGGAATGCCTGACTATGAAAAAGAATTTGAACTGTATTGTAGTGAGAGAGATGGATGTGCACTTTCAGTTTTAGTGCAAAGACATGGAAAAATGAAAAGACCTATTGCCTATTTTTCAGCTGTTTTAGACCCAGTGGCAAAGGCGTTGCCTGGCTGTTTGAAAGCAGTAGCTGCTACTTGTGTGAGTCTGGAACAAAGTGAAGGCATAGTGATGGGATATCCATTGAGCGTATACGTTCCACATTCTGTTGAAATTCTTTTGACAAGAACCAAAACTCAATTCATGACACATAGTCGGCTGACTAGGTATGAAAAAGTGATCTTGAGTGCAGACAATGTAACCATTGACAGATGCACAAGTGTGAATCCTTTGACATCATTGCCAGATGAAGGGAGTGTAGAAGACAAAGATGAAGTCGATCATAATTGCTTGGATGAGCTTGAATTTTGTACGACACCAAGGCCGGATATTAAGGATGAGCCCTTAAAAGAATCAGATTATGTGATGTTTGTGGATGGTTCGTGTCTGAGGACAAGTGAAGGAGTTTTGAGTGCGGCGTATGCTGTGTGTACAGTAGCTGCAATAATGGAAGCATCTTGTTTGAGAGGGATACGTTCAGCCCAAGTGGCTGAGCTGATTGCTCTGATTCAGGCGTGCAAACTGGGAAAGAATGTCCGAATTACGGTGATCACAGATAGCCAGTATGGCTTCGGAGTGGTCCACGATTTTGGACAGATCTGGCCCCAGAGAGGTTTCTTGACGTCTGCAGGAACTCCAATTAGAAATGGTGAGTTTGTGAAGAAATTGCTTGAGGCGATACAGCTGCCTAAACAAATTGCAGTGGTAAAGTGTGCTGCACACAAAAATGAGGCGGATTACATTACTGTGGGTAACAGATATGCCAACGAGATAGCCCAATATTGTGCTAAAAATGTGGTCTCGTTGAACCGAAGAAGAGAAAGAGAGCATGTTCCATGTCCCTTGCTGTTTACTAACATTGTTGAAACATGGGATGAGGTAAGGCAATTACAGGAAGAAGCAAATGATGAGGAAAAAGATAGTTGGATAAAAGCAGGATGCAGGAAAAGGGAGGAAGATGACGTTTGGGTTTATAGAGATGAAAGACCAGTTATGCCTGATAGCATGATTTCTAACATGGCACGGATGTACCATGGACAAGCTCATATTGGAAGGGATGCCATGATCCGACTTTTCAGACAAACCTGGTATAACCCAAAATTCAGAGCTATAGCTGAAAGTCTTTGTCAAAGATGTCTTATTTGCCAACAGATAAATCCAGGAAGGAAAACAGTAGTGAGTCTAGGAACAATATGGCGGGAAGGAGGTCCTTTTACTAGAATGCAACTAGACTTTATCGAAATGCCCCCAAGCAATAGACTGAAGTTCGTTCTTGTGGTCGTTTGTTTGTTTTCTCGTTGGGTGGAAGCCTATCTGACAAGAAGGAATGATGGAGTTACTGTAGCCAAGCTCCTGCTGAGAGAATTCATTCCAAGGTATGGTTTTCCAGTAACG
Organism: Calotriton arnoldi; assembly: GCA_963921515.1. Classification (NCBI taxonomy): domain Eukaryota; kingdom Metazoa; phylum Chordata; class Amphibia; order Caudata; family Salamandridae; genus Calotriton; species Calotriton arnoldi. The sequence continues at coordinate 43,216 of CAWUFW010009086.1, forward strand.
ATTGAAACAGATAGAGGAACACATTTTCAAAATGAGCTAATTCAATTGATATGTGAAGCTCTTGACATTCAACAGAAATTGCATTGTGCATACAGACCAGAGGCTTCTGGAGTAGTAGAACAAGTGAATGGAACAATAAAGAATAGGTTAGGGAAAATGTGTCAAGCCAGGACTCAAATGGCCTGATGCCCTACCATTGGTGCTATTGACTATCAGAAGCATACCTGACAGAAAAACAGGTCTAAGTCCCCACGAAATAATCATGGGACGAGCTATGAGACAAGCACATGTACCTGTCAACAAACTGCTGACTATAACTGATGATCTCGTGTTGGATTATTGCAAAGGATTGGCTTATGTGGTACATTCTGTCTGTGTTTCATCAGGTTGGACCGGATGCGACCACTCTCGAAAGAAAACCAGCTCATGATTTGAGTCCAGGAGACTGGGTCTGCATAAAAGTCCACAGAAGAAGAAACTGTTTGGTTCTTCGCTGGGATAAACCACGACAAGTGATCCTGGTGACAACAACTGCTGTCAAATGTGCTGGAGTGAAAAACTGGGTGCATGCCAGTCATACTATCAGAGTTCCAGATCCTGAAGCTCAACCTGTAAGTCGACATCTGGAGATATCTGATACCAGTTCAGCATCCGATGCAGAAGTCGAAACAAACAGGGTTCCAGATCTTGAAGCTCGACCTGAAAGTCGACATCTGGAAGACCCAGGTACAAATTTGGCAACAGAAGAAGAACTTGAAGTAACAAAAGTTCCAGAACTTGAAGATCGACCTGTAAGTCGACATCTGGAAATATCAGATACTAGTTCAGCATCTGAAACAGACCAATCAGATTGTGATGAAAAGTCAAAGAATAAATGGAAAACTGATATCAGAAACGAAGAAACTGAACCAAGAGACAGTGACAATGATCAGCCAAGCACAAGCTATGGTAGATTTCCTTCAAAGATTGTCGAATTAGACGAGGGAGGGATAGATTCAGATAGAGAGATAGAAGAAGAATCGGAAGAACCCCGAGGAGCAATAGGGACAGACCAACAGATAAAAGAACAACAGGGAAATTTAGAAACAGACAGAGAGATCAACGAGAATCCGGAAAAAACTCGAGGAGGGATAGAAACAAGTGTCCAAACAGAAAAGACACAGGAAGGTTCAGATTTAGATAAAGAAGGTGAAATCATAAAGTTCAAAATAAGAGGAAGTGAAATAAGGTCTGAAACAGAATCTGAAGAAAGTGAAGAAGAGAGAAAACAGAGACTAGGACCAAGAAAGAGGACTTCGAGAGCTGAACGAGAGGAAAAGGAAAGTGAACCAAAAAGGCAGAGAAAAGGAGACAATTGGCCCCACGAAGTCAAAAGATTGAGATACAAAATTATAAATTTAAATAGAGATAATGCAGAACAGGTAAATGAGATATCAAGTCAAAGAGAACAAGGAAAACAAAGTGAAAAACAATTGCAGAAAACGAAGAGAGCGAAGAAACCTAATTTGAAATATAAGTCACCTGAGTGGCTATACATTGCATTGACTGACATCAAAGAAGAAGATAACACTCAAGAGAACCCAGAAGAAAGCTGTAAACAAATGGGTGAAAGTGAAGTGCAACAAGTCTGAAAAGATTAGAAAACCTGACCGGATTGGACACCAAAACCTGCACAAGACAAGGAAGAGTTCTGAGAAGAACTAAAGAAAGTACCAAACGAGACAAAGTGAGAGGGTAGAGTGGCTGAAACGTCATTCTGAGGTGTGGTGACACATTTTCTGTACATATATAAATAGTTAAGTAATAGAACAAAATGGTAGACACAGAGAATAGAAAATCTAGATGTGAGTTTTTAGGCAGATGGTGTAGAATGTGTTTCCTTTGTACAGGATTATTAATGTTTGTTTGGCTCATCTTAGCAATCACCATTCCAATTAGACTAGTTGTAGAAGAAACGTCCACATTAGGGAACAACACGAAAAAGGATAAAGAAGCTAACATACAAAACACAGCAACATTAATAGATAGTGCCGAGTTACATAAGGATAGATCCACAACTGATTTTTCAAAGAACGTTTTCACAAAATTATTATATGAATACGTAGAAACAATGGATGTGAGGGATTGTTATGTTTGTATGCAATTACCTGCGTCTATCACAGAAGGTGTGACCTATCATCACCTTCCTTTGACGTATGGAATAACATGTAGTGTTTTAGCTAGTTTATTTTATTAAAACAGGTAGATTAGAATATTATTATACAGACATAAATAAGGTTTTCGCAAAAGTTCCTATAATTCCTGAATTGAATAAGGTGAAAGAAGCAAGGATGTTTGGTGAATTTTTCCTAGAAAATAAAGATTTAACATTAGAGTATATAGCTAGACACAATCTTACCTGTGAATTAAAGAAAGAAGAAAAGGTATTTTTAGAGATGGTAGAAAATAGAAGAGTTAAGTTTCAAAGAAAAGTAATAGAAGAAGAGACAAAAACACCCCTTTGGGCGTTTGAAGGAGAAAGTAATGATAAGAGAAAGACAAATGCAGCTATGACTTTAGATTGGCCCCAACAGGGAAAGTTGTGCATTAGTAGAAATAGAACTAGGTATGATAACTATTTCGTGGGTTCCAGTGACTGCCAAGACAATTACAAAATTTTAGGAGGATGGGGATTCAAAGGAGGAAAAGATCCGATATTTCCAGGGATCTATTATATTTGTGGAAACAGAGCTTATTACAGGTTGCCGGATCATTGGTATGGGTCGTGCTATTTAGGCCTGGTCTTTCCAAAGATTTTTCATGTGGAGAGAGGAGAGAAAGGAACACACGAAATGGGTGAAACATTCACACGTAGAAAAAGGGAACGTTTTTCAGAAATAGTTGGTGACATTTTTGGAGCAATGATACCAGCAGTGGGTATATCTTTGAATGCATTTAAAATTCGGAAATTGTCCACAGTAGTAGATCGTTTATCAACGAGTACTGCTGGAGGGTTCTTGATGGTAAATACCGAGATGGTTGCCATGAGAGCTATGGTGATGCAAAATCGACTTGCCCTTGACATTCTTTTGGCAAAAGAGGGTGGAGTCTGTGGAATGCTGAAAGTCCAACATTGTTGCACTTACATTCCAGATAAGAGTGAAAATATACAGAAGTATATAAAGAATATTACTAATTTGCACAAAGAACTTGCTCCACTGGAGGTTGAAAGTGCCTGGGAGAAACTTGGTAAGAGTTTTTCCTCAATACCAAAATGGTTCACTGAAATAGGTAGCTCTATTGTAGGGAAAGTATTAATATCAGCAACATTAGTAATATTAGTGGTGTTAGTAGTGAAATTCATTGTTATATGTATTAAAAGGAGAAAAAGACAAAATAAAATAAAAAGAGAAAATAAGATAAATAAAGAAAGAGAACGAGAATTGGGAGAAATAGAACTTGAAGAACTAAAAGAAAACATGTATGAAAGAACAAAAAGACAAGATGAAAGGGACACTGATGTGTGAACTAATAAAAGCAAGTGGACAAGAAACATTCTATCTGAAAAATTTGTGTAACATGGGTTTTTTGTGGTGATATTAAAAATCACCAAAGGGGGTAGTTGATGGAGCGAGGTAAATGAAAAGATTTTTGAACCTCTCAATATTCATGCTAATAAATTAATGTTACTAATTGTTTGATCGAGTAATCAACATTTTACATCTTTTAGTAAACACTTACATAAGTGGTGACCACAATTTATGTGCAAAGTTAACCTATTTACAATTGTAAAGTAAAGTAATACTAATATAGTGATTTGCGTACTAATTAGAGTAAAATTGCATGATTTGTGCTATGTAGTAAAATTGTATTGTGGCAAAAGAATGTGGATGGTAAGTAAACATGGCTTTAAATGTCACTTTTGCTAGGTAACACCTAATTGGGGTACTTAGAATGACGGGTGGGAAACAGAAAGGCTTATTTTCTTTATTTTAATTATGATTGTGTTTGTTTTCATGATAGTTCGTTCGGGCCTGTTAGGCCGTGCTGTAAAAATGGCTGCTGAGGCAGATGGGCTCAATGTGCAGACGCAAAGATGGCTTCTAAGCGGAAGAAAGCCGCAGAAACATATCACGTGGGTACGAGTCGAGCCCAGAGTGAGAAGTGTCAAGGTCAGGCTGACCTGACACGAGGTGAATGCCAAGAAAGACTCAGCGTTCATCCGTGAGAACAGGGGATGAGCACCAGTGAATTGACAATGGACTGTTTAAGTATAAGCAACAAAGAGAAACAATAAATGAACTGTCAATCGGACTGCTATTACCCAAAGGTCGTGTGAAAAGATGAAACTTTAAACAATTTCAGAACCGGTTTGAACAAGGAGGGCAATGAGGTGATTCTTGCCACCCCTCCAATGGACCAATTAGCGTGATTCTCGCCCCCAAAGATTGCAACTTTATGTTTAGTAAGCTAGTAGTAGGGTATAAGAGGACCTACTCTTAAGTAGGAGGAGCGCTATTCATGCATAATTTTTGAGCACTGAACGTTGATGCTGAAGAGACTGCTGCTTTTCTTTATAGGCCATTTTCTTAATAGAAATATTCATTTTGAACTTTAAACTTGACTGGGAAGGAACGAGACCGATGCGGGAAACCTGTATAGGAGGTCCGTCGAGGAGGCCTGTTTAGCGGGACAGACAGTCAGTTTTGGGAATTCTATGCTGTGATCTACAATTTATCTGCTTTGGTGAACTTTTATTCTTCATCTAAAAAGGGTATGCATAAAATTCTTTCTAAAAGCTTATTTCTTATAATGATATTGAAATGTATTAAAACGATTAATAAAATTGAATCTTATTCATGCATTTAAGAAAATAGATAAATCTTATTACAATTAAAACTACGAGTCTGTGGTTCTTTAGCTCAATGATAAGTGTAATGTTTTAATAGGTTTTGGATGTGATTGAGCTGGTCTTAATCACCATCAACTTATTCTACTAGTTGGTCCATCGACCAAAGAGCGGAATACCTTGATGTCTTAGAACCGACAGTATTAAAACTGATTATGTATGATGTTTAAGAAAATATCCTGTTAAATTTTAATAAGGTATCCCGTTCCTCCAGCAATTCAGTTCTTCTCTTTGGTAAAAGTGGATGTGACCCAGGGAACGATTGAGGGAGTGTATGGTTATGCGGTGTTATGGGCCCCACTGTCATATGGTATAGTTGTTGTGAGTGATCCTTACCTGGATGTTATGTCCAAAAGAGAAGAATTTATATTAGTCGCGCTGGATCACGTGCATATTTGCAAATAGCGCGTAGATGCTGAGAAGAGAGCCTCATTTCAACAATAATGTTTCATCTTCATTCAGCAGCAATAAGCTGACCCCTGAGATGAGACTCAGCAGCAGTTCAGCGACTGGATTCTGTGCCTTATGCAATTATAAATTCCTTTTTTGAATAATTGCTATCTTTAAATACTGTTGTAACGGTGAGCATCTGTAAGGCAGATGAAGGGTCTTAAATGAAAAGGGCAGGGTCCGCATTGGTTAATATGTGGTCTAACCTCTTTGTTTATGTGGACAGTCATAGGGGGGCTAGTGCCAAGGACATCTACAGGACATGCAAATGCTTCCTAGTGGAAGTAGCAAAAGGTGGATATCATGTGGCAGGTGCATAGACCTAGCACACATTTAAGTGATGAAGAGGTCAATCAGTGACTCAATGCTGATCTTGTGCTGTCCTCATGCATAGTATTTAATCTTGTGCAACCCCATAGAGAGTGCTGATGTTCTTTCTTTCTTTTTCCTTTTAGATTTGTGCTTGAATCACATCTAATGCTGTACAATTCCTTTCAAAGTTGTGTCCTAAATGTTCAGTTTAATGTTGTTGCTTTGAATGAAAGAATGTTCTCAACAACGCCTGTATCCTAATGAGCATGATGTTCTTTAATCACCATTCTCCGAGTTAACCTCAGTTACCAGCTTCAAGGCCAGACAAAGCTGCAGATCACACACAACCTCCATGTAAAAATGATTAACACTCTTGAGAAATTGGTACCTAGCTTAGAACAGCATAGCCTGAGACCAAAGCCTCAAAGTATATGTGTACCAGAGACCAAGCCGATGTGAAAACAGAGTGATTGAACCTGGAATTCAAATGGAGTATTGCCCACCTGAAGTATCCACAGGGCAGTCAAGAGTACAAAAAAGCCTCCTCACTGAATTCACCAATGAGGCCATTTCATTGAACAACAATGATCTTTAACTTCTTTCAAGAAAGTTCTTTCATCCTTCGCAGTTGATGGCATGAGTATAGTTAACATATAGCTAAGTGACTACCTAAATTACTTGATCATCACCGAAGGCCTTAAGAAACCCACATCAGACCTTGATGTGTTGTCCAACTACTGACCAATTTCAAATCCTCCAAATCCATGCAATAGGTCTCGCATTTTTGAAAGTTAGAGCTATTGGTGTTGTAAATGACAATGTCTTTTACCTATGTGTTTTGGTTTGGAGTGCAGTGGATGTATGAACAGAGCCGCAGCCGCAGCACTGTCTAGAGGACTAAGAATGGGGAATTACCACTGGGAACAGAGACACAGCAGCAGCACTGCCTAGAGGACTTAGAATGGAGGAGTTACCAATGGTACCAGAGAAGCAGCTAGCAGAGCTGCCTAGAGGACTTAGAATGAGGGATTACCACAGGGACCGGAGAAACAGCTGCAGCACTGTCTAGAAGACTAAGAATGAGGAATTACAGACAGGACCAGAGAAGCATCTAGCAGCACTGCCTAGAGGACTAAGAATGAGGAATTACCACTGTCACCAGAGAAGCAGCTAGTAGCACTGCCTAGAGGATTTTGAATGAGGATTTACCAACGGTTCCAGAGAAGCAGCTAGCAGCACTGTCTAGCGGACTAAGAATGAAGAATTACCACTGTGACCAGAGACAAATCCCATACACATACAGCATGCCTCGTAGAGCAGAGCATGCGCACCTCTAGGCACGACCTAAAATTGGGGGCTAAGGAAGGAGAAAGCAGTAAAAACATTGCAAATGCTAGAGAAAGTACTCAGAAAAATGGGAGGAAAGGAAGGGGAAAGCAGTAAAAAAACTAGGCAAAAACAGGAGAAAGCACTGAGAAAAACGTGGGGAAAGGAAGGAGAAAGCAGTAAAAAATGACGCAAAAGCAGGAGAAGGCACTCAGAAAAACAGGGGGGAAAGGAAGGAGAAAGCAGCAAAAATGAGGCAAAAACAGGAGAAAGCACTCAGAAAAATGGGAAGGAAGCAGAGCGGTGCAACAGCATCGGAGAGTCAGATCTGGGGCCATCCTGTAGTTTGCGCTCCTCAGAAGCTAATCTTCTTCTGTTCCAGGCATCTCATCTCTAGACCAATCTTCCCTCTTTCCTACCTTCCACCTCAGAATTGCTGCATTTAAGGAAATCATCGAAAACCTGGATCTTCACCCATTACACTAAGCACAGCACAGAATTAATGGTCTCTCGCTAGTTATCAGTGCCATTGCACATTTCTAGGTAGCAGTTGTGCGACACAAATGGAAAACTTAAATTATAAAATAAATTCATTTCCAGCTAAAAGCAGCACTTTTTATTAAGGTGAAGTGAGAAACAACCGTTTACCACTGTCTAGGAAGGTAAAATATAGTTTCTGCAGCTTTTTAATTGTTTAAGACATCTGTCACCCCAAAACTGAGGCAGAGACCATATCTTTAATTAGCACTTCCAGTGCTCATTATATGTACTACAGTACATGGCTGGATGAACCGAATGACTCATTTCTTAAAGAGCACTTTCCCTTCTTGTTCCAAATTAGAAGGGCCATCATCTCGACATTTCAAGTCTTATTAGACTTCATTAAATAATAAAAACCTTGTTGCATTAGCAAATATACATAGTGAAATCAGATTATATTTCCTTAATCAGTTTGTAAAGGAAACAAGCATAACTAAATAAAATATATTATGCTGGAAAAATGTCAAATTTCAGTTTTTTTTCCATTTATGCAGGTACCCATATCACTTTATTTTACATACCCATAGGGTAATATGTTCATACAGCATACACAGGCATGCCTAGACATACCACAAACCACAGGACCTCAGAACAATAGCCAAACAAATCAAACACATACAACACTAACACACTAAGAACAAAGACAGAATATCAACACAAGCCACAGAAACGAAAGACACTGAATAGAGACACACACAAGTACCTCTTTTAAACACAGATCAGAGGCAGAACAAGATCACATCGACGGAATTCACATAATCATGCAGAAAATGTGTGATATCGAACATATATCCAAACATGACTCACACATGCACAGGATAAACAATGCATACAGAAACACACATAGTACACAGCTCACATAACATGCAATCTACACACACACACACACATGCAAATCTTTGAAACATACAGCAGAAGCAGAACCAGAACCACATCATGTATATAAGCGAGCACACCATTTTTGTATGATAATTTACACAAATATGACTCACACATGCACACAACAAAAGAGAATGCATAAACAGACATACACATACAGAACACACCTTACATTCCAAGCACAAACATACACACTGTGTCGGCAAACAGCAATAAATGCTTGTTGCGCGCAAAAACACACAGTTTGAACAGAAATACACCCACCTTCTCCATGTACACAGAAGACCCATACATTGCACATAGAAACTACATATCATAAACATTCACTCTAAAATAAACACACGCACACAAAGAACACACAGCACCAGCACAAGAGCTTACATCGGTCAGCTCCTCTTCAGCTCTGGCTGCTCGCATTCCATGAACATAAGGGCGTGTGGGGATGGCAGAGGCCCTTCCCTAACAGCGCGCGCCGTTACTTATGCCATTCGCATCCCTCCCGCAGGAGATGGCAGTGGATAGCACAGCCAGGTTAAAGTTTCCCTTACCTCTCTTAGACCAGTGGTGTAACAAAACTTGAGGGGGCCCCCCTGCAAAGTACATAGAGGGGCCTCCCTCCGGAATCACTCAGGGGCTCTCAGGCCAGTGTACAGGGGTCAAAGTGTATTAAAAAAATAAAACTGTAGGGGCCATCACATGCTGTACAGTGTAATCGCCAACCAAAATGTTCTGAAATGCCCATACGGGAGGAGGGGCCATCATACGCTGTACAGTGTGATGTCCAACCAAAATGTTCTCTTACTGAAATCGCTGGGGCGGGAGCTAAGCCCACAAAGGAGGGGCATTTACACAAATGCACCAATAACAAGCCAGCAATTTCTGAATGCCATAGGTAACAACCAATGGCAATTGGTGGGTGTGCCAAAAGCCCACAGAAGAGATACAATAGGTCTTGCAGACAGCGCTAGATCTGTCGAGGCTTGACATAAAAAGAGAAGTCACCAGAGAACCGTAGGGCTACATGGAGTAAAATGTCATCCTGAATGATCACCAGTCTGGATTCAGTCCTTCCTAGGGCACAGAATCAGTGCTGGCAGATATAAGAAAATACCTTCTCATAAACCTCTATTAAATCCAATAGTCAGCTTTGATCCTCTTGCACCTCTCAACTGCCTGCGAAATGGCTGATCACATCACACAACTTAACAGGCTCTAGGAAAAAAATTGCTGTTTTAGGGAGGGCTTTTCTTAGATTCTTAAAAATAGGTGTCAACAAATGGCTATAGGACCTTCTGGTTTACCCTTATAAAATGCAGCGTGGAGGCCTGCTAGGGCCTTCTTTCTCCCCGCTACTTTTCAATATCAATATCTCCATGCTTTCCAGCAGGAATCATTTTCAGTTTGGATCTCAACTTCACTCTACAAATAAATGCAGTGGCAGGGGAACTAATGTCTAACTCTATCTCCTATGAAAGATTCACCCACTCCTCCAATCCATTCTATAAATATAGTTAATAACTACTTATTGGACTGCTGTAACATAACCTGCACTGGCCTCCTAAAAAGTAAACTACTCATCACAAAATTGCAAAGAGAGCAAGATCAGGCATCAGCTAAAATGTGCCTGTATTTATGTATATATGATTTGCATTGGTAAGAGAGCTAATGTCTAACTCTATCTCCGATGAAAGATTCACCCACTCCTCTAATCTACTCTATGAATAGAGTTAATAACTGCTTATTGGACTGCTGTAACATAAACTGCACTGGCCTCCTAAAAACTGCTCATCACAGAATTGCAGAGTGCAAAATCAGGCAGCAGCTAAAATGTGCCTGTATTTATGTATATATGACTAACCTAAACTAGCTCTCTATCGGCTTCCTTTTGAGTTGAGGATCAAAGTCAAGTATTACATACAAAGCATAATGCAGCAAAGTTCCAGGATCCTCAAAGAACTGAAATGCTACTACTCTTCAGCCAGAAATCAGTAGTCCTTTTTTGTCCACTTGATCAAACAACACCCTTTCAAGATATTTCCATATGACAGAAGATCCTTGGGGCTCCAGGGTCTGATATAATGGAGCAGCCTTAATCCTCACCTTTGAACGAAGTCTCAGTACCTTGAATCCATGAAACTTCTGAAAATGGAACTTTAAATTAAGTCCTACATTACATGAGATTGACAGGAAAAAGCCTGGTCTAAGTTTGTCTAATGCGTCTGGCTGGACTCTAACTCTCTTGTTCCCAGATCTTCCTATTGACAAGTTTTTCTTTTCTATTTAGTCCTTTGAAGCAGCTTAGATGTCATGTAGCTCTATATAAAACTCCAAAATAATCAAATAAATAAAAAATTAATTGTGTTTACTGTGGCAGGGAACAGTGTGGTGTGATGGAGTACTACGGAATTGAGTGGTGTGCTATTGTGTTAGATCTGTTGGCTGTCATGTTGTGGGTGTCTTGATGTGGAGATGTCGTCATTAGTAGGGGTGGACAGAACTCGTGGAGTTCCACTCTGCAGAATTCCACGTAGTTACAGAAAACTCTGCAAGATTCCGCTGAATTCTACCAACAAGCAGAAAATATGCAGTTCACACTGCAATTTAGCGCTGGTAGCGCGATCTGCGCTGAAAATCAGCGTGAACTGCACCATGTGTTGCGCAAGAGAGCACGCCCATTCAAGTTGATTTTGCTACTGTTTGAGTAGAAAATCTACTAGAGCGGCAGCAAATCTAGTCAAATGGCAGCCCTCTGAACACGAATGCCAGTGACCCCCGAGTTACAAAATCGTGCTACGGGACACCGAATCTCACTTGTGAGCTCGTATATTATGGAGCCTTGCGGTAGAAAAAGTCCACCATTCGGTGATTGGCTCAATTTGTCCAGAACTCCACAGAGCTCACACAGTCTTCTATATTATGTATAAAATGTCATGTTGAGACGATTCTGTATAATAACTCAAGGCTGCTTACAATATGTAATGTTTTACTTAGAATCTTTGCCTTGGTGGAAACTTTTTCTGCTGAGCCAAAAAACTTGTGTGGAACATGCTGAACATAAGCCATCAACTGTCACCTGCACACAGAGTTATGCTTCAATACATTGATTTACAGCTTGTTCAATACCTCTACACACCTATGATGCATTAGGAGCACATGCGATTTGCAAACACTTACACCCATTAGCTGGACACAGGCTGTACAAAATTAGGAAGAAAAAATATGGTAGTTACCTGCCACTATGTAAACTATAAATCAAACTAACACACTCATTGGATGATACCATCAGTGATGTCATCAATGATTAAGATGTCGTCAGTGATGTCATAAATGATGTCATAGAACATGTCATGAGTGATTTAATACGTGAGGTCATAAGCAGTGCATGGAAGGGGCACAAGTTGTAGTTAGCTCTGTTCCCATGCATGCAGCCCCCACCCGACCCTTAATTAGCCCCAGGGACCACATCCTCAGGGGCCAAATTCAATCTAAAAGGGGAGGAGGGTGTGCAGGCCCCTCCCCAAGCCTTAGTAGGCCCCGGGCACCACATCCCGGGGCCAAATACAATACAAAATGGGAGGGGCCATGCAGCCCCCTCCCCAAACTTTCTTGGGTCCCAGGGACTCCATCCCTAGGGGTCAAAATCTAAGGGGAGGGCATGCAGCCCTCTCCCCAAGCCTTATTAGGCCCCAGGGATTCAATCCCCTGGTAACAAACTGATGAAAAAAGGGAAAGGAGCCATTTGGCCCCTCTCCCCGAGCCTTCTGTGGCCCCGGACACCCCATCCCCTGGGGCATCTATATTTTTTTACAAGAACCCATACCCCAGGGTCGTATTCAATTCAAAGGGAGAGGGTTGCATGGCTGCCCTCCCTGAGCCTCATTAGGCCCTATAGACCCCATCCCCCATCCCCCAGGGCTGTATTTTGTTTAAAGGAGAGGGGGCCCATGGGAAAATGTGATGCAGTGTTTTCATTGTGTAGGAGACACTCTTTGTGTTGTTGGTAGCATGAGGTATCAAGGATATGTCTGTATCCATGGTTACTACATGGTTTCTAACTTCTCTTGATGTTGTAAGAGGGGCTTTAAGTTCCTTGGGTCATATGGCAATAGGCTGGTAGTTTTGCCATTGTCTGCATGTGATAATCTCTGTCATTGTGGTGTTGAGCTTTAGATGGTTCTTCATCATGTGTTTATGACTGGAGGGCAGTCATTGCGTTTGAATCAAAGAGGAGGTCTCGGGGGCTATACATTTTTCAAATAATTTGGGTGTCATCTGCATAGTTGTAACAGGTGAGGTTGTAAGATTTAATTAGATTTATTAAGGGGGTTAGGTAGATGTATAATAGAGAGGATATGTTGGACCCCTGAGAAATGCCATAGTGTTAGATGCGAGGAGGCGTTGTGAAAGGGGGTTGGTGGTCTACACTTTGCCTGTCTGTGAGATAAAAAGCAATCCATTTTAAAGAATTTTCAGGGAGTCCAATATTGTGAAGTCTTTGCAGTAGAGTGTGGTGATGCACAGTATCAAACACAGCTGATAAATCAAGAAGTAACAAGGCAGCTACTCTGTTTTTGACCACTGTGAGTTTTAGGTCATCCCAGATGGATATAATGGCTGACTCCAAATCTCCGCCTGGTCAGAAATCGAATGGTTGGCCTGACAGTAAGCTGTAATGTTTGGTAAAATTAGAGAGTTGAGTAAAACTGCTCTGTCAAAGCTTTTTCCTAAGAATGGTCTGTTTGATATGGCCTGAAATTTGCTGGATCAGATGGGTCGAGGTTTTTCTGATGCTTGCGGACCTAGTTTGCACAATATAAAAAATTTACAGCAGCGCATGCTTCACACTTATCAGGACCATAGTTTCCTGGTTTGATTCACTATGGTGGACTTACAGATGATGGAGCAAGGTAACTGAGAAAATTTTGAACCCCCTAATATTAATATTAATTATTAACGTCATTAATTGATTTAAAAATTGATCAACATTTTACGTTTCTTATAAAACCTTTTTACCAAACTTGCAATTTATGTGCAATCTAACCTACTTACAATAATAAAGGTGAAATAATAGTAATATAATGGTTTGCGTACTAATTACAGTGATTTTGCATGATTTGTGCTATGTAGTGAATTGTATTGTGGCAAAAGAATGCGAATGGTAAGTAAAACTATCTTTATATGTCGCTTTTGCTAGGTAACACCTAATTGGGGTACGTAGAATGACGGATGGGAAACGAAAAGGCTTATTTTCTTTATTCTTAACTATTATTGTGTTTGTTTTCATAATAGTTCGCTCGGGCCTGCTAGGCCGCGCTGTAAAAATGGCTACCGAGGCAGATGAGCTTAGTGCGCAAGTGCAAAATGGCTTCCAAGCGGAAGAAAAGCTGTAGAAACATACCACGTGGTTGCTTATTGAGCCCAGAGTGAAAAGGGAATCAAGGTCAACATGACCTATCATCAAACGTGTGCCAAGAGGGACTCAGCAGGAATGTGTGAGAACCAGAAATGCAGCTGTGAATTAACAATGAACTGTTTAAAATAAAGCAACAAAAGAAGATACATAAGCAGAGCTGTCAATCGGATTGGTAATGTCCTGAAACCGTGCGAAAGGACAAAATTATGAACATTTTATGGAACTGAGCAAGGAGGGCAATGAGGAGATGTTTGCCACCCCTCCAATGGACCAATTAGCGTGAATCTCGCCCCCAAAGATTGAAACATTTCTGTTTAGTAAGCTAGTAATAGGGTATAAGAGGACCTACACTTAAGTAGGCGGAGCGCTTTTTCATACATAATTTTTTAGCATTGGACGCTGACGCTGGAGAGCAGCTGCTATTTTCTTTAGGCCATTATATTTTTAATATAATTAATCTTTTTACTTTAAAATCTGACTGGGAAGGAACAGGAACGTTGCGGGAAACCTGTATAGGTGGCCCGATGAGGAGGCCTGTTTTAGCAGGACAGACAGTCAGTTTCGGGAGTTCTATGCTGTGATCTATGCTGTGATCTGGAATTTAACTGATGTGACGAGCTTTATTTTTCATCCAAAAGGGTATGCATTGCTTTCTTTAAGTCTATTCCTTATAATGATATTAAATGTATTGAACTGATTAATAAAACTGAATTTTATTCATGCTTTTAAAAATTAGATAAACTTTATTATAAATAAAATTACGAGTCTGTGGTTCTTTAGCTCAATAATAATGCAAATGTTTAAATAGCATTAAAGTGATTGAGCTGGTCTTAATCACCATCAACTTATTCTCACTAGTTGGTCCATCGACCAAAGAGCGGAATACCTTGATGTTTTAGAAACCAACAGGATTAAATCTACTTATGTATGATGTTTGAGAAAATTATCTTGTCGACTTTAAAAAGGTATCCCGTTTTCTTCCAGCAGTCATTAATTTCTTCTCCCAAGTGAAGGTGAATGGGATCCAGGGAATATTTGAGTGAGTGAATGTTTTATGCAGTGTTATGGGCCCCACCGTCATATTGGTATAATTGTTAAAAGAGTGTTTTTCAACCTGGACGCCATGTCCAAAGGAAAATAAATTATATTAGTCGCGCTGGATCAGATTTATTGGTAGCAGAGTTATGGTTACTATAGATGAGTTTGGTGATTATTGATTATTTCATGTTTAACACACATTTTATGTCGAAGTGTATTATGTTATATGTAAGTCGGAAATTTAGAAGCTTCCGGGAAGTAGGAAGTGGACACGTGTGGCAAGAGAAGTCACATGGAATAGTGCATTGTCTGGTTTTCAAATTGGTGATAACACAGGCTGTGTTATGATAGGGACATTTTCTGTATAAAACGTGTATGAGTGTAATAGCAACTGGTTTTCTTGTGAAACTCTGGCCTTAATTCTCAGGAGCAGTGTAGTCTCCACATGTGTTTTATCCCCAGAGAAACGGGTTTACCCCTTGCTTGAAAGAAGGGTAAGGTAGAGGGAAGTGCTACACTTATCGAATAAAACTGTATTCTTGCAAAATAGAGTAAACTATCACTTTGTTTAGCGAAAACAGACATTGGAAATGTGTTTTTAATGTTGTAACTAACCAAGAATAAGTTGAGAACAAATTGCAGATACATTTTGTAAAGGAGGGGTCAGGAGCAGAACTGACGTTGACAAAAGGCCGAGCTGGAATTGGCCAGTGCACTGGGAACACGGAAAACGCCCTGATTGGTGCGTTGGTGTGAGACGCGCTGGGATAGGTTGGAAAAGCAGTGACGTAGAAGCCTCAGATTGGTGCGTTGGTGTGAGACGCACTGGGATAGGTCTGAATAGCACATAGAGATCAGAGCTGAGTTACGAGTTTCCAGAAGGAAAAGAAATCGTAAAATATGGCTTATTATGAGTATGGTAGAGAGAAAACGTCATGGATGGCGAAAATAAAGAACTTCTTTAAGAAAGACAAAAAGGTAGTGACTAGAGAGGGACAGGTAATTCCTCCGCCGAAAACACCAGCTTCGCATATGATGCTGAAATACGGTTATCATACTTGTATTTGGTTGGAAAATTGGACGAAATATACCCAAAATGATGGAGTATTGGCTTTTCCAGAAAATGGTTCATTTAATGTGGCCGTACTTTGAAATTTGAGAGAAAAGATGATGAAGCTTGAGCCTAAACCTAGACCGACTCAATTTGAAGCTTTAGGTGAATGGGAAGAAGATGTATGAATGAGAAAGATACAGAGGTGCAAAGAATCATGGTTTTGTTCCTGGAAGGTTGTGGGGAGTGAATCATGAGGACAGAATGAAGCGTTGGAGATATGCTAATATGACAGAAGGTTTGTTTCCAGCTTTTACAGTTGAGGAGGGTACAAGAAAGAAGTGTACAGAGAAAAAGAAACATACAGTCACAGAAAGGTACGGGTATGGAGGTAGCGAGACAGAGGATGAGTTGCTGGAAGATATTTTAAACAGAAACCCACCTCCATATCAACAAAATTCAGCGGTGGTGACACCCAATGCACCGCCAATGGAAACTGGGAAGAATAAAAGTCCAGAACGTAGATATGAGATAAATAGGTCAAATGAACAGTTGAAAACCCCACAAAGTGAGAAATGTGACAGTGACAATGCGGCGGAGTTAGCAAAAACTACAAAAGAATTGAATGAGAAAATAAGAGAGTTAACAATGAATATGGAAGCTGTAACTGTGCCAGTGACAATAGGACCAGTAATACCAGTTTTTGAGAACCAGAAAATAGATGAACATTCCCTAGTTATCCCCATGAACTCAAATTTTCAAAGAATGAGAGAAGGGATGGAACTAGAAACTGAGGGGGCAAGAAATTTGGTCAGTTCATATAGACCGAGCCCACCTACTAACTTGACAGTGAATGAAAGTGAAATAAGGAGAATTCCTATGGGAACTGAGTCTGCATCCAAAACACCAGAAAGGAATAGAAATTGGATAGAAATAAATAGTACACCTGTAGGTCCAACTCCAGATGAATTAAATGAGTGGATGAGAAACTTGCAAAAGAAAGAGACAGAACCAAAACCATTAGATGTAATTAGGCTAAAAATAGATATGGAAGAGTTAATTTTAGGGACCATTGGTACAGAAAAACTGAAGACATATCAGGACGACGAGATAATGTTCTTGTGCAAGAGCATTACTTGGAGAGTTAGAAATTTACATGACAAATTAGAAGAGACAGAGAATGAACTAGGAGTAGAATTTGTAAAAGTCAGGAGTTTGCAGAAACCGTATAGGGTAGATTTTTGTGAGAAAGACATAGAAAATCTGAAAACCTCAGGACGGTTAACCCAGATAAAAGAACTGATTGTTTTGCTGAGAAAATGGGGTGATGTGGACAGATGGAGAAGCAGGTGGACTAAAAGGAATGAGAAAACAACTGACAAAGCGTCTTTAGCCTTTGCGGTGACAGACAAGGAATCGGTTGTAAGGGAGTATCCGATGAGAGAAACTCCAGGAGGCAGTTATGTACATGTCCCCTGGTCCAGACAAGACATACTGTCATTTACAAATGACTTTCCAAAATTGAGAGAGAAACCTGTAGAATGGTACAGACAAGTGGAAAGATTTGTCAAAGTTTCGAAGATGTTGTGGGTAGATTTGGATGGATTGTTTGACATTGTGGTACCAGCAGATTTATGGTCAGAATGTAAAATTACCATAGATTGGCCAACTGTAGAATACCCCAGAGATGCAAAAACAGGAGCGCCAGGACCAGAGGTCCTGAGAAAATATGACCAAGTTATTACCTTTTTGAAAAACAAAATTCCGCCCAAAGAAACTGATTGGGTAAAAATTGACAGAACTACGCAGGAGAGTAAGGAATCTTTACATGCCTACTATGAGAGGCTACTATTGGTTATGAGACCCTGAATGAGAAGGACATGAGTCATTTTGTATATAGATTTGTTTATGGGCTGAAACCAGAAATAAGTGAAATGATTAAACAGCATATGATATGCTGGCAAAATAGTACAGTTGACGAAGTGTTGAGGTATGCTAAGTATTGTAGCGATGACATTGAGTGTAGACAACTGTAAGATTTGGGGGTCTCTAGTTGGCAGAGGTAGGTACCTTTGTCCAAATAGGGACCCTTGCGTCTAGTCAGGGAAAGTAGGTACACTCCCGAAATAACCCCTGCTCACCCTCTTGGTAGCTTGGCACGAGCAGACAGGCTTAGTTCAGAGGCAGTGTGTAAAGCATTTGTGAACACATACAGTAATCAAGTGACAACACTACAAATGGACACCACACAGGTTATATATTTATAAAAATAGGTATACTTTATATAGATTTATCACAAGACCATAAACGACAAAAATAATCCACAATACTGTTAAGAATACTTAGTTCTGATCAAAAAGGCTTAATTCAAGGTTCTGTGCGAGTCGGTAGCCTCCTCCGGCTACGGCGATGTTGAGAACAAACAGAGTCTAACAAATCCAGCTGACCGCGTCGAGACGGGCCAACACAGCGTAGACAGACTCGGTCACAGTACCTTTTACTTGAAGCGGCAGGCACGGGCGTGCGAGCCGGATGGCTGTTCGTCGCGGTCGCGATGCAAAAATGGAAGCGTTGCAGGACGCGTTGTCCCTCGATGCGGTGCAGGCAGCGGCTCGTTGACGTCGTCGAGACGGAGTCGGTGAGACCAGGGCCGTGCGTTGCAGGGCGAGACGGTGCTTCGATGCGGTGCTGGCAGGTTGCGGTGCGGCGACGGAGCCGGATTCAGGAGCTGGCGTCGATCAGTCCGGACAGCGGTGCGAGTCGGGCGGTGCGTCGCAAAGCGTGCGAGCGGTGCCCAACTCCGGTGCGGTCACAGGACTCGAACTCAGCAGCAGTGACCGTGTCGGTCGGACCAGTTCGATTCGGCGTAGCGAAGCGTTGCAGGACGCGTTGTCCCTCGATGCGGTGCAGGCAGCGGCTCGTTGACGGAGTCGGTGAGACCAGGGCCGTGTGCTGCAGGGCGAGACGGTGCTTCGATGCGGTGCTTACAGGACACCGAGTCGGTCGTGGGAGTCGGTCACAGCTCCCTACCTCTGCAGCCACTGAAACAGAGTTTCCAGCAGCAATTCACAAAGGGGGTGAAGTCCAATGGTCCTGGGACTTCGGTCAGGGGGCAAGCTCTCTTCCAAGCCCTTGGAGATCCTTCACAAGTTGATGAAAGTAACAGCAAAGCAAAAGTTCCTTTCTCCTTTCTTTGGCAGTCAGGCAAACCACTGCAGGCCAATCCCCCAAGCAGCACTTCAGGCTTAGGGATAGTCTCTCCTCAGTTTCTTCTTGGTTCCGCTCCTCAGCAAAGGTTTCTTCTTGTTCCCAAAAGTGATCTAATTTTCCTGGGGTCTGGGTGCCCCTCTTATACCCTGATTCTCTTTGTTCTCTGGAGGCAGAGAGGCCTCTGCCTAGTCCAAAACCAGTTCTGGTCGGTCCTGGAGCACTTTGTTTTTCTGACTCCTTCTTTCCTTTCAGAATGTGGGGCAGAGTGCTCAGCCGCCCGGCAGGAGGTGGAGCCAGCATTGTGGAAGGCAGGCACAGCCCTATTCAGACCCAGGTGCAACTCCTCCCTCCACTCTGGATGCAGATCTTTCTATTCAGCCCTGGGCTGACTCACCCTGTCTCCTGTAGCCACCCCCAGCCCCGGTCACTCAATCTCCAGACAAGGAATACACAACCTAGCAGAGGCAGGCTTGGATAGTTAGGCAAGAAAATTCCCAACTTTCTAAAAGTGGTATTTTCAAACACAGAATGTTAAAACCAACTTCACTAAAAGATGCATTTTATCATCCTGAGTTCAGGCATACTAAATTCGTTTTTCTACCATGTTCCCTGGGTCAGTTCTGACTATAAGGTGTAATAGTCAGTCTGCCCATTCTGGCCTATGGGGAGCAGGTAGCCTTGCAATAGTGAAAAACGAAAATGGCTGTAATTCACTATTAGGACATGCCACACACACCGGGCATGTCCTACCTTATACTTACAATGCACCCTGCCCTAGGGCCTACTTTAGGGGTGACCAACATGCAGTAAAGGGAAGGTTTAGGGACTGGTAAGTGGGTGTACTCACCAAGTCGACATGGCAGCCCGAGGCTGCACACAGGCTCTGCGATGGCAGGCCTGAGACACATTTTACAAGCCGCTTCTGTGGGTGGCACAACCAGTGCTGCAAGCCCACCAGCGGCATTGGATTTACAAGCCCTGGGCACACTGAGTGCGCTGTACTAGGGACTGACAAGTAAACCAATCATCCAATCATGGAGTCACTAATACATGTATCAATTAACGATCGGGAGCACTTGCACTTTGGCACTGATTAGCAGTGGCAAAGTGCCCATGAGCATCTAGTCCAGCAAAAACATATCGGCAACAGTGGAGGCATTACGAAAAAATGGAAGGGAGACCCACGCCAAGGATGCCAGGTCTAACACGTGTCCCCTCCAGCTGAAATGTGGGGAGAACTATCCTACCCCTAGGGAGTTCTCATCGCTAAGGCGGAAAAATCTGGACAGTGCATCAGCATTGGCGTGTTCTGTACCAGGGCGGTGTTCCACCGTAAAGTCCATCCCCTGTAGGGAAATGGACCACCTCAACAGCTTTGGATTCTCACCCCTCATCTGCATCAACCATCTGAGGGGCCTGTGGTCTGTCTGAACCCGGAAGTGAGTCCCAAACAGGTATGGTCTCAGCTTCTTCAGTGCCCAGACCACAGCAAATGCCTCCCGCTCAATAGCACTCCATCTCTGTTCCCGGGGAAGTAACCTCCTACTGATGAAGGCTACAGGTTGGTCTAGGCCCTCCTCATTGATCTGTGATAGAACAGCCCCTACACCATGCTCTGAAGCGTCGGTCTGAACGATGAACTCATTGGAGAAGTTGGGTGCCTGGAGCACAGGCGCCGTGCACATGGCAGTCTTCAAGGTGTCAAAAGCTTTTTGACAGGCGTCAGTCCAAATCACTTTCCTGGGCTGCTTCTTGGAAGTCAGCTCTGTCAAGGGGGCAACAATGCTGCCATACCCCTTGACGAATCTCCGGTAATACCCGGTGAGTCCTAGGAAGGCTCTCACCTCTGTCTGGGTCTTGGGGGGCTCCCAAGCCAGAATGGTATCAATTTTCGGTTGGAGGGCGCCACCTGGCCGCTCCCAACCTGGTGTCCCAAGTACACCACAGAACCCTGCCCAATCTGGCACTTACTCGCCTTGATTGTGAGGCCTGCCCTCCGCAGCGCCATCAACACTTCCCAGAGGTGGCGCAGATGTTCTTCCCAACTGGCACTGAACACTGCGATGTCATCCAGGTAGGCGGCACTGAAATCCTCCAGTCCAACCAACACCTGGTTGACCAACCTCTGAAAGGTGGCAGGGGCATTCTTCATCCCAAAGGGCATCACCCGGAACTGGTAGTGCCCATCTGGTGTGGAGAATGCTGACCTCTCTTTGCCCCATCAGTCAAGGCGATCTGCCAGTACCCAGACGTTAAGTCAAACGTGCTGAGGTACCGCGCAGCCCCTAACCGATCTATGAGCTCATCAGCTCTGGGGATGGGGTGGGCGTCAGTCCTGGTGACGGAATTGAGTCCCCTGTAGTCCACACAGAACCGGAGTTCTGGTGTGGCACCAGGCGCGGCAGCCTTTGGAACCAAGACCACTGGGCTGGCCCAAGGGCTGTTAGAGGACTCAATGACCCCTAGCGCAAACATCTTGGAGACCTCCTCCTTGATGCAGGCTCTGACCCTGTCAGTCACCCTGTAAGCCTTGTGCTTCACAGGAAGACTGTCCCCAGTGTCCACATCATGGACGCACCAATGAGTGACACTGGGAACCAGGGAGAACAGGTCAGGGAACTGTCCCAACAGTTGGCGACAGTCACCCTGCTGCTCAGGTGTCAGGGAGGTAGAGAGGTTTACTCCCTCCACTGATCCATCTTGCTCTCGGGCTGACAGGAGGTCAGGAAGAGGCTCGGTCTCCTCCTCCATTCCATCATCTGTAGCTAAGAGCATGCCCACTTGGGACCTCTCCAAGTGGGGCTTCAGGCGGTTCACATGCAGGACCCGCAAGGGAGTTCCTGGGAGACTGCAAGTCCACCAAATAGGTAACTGGACTCTTGCGCTCCACCACCGTAAAAGGGCCGGTCCACCTGTCCTGGAGCGCACAGGGCTCCACAGGGGCCATGACCCACACTTTCTGACCAGGCTGAAGCTCTACCAGAGTGGCATTCTGGTCGTACCACCGCTTCATCTCCTCCTGGCTGGCTTCCAGATTTGCCTCAGCAAGCTCTCTGAAACGCCTAGTCTGGTTCCTGAAGGCCAGCATGTAACTGTATACATCCTGGGGAGGTTTCCTGGGAGATTGCTCCCAGCCTTCCTTGACCAAACTCAGAGGTCCTCGCACCGGGTGTCCATAGAGGAGCTCAAAGGGACTGAACCCTAGGGACTTCTGTGGCACCTCCCGGTATGCAAACAACAGGCATGGTAAGAGGACATCCCATTTACGCCTCATGGGTTCTTCCAGACCCATAATCATACCCTTGAGTGTCCGGTTGAATCTCTCAACCAGACCATTTCCTTGAGGGTGGTAAGGAGTGGTGAACTTGTAAGTTACACTGCACTCCTGCCACAGGGACTTCATGTACTTGGACACGAAGTTGGTACCTCTGTCAGACACCACCTCTTGAGGGAATCCCACACGTGAGAAAATTCCCATCAGTGCCCGTCCCACCATGGGGGCCGTCACTGTCCTCAGAGGGATGGCTTCAGGGTACCGGGTGGCATGGTCCACCAAGACCAGGATAAACCTGTTGCCCATGGCTGTCTTGGGGTCCAGTGGCCCCACAATATCAATACCCACCCGTTCAAAGGGGTGCTGACCACAGGGAATGGCTGGAGAGGAGCCTTGTGCTTCCTCCCACTCTTTCCACTTGCCTGGCAAGTCTGGCATGTCCTGCAGTGAGTGGCGGCACTCCTGCGCATCTGGGGCCAATAGAAATGGGTAACAAGCCTGTCAAAGGTCTTGTCCTGCCCCAGATGTCCCGCTAACGGTACATCATGAGCCAACCCCAGTAGGAAGGCTCTGAAGCGCTGGGGTACCACCAGCACACGGGCTGACCCAGGCTCAGCAACCTTAGGCTCTGAATACAGGAGACCATTCTCCCAGTAAACCCAATGTGATCCAGACTGATCACCTGCTGCCTGGTCTGTGGCCTGTTGCCTCAGACCCACGAGAGAAGGGCATGTGTTCTGCTCCTTGCAGAACTCTTCCCTGGAGGGTCCTCCTTCTTGCTGCCAATGGGTCAGCTCAGGTAGGTCCCCCAGTTCAGCTACCTGTTCCCCTGTAGGTTCCAGGGCATCCCCCTCAGGGTCTGCCTCCTCCTGGACCGTGGGAACTTCGGGGGCCGGTTTCCCGCGCCCCCTGCCTCCTCTCTCTTCGGCAGGCACCTGGGCCTCCCTCTCAGGCTCCAGGTCCTCTTGAACACCTTTAGCTGCCATTGACCGGGTGGTCACACATGCCCAATCAGGCAAGCCCAACATTTCTAAATGCGCACTCCGCTCCACCTTAGCCCAAGGTGAGCTCTCCAAATCGTTCCCTAACAAACAGTCAACAGGCATGGCTGGCCTCACAGCTACTTGAAGAGTACCCGAGACCCCCCACTCAAAGGGAACCTGAGCCACCTTGCAGTGACTCTCTGTGTTGTCAGCGGCAACAACCGGATAGAATGCATCAGGGATAACCTGCTCTTTAGACACCAGGTGACACTTGACAGCTGTCACACTGGCTCCGGTGTCTCTCAGAGCCTCCACCCTATGGCCATTGATGGTCACCCACTGCCTGTATTTCTTAGTGTTCTCAGGCAGCGGGGTCCTAGGGACCATCTCAGAGTCTCCTAATGAGACAAGGGAAAACACTGTGGGATCCCCCCACCTTGGGCACCCAACTCCTCCCCCAGGGCTACACTAGCCAACTGCCGGGGGACTGCACTCGTGGGTGCTGGTTTTCCATGCAAAGGGCAACGAGGATCGTTTGCCTTGTGGCCAGGGGCGCCACACTTGTAACATACCAGTGGTCCTTGGTGAACAGGGGGGCCTGTCAGGGCCACTGGCTTCTTCTCAGGGGAGGCTGGGAACCTTTCCCTTGGTTCCCTTGGGGTCTACTTTGGGGCCCTTTATGGAACTCCTTCTGTTTACCCTTGTCCCCCCACTCTTCTGCTGGGGACCCTGCCCACCCTTGGCGGAGTCTCCCACGTGACCCTTGTGGACCCGGGTACTCACCCAGCGGTCCGCCTCCTCAGCAAGCTGCCTAGGGTTAGTCAGCTTACTATCAATCAGGTGCTGGCGTAGCTCAGGAAAACAATTACCGGACAAGTGCTCCCAGGCAATCAAATCAAAGAGCGCCTGAAAATCAGTCGCTTTGCTACCCTTTACCCAACCATCCAAGGCTCTGCAAAAGAAGGTCACATATTCAACCCAGGTACTGCTTTCAATCTTACTACAGTTCCTGAACCTTTGCCTATAAAGCTCAGGGGTCAAACCATACCTAGTCATTAAGGCATCCTTCATGTGGCTGTACGAATTATAGACTTCAGAGGGCAAATCCAACAAGGTATCCCGCCCTTCACTGAGGAACCGTCCCCACAACCCCGCTCCCCAATCCTTCTCAGGGACCCGGTGGGAAGACATGGCTACCTCATAGGCTTTGAACCATTGCCCTATGTCATCATTTTAAAAAATTCCTTAACCACATCTTTTGGAATATACACCCTAGCTTCAACAGGCACAGGCGGTACACTGCCACCAGAGGGAGTAATCTCTAAGCTTTTGGCCTTCAATTCCAACTCCCTCAAAACTTTCTCATGTTCAAACTGCATTTTCTTTTCCTCTAGGGCTAATTTCCTTGTTTGCATTTCGAATTCTAACTGCCCGTTCAGCTTGAGCTTGGTCAGCTCCATTTCGTGCATCCTACTCTCTTTCCTGTCCTCCAACTCCTCTGGAGACAGTCCTCTGGCAGAAACACTGCTACCTACTGGGGAAGGTGGTCTTCTAGCCCCTAGACCCAATAGCCCCTCCAGCTGCCCTTCTGCATTCTCAGCCCCCTCCACAGGGGCACTCCTTGATTCGACCCAGGCCCTCAGCGCCTTTTGAAGGTCCTCCTTCCTGGAGAGTCCGGTCATGGACACTTTGAACTTCTTGCAGAATTGCTTGAGCTGCTTAAGGGTGTAGCATTCTAGCCTCTCTTCTTCCCAATCACACTCAACAGAGGCTACTGATGCTGGTTTCTCCATAGTGACTGAACTTGGCATTTGCAAAAATAGGAAATCCCAGAAAAAATGCTATAAAAGTATGTGGTTGCGTTTTGGTCTGCACTCACTAAGTAGTGTTCACCAATCACTGTACATGAGTCACAAATGCAAGTCCAGAATCCTCACCGCTGACCACCAATGTTAGATTTGGGGGTCTCTAGTTGGCAGAGGTAGGTACCTTTGTCCAAATAGGGACCCTTGCGTCTAGTCAGGGAAAGTAGGTACACTCCCGAAATAACCCCTGCTCACCCTCTTGGTAGCTTGGCACGAGCAGACAGGCTTAGTTCAGAGGCAGTGTGTAAAGCATTTGTGAACACATACAGTAATCAAGTGACAACACTACAAATGGACACCACACAGGTTATATATTTATAAAAATAGGTATACTTTATATAGATTTATCACAAGACCATAAACGACAAAAATAATCCACAATACTGTTAAGAATACTTAGTTCTGATCAAAAGGCTTAATTCAAGGTTCTGTGCGAGTCGGTAGCCTCCTCCGGCTACGGCGATGTTGAGAACAAACAGAGTCTAACAAATCCAGCTGACCGCGTCGAGACGGGCCAACACAGCGTAGACAGACTCGGTCACAGTACCTTTTACTTGAAGCGGCAGGCACGGGCGTGCGAGCCGGATGGCTGTTCGTCGCGGTCGCGATGCAAAAATGGAAGCGTTGCAGGACGCGTTGTCCCTCGATGCGGTGCAGGCAGCGGCTCGTTGACGTCGTCGAGATGGAGTCGGTGAGACCAGGGCCGTGCGTTGCAGGGCGAGACGGTGCTTCGATGCGGTGCTGGCAGGTTGCGGTGCGGCGATTGAGCCGGATTCAGGAGCTGGCGTCGATCAGTCCGGACAGCGGTGCGAGTCGGGCGGTGCGTCGCAAAGCGTGCGGCGGTGCCCAACTCCGGTGCGGTCACAGGACTCGAACTCAGCAGCAGTGACCGTGTCGGTCGGACCAGTTCGATTCGGCGTAGCGAGCGTTGCAGGACGCGTTGTCCCTCGATGCGGTGCAGGCAGCGGCTCGTTGACGGAGTCGGTGAGACCAGGGCCGTGCGCTGCAGGGCGAGACGGTGCTTCGATGCGGTGCTTACAGGACACCGAGTCGGTCGTGGGAGTCGGTCACAGCTCCCTACCTCTGCAGCCACTGAAACAGAGTTTCCAGCAGCAATTCACAAAGGGGTGAAGTCCAATGGTCCTGGGACTTCGGTCAGGGGCAAGCTCTCTTCCAAGCCCTTGGAGATCCTTCACAAGTTGATGAAAGTAACAGCAAAGCAAAAGTTCCTTTCTCCTTTCTTTGGCAGTCAGGCAAACCACTGCAGGCCAATCCCCCAAGCAGCACTTCAGGCTTAGGGATAGTCTCTCCTCAGTTTCTTCTTGGTTCCGCTCCTCAGCAAAGGTTTCTTCTTGTTCCCAAAAGTGATCTAATTTTCCTGGGGTCTGGGTGCCCCTCTTATACCCTGATTCTCTTTGTTCTCTGGAGGCAGAGAGGCCTCTGCCTAGTCCAAAACCAGTTCTGGTCGGTCCTGGAGCACTTTGTTTTTCTGACTCCTTCTTTCCTTTCAGAATGTGGGGCAGAGTGCTCAGCCGCCCGGCAGGAGGTGGAGCCAGCATTGTGGAAGGCAGGCACAGCCCTATTCAGACCCAGGTGCAACTCCTCCCTCCACTCTGGATGCAGATCTTTCTATTCAGCCCTGGGCTGACTCACCCTGTCTCCTGTAGCCACCCCCAGCCCCGGTCACTCAATCTCCAGACAAGGAATACACAACCTAGCAGAGGCAGGCTTGGATAGTTAGGCAAGAAAATACCCACTTTCTAAAAGTGGTATTTTCAAACACAGAATGTTAAAACCAACTTCACTAAAAGATGCATTTTATCATCCTGAGTTCAGGCATACTAAATTCGTTTTTCTACCATGTTCCCTGGGTCAGTTCTGACTATAAGGTGTAATAGTCAGTCTGCCCATTCTGGCCTATGGGGAGCAGGTAGCCTTGCAATAGTGAAAAACGAAAATGGCTGTAATTCACTATTAGGACATGCCACACACACCCGGGCATGTCCTACCTTATACTTACAATGCACCCTGCCCTAGGGCCTACTTTAGGGGTGACCAACATGCAGTAAAGGGAAGGTTTAGGGACTGGTAAGTGGGTGTACTCACCAAGTCGACATGGCAGCCCGAGGCTGCACACAGGCTCTGCGATGGCAGGCCTGAGACACATTTTACAAGCCGCTTCTGTGGGTGGCACAACCAGTGCTGCAAGCCCACCAGCGGCATTGGATTTACAAGCCCTGGGCACACTGAGTGCGCTGTACTAGGGACTGACAAGTAAACCAATCATCCAATCATGGAGTCACTAATACATGTATCAATTAACGATCGGGAGCACTTGCACTTTGGCACTGATTAGCAGTGGCAAAGTGCCCATGAGCATCTAGTCCAGCAAAAACATATCGGCAACAGTGGAGGCATTACGAAAAAATGGAAGGGAGACCCACGCCAAGGATGCCAGGTCTAACAACAACGTAAATTAAAAGAGAAAGCAATGTGGGCACAAGTGAAAGTTGCAGAAAAACAAGAAGCTCAACTGAATAATCAGGCTATTGAGTCAGGACAAACTAAATCTAAACCGAATATAGGTAAAGGCAAGGGCCAAATGAGTATATAAGAAGCAAAGAAAAAGTGGCCATGCCACAACTGCGGAAAGTTAGGGCATTGGAGAAACGAGTGTAAATTTCCAGCAAAAGCTAATGCAGAAAATCAATCATTAAATTCACAGGTGCAGAGTGAGGTGAGTTACCAACAGCTGCAGCAACCGCAGGTAGTTACTCAGCAGAGTCAGGTGCCACAACCACCACTTCCCAAGAGTGTAAACCCACAGAGAGACAGGATTCTACGGAGGAGAGCAGGTAACACAATTGCCGTGCGCAGCTGCGATATCGCAGTATTGGTTACGACAGGATGGGAATTAATCAGATGAAAGTTTATGACGGTGCCTAGGAGAGGAGGAAGAGTGCGTGCTTGGCGCAACTCTAGAGGTAGATCAGGCAGGTCCATTTGTGGATGGAGAAGTGAATGGTGCAAATGTAACATTCCTTGTGGACACTGGAGCTACCCGTTCTTCTGTTAGATCAGTGGAAATTCCAAACCTTCCTCTCTCAGGTGAAAATATCCAAGTGGTTGGTGTCTCAAACCAGCAAATTAAGGCGCCTCTTACCAAATTAGTAGAGGTAAAAGTTGGACCGTTCAGAGAAATGCACCGATTTGTGGTGAGTGATTGCAGTCCTGTAAATTTGCTTGGACGCGATCTGCTTTGTAAAATGAATTGCACCATCTATTGTACTCCGGATGGGATTGCATTCCAGACAGCAGATGAAGATGTACTATATAAAATGACAATGGCAGATTTAGAGTCAGGAGTGAATGACTTGTTTCCTATGTTTGATGTAGAGAAAATCCCAACTGAGTTAAAAGAAACAGTGAGACAGGAGGTGTGGGATTTTACAGGTGAAGATATTGGGTTAATGAGAGGAGTAGACCCCGTTAAAATTTCTGTTAGAGAGGGAACGAACTACCCAAATACTCCACAATATAAATTGATGCCAGAAATCATTGAAGGAATAACACCCGTAATAAATAAAATGATTGAACAAGGAATTTTGAAAGAAATAATGAGCAGTCCATGTAATTCGCCTATAATGGGACTGAAAAAGCCAAATAAAACATATAGGATAGTGCAAGATTTAAGAAAAGTTAATAAAATTGTTGTTCCTTGTTGTCCAATTGTACCAAACCCTGCTGTAATACTGTATCAGATTCCACGTGAGGCAGAATGGTACACCGTCATTGATTTGTGCCATGCATTTTTCACTATCCCGTTACATCCAGATAGCCAGCCATTATTTGCGTTCAGGTTCGGAGAGCGTATTTTGGCATGGTGCCGAATTCCTCAGGGGTATACAGAAAGCCCCTCAATCTTTAATCAGATCTTAAAGAAATCGTTGGAAGATTTAAAAATGCCAGAAAAATCAGTGATGGTTCAATATATTGATGACCTGTTAGTGGCATCAAAAACCAGAGAAGCATGTGTTACTGACACCATTGCTTTACTGAACCATCTAGGAGGAGGAGGACATAAGGTGTCCCCTGCAAAATTACAGTTTTGTCAACAGGAAGTTCAATACCTAGGTCATAAAATTGAAAAGGGAGTGAGAAAGGTAACGACAGAGAGAATAAAAATTATCCGAGGAATGAGAGCTCCAATGACACAAAGAGAGGTAAGAATGTTCCTGGGAATGGTTGGATATTGTCGACAATGGATAAGTGGATATTCACTAATTGCAAAACCATTACAGCGGTTGACAAAAAAGGATGTTAAAGATCCGTTTGAATTGAATGATGAAGAAATGAGAGCATTCAGAGAACTAAAAGCGAGACTGTGTGAAGCACCGGCACTGGGAATACCTGACTATGAAAAAGGTTTTGAGCTGTACTGTAGTGAGAGAGACGGGTGCGCACTTTCAGTTCTAGTGCAAAGACATGGAAATATGAAAAGACCTATTGCATTTTTTCAGCTGTTTTAGACCCGGTAGCAAAAGCGTTGCCTGGATGCCTGAAAGCAGTAGCTGCAACTTGTGTGAGTCTGGAGCAAAGTGAAGGTATCATGATGGGATACCCACTGAGAGTGTATGTTCCACATTCGGTTGAAATTCTCTTGACAAGGACCAAAACTCAATACATGACACATAGTCGGCTGACTAGGTACGAAAAAGTGATTTTAAGTGCAGACAATGTAACCATTGACAGATGCACAAGCGTGAATCCTTCGACATCATTACCGGATGAATAGAGTGTGATAGACAAAGATTAAGTTGATCATGATTGCTTGAATGTACTTGAATATTGTACAAAACCAAGGCCTGATATCCGAGAAGATCCTTTGAAGGAATCAGATTATGTGATGTTTGTGGATGGCTCATGTTTGAGAACGAGTGAAGGAGTTTTGAGTGCGGCGTATGCTGTATGTACAGTAGCTGAAATAATGGAAGCATCTTGTTTGAGAGGGATACGTTCCGCCCAAGTGGCTGAACTGATTGCTCTAATTCAGGCATGCAAACTGGGAAAGAATGTCCGAATCACAGTGATCACGGATAGCCAGTATGGCTTCGGAGTGGTTCATGATTTTGGGCAGATCTGGTCCCAAAGAGGTTTCTTGACGTTTGCAGGAACTCCAATTCGAAATGGTGAGTTTGTGAAGAAATTACTTGAGGCGATACAGCTGCCTAAACAAATTGCGGTGGTCAAGTGCAATGCGCACAAAAATGGGGAAGACTACATAACCGTGGGCAATAAGTATGCCGACGAGATAGCTCAGTATTGTGCTAAAAATGTAGTCTTTTGAACAAAAGGAGAGAAAGAGAGCATGTTTCATGTCCTTTGCTTTTTACTAACCCTGTTGAACCATGGGATGAGGTGAGACAATTACAGGAAGCAGCAGATGATGAAGAAAAAGATAGCTGGATAAAAGCAGGATGCAGGAAAAGGGAGGAAGATGATGTTTGGGTTTATAGAGATGAAAGACCAGTTATGCCTGATAGCAAGATTTCTGACATGGCACGGATGTACCATGGACAAGCTCATATTGGGAGGGATGCGATGATCCGACGTCTGCAGGAACTCCAATTCGAAATGGTGAGTTTGTGAAGAAATTACTTGAGGCGATACAGCTGCCTAAACAAATTGCGGTGGTCAAGTGCAATGCGCACAAAAATGGGGAAGACTACATAACCGTGGGCAATAAGTATGCCGACGAGATAGCTCAGTATTGTGCTAAAAATGTAGTCTCTTTGAACAAAAGGAGAGAAAGAGAGCATGTTTCATGTCCTTTGCTTTTTACTAACCCTGTTGAAACATGGGATGAGGTGAGACAATTACAGGAAGCAGCAGATGATGAAGAAAAAGATAGCTGGATAAAAGCAGGATGCAGGAAATGGGAGGAAGATGATGTTTGGGTTTATAGAGATGAAAGACCAGTTATGCCTGATAGCATGATTTCTGACATGGCACGGATGTACCATGGACAAGCTCATATTGGGAGGGATGCAATGATCCGACTTTTCAGACAAACCTGGTATAACCCATAATTCAGAGCCATAGCTGAAAGTCTTTGTCAAAGATGTCTTATCTGCCAATAAATAAATCCCGGAAGGAAGACAGTAGTGAGTCTAGGAACAATAGGACGAGAGGGAGGTCCTTTTACAAGAATGCAACTGGATTTTATAGAAATGCCACCAAGCAATAGAATGAGGTATGTTCTTGTGGTCGTCTGTTTTTTTCCCCGTTGGGTGGAGGCCTACCCGACCAGAAGGAATGATGGAATTACAGTAGCTAAACTTTTGCTAAGAGAATTCATTCCAAGGTACGGTTTTCCAGTAACGATTGAAACAGATAGGGTAACACATTTTCAAAACGAACTGATTCAACTGATATGTGAAGCTCTTGGCATTCAACAGAAATTACACTGTGCATACAGACCAGAGGCTTCTGGAGTGGTAGAAAAAGTGAACGGAACAATAAGGAATAGGTTAGGGAAAATGTGTCAAGCCACAGGACTCAAATGGCCAGATGCCCTTCCACTGGTACTCATGACTATCAGAAGCATACCTGATAGAAAAACAGGTTTGAGTCCCCACGAGATAATCATGGGACGAGCAATGAGACAAGCACATGTACCTGTCAACAAACTGCTGACTATAACTGATGATCTCGTGTTGGATTATTGCAAAGGATTGGCTGATGTGGTACATTCTGTGTTTCATCAGGTTGGACCGGATGCGACCACTCTTGAAAGAAAACCAGCTCATGATTTGAATCCAGGAGATTGGGTCCGCATAAAAGTCCACAGAAGAAGAAACTGTTTGGTTCCTCGCTGGGACCAACCACGACAAGTGATCCTGGTGACTACAACTGCAGTCAAGTGTGCAGGAGTGAAAAACTGGGTACATGCCAGCCAGACTATCAGACCTGTAAGTCGACATCTGGAGATATCTGACACCAGTTCAGCATCCGATGCAGAAGAAGAAACAAACAGGGTTCCAGAACTTGAAGATCGACCTGTAAGTCGAAATCTGGAAAACCCAGGTACAAGTTTAACAACAGGAGAAGAAATTGAAGTAGCAAAAGTTCCAGAACTTGAAGATCGACCTGTAAGTCAACATCTGGAAATATCAGACACCAGTTCAGCTTCTCATACAGATCAATCAGATGGTGAAGAAAAGCTAAAGAATAAATGGAAAATTGACATCATAAACGAAGAAACTGAACCAAGAGACAGTGACAGTGAACAGCCAAGCACAAGTTATGGTAAAAATCCTTCAAAGATTGTCAGATCAAACAAGGGAGGGATAGATTCAAATAGAGAGATAGAAGAATCGGAAGAACCCCGAGGAGCAATAGGGACAGACCAACAAACACAAGAACAGGGAAATATAGAAACAGACAGAGAGATCAACGAGAAATCGGAAGAAGCTCGAGGAGGGATAGAAACAAGTGATCGAACAGAAAAGACACAGGATGAATCAGAGCTAGACAAAGAAGGGGAAATCATAAAGTTCAAGATAAGAGGTAATGAAGTAAGGTCTGAAACAGAATCAGAAGAAAGTGAAGAAGAAAGAAAACAGAGACTAGGACCAAGAAAAAGAACTTGGAGAGCTGAACGAGAAGAAAAAGAAAGTGAACCAAAAAGGCGGAGAAAAGGAGATAATTGGCCCCACGAAGTCAAAAGATTGAGATACAAAATCATAAACATAAACAGAGATAATGCAGAACAAGTAAACGAGATTACAAGTCAAAAGGAACAAGGAAAACAAAGTGGAAAACAATTACAGAAAACGAAAAGAGTAAAGAAAGCTAATTTGAAATATAAGTCACCTGAATGGCTATACATTGCATTAACTGATATCAAGGAAGAAGAAAACACTCACGAGAACCCAGAACAAAGCTGCAACCAAATGGGTGAAGGTGAAGTGCAACAAGTTTGAAGAAATTAAAAAGAAGTTATTGCCAGACTGGACACTAAAAACCGAATAAGACAAGAAAGAGTTCTGAGAAGAACTAAAGAGGGTACCAAACGAGACAAAGTGAGAAAGTTGAGTGGCTGAAACGTCATTCTGAGGTGTGGTGACACATTTTCTATATATATATATAAATATTTAGGTAATAGAACAAGATGGTAGACATAGAGAATAGAAGATGTAGATGTGAGTTTTTACGAAGATGATGTAAGATGTGTTTCTTTTGTACAGGTTTATTAATGTTCGTATGGCTTATTTTAGCAATCACCATTCCAATTAGATTAGCTGTAGAAGAAACGTCTATATTAGGGAACAACACAAAGGAGGATAAGGAAGCTAAGGTACAGAACACAGCAACATTAATAGATAGTGCAGAGTTACATAAAGATAGATCCATAACTGACTTTTCAAAGAATATCTTCACAAAGTTATTATATGAATATGTAGAAACAATGGATGTGAGAGATTGCTATGTTTGTATGCAATTACCTGCGTCTGTTTCAGAAGGTGTGACCCATCATCACCTTCCTTTGACGTATGGAATAACATGTAGTGTTTTAGCTAGTTTGTTTTATAGAACAGGTAGATTAGAATATTATTATACTGACATAGATAAGATTTTTGCAAAGATTCCTATAATTTCCGAATTGAACAAAGTAAAAGAAGCAAGGATGTTTGGTGAATTTTTCTTAGAAAATAAAGCTTTGACATTAGATGATATAGTAAAATACAACCTTACCTGTGAGTTAAAGAAGGAAGAAAAGGTATTTTTAGAGATGGTTGAAAGCAGAAGAGTCAAATTTCAAAGAAAGATAACAGAAGAGGAGACAAGAACACCCCTATGGGCATTTGAAGGAGAAAGTCATGATAAGAAAAAGACAAATGCAGCTATGACTTTAGATTGGCCCCAACAGGGAAAGTTATGCATTAGTAGAAATAGAACTAGGTATGACAACTATTTCGTGGGTTCCCGTGACTGTCGAGATAATTATAACATTTTAGGAGGATGGGGATTCAAAGGGGGAAAAGATCCAATATTTCCAGGGATCTATTATATTTGTGAAAACAGAGCTTATTACAGGTTAACGGACCATTGGTATGGGTCATGCTACTTAGGACTGGTCTTTCCAAAGATTTTTCATGTAGAAAGTGAAGAAAAAGGAACACACAAAATGGGTGAAACATTCACACGTAGGAAAAGGGAAAGTTTTTCAGAAATAGTTGGTGACATTTTTGGAGCAATGATACCAGCAGTGGGAATATCTTTGAATGCATTTAAAATTCGGAAATTGTCCACAGTAGTAGATCGTTTATCAACGAATACTGCTGGAGGGTTCTTGATGGTAAATACCGAGTTGGTTGCCATGAGAGCTATGGTGATGCAAAATCGACTTGCCCTTGACATTCTTTTGGCAAAAGAGGGAGGAGTCTGTGGAATGCTGAAAGTCCAACATTGTTGCACTTACATTCCAGATAAAAGTGAAAATATACAAAAGTATATAAAGAATATTACAAATTTGCACAAAGAACTTGTTCCACTGGAGGTTGAAAATGCCTGGGAGAAACTTTGTAAGAGTTTTTCCTCAATACCAAAATGGTTCACTGAAATAGGTAGTTCCATTGTAGGGAAAGTTTTGATATCAGCAACAGTAGTAATCTTAGTGGTGCTATTTGCGAAATTTGTTATTATATGTATCAAGAGGAGAAAAAGACAAATCAAAATAAAAAGAGAAAAGATAAATAAAGAAAGAGAACGAGAAATAGGTGAAATAGAACTGGAAGAACTAAAAGAAAGCATGTATGAGAGAACAAAAAGACAAGATGAAAGGGATACAGATGTGTAAAAACTAACAAGAAGCAAATGGACAAGAAACAATGCTATCTGAAAAATTGTGTGACATGGGTTTTTGTGGTGATATTAAAAATGTTGAACCCCCTAATATTAATATTAATTATTAACGTCATTAATTGATTTGAAAATTAATCAACATTTTACGTTTCTTATAAAACATTTTTACTAAACTTGCAATTTATGTGCAAACTAACCTACTTACAATTGTAAAGGTGAAATAATAGTAATATAATGGTTTGCGTACTAATTACAGTTATTTTGCATGATTTGTGCTATGTAGTGAATTGTATTGTGGCAAAAGAATGCGAATGGTAAGTAAAACTAGCTTTATATGTCGCTTTTGCTAGGTAACACCTAATTGGGGTACGTAGAATGACGGGTGGGAAACGCAAAGGCTTATTTTCTTTATTCTTAACTATTATTGTGTTTGTTTTCATAATAGTGCGCTCGGGCCTGCTAGGCCGCGCTATAAAAATGGCTGCCGAGGCAGATGAGCTTAGTGCGCAAGTGCAAAATGGCTTCCAAGCGGAAGAAAAGCTGTAGAAACATACCACGTGGTTGCTTATTGAGCCCAGAGTGAAAAGGGGATCAAGGTCAACATGACCTATCATCAAACGTGTGCCAAGAGGGACTCAGCAGGAATGTGTGAGAACCAGAAATGCAGCTGTGAATTAATAATGAACTGTTTAAAATAAAGCAACAAAAGAAGATACATAAGCAGAGCTGTCAATTGGATTGGTAATGTCCTGAAACCGTGCGAAAGGACAAAATTATGAACATTTTATGGAACTGGTTTGAGCAAGGAGGGCAATGAGGAGATGTTTGCCACCCCTCCAATGGACCAATTAGCGTGAATCTCGCCCCCAAAGATTGAAACATTTCTGTTTAGTAAGCTAGTAATAGGGTATAAGAGGACCTATACTTAAGTAGGCGGAGCGCTTTTTCATACATAATTTTTGAGCATTGGACGCTGACGCAGGAGAGCTGCTGCTATTTTCTTTAGGCCATTATATTTTTAATATAATTAATCTTTGTACTTTAAAATCTGACTGGGAAGGAACGGGAACGTTGCGGGAAACCTGTATAGGTGGCCCGATGAGGAGGCCTGTTTTAGCAGGACAGACAGTCAGTTTTGGGAGTTCTATGCTGTGATCTGGAATTTAACTGCTGTGACGAGCTTTATTTTTCATCCAAAAGGGTATGCATTGCTTTCTTTAAGTCTATTCCTTATAATGATATTAAATGTATTGAACTGATTAATAAAACTGAATTTTATTCATGCTTTTAAAAATTAGATAAACTTTATTATAAATAAAATTACGAGTCTGTGGTTCTTTAGCTCAATAATAATGCAAATGTTTAAATAGCATTAAAGTGATTGAGCTGGTCTTAATCACCATCAACTTATTCTCACTAGTTGGTCCATCGACCAAAGAGCGGAATACCTTGATGTTTTAGAAACCGACAGGATTAAATCTACTTATGTATGATGTTTGAGAAATTATCTTGTCGACTTTAAAAAGGTTTCCCGTTTTCTTCCAGCAGTCATTAATTTCTTCTCCCAAGTGAAGGTGAATGGGATCCAGGGAATATTTGAGTGAGTGAATGTTGTATGCGGTGTTATGGGCCCCACCGTCATATTGGTATAATTGTTAAAAGAGTGTTTTTCAACCTGGATGCCATGTCCAAAGGAAAAGGAATTATATTAGTCGCGCTGGATCACAGACAAGGTTTCCGACAATGAAGACAGACTAATAACGTGCTGAGCTGAGCACTGGGGAGGCCCATTTCTAGTGACATCTTAAAGTTAATCAGATTTGTGGGCCCTCGAGGCACAAACCTGTGTTCACAGCTCACAATAACCTGTGAAATACAAACAGCTTTTATTAAAGAAACAACACAGAAAGACCCCAGACCTCGCACTTCGTGCCCAGCTGGATCCTTTAATCTCTAGTAATTATAAAGTACATTTTAGCATCAAAGGTGCTGTGTGCTCAGAGTCAAATGTCAGCAGCTCTGAACAAATCCTCCGAAATTTTTCGCGCAATTTGGCTTAACATCGCCAGCTGACCCAGCCAGACCTTTCTTACACCTGTGAGAACGTTGGTAAGTTTATTGTCTTTTCTCAACCATATTTCGTCGAAACTTTGAACTCCAAAGCCATTTTGTTCATTGCCTATGACGGTTATTGAATCTTTTACAGGAGGTGTAGTGAAGGTGAGGGTGTGGCATTACGGCCAGAGCTGGAAACTTTGGAGCTGGGGAGACAGGTTCCAGTCTGTGCATCGGCTCAACATCCTGTGTTTCTCGGCAAATCACTATGGGCCTTGTTATGACTTTGGCGGTGGGGCAGAGGGCCGCCACGCCAGCGACCCTCTGCTTTACCGCCAAAGTTATAATCTGACTGCCCGCCGGATTCTGAGAGGAATCCAGGTCGGGCGGTCCTGCTGCGGCTGGCCCATGGCGGTGCAGTGCTAAGGCTCATACGTGAGCTTTAGCAAGGGACCTCAATGGGAATAGCATTGCACGTTCCTGCAGGGCATGGGACATGCACCCCCAGTTCCTGCAGGGCATGGGACTGGGAAGTCCATGTCCTGCAGGAACTGGGGGTGCATGCAGACAGGGGGGCACACTATGTGCCCCCCTGCATGCAACCCCTGGTGCAGAGGCACCAGGAGGCCATGTAGGGCCCCCTTTGTTTCCTCACCACCACACTTTTCATGGTGGGCTCACGCCATGAAAACTGTGGCGGTGAGGAAACTCCTAATATGCTTGGCAGTGCCGCAGTGACACCGCCAGCATATTACGGGCCTCAGACCATTGCAAGGCCACCAGGGTGCAACAGCGGTCCCATGGCGGTCCGACCACCCAACTTCTTACAGGGCGGTTGGACAACTGGTGCGGCGGTAGCTGCACCGCCACCATGGGTTTGGTGGTCCATCGGACCGCCAAACTCAATATAAGGCCCTTTGTCTTTCCGTGCCTAAAAACCATGAATGCAACTGGTGCTCAAATAAGGCACTCCAATATCTTCGATTGAGTTCACACTATATAAAACTGCAAAAAATAAAAATGACAGTTTTTGAACTCCCTCAAAGCTGACCATGGATTGCATATGGACCCCTCTGATCTTGCCAGCTTCTGATCTCTAACTAGGATACATTCCTTGAGCAATGTGAATCAAAACAACCGTTTTCAAATTTAGTTCAGCAATATTTGACCAAATGTGTCTCTATCCTGGGTTGAGGACCCAGATTGGTACTGTTTCCGATGTGGTCAGTTTCTTCAAATAGGCTCCTCTGGTCGAATCCCTTGACCATGAGTCGGTATGTGACTAAAAATCAATCAATTTTTTATCAGCTAAACCCAGTCACCCTTTCTTGCAATAACATGAGCATGAGAGAGTGGCTGGTATTCACAGTAAGCGCAATCTGCTGTATCATCACCAGCAACTACTGAGCAGCCATCCATCCGCCTCATTTACACACAAACTCACCCGCGCATGCACACACACACACACACAGTACCCAGTAAAAACAACCTTTTACCTAGACACTGAAGAAACAATAACGAGACACATTATGCTTGAGACACCCAGATAAATAAATAAGATTGCTACTCCGTCCATTAAAAAGTACAGTTTCTACCCCTCTCTCCAACACCGATGTGCAAGTTGACTGCCATGTGGTGTGCTATTGTATGCACAGCAGCATCAACCTTTCTCCACTGCCCCCTGCATGTTGCCTACCCTACACTGGGCCATTCAACCCTAGCGAGAGGGGTGAGTAGGACATCCTTTTTACAGCAAAACGTTCCCACCAAATGCCAAATCCTGCAACATGTTATTTCTTTTAGAGCTGTGAGGACTTCATCTCTTTGTGACACAATACAGAGGAGTGGAAACCATGTGTCTGCTTGACAGAAAGCCAAATAGATGTATGCCCTCTTGTTTAAAGAAATATTTCAAAGCATACTCAATATTTAAGCCTATTTAA
Source organism: Calotriton arnoldi (assembly GCA_963921515.1). Classification (NCBI taxonomy): domain Eukaryota; kingdom Metazoa; phylum Chordata; class Amphibia; order Caudata; family Salamandridae; genus Calotriton; species Calotriton arnoldi. The sequence continues at coordinate 82,310 of CAWUFW010009086.1, forward strand.
GCCTTGCCTATCAACAGCTTTAGCTGTTTGTTGTTGACCAAATATAGTCACAAATACATGAAAACATACACATATACTGGGAGATCGGTCAGCCCCTTGTTCTTGATTGGATGTCTTTCGTCTCACTCTTATTTGCATGCTTCTTATTCGATGGCTTTCCTCCTTATTTTTTCTTTGTGTCACCTTCGGAGCATTTCTTCTTCATTGTGTTCTGATTGGCTGACTTGCCCTTCCACTGCTTGTATTTAGGGAACTACTTTTTCTTTTACTTCTAGTACGCCATCAGAGTGCATGTTTTCTTTTTTGCTTTCTAGCTTGGGTGCTGCTTCCCCTTCAAATTCAATTGCTTCGCCCCAGCTTTTTTGAAAAAAAAAAGAAATGTTTAACCCGGCCTAGCCCATCTCCACTTCCGCTGATTGGTGGAGCTGACTTCCACCTTCCACACCCTCCAGTTCCTCCATTGCTCTCCCACTGCTCCCAAGCCCTTCCGTGCCGTGATATTTTTTATAATTTTTTTTGGAAGGCCTACATACAGCAATTTGCTTCCAGACTTCTCCTTTCTTAACCAGTTTTATGAGAAAAAAAAATGGCGGCTTCGTCATGCCATATGCATGTGTGTGTATGGTGATGCATGTGCATGTATACTTCGTCATGCTGGACTACAGTAGTGTCATGATGCATTTGTGCACATGTTGACGAACCATGTGTGCATGCATATCATGCACTTTTTCTTTTTTTTTCCAGCAGCACTGTTCAGCATCGCCAAGCAAGCACTATTTTCTTTTTGCCAACGTGCAACAACATTGACATAAGGCATTAGCAAAGCCAATAGGTCTGCATTGTTTTAAAAGGTGAGACCGATTCGCTTTGAAGGTATAACATTTCACCAGCAACTGCAGACTACAAATGCTAAACTCGGAGGGTACAGCTGAGATATGGTGATGGGTCTCAAACCTACACCGTAGCAATTGAAATTAATCATACGATACATTCAATGTGCGATCTTTGGTGACTAAATACTGTTCTCTCAACAGCAGAGCTGAAAAGTGATAGGCTGCTTCTCCGTTGCGATAATGAAACTAGCGTGGTTCTGGAAAACTGTGGGGCATATGTACAAGCCCCTATCGCCACGGGTACGTTACTTTTTGTGACGTTCACGTGGCGATAGGGGCCTTGCCTTATGTACAAGGCAGCGTTATGCCACTTAACGTGGCTTAACGCTGCCTTGTAGATAAGGCACCCTTTCACGCTATGTTTAGCGTGAAAGGGGCGTGCAGTGGGTGTTGTGGTGGGCGTACCACCGCAACACCCATTGTATTTGACGCTGCCCCCTATGTACAAGGGTGCATGAAGCAGCACACATGAAAGTTACAAAATGGCATTTTAGGATTGTTTATGTGCAGGAAGGGACACCTTCCTACACATAACCAATCCTCCCCTGCACACAGACACCCTTGCACTCTGGTGCAAGGGTGCATGCGTTGGCGCTAAGTTGCTAAACTTAGCGCCACCGCAGGGGGAAACGAAGGCTGCACCACATTCTTGTAAATATGGTGCAGCCTTGCGTTTCCGAAGTGGCGGAGCGTGTCGTTAAGCCCAGGAGGCTAACGACACACTCCGCCACTTCACTGTACATATCCCCCTGTATGTGAAAAAAATCCCATTACATTTTTAGGTCTCGCCTGAGCCAGCGCTTAGCGCTGCTCTCGGCGAGAGTTTTAGTAAGCGGGTTTTGGAAGTACAAACAGCAGTGGCTTTTGCTGGCGACCAGCTTGCGTTCACGCGAGCGTGCACGCGCGCAGCCGCCATCTGTATTTCCTCCGTCACGGGTCATTAAGTGCATCGCGATCGCGATCACTTTCACTTTCGCGGCTTTGTGGCCGCACGGCCATGCCAATGCTCGTTTCTATTTGTTTACTTTTGCTATAATCGCGGCACCCGCGCTTACTTTAACGTTAAAAGTAAAGCGCGGGTGCTGATATAGCAAAGGTAAACAAATAGATTATTTATCTATTTCTTTACTTTTGCTATAATTGCGGCACCCGCGCTTTACTTTAAGCGTGGGTGCCGCGATTATAGCAAAAGTAAAGAAATAGAAAAATAATCTATTTCTTTACTTTTGCTACAATCGTGGCACCGGCGCTTTACTTTTAACATTAAAAGTAAGCGCGGGTGCCGCGATTATAGCAAAAGTAAAGAAATAGATTATTTTTCTATTTCTTTACTTTTTCTATAATCGCGGCACCCGCGCTTTACTTTTAACATTAAAATTAAAGCGCGGGTGCACGTGACTAGCAAAAGTAAAGAAATAGAAAAATAATCTATTTCTTTACTTTTGCTATAATCGCGGCACCCGCGCTTTACTTTTAATGTTAAAGCGCTTTACTTTTAATGTTAAAAGTAAAGCGCGGGTGCCGTGATTATAGCAAAGTAACAAGCAAATGGTGTAGCCAATAGGTCTCGCTTTTGGGACCTTATAAGTATTTAGTTATGCAACTGTTGCATGGCTAAACACTTATAAGGTCCCAAAGGCTTGTTTAATACTGGGAAACAGAAAAAAAAGTGCACAGCAGATCACATAAAATATAAAGAAAGAAAAGCCAAAGGTTTTATTGGCGCACATGCCGGTAGTGTAAAGTAACATTCTGTGTCAGTGTATACCTTCTGGAGTCTCTGAAGTGGTCTGCATTAATAGTGACAGATCACACACGCTGTACACGCTGCAGCTGCAGTATGAATGTGCCAGTATGTATGTCAAAGAAGACTTTATGTTGGCACCTTTCATCGATGCATTAGGTTTTATTGACTGCTGTAACTGTCTACAGAGAGGAAAGAAGAGAAACTGCAGCTGCCCTGGCGTTATGGTCCAAATGTATTTGTCAAAAAGGATCTGCTGATACTTCCTGCTTTGTGTACTTCTGGGAGGCGGAAAAATTCTTGGAGAGTGCCAGGCCACGCACCGAGAGGCCATGTGGAAAAGCTGTAGCTGTCACATTTAATAATGCTAAGGCTCATGTCCTGAAGGATTCATTAAAAAAGCAATGTTTCTTTTTTAGAAAAGATTGACAGCAGACAATAAAGGCTAAAAAACAGCAGGTAGAAAATAAATCTAGAACTGGGTGTTGAAGGAAAACTCTTTAATTTCCGGTGAATTTGCTATATGCAGAGCAGAATTAACCTACGGAACGGCCACCACCCTACTATACAATCAAAGGATTTCAAAAAATGATTTTGGGCGAGAGAGAAGTTGCAAAAATTAGCATATCCCAAATTCACACAAATTGTTTTTAAACTTAAACAACTTAGCGAAATGCAAAACCGCCAAAGATAGAAAAAAAGAAAGGAAAATTCAGTGGTGCTGGAACAAATTTCAGACAGGGGGGCTGCCATCAATGTTACGTTTACAGACTGCATATTTTCTACTGAAATGCCCACTAGATTGCACATACATACAATGATACTGATAAAACTATCTAGCGCACACACGATAATGTGTGGAAATTGGGTTTCAGTGAATATTTATCATTTGCGCATCATAAAGTAAAAGTGTCTTGATTTGTTTTGTTCCTATTAAAGACTTTGGGCCATATTATCAAGAATGGCGATAACATTATCGCCGCTTTAGCGGCTGGAAACTGCCGCTAAAGCGGCGATAAGGAGCTTGATAATATGCCCTATAGAATTCCAATAGAAGCCCAGGTTTGATGTCCTTCACACCAGAACCTGGGCTTCTATTGGAGTTCTATAGGGCATATTATCAAGCCCCTTATCGCCGCTTTAGCGGCAGTTTCCTGCCGCTAAAGCGGCGATAATGTTATCGCCCGTTCTTGATAATATGACCCTTTGTTTCCATCACTCTTCAGAATTAGAAAAAAAAGTTCTTCATTTGTGCTCTCCTAACTTTATTTATTTTGAAATATTTGTACAGTTAATTTATACTTATTTAAATTTTGTTGTGTGTTAGTAGAAATCGGCATCCTACAGCCTTTCCTTCCTCACCAGCTAGATTGTCACATAGTTCACTTTACAAAATCCTCACTGTTTTCAGTAAGAGAAAGAAAAGTAAACGCCACTCTCCATGTTGAAAGAATAAGCAGCAATTTGCCAGAAAACTAGACTGACATTGGACCTCTGTCTTTGAATATTATGCTTATTCATCTTCGGAACTGCAGCACAGTTATTTTGGGGGGCTGCTGCACCCGCTACACCACTACTTCCAGTGCCTATGGAAAAATGGTAGTAAATTAACAATGGAAAAAAAATTCTTAGGGCTATGGGGAGTTGCAGGTGGCGGGAACTGGATAGGGCACTCTGCTGAGTGCAGGAACGCAGCTTCCATTGGTGGAGCAGGTGCAGTGGCCCCAGGGCCCAAAGCCCTGAGAGATGAACTGAAACCCTGAGTACTATTGTATCTCACAGTTCAAACAGCGGCCAGGAGGTCTATTTCCTTCCCCGCACTAGGGCACATGACATACTGGCTACACCACTAGCTGAGTGGCACCTAATTCCGTTTTACCCTGCTGCCATTGGTAGCTAATGGTAGCAACCCTGAGAGCTATTGTTCAAAACACCACCTGTTGGACAGCAAGTGAGGCTGATTCTCGATACTCAGAAGTCTCCTCTTTCTTGGGCAGGACTTCTGACTTCAGGGAATCCAAAGCTGGATATTATCAAACTTTGCAAACACAAGGAGATGATGGACGGAGCGCTGAAACTTTTCAGACACTCACCCCCAGTCACAGATCTGGGTTGAATTCATCATCGTTCTTTAGCTCACTTCGCCACCCCAGTTCAGACCCAGCAATATGCGAATCAGTCTTGACCCTGTGCCTCATGGGAACAGTCCAACCCGAACTGCCAAGCCAGGTCTTCCCTGGACCGAAAACAAGCATTCTGGGACTGGTTTCGGGGTAACACCCCATATCAGCCAGGCTAGCTTGAATCCAGTGGAAAAGTGAGCAAGGGACCCACGTCTGGGCATACCCTGCCAACTTAGGGGGAACAAAGCAAACACAAGGAGATGATGGACGGAACACTGAAACTTTTCAGACACTCACCCTTCAGTCACAGATCTGGGTTGAATCCATCATCATTCTTTAGCTTACTTCGTCACCCCAGTTCAGACCCAGCTATATGCAAATCAGTCTTGACCCTGTGCCTCATGGGAACAGTCCAGCCCAAACTGCCAAGAGAAGTCTTCTCTGGACTGGAAACCAGCATCCTGGGACCGGTTTTCGGGGTAGCGCCCCTCATCAGCCAGGCTAGCTTGAATCCAGTGGCAAAGTGAGCAAGGGACCCTCATCTGGGCATACCCTGCCAACTTAGGGCAAACAGAGCAAACACAAGGAGATGATGGACGAAGCGCTAAAACTTTTCAGACACACACCCCCAGTCACAGATCTGGGTTGAATGCATCATCGTTCTTTAGCTCACTTCGCCACCCCAGTTCATCAAACTTTGCCTCAGAGAAGTTTGGGAAGCTTTGCCTACTTTTGCAAAGGGCAAAGTTTCCTGATTTTGTTCGACTTTCTCTGCAACTAGTTCATTTTACATGACTGTAAGAATTACATCAAACTGGTGTAATTATCCATATGGGCAACTCTACTTGTGAGCGTAAATTCCCATATTGTGAATATCAAACATGAAGTTACATTTGTAAAAAAGACAAGATCAAGTTAGGTGCACAAATGGCTTTGAAGATTAGGACCAAAGTATTAACTTTGGAGACAGAAGCATTCTTATACGTCAGCAGTTCGGAGAGATGCACAGCTTCAGTGCAAAGTTTATCGATCAATTTTATTTAGAGGATTGGCTACTCTCTTTCTGATAGCAACAAGGTCTTTTTTTTTACTATTTGTTTCAACCTGACACCCTCTTGGGTCATTTGTGGTAATGCCATAAAGAAGCTGTCTATTTACCCTGCTTTAGCTCTTACCCTGAAGGCTAGACGATGCAGCTACAATTGATGCCAATACTAATAGTTTTTTAAAATTTTATTTGAGCATTTGAAATCACAAACCTAAGGCCTTATTACGAGTCTGGCGGTCCATAGACTCGTGGGGATGCGGTGGTGGCGCTCCAGCCAATGCCGCACCGGCAGTCCGACCGCCGTATAATACGTTTGGCGGTCGGACCACCATTTGACCTCCGCAACCGCCAGGGAACTACGTTCCTTGGTGGTGGTGCGGCAGTCAGGCGCTCAGAATATGCTGTAGGTACTGCTGGTTTTTTTCACTAACAAACACGGTGTCCAGATAGGTCATTTTTTAATTACTCATACAAGACTTCAGTGCTTTGTTCTAAAGCCTGTGTGTTTTTTATTTCACTTCTTTTTATACTTTTTTCAAACAAGATTAAACTATTATTCTCATGTCTTTTGTCGGGCCACACAAATTTTTCACAAACATATTTACCTATTCAAAACAATATATAGTATTGTAACACCACAAAATGCATAATAAAAATCACAGTGCAATACATATAACATTAGATAAACAATACAGATACAAATAACCAGTCCGTAACTTTACAAATACACCTGGCGGACACTCAAATATAGTCCCAAAGGCTCCTGCCTTTTGTCCTGCCTATGTGTAACGCTCAGGGAGAACTTGATTCAAATGGTGTTGTCTATAGGGGGACAAAAAGATGTATAAATTCCCTCGAGGCACACCCAGCTGTTAGTCCCATGCGCACAAGCCAACGCATTTCAAACCCTATACTGCTTGAGGGTACAAGTGAAATAAAAAACACACGGGCTTTAGAACAAAGCACTGAAGTCTCGTATGAGTAATTAAAAAACGACCTATCTGGACACCGTGTTTGTTAGTGAAATTTAAGAGTGGTCTAGTCCAGATAGTGCACAGACCCAAGCCTTCCGTGTTCACTAAGTAGGTACTGCTGTGGCACTGCCATGCATATTTTGACTGTCCCCACCCCCAGCCTTACATGGCGGTCTGCACCGCCATGTAAAAGCTGGCAGTGGGGAAACAAAAGGGGGCCCTACAGGGCCCTCCTTGCCCCATGCAGGTAGGTGCATGCAGGGGGGCACATGCTGTGCACCCCTGTGTTCAAGCACCCCCCCCCAGTTCCAGCACGACATGGACTTTTCAGTCCATGCCGTGCTGGAACACGCTGTGCCGGTCCCATGGGGGGCAGTATTAAAGGCTCATTGAGCCTTTTGACTGGACCACTGCGGTACCGCCACGCTGCCTGCCTGCCTGCCAGACAATGATTTTTATCGTAATCTGGCGGGTGGGCAGCGTTCGGGTTTGGCGGTTCGAGAGCAGGGGGGTAGTGAACCGCCCCGCTCCCGCACCGCCAAACTCGTAATAAGGCTCCTAGTTTGAAAACTCCACAGTACCCTGTACCTAACATGAAAACTGTGCCTCATAAATGGCATTACATATAAGGGAAGTGGGATGAAACAAGGTAGTTTAAATGATAAGTAGAGCGAGTGGGTACTTGGAGAAGAAGTCAGTGAATGTGCTAGTGTGGGCATCAGGCATGGAGTGGGTTTACTAGGGCACGCCATATGGACAGAAAACCCGTTTCCAGTCTTCTGCTTTCACTTAAAAAAATGTGTGCATTCTGGGAGTAAGAGCCTTTGGTTGCTTCCATTAAATGAAATGGACTAAGACCTTTGTTAAAAATGAAAAGTAAAGGAAAGCTCAGAACTTGAAACATGGGTCCACAATAAACACTCAGTGGACACTAATTTACCAATGCAAATAAGGTCCTTTAAAATGGCAACTGTATTGATGCAAACCTTTGTGTCATGTTGTGCCACACTAGAACCAGTGCAAAACCTAAAGAAATGGTGATCATGGTGTCCTGCCAATTTGAAGCTTCTAGCTACTGTAATGGCAGGCACAAGGGTCTTCGATTTCTAGAGCTGGTGTGTTGCAGAGTGAGCTCTTTTATGCATTGTGGTAGAGGTGCTCGTTGGGCAGATGAGCAACGAGTTAAATTATTATGATGTTTTTTTAATGTACTTCCATAGTGTACTTGCTTATGTGGGCATCAAGATGCTTACGAAAAAAAAGGCAATATATTGAACATGTTAGCAAAGACAACGCAAGAACTAGAAACTACTAGAGACTAACAACAATCCACCAATTAGTTTAAGGAGGGTAGAAGGAATGGGGAGAAAGATGGTAAAGAGTAATGAAAGTATATTAATAGAGGAGTTTGCAGACTACGTCATGAATGGAAGTCTGTTAAGAGAGGAGTTTGAAGAAAACGTCATCAATGTACTGGAAGGATAAGATACAGACTGTCATTGCAGATATGGGCTGACAGGTCAGGCAGTCAAAGAGCTCAAAGAAGGAAAAGTAGAAATAAATGCTTTTTTAGGATTTTCCCTGAAAGAGGGGAGGTTGGGCTATGACATTTGTTGGCAGTGAGTTTTGATAGTTCAGAAATTATGAAAAATGTATAAATTGTTCAACCCTTAACTTACAACAGAGCTCTCCAACTCTGCATCAACACCATCTCTCGGTCGACAGATCTTTGCCACCATTTTAGAATGGAGCACAAATCAAAACTTACAGCATTTAGAGTTCAGACAATGCTGAGACGTTTGGTAACATTTTAAAAGCTGTACTTCTCATTAAGAAATTAGTAATTTTTTTTGTTGCTTTTTATTCAGGTTAGTCAGATAAGTCTGAATACAGAAATATCAAGAGAAGTTTAGTTAGAGCCAACACGTAAAAATAACAGTGTATTCCATAAAGGGAAGAGTCCCTATCTTAATCTAAAGGACCTAACCTATCCTAAGAAGAACCTGTTAGAAATGGGGTTTCTGGTTGGCTAAGGGATGTACCTCAGCCAGGCAAAACCCAACACTCTTGTCAGTGTAAGGGAGTTACACACACAACATTACCCCTGCTCACCCCCTTGGTAGCTTGGCAGAGCAGTCAGGCTTTTCCCAGAGGCAATGTGCAAAGCGTTTGCGCAACACACACACACATCAGTGACACACAAGGCACATCACAAAAGAGACTCCACAAAAGGTTATATACAAATAGCTCATATATTGTGGATAAAACACATAGACCAAAAGTCACATACACCAATATTCACTTTGCCAACTAGGCAATAGTCATAACATCACATGTAGTGCACTGAAGTAAATGCTCATAAGTTGCACAGGTCATAAATCACTTTGCCATAGGCAATTGTCATAAACACAACAATTAGTGCAGTAATGCATATACTTATAAGTTGCCCATCATGAAAAACCATTACTGTACATATTATGCAGCTCCTGCAGTAAAACACTATTTTAAATGGCATCACATTTAGGGCAATAAAGCAAATACTTATAAATTGCCCATGTCATGAAATCATCAGGGCATGAAACAGGCAGTAGTTTATAAGATACCTGAATTACCACATAATTCTAGAAGCACATAGGGTGCAGCAGACCTCATTAGCATTTTGCTCAAGGCCCCTGGGGACCGGCCAGGCGGCGAGAAATGCAGCCCCCCAGGTATGCGTCCACACGGCTGGGGGGGCTCGCACTGCCCATCTTGACGGGAAGACCACGCTGGGTCCCCTGGGGGTAGAATCACTACCCGCCATCCAGCAGTGCAGCAGCCAACAAATCACTGCCAAAGCGGGTGGGGGTGCAGCCCCGAACTCGGGCCCACGGCGATGCCATCAAGGGAGCACAAGAGAGCCTCCCAGTGGCAAAAACACACGGAGGCCACAGAAAGCACACGGCGCTCCTAGTCTAGCACAGCACATGGGAACAGCACTAGTTAGTTCCCAAGGAGAACGTGAAGTACAAGGAAGTTCCCATAAGCACCAGGAACTTCCAGTAAGGTAAAAGGCACAGGGAAGTTCCAATGATCACCAGGAACTTCCAGTAAATTAAGAGCACAAGGGAGGAAGACTTTGATATCCCTGAGTCTTCCAAAACAGGAGGCCAGCGTGCACAAGCCCTTGGAGATTCTCCACAAGCTGGATACCACAGCAGGGCAAAAAGAGTCAGTTCTTTTTCTCCACCACAGACAGAAGCAGCAACTGCAGGCCAACCCACCCCTCACTCAGAAAAGGCAGCGCTCCTCACACAGTTTTTCCGCTCTTCTTCTTGGCAGGGTCCTCTTGTTTCTTTAAGTAATCTAAAATCCTGGGGTTTAAGGTACAATACTTAGCCCCCTTTTTCTTCTTGTTCTCTTTATGGCAGAGTCTCATGGATCTCAGTCCAAACCTGTTCGGTACTCCCTGGTCCAGCATGACCACAGGGGTTGGAGACAGCATTGTTCAAAGGAGACACAGCCTATTCAGGTGCTAGCAACACTCCTCCCACCACTCTAAATGCAGACTAGGTCTATTCAGACCAGGTATGAGTCATCCAGGAAAGGCAGGGCACACCTCGACCCCCTTGTGACTGTCTAGAGTGAATGCACATCCCCAGCTCCTGTCACTCCAAAGCCAAACGCTGAATACTCAAACAGTCAGAGGCACACAGAATGGTAATGCAAGAAAATGCCCACTTTCTAAAAGTGCCATTTTCAAACGCACAATTTAAAAGCCAGCTTTACTAAAAGGTATGTTAGTAAATTCTGAGTTCAGAAAGCCTAAACTCAATTTTTCAATCTTGTCCCAATTGAAAGTTACACATGTAAAATGTTACAGTGCAGCCCCAATTATAGCCTACGGGACAGACAGCCATTCAACAGTGAAAAAACAAAATATACAGTATTTAACTATCAAGACATTTCACACACACCAGTACATGTCCTACCTTTCACATAAACTGCACCCTGCCCATGGGGATACCTTGGGCCTACCTGAGGGGTGCCTTACATGTAAGAAAAGAGGGAAAGTTTGGGCCAGGTAAGTGGGTGCACTTGCCAGGTCAACATGGCAGTTTAAAACTGCCTGTGCAGACACTACAGTGGTAGATCTGAGACACATTTACAGGGCTACTCATGTGGGTGGCGCAAACAGTGCTGCAAGCCCACTAGTAGCATTTGATTTATAGGCCCTGGCACACTCAGTGCAGTGTACAAGGGACTTACTAGTAAATCAAATACATCAATCATGGATAACCAATTTGTTGTATCGTAGGAAGGAGTTCCAGTAGATGTGGTTAGGTTACAGATGAATAAGTTTATTATTCTTAGATGTTAAGTAGGTTTTCCAGTAAAGATGTAGATAAGGCCCCACCAGGAGCAGCCTCCCTGCTGCTCAGCCCAGGATCCAACTGACACTCTACCTCACAGCAATCCACACATTCCAATGACATCACCATCCACACCAACATTCTACCCTAACCATTCACACTAGCTGAGCAGCAGAGACAGAGAAACAGGGAAGATGCATGGTATAAAAACCTTAGATATAACACACCTTCCCCCTTTATAAAATGCACGAAACAAAAGCGAATAAAAGAAGAAACATCACAGTAATACAAAAGAAACTTGCAAGAGAAAATGTCGCAAAATACAAGTTGAAAACAGAATTACAAAAGAAACGCAAAAGACTAGAATATTAGCAGAAAAGATTACAGTTACAAAAGGAACTTGCATAAGAAGATATCGCAAATGCAAAAATGCAAACAGCATTTCAGTGAACTACACAAGGCACTAAATTGCAACTATGCATAAAAAATGCAGCAAGATGCAAAGAGGAAAAGAAAACAATGAAAGATAATACACAGATCTCCTTCCTTAGCAGAGCAAAAATGAAACCAGAAAATTTCAAAAAGAAGGATGATGTGCAAAAACACCAAAGAAGAGGAGAGAGACATGCCTAAATAAGAGAAAAAAATTCTACAAAAACTAACAAGAAAAGAGTGCTCCAAGTAACACCAAAACCACACCGGTTGGCCAGACTGGCGCAGAAAATGGGGAACACGGACCACAGCAAAAGAAGAAAAAGCACAGACAGAACTCCAAAAGTAAAACCAAGGAGAAAACAAAAGAACCAGAGAATAAGCAAGGGGTGAGAATACAACCAACCATAAAGCAAACAAAGATAGTGGCATACACCCAACCAGAAAATAAGCAAGGGGTGACTAGCACCCAAACAGAAAGCAAGCAAAAGGTGAATGACACCACACAAGAAAGCAAGCAACGGGTGGCTGACACCCAAACAGAAAGCAAGAAACGGGTGACTGACACCCAAACAGAAAGCAAGCAACAGGTGAATGACACCAAACAAGAAAGCAAGCAACGGGTGGCTGACACCCAAACAGAAAGCAAGAAACGGGTGACTGACACCCAAACAGAAAGCAAGCAACAGGTGACTGACACCCAAACAAGAAAAAGTAAGTAACGGGTGGCTGACACACAGCCAGAAAGCAAGCAACAGGTGACTGACACCCAACCAGAAGGCAAGTAACGGGTGGCTGACACCCAACCAGAAAGCAATCAACAGGTGACTGACACCCAACCAGAAGCAAGTAACGGGTGGCATACACCCAACCATAAAGCAAGGGAGAACTACGCCCCACAGAAATAAGGGAAGTCTCCAAACAGAAAACGCAAAGAAGAGTGATCTAGGTGGACCGCACCCCAAATAAGATAAATGGTGCAGACACACCTCAAAAAATGAGACCACACAGGAAAGAAAACGAAGAGAAATGCACAATCAACCAGTAGTACATAAGAGCAAAAATGCATCGTAAAAGTAGATCAAGTAAAGGAGCAAAAGATACCCACTGACAACCAAAGAGAAAGAAAAATGAAAAAACCTGCAATTCAAGAAAGATACTTGTTAACAGTACTGTCATATATAAAAGTCAATGTAGTAAGAACACATTATCATGATATAAGTTAAAGCAGGAATATCAGAAATATAATGGCAGTACTACACTAAACAAATGAACATCAACATATTGTATCATTAGGGAATGGCATAAGTGAAATGGCAGGAATAATAATGGAAAGAAAATGCAGGTGCAATAAGAAGCAGAAAAAAGCATAATATTAAAACGCCGTAAATATGGGAGCCAAAAATGAGACAGCAAAACATGTTGCTTGTGTACCCAGTATAACCTGAAGTTCAATACTTAAAGGTGAAGCAACGTGGAAAACAGGAAAGCGTCTCTAATCCGAAGGCGGTGAGGCCGTAGACAGTAAAATAAATGCCCCCCAAAATACCTCACACACACAAGGCTCCACGGACGTAAAAGTAGGAAGTTAGTACCCTTATTACCGGCAAACAGATGGAAAAAGATGGGTGTCCAACGTGGCATCACAATAGGGACATGGCAAACGTAAAGCAGAAAACGATGTAGGCCCAACATGTCGCAGAGAAGAAATGCAGACTGGCGTAAAAGAAAGCTCCAATCAAGATGACGGCACGTAGAGAAGGCGCACGCCGGGTGGCTCCAGGCACGTCCCTGTTGAAAGCGTGTTTGAGCAGCTGGAAATCCGCCGTTCTAGATTGGCAGCAGAGAGAAGTCAGGCATGTCAGGCAGGAATCTCACGAGAACAAGTGCGTACTCACCAACCATGGAATCCTCGCGGACCATTTGAATGGCGCACATTGATAACAGTAAGAGAGCGTGTGCTGAGAAACTTAGTTCAAAAGCCGTATAAATTCACGCTAATAAAGATGTAACTCACAGGTTTGCGTTCACCACAAAAGAATGGGATAACCTCTCTCCCACTTTATCTTTTGAGCTATGACCATTCATGTGCAGAGTCTGGAGCGGCGCCAGGGTTTAATAGAAAATCCAAGATAGGTGAAAATCCAAGATAGGTGTCAGGCGTACGGTATCAAATGTAATTCTGCCAGTCCATCAGAAACCGCTGCTACGCACACTGTAAAAAGGTTGCCTCTTGACTAGTAGAAGATGAAATCAGTAGAAGAAAGCTGAATTTAAGAAGGAACATACGCCTTGTCTATGGCAGCAGGAAACATACGCCCTGTCAATAGCAGCAGGAAACATACGCCCTGTCAATGGGCTTTCCGGTGAATATGGACACTGGTGGGGCAGCAGGGCGCAAAATCCTTGAGAGGGTTCTTTTATAATATAATCTTGAATGAAAGTTCCTTAGATGTAGCTTGAAGTAAGTCCTCACTCGTAGTTTTTGATCCAACTCGTCACCAATTTATGTTGTATCGTAGGAAGGAGTTCCAGTAGCCGTGGTTAGGTTACAGATGAATAAGTTTATTGCTCTTAGATGTTAAGTAGGTTTTCCAGTAAAGATGTAGATAAGGCCCCACCAGGAGCAGCCTCCCTGCTGCTCAGCCCAGGATCCAACTGACACTCTACCTCACAATCCACACATTCTAATAACATCACCATCCACACCAACATTCTACCCTAACCATTCCCACTGGCTGAGCAGCAGAGACAGAGAAACAGGAAAGATGCATGGTATAAAAACCTTAGATATAACACAATTATATTCACAATTTACACAGAGAGCATATGCACTTTAGCACAAATCAGCAGTGGTAAAGCGGCCAGAATCCTATAGCCAACAAAAACTGGATCAGAAAAACAGGAGGCAAAAGGCAAAAAGGGCTAGGTCTTACAGAACCCATGAAGAGTTCCATTTGGAAAAGAGCAAGTTCTGGAAACTCAGCCGAGTCCCCCAACAGTTGCAGTAGCAACCGTTGAATCAGGTATAAGGAAATATTTACAGCAGTAGCTATGATCAGCATAGAGAAAGAGGGAGAGTCTCCTAACAAGAGCTAGGAAACAGAAAATCACTGTTAACAATAGCTTACAGCAATTTGGGTAAAAGTAGCACAGTCAAGTGTTAAGGGGTATGGCAGGGAAAAGTGCTCAGAATGCCTAAACTCTTTAGCTAGGAACATGTAGAAACAAGAAATCCTATGTTTCAAGCTCCGGGGTTAAGGTCATCTTCAGCCAATGGTGAAGGATTTTCCGATGTTTTGTCATGTCTCCTCTCGAATCCCACGTTAAATGCTTGAGTCGACATGGTGTTATCTGTAGTTTGCTAATATTTTATACATTTGTGATAATAGAGAAGATTCTCACTAGAACCTTTGCAAACTCTATTCTGTTGGTTGTTCAGTGTTCCATTGTGTGTTCAATGGACTAGTCTATTAGATGGAACACTTTCTATCTGCAATATTCGGTTAAATCATGAGAACTATAAGCACATAACTAATGCATTTGTCTAAAATGATGAAATCATATGGTGTGAGGAAGAAAGAAATACATTTTCTTTAATACAGCACATTTCAGAGCAATGACCAGTTCTGCAGTCAAAAACTAGCATTATATCAGCATTTTCAAAAAGTGTTTATTTTATTTAAAGGTGAAAGGTAAGAAAATTCAAAAGAAAATTTGGCCCTGTCATGAAAGGTCAGTAGAAATTAGAGATTTCTGCAAAATATTATGCTGCACGGTAATTATTTGCACGTTAAAATAAGGCACATTTTCCACAGTTCATTTTGCTATGCATTTTCTATGTTAATGTCACGTCAAATTTTTTCATTAATGTAAGCTTATTTCCGTCTAAAAATGTCAGCTTTTTCAGTTACAAGCAGCTAGGGCTCCCGAGAAACACCTGTTGGGGGCTAAGGTGGTCTTGAATCAATGAACATAAATTCTGAGGTCAGTTCTACTTCGGAGGCTCCTTTACCCTCCTGTAATGGGTAGCAGAACAGAGAGATATGACGGTTTGTTGGTATGCAAGACCTTATAAGTGAGGCAACACAGTTTGAAACAAATTCTAGCTCTGAGATGTGCCCAATAAAGTTAATAGAGGACAGGGAAAATATGGCCAAATTTCCTCAAAGCAGTAACTAGCATGACTTTAAAATGGAGTATGGCTTTTGAGTGGATAAGTTCGATTGAGGGACCCCTTTCAATATAGAGTTTCCAAAGTCCCAATGAGATATTACTAGGATGTGGATGGCTGTTTTGAGTGGTCATCGGAGATAATATTGAGAGTACGGAAAAAGAAGTTATTGCTTTTGTGCCACACTGTTTATTGCTGGAGTTGTGGGACATTTGTCTGACTCTGAATGCATTCCTGCCATCCATCAAAGGAACACAACAAGATGATGGACGGAGTGCTGAAACTTTTCAAACACTAACACCCATTCAAGAGATCTGGGTAAAATCCATCGTTCTTTTGCTCACCATGCCACCTCAGTTTGGACCCAGCCACATGCAAATCAGTCTTGACCCTGCTCCTCATGGGAACAGTCCAGCCCGAACTGCCAGGCCCGGTCCTCCCTGGACCGGAAACAAGCATCCTGGGACCGGTTTCTGAATGTCACCCCATATCAGCCAGGCTAGCTTGAATCCAGTGGCACAGCGAAGAAGGGACCCACGTCTGGGCATACCCTTGGCCACTTAGGGGAAACATAACAAACACAACAAGATGATGGACGGAGTGCTGATGCTTTTCAAGGAAAGTCTGGTGCAGGTTCTCATGGACAACACCACCGCCATGGGATACTTCAATAAGCAGGGCACAGTGTGGTTCTGGATCCTGTATCAGAAGGCTGTGTGCCTTTGGAGGTGGCAGGAAAGAGAGGAATCTAGAGCAAAAACACAGTCGGTTTGAATGGGACTGTACTCTTGGAGTTTTAGGTTGTCCAGAAGACAGGAATTTAGTTTTGAAATTGCACAAGATGGGGAAGATTATAAATTCAGTTTTGTGTGAATTTAGTAACAGAAGTTTGTATATATCCATCTTTGTATCACGATCACATATGTTCTGAGAAGACTGATCAATCAATCAGCATTTGTAAAGCGCACTCTGTCACTCCTACAGGTATCTGGGCACTGTGTCGCTGTCGAAGAGTCAAGTATTGAGCCTCTTTCTGAAGTCTGCTAGCGAGGGGGCCGTACAGAGCTGTGGGGAGTCGTTCCAGGTCTTGGCTGCGATGTAAGAGAAGGAGCGGCCGTTGCTGCAGGTGTGGCGGATGCGGGGGCTGAGTGCGAGGGCAAGTGAAGCAGAGCGTAGGTGTCTAGCGGGTTGGTAGAAGTTCACTCGATGGTGAGGTAGGCAGGTCCTAGGTCATAGAGGACTTTGTAGGCATGCGTGAAGATCTTGAACTGGCATCTCTCCTGGATGGAGAGCCAGTGGAGGTTTCTCAGGTGGGGGGCGATGTCCGTTCGTTTGGGCAGGTCCAGGATGAGTCTGGAAGCAGCGTTCTGTATTGTCTGGAGTGCTTTGAGAAGCTGGGTAGAGATGCCGCAGTAGAGGGTGTTTCTGTAGTCGAGGCAGCTTGTGACGAGGGCCTGAGTGACAGTCTTTCTGGTGTTGGTTGGAATCCATCTGAAGATTATGCGGAGCATACGAAGTGTGTGGAAGTAGGAGGAGGCGACTATATTAACTTGTTGTTTCATGATCAGTTAGCTGTCGAGGATGATGCCGAGGTTGCGTGCATGGTCCGTCGGTGTGGGTCCGAGATCTGCAGGCCACCAGCTGAGGTCCCATGTGGCGGTGTTCTTCCCGAAGATCAGTACTTCAGTTTTGTCAGAGTTGATTTGGAGGCAGTTGTCTTTCATCCATTCGGCTACATTGGTCATGCCATTACAGAAGTTGGTTTTGGCATTGACGGGGTCCTCGGCGAGTGAGAGGATCAATTGAGTGTCGTCTGCGTAGGAGATTATGTTGAGTCCGTGGATCTGATGACGTCTGCGAGGGGGGTCATGTAGATGTCAAGGAGGGTGGGCAGTCAAAATATCGAAAATTAAATATCGATATACACTAATATCGAGGTGACAATATCGAAGGGACAGAATATCGATGTTAAGAATATCGATGGACAGAATATCGACTCTAAGGTAAGTAATATCGATTTTTATTATATCGATGTAAGTAATATCGAAGTTAGTAATATCGAAATCAAATATATCGATGTTACTAATATTGATGTTACTAATATCGATATTTGTATTATTGTTATGTATTTTGTTATGTGTTTAATATGTATGTGTTATATGTGTTTTTGTTAAGTATAAAAATATATGTATACAATTTTTATATGTTAATAATGTTTTTAGTTTTTTTTAGTACTGTAGCGGGTTGTGGGTTTATAGGGGAATAGGGTGGGAAGTAATTTAATTATACAAAATTAATTATTAATTTTTAGGCATTATAAATTAATTTAATTATTTTTTGCGTTTAAGTTCTGTAGCGGGTTGTGGGTTTATAGGGGAATAGGGTGGGAAGTAATTTAATTGTAATTAAGTTATAATTTATTTTAATTAATTGGTATTGATAATTATATTATTGTTAATTAATTAATAATTGGTAATTAATTTTTATTAATTGGTTATTAATTTTTATTAATTGATTAATTGATCATTATGTTAAGTGTATTATTTTATTATTGAAGTGTGTTGTGCGTTTATAGGGGAATAGTGTTGTAAGTAATTGAAATCTAATTAAGTAATTATTAAATTTATTTTTGGGTATTGATAATTAATTTATTGGACATTAATTATTAATTGGTAATTTTTTTAATTAGAATTTTTTGGTTCTAAAAATTAATTTATTGTTGTTTTATCATTAATTGGTAAGTAAATATTATTACATATTATTTATTGATAAATTTAATTAATATATTAATAAGTAATTATTAATTGATAATGAATGTTTAATAATTATTATTATTGGTATAAAAAAGCATCTAATTGTTCAATATTAGTTAATTGGTAATTAAGGGGCCCATTACGATACCCGGCGTAAAAATATCCGCCAGGCATGGAAGCGGCAAAAATCCGCCCGCACACACCGTCTGAACACCGACCACGCCATTACGATTACACAAACCGAAAACCGCCATCGGCGAAAAATCACACAAAATACCGCCCGCCATCGTCCGAGTCGGAGTCAAACCGCCCGCCACGGACGGAAACACGCACGACAACACAAAACCGCCCGCCCTCACGGCCGACACACCGCACGTGAGATTACGATCGCACCGCCATGAGCGCGGAAAACTACAAATATACCGCCCGCCAGCGCAAACAACGCCGATGAGAATCTACACGGCAGAAGCCATGGCGCCCACGTCCCTGCACAGAAACCATCCGCTGACAAAACCAATCGCACACAACATGGCCAACAAGTCCACACAGCAAGGCACGCACAAATACACAAGCACAGTACACATCCCGAAAACACCCCCTGGACAAACAAAAACTACAAAGGCCAGAACACCAGACACAACACACCTGAAAACAACAGACCATGAGGACACACCCACATAGGTAAGTACAAAAGCAGCACTCCCACAGACCACAACCCCTTGCAACATTGCAAACTAGAGAGGAGAGGAGAGGACACAGCGACACAGCAAGGACAGCAGCACACCACAGAAACGCACACATCACAACCACCACCACCACCACCACCAAACACCGGCACCACAAACCCCCTGCACATTACACAACACACACCGCACCAGCACCACAAACACCATGGCACCACAAAGAATGCCCAAGTTCACGCCCATTGAGCTGACGGTCATGGTCGACGAGATCATCAAGGTGCACCCACAAATCTATGGGAACATGGTCCAGCACACACCACTAGCCACCAGAAACAGAATGTGGAACCGGATCGTAGACCAGGTCAATGCAGTCGGGACCCTGCCCAGGAACAGAGTCGAAATCAACAAACGGTGGAATGACGTCAAGAGCCTGGTCAAGAAGAAGGAGACCAAGAACAGAGAGCTGGCAGCCGTCACTGGCGGAGGGAATCCCGCGCTCTTCAAGACCTTCAAAGCGTGGGAGGAGAAGGTGCGAGTCATCATACATCCGGAGATCCTCGCCGGATTAGCAGAGGGAGTGGAGGCTGGTAAGTACAAACTAATGTATACCAGCACACCGCTATGTACTCACATGCACTACCACCATGCCACAGCTCCCAGGGACAAACACCCCCATGTCCAGCAAACAATACACAACACATCACACACACATGCAACAGACACCACCACACACAGCCCAAACAGAACAACTGTAAGATGCGTGGGGACATGTGTACACTCAGCCAGCCACGTAACCACCAACAGGTCCCCAAATATGCCAGAAGCGCCACAACGAGCACCCACCACACCCATGTGTCCGCCACAGCTGCACTAACCGACAAGTAACAGGTAAGTGGCAGGAACACAAAGTGCAGTGGGTGGGAGGGTGGACAGCCCAAGTACAACACACACCAGGCCCCTAGTCCCACAGCACAGCAAGGAGGAGCATCCCCACACCCCACAGCCACGTGTCAGCCACCGCAGTGCACAACGACAGCCGAAAGGTAGACATCACGGTCCACAGCAATCGGTGTCAGTGGGTGTCCAGCCACCACCACGACCCACAACACCCCCCACCCCCACAGACCTGCAACATGGAGCACCCCCGCTTAGAACCATGTGGCATCCAGTACAGTGCACGCCCGAACAACCTGCAGGTAGAAAACTGGACAGGGCTGGATTACTGGAGGCATGAGGACCGTAACACGACCAACACATGGGACATATCACGTAGCAGACGAACACGCAGCACCGCCCACCGTCACGAACAAGTGAACAATGTGCACACGGACATGAACCACAGACTCACACCTCACATGACCCATCACAGACACAGCAACACCCAAGGAGCCACGTCTGCATGCACAAGCCACACTGAATATAGTACCACACGGCAGCCACTGTGCAACTCATCACACACAACCGAAACACCATTGAAGTCCTGTCCATGTAGCCCCTACTGCCTGTCAACCACACACCCCACAACTACGCCTATGTAAGACAAACAACACTAGACGCAACAGAGCGGAACAACATAAATGCACACGAACACCACTGAACCCATCAAACACACAGACACACCATGCACATACAACATACCATCCATCCCATCCGTCAGCCCCAGTCTCATGAAAGGCATGTCATCCGCACAGCTGCCACACATACAGCAGTCACGCTAAGATACATGCCCATGACCAACCATGTGCCAGAAGTCAATGAAGCGCACGACACACTGTGAGCAACAACACACAACATGGGCCACACCCCCACGAGCACTGCAGTGATGCACATGGCACAGGGCAGCACGCACACCAAGGAGATGGGACAACTGCAATACGTTGGCTGGCACACAACCATCACTCACTCATAACGATGCGTCCAATGCCATGTCCAGTAATCACAACAGACAGCAAATATGCAGGCCATGTCAGGCATGCACACACCTCAGACCATGCACTGTCATGCTGCCACAACACATGTCACGTTCGGCACCCATGGCTCACAGCATGTACCCCAAAAGCATATTCCCTCCCAAATGCGAATCTGGGGCATGGCCCCCATGTTGCCATATGCGTTCCTAAGCGTCCCATTTGAACCCCAAAAGCATATTCCCTCCCAAATGCGAATCTGGGGCATGGCCCCCATGTTGCCATATGCGTTCCTAAGCGTCCCATTTGAACCCCAAAAGCATATTCCCTCCCAAAAGCGAATCTGGGGCATGGCCCCCATGTTGCCATATGCGTTCCTAAGCGTTCCATTTGAACCCCAAAAGCATATTCCCTCCCAAATGCGAATCTGGGGCATGGCCCCCATGTTGCCATATGCGTTCCTAAGCGTTCCATTTGAACCCCAAAAG
This sequence comes from Calotriton arnoldi, assembly GCA_963921515.1. Taxonomy (NCBI): domain Eukaryota; kingdom Metazoa; phylum Chordata; class Amphibia; order Caudata; family Salamandridae; genus Calotriton; species Calotriton arnoldi. The sequence goes on from CAWUFW010009086.1 coordinate 103,881, forward strand.
CATATTCCCTCCCAAAAGCGAATCTGGGGCATGGCCCCCATGTTGCCATATGCGTTCCTAAGCGTTCCATTTGAACCCCAAAAGCATATTCCCTCCCAAAAGCGAATCTGGGGCATGGTCCCCATGTTGCCATATGCGTTCCTAAGCGTCCCATTAGAACCCCAAAAGCAAAGTACAAACCAGACCCAGGATGGGCCAGGAGCCCGCATACACCAGAGTCACAATAAGTAGGGGCACAGCAACACACCCATCGGCATGGCCAATCCGTCCCATGCCACATGTGCACAGCACACAGTCCCATTGCCAAGCACACACAACTACAAATGCTACAGCCACACACACGCCTCCGGGAAACCCATGTACGAGATTGCACGAACTGTTAATGTCAGACGACAACTACATACTTCGTCAGGTGCAACACAATAACAAATCTCATTCTCTCCACAGGTGACGAACTGCTGGATGCTGGGGATGGAGACAGCAGCCAGCACAGCCAGCCTACAAGCCCCCAACGAGGACACACGGATGTGGAGGATCTGTCCTCCTCTTCGGACACGGACCACCAAGCAGGCCCATCTGGTGTGGCAGGGCCCAGCCGCTCCCCAGGACCCCTCCTACCCACCAACCCATCATCCAGGGCTGCTGAACATTCCCAGCCCCCTGCTGCCACTGTCGTTGCGGCCACACCCACGGTCATTGCGGCCACACCCACGGTCATTGCGGCCACTACCACTGCCGCAACCGCCACCATCGCCGCACCGACCACCACCGCCGCCACCACCACCACGTCTTCGCTGGCACCAGCCCCAGCGCAGGTGGTGGCCCGGCCGACTGGATCCACCCTGGGAGCCACAGCGAGGACCGTGGTGAGCAATGTGGCTAGTGGGCAGGCCGGTGGCAGCAGGACTGGTAGGAGGAGCAGGGTCAGGGAAACGCCATCCTCCCCTGGGAGCCATGCCCTGCCTCAAATGGCCAGAGTCCTTGGGGCCTATGAAGAGGCCCAAGGACAATGGGCCAGGTCAGCTACAGACACGCGTGAGGTGCTGGGGGTGCTGAGGTCCATGGACGCCCGTATGGGCCAAATCGTGGACCTCATGGGCCAGCTGGTGGTGGCGGTGAGGTCACAGCCAGGGACAGCAGCTCCCCTCCGCCACCACCTGCCGGGGCGCAGGGTCGAGCAGCAGTGTCCAGTTCCCCTGCGTCCACAGCCAGTGAGCACACCTCAACCACCAGCATGTCGCAAGCAGGCACCCCCTCGCAAACGTGGAAGGGGCCGTCCGAAGTGGAAACAGATCTCCCGGGAGGACTTCGCACGCTCCAGACGCAAGTGAGGCAGCCAGCCAGCCTTCCTTGACCACCCACTGCATTGACTTGGACTACGATCCCACTCCACACAGCCATCTGGATGGCATGTGTGTGTTGGACTATGGACATAGAACCAGTGGGTACACCCTGAGCATCACGCAGCCATGACCGACAGCTCATTGTCACTGCACGCACCACTTTTGTCATCACCTTACACACAATCACATGTCACAGTTTGAAATAAATGCACCTCTTACACAAACTGCTGTTTGTGCCCTGTGTTTTATTTGTACGGAATACAACGGCCACCTTGGGCGGAAAGGCACCTGATGCGTGGCATGGCAATGGAACCGGAGGGCCTGTAGGGACCTAGGGGTGGGAGACAGAACAGGAGCACATTCAATGAGTGTGTCACACACCCATCACACAGTACATGTCAACAACTACAAGCAATGAACACACATCGCACAGAGCAATAGGGCACAATGCCACAGCCACCAACAGTGGCATACTACCCTGGCCATGGAGCGTTGACACACAGCACGCAGTGAACAAACGGCCACCCTGACACAGCACACACACACCTGCACAGATACAGCCACATCAGCCGTCGTACATGGACACTCACCGTCAAGTGAAGTAGTGGGCGATGAGCTGCTGCCGCACATTACCAGCTTCCTCCTCTCCGCTGTCCTCCTCACTCGAGCTGTCCTGGTCTGCGGGCTGGGGCCCTGGTTGATCTCCGTCATCCACGATGAGGGGATCTGCTTCCGAATGGCCAGATTGTGCAGCATGCAGCACGCCACCACTATCTGGCACACCTTCTGTGGGGAGTACGCCAGCGCACCCCCGGTGCGGTCCAGGCACCTGAACCTGGACTTGAGGAGGCCAAAGGTACGCTCGACCACACGTCTGGTCCTCCCATGTGCCTCATTGTAGCGATCGTCTGCTGGGGTGCGAGGATTCCTCAATGGACTGAGCAGCCATGCCCCATTCGGGTACGCAGAGTCACCTGGGTGTGAGGGACACAGAGAACCGTTGCTATTCCAACTGGACAGGGGACAGCATCGCACAACCAGCACGCTACACCACTCCACATACTCACCGACAATACAGCCACGATCCTGTTGCAGATTGGACATCAGTCGTGGCAAGATGCTGTTGCGCATTATGTGTGCGTCATGGGCCGAGCCTGGGAACTTTGCACACACGTGGGTGATCACCATGTTCGCAAGGCACACCACTTGCACATTCAGGGAGTGCGTGTGCTTCCTGTTGCGGTACAGGTGCTCAGTGGCCTGTGGTGGAACAAGGCCAACATGTGTGCAGTCTATGGCTCCAACGACGTGTGGGATTCTGCCAAGGGCATATAATGCACCCTTCACTGCCGCCAATTCACGAGCCCTGGGGAAGCGGATGTACCTGTTTCGGTACAGCATCATGGCTGCCAGTACATCCCTCAGCACCTTGCTGAACATGGGCTGGGACATCCCTCCTCCACTGCCCACTGTGTGCTGGAATGACCCAGTGGCGAAGAAATGCATGGCGGCCATCACCTTAGCCGTGGGGGTGACAGCTGTCGGATACACCCTGCGGGGACGGAGATGGGGTTCTAACATGGCACACAGTCGATGCAGGGTTGGCCTGTCCAGCCGAAACTTCCTAATGACCTCTGTATCGTCCATGTCCGCCAGCAATTGGTATGGGCGGTCAATGTTCGGTCTCCGCCTAGGGAATATGGCAGTGGACACATGTCAAAGCAACACAACACATAGCAATTTCGCATACACATCACTGACATGACTGAGCAAGCACATGAGCCACAGCCCAGCTGTCAAGCTGGGACGGCACGACCACAATACACTTACACAGGTCTCCCAACAATGGCAATGGCTAGTGATACAGACCACTGCCATGTGCATGCACATGGGGATCGAGGCCCCAATGACTTGCGGGGCGTGCTGATGGGGACTGACTGCATATTCGTCAAGCGGCAACGCCACGGCAACATGAATGTCTGCTGAGCATGGAACTGCTTCCGAGGCTGGATGAGTATGGCACACGACGACGACGATGTGGGCACAGGCTGAGCGGCCAAAACAAGTGGGACCTGTGGCACGAGGGGATATGAGACAGTAGTAGGTGTCAGCACTGCACCCTATGTACAGCACTGTACGGATCACACCTCCCGAAACATTGACAGGTGTCCACATTGACAGCCCCATGCCAAGACGGCTGTGTGCTTGCAGTCACACGTCACAGGTGAGAGGTTACATTGCACGTGCCAGGTGGCAGACGTACATAGTGGGAGCTGGCATGTGTGTGCATGTGTCTCCTGTTCAGGATCCACCAGATGGGCGCTGACTCTGTACTGAGCATTGGACACAGCATGTTCCGTGGAAGGCTTGTGTGTGTGGGATGGTGGCACTGGATGTGCCTCCGTTGGGTGGGGGCCATGCACAGGGCGGGTACGTCGATGATTGCGCATTGTTGGTCACGGTGGGTGCACCCACTAAGATGTGTTGCCCTGTGTTCAATTCCTATGTCCGCATGATGATGGACTGTAGATGTGGGCAGACTACACATTGGTCGATGTGCTGTCTATATGCATGTGCCTTCACACCAGGCACAGCTGCCCCTGCACATGTGACCCCTGCTGGACTCGCTGCTGGGTCTGTGGAGCTGATGCACCTTCTGTGCGTGGGGCGGACAGCTCTCCTCACTTCCCTTATTGCGCATGTCATGATTTTGCCGCAGGTGACATGGATCATGGAGGGCCCACATGTACGCGTGGGTAGGCTACACATGATTGTTCACTGGTCGCCACCCCCAGTCAGTGTTTCGAATGGGAAGGTTGTCGTGCTGGTGGTATGTTCGATGTGGCGGATGGGCGGGCCTAGGTGCGGGCTTACATTCCGGACATGGGGGGTAGTTGGATTGGCGACTAGTTGCAGTACACACGGGACACGTCTCTTCCTTTCCACATCTGGGTCATCCCTTGTACTCACTGACAGTGATACAGTCATCTTCGCCCCAGCCCTCATGTCCTCCCCTCGCTCCCCCAATATGCATGTGCACCTGCGAGGCTAGCGCTTGCACAGGCAGCCCCAAGCTCGCACCAGAGAGGGCAAGGAGTGTATGTGTGGGTCCAGTTGCACGAGTGGGCTGTCTCAGGGTATGATGTGTTGCGGGACGCCGTCCACCTGCGTGGTGCCCCAAATGGAGACCCGGCCTGCATGGACTATGCATCACAGTCTTCGCCTTCCGGATCCGCCACCTGCGACACCCAGTGGCTGTGGCTGCCCTTGCGGCCAGGCCGCGTCCGTCTGTGACTGATGGCCCACACATTCACTCTTTGGCCTCTCTGGGGAGGGCTCGGGGGTGGTGGCGCACGCGCTTGCACTTAGTCGCAATGGCATGTGGCGTGGTTGGTATAATGGGCAATGGATGGGATGGTGCGAGCCACCTCCTGTGACGTCAGTGCTGCTCGTGCTGTGGTGCGTCCCCCTACACTTCCATTTGACTTGTGCCATGCTAGACGTTGAGGTTCTATTGCCTGCGTGATATGACCAGGAGGAGCGCGAGGAGACCTCTCACACACCATGCTCCACTGCCATCCCGTGCCCTGTATCGCCTGTGCGGATTGACTATGTTGGGGTTACACCTGGTCGACTGGGGCTGTGTGTGCCTTGTCAAGGGGCATGGCGGGCGCACAACAGGATCCAGCTTGTCCACAGAGGGTGGGCTGAGGTGCGCCTGGTACCGCTTTGTACGTGTGCCCGGCTGCTGTGCACACACGTGTTCACTCCCCCCGACAGGTGTCCTCTCACAATGCCCAGGGAAGCGGTGGTGTACTGTTCATGACCCCTCCCAACACGGCGTGCTCCAACTTGGCATGTGCGCATCTACCCGTCACACCCACCCACCTGAGCACTGCGTCCATACGACTTCACACGACACATGTGTCTTCCACAGTTGTGCTACTCATTTGCGTTGACATCCAATACCAGTGGACTACATGGTCATGTCACGACTGCCGTGTACTTCACATACTCTCATCCTCTCTCATTCGTACTTGTGAAATGAGTCAGCGGAGACAGTTTTGGTTTCAAACATTATATTGAGTCTTCTGTCCTCTGTGATGCAGTATAGTGGACACTACTGGCAGCGGAATACATGTTGAGGATATACTGAGCATGATTGCAAATGGGATAGGGTGTGGGGTTACATGTGATTGGCTGTTGCATGTGGGATGTGGGCTTCAGAGTTACATCTGCTTGGCCAAGGCTGTGCTAATGTACATTTACGTATAGCTGCGGAGCTGCGGACTTTGACACAGACGGTATACATGTAGCCTACCAGACCGCTTGGCATCATGGGCACAGTCCATCTCAGTTCCATGTGACAGGTTTGCTGCGGTTGTTCCTCATGCACGCGTGCATGTGAGATGACATCAGGGCATGTGCTTGCGTGCATGCAGCGGCGTGCCACTTGTTGTTGCACTGTGGTGGTTACTGGACATGTCACAGTCACTGGGGTCGTGTTGTTGTTGTATGCACTTGTCGTCCATGCAAAGGTCCTGGTATGGGATTCCCGGGGCGGGGTGGGAGGGTGCAGCACCCACAGACTCCAGGCGACCTATTCATGTCCACTGAGCGGTGTGTGTGTCCATGGGTGCTGGATCCATGTCGTGTCCTGGTTGTTCGTGCAGTTCCGTCCATGTGGGTGCGAGACACAGACCCCATGCCACTGCCTCCCACGATGCATGCGGTGTTCCTGGATGTGATGGGGAACAGTGTGCATGTCCCGGTCATATCCGATGTCATGGCGATGTCGTTGATGGTGTGGTTACAGTTGCCGGTCGTTTGGTATGGCTGTTGTGGTGGTGACTGGCCAGTCCGTGCGGAAGCTAAGCATGGGTGCGGGGTTGGACATCATAGGTCAATCGGGGAACCTGCGTTGTGGTCCGACGAATTTACAGGTTGTCAGGTATGCGATGCCGTCCAGCAGGGCTTCCATGTCATTGGTGGTGTACATGTTTGCCAGCCAATGTAGCGGATGGTGGCTGTCAAGGTGTTGTTCGTAAGTTGTCCCTTGGAGGACCATGATGGGGCATGCTGGGTGACATTCGATGTAGCTGTTCTCGATGATCCGTCGTGTGGAGGCACAGTGGTCCCATTTCAGTGCGGGTGCGATGTTGGCCACATACGCCATGCCCCCATAGGCAGAGCAGGCCCTGTCGTGTGCGTCCAGAGGGAGGAGTAGTGGTAGCAGGTCCGCCTTCAGACATGCCGGGTTGGAGAGGCATATCTCCACTGGATGCTGGTAGGGACACCTCCGACAGTAGAAGACGGGCATGACGCAGCTGAACAATGTGATGCGGTAAGTCAGTCGGTAACTTACGTTCAGCAGGGACAGGAGATCGCATCCCAATGTATGTAACAGGTTGGTTTTGTACAGCTTGAGCTGTCCGGCGTAGTTGGGTAGGTGTGTTGCGGTTGCCATTTCGCAGCGGTGCGTTGTGGTGGCGTGCTCCGGCTGTGTGTGCAGTCTGCAATGTGCACGCTCCGAGGTTGCTGTGAGCTCTGTGTAGTCGTAGGGAGACAGGACTTGTGTTCTGTTGGCTTGTTTGGAGGACACGGGCCCTCATCCCACATGCTTCTCAGACAGTTCAAGGTCAGTGATGTGTGACTCCTTCCAATTAACTTGCATGTGGCCGACATGGGGAGTGTTTTCTTCTTTCTTCCCCGTCCGTTGTGTGCTTCTGTGATATGCGCTATCTGCCCTGTGGTCGGTCTCCTCGGCATGCCTGTGTTGGTCTATTCTTGGACAATGGCTGTATTCACCGGCTTCTGTCGTAGGGCTGTGGTTTCGGAGTTGGAATGGAAGGTCATTCAGTGCTGTCTGCTCTCCCTTGTGTGGGCAGCAGGCTGCCTTTCCGCTCTGCGTTGGGCCTTGTGTGTGGATGTTATTCTTGGGCCACCTGTTGTCGGTCCCCGGGCTCTTTGGTGTTCCGTTTTATATGTCTTGTTCATATGTGCAGGGTGGTATGGGTGTTTCAGTGTGGTACTGGCATTCCTCTTCCCGAAGGAGCCCTGCTTCTCCTAGTTGGTGTTGCCGCCGCTGTGTGCTACGCCATGTTTGTTACACTGGGGTGTGTCCTGCTGTTGCGTGACTTCACTGACATGTGTGCGTCGGTTGTGTGGCGTTGGGTGTTGTCCGTGAATTGGGCGTTGGGGACATGTCTGTGGCAGGCCTGTCACGTGTCATGTGCGTTCGGGGTGGGGCTGATGTGTGTGCTGCTTGGTTGTGTCCCTGTGTCTGTGTGCGACGCATGCATGGCGCTGCGGTTGGCCTCTGCGTTGTGCGCATGTGTGGCGGCGTCATCGCCGCTTTGGGGCCGTGACGGGGTGGTTGGTTCCTAGTCCCAGGTGGTGTGTACACATGTGTTACGCGATGTTACGATTTGGCCTGTGTGTCATATGTGGATGCAATGGTGGATGTGTAGTGTACACGCGCTGGTGGGGGGTTGTCCGCTTTTTCCGCCCTTGCACTGTGTGCGCTGTTTGCGTGCACTTGTTGTGTGTGTGCCTACCTGCGTCTCCGCGGTGCGTTGCGTCCTTGGTGGTGCATCAGCAGGAGCATGGGGAGGGCCTGCAGTGCTGGATTCATGCTCGGGGAGCCGCTTCTTCGTTGTCCGTGCTCGGCGTCCGTGTTACCGCTTCGGTTTGTCGTACGGTATCTCTTGGCCGTGGGAGCCGTTTGTTTGCGGCATCGTAATTTATGCGCCGGGCGGGACGTGTTTCGTCGGACGGTGTGTGTCAATTGGGCTGCGCCGCTACGTGTACGGGCGCACTTTGATGGCGGACGGTGTTGCTGGCTTGCCGGCGGTGTTTGGCCTACTTTTCGCATCGTAATTGGGCGGGCGTGTGGACTGCTGCGTGCCGGCGGTAACTGGTGGTTTTTGCATCCGCCAGCACGGCGGTTGTGCTTCCGCCCGCCATCGTAATGAGCCCCTAAGTTTTAATAATTAATATGTTTTTTGTTATTAAAAATATTTTATTGTTCAATATTTATTATTTGGTAATTAATATTTATTAATTATTTATTGGTATTTATTATTAATTTATTGTTAATAAATTTTCCATTGGTAATTATGTTTTTAATAATTATTTATTGGTATTGGTAAATAGTTTAGAGTTATTTAATAATTTATTAATTTTTTTTTTTTATTATTTTATTTATAAGTATGTTATTTTTAACTTCTACGCTATCCATCACTTTCCCTACTGTTGCACTCTCTGGAGTTGGAATAGCAATTTTTACCCCTACGCTATCCAACACTTTCCCTACTGTTGCACTCACTGGAGTGGGAATAGTAATTTTTACCCTCCCGCTATCCAACGCTTTCCCTACTGTTGCACTCCCTGCAGTGGGAATAGTAAGTTTTACCCCTACGCTATCCAACACTTTCCCTACTGTTGCACTCACTGCAGTGGGAATAGTAATTTTTACCCTTACGCTATCCAACACTTTCCCTACTGTTGCACTCCCTGGAGTGGGAATAGTAATTTTTACCCCTACACTATCCAACACTTTCCCTACTGTTGCACTCACTGGAGTGGGAATAGTAATTTTTACCCTTACGCTATCCAACGCTTTCCCTACGGTTGCACTCACTGGAGTGGGAATATTAATTTTTACCCTCCCGCTATCCAACGCTTTCCCTACTGTTGCACTCCCTGGAGTGGGAATAGTAATTTTTACCCCTATGCTATCCAATACTTTCTCTACTGTTGCACTCTCTGGAGTGGGAATAGTAATTTTAAGCTCTACGCTATCCAACATTTTTCTTACTGTTGTTTTTTTGGGAGTTGCAATAGTAGTTTTATTCCCTCCGCTATTTAATATTTTTTGTATTATTTTAGTTAATGTAGTATATAATTAATTTTAAAAATATTAAAAGTAAATTTAATTTTTTTAATTTGTTATACATAATTATTTAATTTTTATTTATGTTATTGTTTTATGTGTATAGATGTATTTGTAATTTATAATATTTTTTAATAATTTATAATTTATTAAAATAATTATTAAAACGGATTATTAAGTAAGTATATATATTATATGTTATATGTATATGTTTAATTAATGTTTTATTAAATTATATATATTACTTATTAATTTTAAACATTATAAAATATTTTTAACTATGTTTATTTTATTTATAAGTATTATTTAGTTTATTTTACATATTTTTTTAACAAAAAAACCCGATATTTTTAATAACGATATTTTTGACATCGATATTTTTTTCCCAATATTTTTGTACTTACCATGTTGTAGATAGGATATTGATATTGTTGACATCGATATTCTTGCTCCGATATTTTTGTAGGTCGATTTTTTGACCTTCGATATTTTGTCAGTGATCCGTCAAGGAGATGTTGAACAGGGTGGGGCTGAGAAATGATCCTTGTGGTACGCCACAAATTATGCCTTTGGGTGCGGAGGTGAAGGGAGGTAGTCAGATGCTCTGTGTGCATCCTGTAAGGAAGGAGGCGATCCACTTGAGGGCGTCTTGCCGTATGTAGAGTCGGTGGAAGAGGGTGCTGTGGGAGACTGTGTCGAACACCGCGGAGAGGTCAAGGTGGATCAGGGCCACCATTTCTCCATGGTCGAGGAGTGTTCTGATGTAATCTGTGGTGGCAATTAGCATGGTCTCAGTGCTGTGGTTGGCACAGAATCCTGATTGAGAGGCGCCAGTAGGTGGTTTTGTTCTAGAAATTCGGTGATCTGCTGGTTGATTGCTTTCTCAAGAACTTTGGCCGGGTAGGGGAGCAGGGAGATCAGATGATAGTTTTTGAGATTGTTGGGGACAGCAGAGGGTTTCTTTAGGAGGGGTCTGACGTCTACGTGTTTCTATCTGTCTGGGAAGATTGCTGTGGAGATGGAGGTGTTGAGGATGCTGGTGAGTTGCGTGCTGATTGGGTTCTTTGCGAGGCTCTAGAGGTGGTGGGGGCAGGGGTCGGTGGGTGCTCCGGAGTGGATGGAAGACATGACAGCTGAGGTGGTCAGGGTGGTGAGAGGTGACCAGGTGGAGATGGTTTGGCTGGTGTTCGTGGTTGGTTGAGGTCATCAGGATTGATGGTGGAGTGTTGGATGTTGAAAGTGTTGTAGAAGTTGGTGATCTTGCTATGGCAGTAGTCTGAGAGGGTGTCACAGATTTCTTGGGAGGGGTGGATGGTGTTCTCTATGGCTGTTGGGTTGGTGAATTCTTTGACTATTTTGAAGAGTTTCTTTGTGTGGTTGGCAGCGGAGTCAATGTGGGTGGTGATGGCTGCTTTCTTGGCTTCTTTGATGTAACAGTGATAGTTGCTGAGGGTTGTTTTGTGAGCTGCTCTGTCAGTGATGTTCTTGGTGTTGTGCCATCGTTTCCCCAGCTCGTGGCAGTTGCGCTTGGTCGTCCTGAGTTCTGGGGTGTACCAGCTGGCAGGTTTGGGGCTCGTGGTGATTTTTGTAAGTTTCAGCGAGGTCACTATGTCGGTGAAGGCGGCGATCCAGGCGGTGAAGTTCTGGATGGCCTGGTTGAGGTCTGTGGAAGCCCTGGGTTGGGAGGTGGTGAGGGTTCGTGACCACTGATTTTAAGTGACTTTGCTCCAGCTGCGGTGGGAGGAGATCTGCTTCCTGGTGATGCTGTGCTGGGCATCGGTGATGGTAAAGTGTATGATGATGTGCTCGGTCCAGGTGAGTTCTTTGGTGTGGCTGAACTGGATTCTGTCGCTGGAGGTGAAGATGTGGTCGAGTGTGTGTCCGGCTTTGTGCGTGTGTTCAGTGACTAGTTGGGTGAGGCCGATGTTGTTCAGGTATTCCAGGAGGACGATGGAGTTGGCGTCGTTGGGGTAATCAATGTGGAAGTTGAGGTTCCTGAGTAGGACGTAGTGGTGTGAGTCAATTGCTGCGGGGGCGATGAGAATGGGGATGGCATCGCAGATCGTTGCTCAGGGTCCCGGGGTCTGTAAGCAAGGATGCCTCTTATCGTGGGCTTCACATCAGTTTGTAGTAGGAAGTTGAGGTGTTCCATGAGAGGTGTGGGGTCGTCGTTGGTGATGGTGCATTTGATGGTTTCCTTGAAGATGATGGCGATTCCTCCACCTTGTTTCTTGGCATGGTCACAGTGTATCATCTTGTAGCCTTCAGGAGTGGCAGTGGTGATGTCGGGGTTGGAGGAGGGGCTGAGCCACATTTCGGTGATGAAAGGCAACGTCCATGGAGAGGGTGGTGATGGTGTCCCAGATTTCCGCGGCATGCTTGCAGAGTGAGCGGGCATTGAGCGGGATACAGTGGAGCGGTTGCGGGGTGTTCTTTGTCTTGTGGGCAGGAGTGTTGCGGGATCTTTCGCAGGTTGTGTCGCAGGAGAAGTGGCAGTGTTGGCACATGGATAGTCCTTTGGTGGATTGTGGGAGGAGGAAACACAGCTGTTTCTATGTCTGGTGTCCAGGTCCAGAAGTTCCTTGGTGGTGTAACATCGGATGGCAGTAGGGCCAGGGGTCCTGGCGCTGGGCGTTGTACAACCAGCGATGCTTTGGCAGCGTGCTCGCTGTGCACATCCGCTGCTTGGTCATGCTGTAGTCTCCATTAGAGGTCCTGGTGGTGGTCATAGCGCAGGCAGCACAGGGGCACTGGGCAACACAGGGACAGCAGGCAGTGCAGGGACAGCAGGCCATGAAGGGACAGCAGGCAGCACAGGAACAGCAGGGGGCGCAGGGACAGCAGGCAGCACAGGGGCAGTGGGCAGCACAGGGACAGCAGGCAGTGTAGGGACAGCAGGCAGTGCAGTGACAGCAGGCAGTGCAGGAACACCAGGTGGCACCAGGACAGGGACAGCAGGCAGCACAGGGACAGCAGGCAGCACAGGGACAGCAGGCAGCACAGGGACAGCAGGCAGCGCAGAGACAGCAGGTAGCGCAGGGATAGGGACAGCAGGCAGTGCAGGGGCAGTAGGCAGTGCAGGAACAGGGGCAGCAGGCAGCGCTGGGACAACAGGCAGTGCAGGGACAGCAGTCAGCGCAGGGGCAGTGGGCAGCGCAGGAACAGGGACAGCAGGCAGCAGAGGGACAGGGGGGTACGGTACCTTGAGTTGGGGGTCAGACGAAAGAGGGATGGCCAGTCTCCTCCGGTCTGTGTCAGGCACAGACTGGTCTGCCCTTGGCCCAGGCTTTGCCTGCGCACCACCCGCATGCGTCCCTCGATGCAGGAGCTGCAGGCACATTATATCCTTCACCGAGAGGCTCTAAAAAAGGGATTCCCAGCTGGCCCCGCCTCGGGCTGATGGGAAATGTAGTCCGGTGCGGTCACAGCCAGCTGGTGAAGTCGGGAGGAGGGAGAGGGTCTTCGGTGATGTGGCAAGAGACAGGAGGGCAGACACCTACGTCAATGAATGTAGAAAGCGGCCTCCTGCGTTGCGGGAGCCGAAGAGCACACTATATCTTTGACATAATTTGTAGGCTTTAGTTTCTTGATGATGAGGGACAGAGTTGCTCACTCTTCATCTGCTTGAAGGTCCCCCAGGCGCTCAACGTTTTTCTCTGCAGTTCTTGCATGGATGTAGACAGACGTTTGATGTAGTTTCTAATTGCTTTAGTTTTGTCTGAGAAGTAATTCGACAACTCTCCATGGCCTTTTCAACTGTGCCTTGCTTCTGTCATACTTCACAACTTACCTCACTTGCCTCATAGCTGCTCTCTGCTGACCTAGATTTAAGACACCTCTTGGTAACAGCGCACCCTATAAGCTATTACATCAAGTAGTATAATGCAGATCCGTGAGGAGTGATAGCAGTAGTGGCTCATGTCCTGGCAGAGTGGTGGGGCAGGAGGGAGGACGTGTGTGGACGGATGACAAACAAAGAAGACACACAAAACACACAAAAAATTACCACCAGCACAGGCTCCCAGAACCCCTCACTCACCAGGGTTTCCCCACGGTGACATGCTTCATCATAGGGGCCATCCCAACCCGCTGCGGGTTGGGGCGTGCTACGACTTGCGACACTACGTAGGAGCACTTATTGTGAGTGTATGTGTAGTGCGGTGTTGAGAGTGGAGTGGGTGAATTAAAAATATCTAGCTAGTGGGCGAAATAGATTTATTCTGCCTCCTAGCCGATATATTAAAAACGGGGTCGGTCTCTAGGGTTCCTGCCTGCAATGGGTCAGGGGTCCCTAGTGGACCCGCAGCAGGTTGGGATGGCCCCTATGATGAAGCATGTCACCGTGGGGAAACCCTGGTGAGTGAGGGGACTCAAGAAAGGACATTTTTCCTTTCTTACTTTTTTCTGACTCTCACTGAGCGGAAAACCTATTTTGTACAAATTGGCTAGGTTCTTTATCCGAGACTTCGGATTTTTGTGGGCTTATGATTATATTAGGAGGGTGGACCTAGCGTATCCCTCTTTCTCCCCCCGTTTTCTGATCTTGGCACTTTTTTTTAACCATTATGTTCGTGTGGGCTGTGCGTTTGCTATTGGGTGATGTTTACGTAATAATGTTTTGCATTACTTCGCTGGCCTGTGCGTTTGCTATTGGGTGAGGTTTATGTAATAATGTTTTGCATTACTTCGTGCTACTTGTTTCACTTCTTCCTGCGTATAAAAGCACTAAATGACGAGCAGGCTGCCCAGTAACAGCTCCCATCGGTTTCCGATTGAGCTGACGGAGTGAAACCTCAGCTCGGCGTCTGCACAGGGAGGGGGCACCGCTGGCTCGAGCTTCGCCCTCTTACGATGCGGAATTCTCACAGCAACAGATGATGGCTATCCGGGAGCTCAAAGTCTGTCTCCTCAGGGTGAGTGCGGCGGGTCCCTGACTTCATTATCGACACGGCTGTCCTGTTTGTTAACACGGGGTGCTGGGAGGATGTGGGGAGAGTGATATGTGCCCTTGTCGGGGGCATACTTGTTTTTGGTGAGCTGTGCGCTTCCTTCAGCTCCTGGGGGCGACTGTGGTGTTCTGGCAAAAGCATTACTTGTGAAGGCGTGAGGAAAGTTTTTGTGACATCTCTACGTGGTACGAAGCAGGCCACCGATTCTCTACGGGTATCCTCCTGTATGTAGCGTGTTTTCCTGGGACTCTCTACTCCCTTTTCCTGGATGCAGTGGATAACGTTTCCTGGAAATTCCTGCTCATAACATTCCCAGCTGGGAGCCCTGCGGGCGGACCCAGACAGAAAACCACCTCAAGGGGGAGGGGGCGGGGAAGGACCCCCACTGAGGTTTACACATGCGGCTGTAGGCATAGTGTTTTGTTTCATTTTTTGGGTTCTTATTAAAAAGTCAGTTTTCAGCCACATGACCGCAGTTCACCGAAGTAAATACGATTTTAAGAATTAAAGGGCTTGCTGTTAAGCCAGCCAGTGTCTTTCTTTTTGCAAATGGCACAGCTGGAATTTAAGCCACTCCTGTTCGTTTTAGTGACCATCGTCATGTATTTACATTCTATTTTTATTTTTAGTGACTTTCGTTATGTATTTACATTATATGTTTTTTTGAGGCACATTTTTACCGATGCGGAGACTCGAACTCAGTTGTTTCCCAGGTCCGCAGTCGGCAGCTCTGGAGGTTACACCACAGCCTCTCTTCTGCTAGGCATAGGCGTCAGAGTGTTTGGCTGCAACGTCCGTTTTTTTCCCCTCCATTGAAGCGAGCTGCCTGCTTCCTCGGGACTGTCCCCTCGTCTCCATTATCACTCTTCAGTGGTGGGGGGGAACTGGACTGACTGTCTTTGTGCTCTTTGGCGTGAATTAGTGAGGTTAGTGCGTAAAATAAGTTATTTTTACTCCCTTTACCCTTGCTTTTCCAAACCAGATGGTAACCCTACACTTTGATTTCAGCTCCAAGGAAGGAGTAGTCCGTCTGCCCGGAGGGTTTCCAAGTGGCAATGTGAGCTTTTGGCTCAGTGGCTGTAATCCGGCAAATCCCAGATTGCCGGCCATGTTATCAGGTTTTCTGCCACTTGCATTCCATTGGGCTGCATTTCAGGGGGTAGCAGGCATTTAACTGTCAGGCAGGATTAACATGCGACTCCCCGGGGCAGGCAGCACATGAATTTCTGACACTTCAGTGAAAAACTAGTCATCAATAAATATTATGATTTCCATGAAGCACGGGAGTAGAAATGTAACTTGTCTTGTGATTAAATAGGGAAAAATACGTGCGCAAACCTGATGATAAAAAGCACAGATTCTTCATTGTACAATGCTCTTTTTAAAATATAGTTTGACCTGCCTAGCATTGATCGAGCCATGCTTCCGAATCATTATTCCATGGGTGGGTGGGAGCCTGGGAGGAAGGGAGCTGGGGGGTGGAGATTAGGAAAGCGGCAAGAGGGATGCACAAAGTGTCACTACTTCTCATCCCACCCCACACAGCCATGTGTATATATTTGTTTATGGCAGTGTAGAGAGAAGGAAGGTGCTTTCCAGTACATGTCAAAGGAGAGCCTGCATTGGTCTTGAAAGCAGGCACCCTTCTCGTCACTGACTTGCTAACGTTGCTGATAAGTGCATTTATTTTACTCAGGCATGGTGACGTGCAAAGTCGTGTGCCGACTCAGGGAAAACACACTCCAGACCGGCTAAGATCGAAAATGAAATGAAAGTCGGTAGTTCAACTTAATTTTTCCCAATAATTTCATGTTGTTTTGTAGTGATCTCAGTATTTACGATGACAGCGTTAAAAGTGAAAACCTGTTCGCTTTTCTGCTTAAATACAACACATGGGTGAAAAATGCACAATGTACTGTACTGAGTAGACAGCACTGCTCTACAACATAGCTTAAAGACATTGGCAGAGGCAATAGCTCAGGCTAAACACTTATAAGGTCCCAAAGGCGAGACCTATTGGCTATGCCAATGCTTGTTTCTTAACTGGTACATTTTGGGAAACCTACAGCTGATTCGTTTGGAGAGTGCGCTATACAGAATACTGATTAAAATAGATGGCTATAGGTACTAATGTCATGATGCACCATTTATGTAAGTCACATTGAAAATGCATTTGTCTGTCGGCTAATTTGTGGCAGTGTCAAGAAGGAATCCCTTCACAAATCTTTCTTAGTTCATTTTCAGAAATGATGAATTTTAATAAATGTCACCCAAAGCAGTATCTAATGTATTCAACGGGAACACAAATGTCAAAAAGCAATAAGCTATTTTAAAAGTTAGATGTGTTCTTTAATATTCGTACAGGTTCTTTGTGTGGTTTACATGTTGTATCTTTCAATTCCTCGACTGCTGCCTTGACTAAGAAGGCCTACCCAGATCCCTGGCCCCGGATCACACATTGAAAGAGATAAATGCCTTTCAAGATTGTTTTTGTGCAGGAAGATGTCCCTTCTTGCACAAAAACAATCCTGCTTACAATGCAGACACCCTTGCATCATGTCGCCTTGGCCCTAGGCAGGCAAAAGTGCGCCAGCACAAGGAAAGGACAGGAATGCGCTGTATGATGTTAAATACGGCGCATTCCTGCCCTTTCACGCAGCACAGCAAGGTGGCTTACTGCATTGCGCTGTGTGAAAGTATGATAAATATGCCGGCCAGTTACTGTGAGTATTCGCTGGAGAAAAGCAAAGTCGTGGTTGTGGTGTAAAAAAACCCTTGTTAATCTGTATGTCAGGAGCAGTACATCGAGATATCCTTTGCATTACCAGAACTGGGAATAAACTTAATGTAATGTATTATCACGAGGTAAGCCCCGAGTGACTCGAGAGTGTATTAACAACATAAATCTAAGAGATTCACTTAGATCTCCAAGGAACGATGGAAATTACTTAGCCGAGAACAGCAAATGAATCTGCTGTATAAATTAACTTATTCATAAATGTTTTAATGGACTTTAATTTTGTTACATATGTGATAACATT
This sequence comes from Calotriton arnoldi, assembly GCA_963921515.1. Lineage (NCBI taxonomy): Eukaryota > Metazoa > Chordata > Amphibia > Caudata > Salamandridae > Calotriton > Calotriton arnoldi. Next base: position 121,108 of record CAWUFW010009086.1, read on the forward strand.
TTTGTTGGCCTTTTTTATAATGGTCATCAAAAATGTAACAGTGTATTAGCTCAGCCGTCAGCATGTTCCTTCTTAAATCTTTCGAGGTTTCTGTTTAGAAACTATCAATTTTAATAAATGTCATTCAGCGCAGTAATGTATTCTAATATATTCAGATGAACCACAAATGTCAAAACTATAATAAACTATATTTGAATTTTAAAGTCTCTTCTCATATTTTTACATATCACGTGTACATTTCACAGGATAGATCTTTTGATAGCTTGTTTCGCACTCTAGCTCTTAGGGCAAACTAGACTCTTCACTTGATCCCGACCCTGCTTCTGCAATCAGTTTTGTGGTTGGCCCCACCTCTACATTGTACTTTGCAAATTTCTTAATAAGAATATCGGGGAGAACATTGCTGTGTAGTGGTGCAGTAAGGGGATTTCAGTAAAAGAGACAAAATCTCTTGCTATAGTAATTCACATAGAAACATTAACAAGCATTGGCATAGCCAATAGGTCTCGCCTTTGGGACATTATAAGTATTTAGTTATGCAGCACAATATCCTTGGTGCAACAAAATCAACTGTTGCATGGCTAAACACTTATAATGTCCCAAAGGCGCCTATTGGCTATGCCAATGCTTGTTTATAACGCAAGCTTCCTTGAGCTTGAAGAGATTTCCATATTGTGTTGGTCTCCCTAAAGTGGATGTTAATAAGAGGCTACATTGTGACAACAAAATATGGAACAGTGGCCTTCTGGCACAAGGGGTAGCAGAAAAGTGTGCCCTCTTGGGTTCTTCTATAGGTTGCAGTTTAGATGGCTAAGCCAGAGCACTCACATTTCCAATTCCGTGGCTAAGTAGCTCATTCACTCCAGGTTTTCACTTTGCACTGTGGGATATGCAGTCCTGCTGCTCCAATTCTAAAATGAGGTCTATATTTATCAGAATGCGACAAAAGAACCTGGAACGGTCAAGCTACTCGAGGGCTTTAAGACCATCTCTGGTGGGTGTGACACATTCGCAAAATACTTTAAGTGAATGTTATCTGGACTATACAAGTTCCAAGCAACAATAACATGCATTACATACATAACACATTTTACAGAGTGGAATCGTTGTCGCAAAACGGCTGTGCCCCATTTGAGATGAAAGTTCATTTCTAGCGTTTCCTCCATGGACGTTGCTGTTTCCAAGCATGGCGATATTACTAGCCGGTGGAATGGGGTTGGATTGACTTCAGAAGGATGAAAGGGTGAGCCGGTCCCGCAGACATTGAGACCCGTACCCAAAAGGTTACTCTCCACATCTCAGCAGCGAGCACTGGCTGAAGCTACTTCCCGACCCGGGTCAGGAGGGCAGATTTCTGGTATAGAGGACACATTTCTGGTACACAGGAGGGCAGGATTCTGGCTCCAATCTTGCCACTTCCGGGTCAACAAACTACAAGGACAACCGGGTCAGCCTTGTGACGGGAAGCCGCTCTCTGAAACTTTCATTTCTAACTATTCATCCAAAAACGTGTGGCTGTTTTCTAAGAATATATAGGATTACTTACACACGTGCAGCTTTCAGTAAGGGGGTTGTCAATCTGCCATAATGGTATGGACATGGAGAGGGCTCCTAGACGGGAAGCAGCTCAGTGCATCATCCTGCGCCTACTCTGGTAACTGAACACCTGTCCTGTGAGGTAAAGCTTTGCCGAAATTCAGGGGTTCAGTCAGAGTGATGATGGCAAGTGAGCACTGCGAGGCGGCGGCGGAAGAAGATGCACTCAGAGGATGGTGAGTGCTGACTAGGTGGTGCAAGAAGAAGGTGCACTCAAGAGAATGGTGAGTGAGGACAGCGAGTCGTAGGAAGACTGCACTCAGAGGTTAGTGAGTGATGACTGGGTGGCGCTAGAAGAAGGTGCACTCAGAGAGAGTATGGCGAGTGCTGACTGGGTGGCGTTGGAAGAAGGTGCACTTAGAGAGGTTAGTGAGAGATGACTGAGTGGCGTAGGAAGAAGGTGCACTCAGAGAGGATGGTGAGTGAGGTCTTGGTGGCGTAGGAGGAAGGTGCTCTGAGAGGATGGTGAGTGATGACTGGGTGGCGTAGGAAGAAGGTGCATTGAGAGAGAGGATGGTGAGTGATGAATGGGTGGGGTTAGCAGAATGTGAACTCAGAGTGAGTTGATTGTGAGTGATGGCTGGGTGGCATTAGAAGGAGGACAGACACGGACTACAAGGAGGACAGACACGGACTACAAGGAGGACAGACACGGACTACAAGGAGGACAGACACGGACTACAAGGAGGACAGACACGGACTATAAGGAGAGTGCGTAGTATCAAAGGGTGGCACACAAGAGGGAGACCTGAGGGCTACACATACTAACTGCTGATGTTGGTATCGGACAAAGATTTTTATGGAGGCAGCGAGAAGCTGAGTGAGGAAGCCCCAGGAGGACGGGATAGAGAGCTATAGTGGAGAGTAGAGACGTGGACTGTGTAGCCTGTGAGTTCAGGACATAGCAGAACAAGCATTGGCCGCGCGGCCGTGTGAGACTCGCTCTGTGGTGGGGGAGGGGAGGAGCGGGAGAGCAAGTGACGCGCGGCCAATGCTTGTTCTGCTATGTCCTGAACTCACAGGCTACACAGTCCACGTCTCTACTCTCCACTATAGCTCTCTATCCCGACCTCCTGGGGCTTCCTCACTCAGCTTCTCGCTGCCTCCATAAAAATCTTTGTCCGATACCAACATCAGCAGTTAGTATGGCTCCATACCTCCTTCGGGCTCAGCGAGCACCAGAAAAGAGCGACACCTTCCCCACCTTTATAGCCTTTGATAGGTGGGCGGGGCTACTCTGCACTAAAAGCCGGACCGAGGACAAGTTATTTTATCGTGGAAGAGGCGGGGTTCTGGATGCTAATAACGTGGTGATTTCCTCAGGGCAATTAGACGTCTCTGGAGCACGTCTATTGGCCATGGGGACGGGTGACAAGAAAAACCGGAGCCCCCAGGCTCTTACCTTTAGAGATCCGACTGCCCGGGAGACATCGAATTTGAAAAGCATCCACCTGAAGATAGGCAATGGAAACAGTGAAAGGACTTAGCGGTCGACACCCAGAGAAACAAGCACTGACACACAAGTGCGGCCCCGCGCAGCGGCCGCGAAAGTGAAACAGTACTCCCGGACCCGGGTTAAAGAAGTGGGAGGGGAGGGGTGGGGGGAGTGCGATTCCCTTGCGGGAGCGAGCGGCGCCAGGAGCATAATTGCTACCATATGGCGCCAGCTGCTCGCTCCCGCAAGTGAATCGCCAAACGTGCACGCGTTGCCATTGAAGGCAATGGAACGCGTGCACGTTTTTGGCTGAAAAGCCGAATCAATTGCAAAAGGTCTTTTTGCCTATGCAGCGCATGCGCGCTGCGTAGGCGAGACCTAAAAATGAGGCAGTGGTATCTTCAAATACTGAAGAATCAAGCGCTCGTAAAGCCAAATGCTCTCACTCGTGACTCGAGAGTGCAGACCTATTGGGTTTGCTAAAGTTTTCCCCCCAGTTGGCCACAGTGCATGCACATGAATGGCGGCCATCTTAAAATGTTTTTCTTAAAGGAAAAAATATCTGAAGATGGCTGCTGTGTGTGTACCATGTTGATGTCAGAGATGAAGCACCAATATTAATCCACTACAACTGTTCTGCAGTAGACGAAATGAAAAACACTCTCAAGCCGATTGTATATTGATTACAAAGGACTGTTGTTCAGATTGGTCGAGTTGATCTTTATGCTGACTACAAACACTACTATATTGTGAATTGATCTGTGGTGTCTATTGGATCAGTCTCTCATATGAGCCATTATCTTGTTTTGGTCGTATAACATCGTGTAGCTGATTAAATACCTTACATCGATTGTAATTAGAGTTTGCCTCATTATCAGCATCAATCATGAAAAAATTCATCAAAAAGTTCAAAAACTGAAAAGGCAGAATAATCTATGGTCTAATGCAATGATGTGGTTTGATACTATGATACCACTCACTGAAAATAAATAATTTTATTGTGAAATAGTTCGTTCAGGGATTATTTTGTGTCTAGAATCATTTATTTACACAGCCTCCTGGGGAAGACTAGGTTGCCCTATTGTTGTTGGAGGATCCACTCGGTGGTCGTATCTAAGACTTTCTGTTAGATTAAGAAAACAAAGGGGCATATTTATTAGGCGCTATCACCACCAGAACGTCACTTTAAGTGAGGTTCTGGTGGCGATATCCCCTCCTCCTTATTTACAAAGCGGCGTTAAGTCACTGAACATGGCTTAACGCCGCCTTGTAAATAAGGCCCCTTTTCACGCTTCACTTAGTGTGAAAGGGGTGTGCAATGGGTGTTGTAGTGGGCGTTCCCCCACAACACCCATTGCTTTTTGACACAGCCCCATTTTTACAAGGATGGGGCAGCGCCAAAAACTAAGGCCAGGTAAAACCTGGTCTTAGTATAGCGATACATGGAGAAATTATTAATTTCTCCTCGTATTTTGCTCTTTCTATGTGTGCTGCATTCTGCAGCACACATAGAAACAGCGAATCGCCTTTAAAGATTATTTATGTGCAGGAAGGTGTCCCTTCCGCCACATACACAATTACCCTTGCAGCGCAGGCACCCTTGCAACAGGGCACAAGGGTGTCTGCGCTGGCCCTAGGCAGCTTTTTTAGCGCTAGGGGAAACTCAGAGGTGACCATATTTTTGTAAATACGGAGTATCCCTGTGTTTAAAAATTGCCGTAGCGCGGCATTACCAATTTTGGAGTAACACCTCACTCTGTCATATTATTGCAAAATATCCCACTAAGTGTCAGATCTCTTGGTCCTAGACGCTGATCGAAATAGAAATGCCTTCTTCGTCCTCTCCAAAGCACCAGTTTCAGTCATCATTCCTATGCCCATGCTGAAAACAGGTTCAAGGCAGAGGGTTTGTAGGATGGGATCGCTACATTCGCCTAGAAGATATCTAGGGTTCCAGGGTCTCCAGAAGATCAAGTAAAGTATATTCTATTCTGTTCCTGGTAGAAAAAGTTACTGGGGATTTTTACCAGTGCTGAATCTAAAGAAGTTAATTTTTGTATTGATACATTTCACTTCAAAGTGGATTCCCTACAGAGGATCATCCCTGTGGTCCATCTCAGGAGCGTTTTTAGCTACACTAGACCACAAGGGCGCTTGCTGCCTTATTCCAGTTCGTAAATGCCACAAAGGTTTCTGAGATATACAGTAATATATCATAATTTTGAATTTCACGTATTTCCATTCAAGCTGAAGTTAGCCCCAATAATATTTACCAAAGTTTTGACTCTTCTGGTAGGTTAACTTCATGATCCTGGAATCCTACTACATACTTATCTGGGTGATTGACTAGTGCTATCACTGCCAAGGGTCCTAAACTCCTCAGCATCTCCTGCAGGGTGTTGACTGCATCACAAAATCAAGGTAAATGTTCAATTGGGAAAGGTCAAACATGGTTCCAGCTCAGGATATGGAATTCATTTGTGCTAGATTCTGCAGAGATGTGGGTTTGGTGGTACTGTCAGATCACAGAATGGAGAAAATCTGGTGCTGCCTCCTCTGTCTTAGCACAGAATGTTCCCAGTGTCCAGGTCTGGTTGCAGGTTCAAGGGGACATAGCAGCAGTTCTGACAGTGGCACTTAGGGCCAGGTTTCACTTGGGGGTGGTAGTTCACAATATGCTATCATCATGAATTCTAGAATCACAGGAATATGAAACTTGCATCAGATTGGATCCGATCATTCATCAGGACCTTTTCTGGTGGTTGGATCCCCTACATTTGCAGGTAGGGGCACCTTTCTCCCACCTGTGACTAACCTTATTATTACTGATGCAGTTGGCAAGGATGGGGAGTCACTCTGGGGGAGATGACATTAGTGGATCAAAGACATTGTTTTAACTGGAGAGTGCTCTTGGATTGCGCAAATCAAGTCAGGAGCTCAGCAGTCCAGCAGTACTGGTCAGAACATGTATCAATAGATAAAGGAGGACTCACTCCAGGAGTCTACCAGACATTGCCATAGCCGTTTTCTGGTAGGCAGAAGTGAGCCTGGTTTCCTCAAGGCAGTACACATCAGAGGGGTGAACAATGTGACAGCAAAAGACTATAAAGGGTATTTCCATCATCACAGTATCTCAGTGTTCAGAGCAATCTGCAAACAATAGGGGTACCAAAGATGGACATGTATACACAACACTGGAATGCTCTCATTCTGCTATTCAGTTCCTAGTCACGAGTTGAGGGATCCTGAGGGATAGATGGTGTATCCTGTCACTGGCCCAAAGGTCTGCTTTGTGCTTTCCCCTCTTTCTAAATGTTCTGGAAAAGATCAGAAGAGAGGCAGATGTGGTTATTTTGATTGTGCCAGATTGGCCCTGCTCACCTTAGTTTCCTCTTCTTCACATAATGATGAGGGAACCAGAGTGGCTATTGTTACCAACCTTGGATATTGTCCACTTGTCAGTCTGTGGGTTGAAAGGATAGTCCTTCAGAATAAAGGGTTAACCAGATATTTAGCTATTTGCTGTTCAGCCCTCTAGTATACAATCTACTCTACATTGATATGTCCATCAATGGAATTCTTTTCAGAGGGGATGTGACTCAAAAAGGGTATTCCAGATCAGTGGTGGAAGTTAACTTCCATCTGTTCTTGCAGAAATGTTTCAGCTTGGGACTGTTCGTTTCCATTCTGCAGTTGCAAGCGGCATCTATTAAGACATTTCAGGAACCCTGGATAGGCGTTGAAGCATTTGAACCTTACACTCTGCATCTATTGAAAGGTTTCTCCTTTTTCCATCCTTCCAAGAGGGTCCTTGTTCTAAGCTGGGATATATTGTTGGTTTCGGAAAGTTTACAGTAGACACTTTTGAGCCTTTGGAGTCAGTGGTGGTCCAGTTCCTGACATGGAAAGTATTCTTTCTTGTAGTCATCACTTCATTCTGGAGTCTGGGAGTGATGTAGACTTTGTCTTTTAAACCTTCATTCTTACAGGTTTTCCTTGACAGGCTGATCCTTCCATTTTTAACAAGAAATTGTTCTTTAATTTGTTTCAGCCCCTTTTTGACCTGAGGAAATTTGGCTGTGTTCTCTCAGTGTTAAGAGGGCTGTTCCTAATTATTGGAAAAGTCCTTTTTATGTATGTATGTATGTATATATGTATGTATGTATGTATGTATGCATGTATCTATGCATTGATGGAGCAAGGACTCACAAATGAGACTTGCTTGGACGCAATCTCCTCACAGTATTAATTTATTAAACTTGTATTGTTTGTACTAATCCTTGCTTACACTACATAAATAGTAAGGAAGCTTGCCTATGTGTTTAACTAACAAGTAACGCTTGTCTTTATTCTAAAATGGCCGCTAAAGCGCGGGAAACTTTACTGCGCATGTCTCAGCCACATCACGTGGTGTGACGTCTCTCTTTGCTTGGTGGGAAACTCCTGCTTCTGCGCAGTGTGCATTAAAATGGCTGCTTGATGTTTTCACATGCTACAGCTTGCTCTCGTGTTATTATTAAATTGTCGGTTTCCTAACGCTACTAATGCGGGATAGAATTTATAAGTAAATGGGAATAGAATAGAAAGAGTGGGTATACAATGAAACATATTATTTGTGATTTTAATATTTTCTTCTTTGACTTTTATCAGTTCGTAAACTTGGGCCTGGGGTTGCTGAACTGAAACTCGAGAGACAATGATTCTGCGCATGCGTCTTGCATGGCTGCCAAAGAAAAGGATGAAGTCAACCTGGACGTCGTCCAAGGCCACGACCTAATGGCCAACATTGCTGTACCCATGTTGTTCCTGTTAAATTTGCAACTATGTACATGAACAATGTATAAACTTTGTCGTGAGACGGGTGGGAAATAAAGCAAATGTATTAAATTTAATGGGCGGTATTTTAAAACAATGGTCTTCAGAAAATTGAACTAAATCATATGGTGTGAGGATCAACCCCCTGTCTCTGTCCAATCAGAAGTAGTGGTCCCATATTTTTGCAACATTAATGGGAGGTACATGGGCGTAGAAGGGTATAACAGATATAGAATTAGCTAATTAATCAGAACAGGGGACACAGAGAGATCAGAAGACACAGAAGGCAGAAGAGGAGCTCAGAACAGGCGTTCGCACAGAGAGGCAGAGGCTCCAGACCGACAAGCTGATCGACTGCAGACTGAACCGCTGTCCAGAGAGGTCCTGAGGAGGGGGGGGCGGAGTCCATTAGAAGGAAGGCACAGGAGAATCAAGGAGAAGCCGAGTATCAGAGAGGGGAACGACGCAGGCGTCGTTGTAGAGAGGTCACCGGTCCTGTCCTGAACCTGGAGGAGTTCTTTACTCTTCATCCTTCCTGGGTCCTATCTTTCCAACTCCTTGGCCAAGGGGTTTGGTTCTCGCACTCAGGTAAATATACCTGCAACCTTTAGTTGCGCTGCTGTCTCTATCTTCTCCTTTCTGAGGGACCGTCATTAATCAATAATTATTATTCTATGCTTCATCCTTGATATGCGATTAAGTATCATGCAGCTCTGTAATTTACTCTGCTAAATCTCTAGATAAACATTTTAAAACTTCCTGACTCTGTGATTATTTCAGGATTATGAACTGTAATGAATGACACTCATTTTAAATTTCCCAATTGGCAAAGGATTCATTGGTAAGTCATTACTCTTCAATCAGAAAGGTAATTGGTAGCAGGGATTTTGATAAAGAGTACAACTGACTCACCAGCGTAAGTATTAGCGTAGTATGAATGTATGGGCCCAAGTGAGTATTTGGTGTATGAATGCTGTTTGCTAATATCGCGCTGGATCACATGTATGTATGTATGTGGCATTTGAATAGCACAAACTGAACCAGAAGGGAGGGTCAAAGGCAAAGGTACAGCTAACAAGTAGTTGGAAAGGTAGCTGGGTTCTGGGAGTGGACGTTTTCTGTTACTGTATCCAGGTGTAATGTTCTTTAAAGTGGTGAGTCTTCAAAGGGTGACTTCTTTTAGAAGGTGTGAGTCATTATTTGTAAATTTTGGCCCACTTGTAAATATTTGCAATCTTTCATGCCCACCCTAAATTGGTTCATTGGTCAAGCTGTTGTTGCACTATAGAGTAAAAGGCAGTGTCCTGAAAGGGTTCAAAGTTGCTCCACTCGAAGCATGTTGGTGTCTTTGATGGAAGCCTAAAGTGCTTTTCTTTTGGTTGTCAAAACAGACTGTTGAGAAGACTCTATTTGTGTAAAGCTAAGCTGGAGTAAGTAAGCTCATTCCCTTATTTGGACCTAAAGATTTCAAATAATTTGAGTTGGAAAAATCACATTGACAATGTCATAAAGAGATCAGCAGCGTCTCACTATGGACATCTTGAGTTCACCAACAAACATGGTTGGAAATTCTCTTCCTGCATTAACTTGGTGGTTCAGGCCAAGGAAAAATCCAGATCACTTATGGGGCCGACATTTGTGGCACGGACATAAGAATGAAAAAAATGGCACCCGTGAAAGAAGCTTCAGAAAGAAGTTGCACCATTTTTCAGGACTCTTCCCACAAAAAAAATCATTGGTGACTTGTTATTTATATCAATCAATCAATCAAACATGTTTCTTGTATAGCGCGACTACTCACCCGTTACGGTCTCAAGGCGCTGAGTGTGAGGGGGGGTCTGCGGTTCAGTCAAAGAGCCAGGTCTTGAGGTCCTTCCTGAATTGAGGCAGCGATGGTGATTGTCTGAGATGTAGCATCAGGGAGTTCCAGGTCTTCGCATCGAGGTAGGAGAAGGATATCCTCCAACCAGTGTCTTGCAGATCCATGGGATTGTAGCCAGGGCCAGTTGGGCGGAACAGAGATGCCTGGTGGGAGTGTAGAAGGAGAGGTGGTGGTTGAGGTATGCAGGTCCGGCGTTGTGGAGGGCTTTGTAGGCATTGGTGAGGAGCTCGAATGTAAATCTTTTGTTGATAGGTAGCCAGTGAAGGTCTCTCAGGTGACCGGTGATGTGGCTGCGACGGGGGATGTTCAGTATGAGTCTAGCGGAGGCGTTCTAGATGTTCTGCAGTTTCTTTAGGAGTTTTTGGATGGTGCCTCTTAGTGTTGGCCGGTAATGAAGGAGTGGATCCATTCTAGGGCTTTGTCACGGATGCCGGCGTTGTGAAGTCTTACAAAGAGGGTGTGGTGGGAGATGGTGTTGAAGGTGGCTAAGAGGCCCAGGAGGATGAGGGCAGCAGTCTCGTCTTGGTCGAGGATGTGTGGTTGTTGTCTGTAGCAGTGAGGAGAGCGGTCTTGGTGCTGTGGTTGCTTCTGAAGCCTGATTAGGAGAGGTCCAGGATGTGGTTCATTTCGATGAACTCGGAGAGTGGGCATTGATGGCTTTCTCGATGACTTTGGCTGGGAAGGGGAGCAGAGAGATGGGTCTGTAGTTCTTGAGGTCCGTCGGGTCAGCAGAGGGTTTCTTCAGCAGGGGGTTGATCTCTGTGTGTTTCTGGTCTTCAGGGACGGTGGCGGACTTGATGGAGCAGTTGATAGTGTGACAGAGTTAGGGTGAGATGGAGATGCCAGCTATGTTAAAGAAGTGTTGAGGGCAGGGATCCGAGGGGCTCTGAGGTGGATGCTCTTCATGATCCTGAGGGTGTCATCCGAGGTGAGGGGGGTCCATTTGGGCAGGGTCTTCTGGGGTCTGGAGCCATTGGGTGCAGTGGCTGTGGGTGGGGTAGGTGGGTCTTGGGTTGTGAAGCTGTCGTAGATCTCCTTGATCTTGCAGTGGAAGAAGGTGGTGAGGTTGTTGCAGAGGTCTTGAGGGGGGGAATATCTGCTGTCTCTGCTGGGTTTGGTGAACTCTTTGACCACGGTGAAGAGTTCTTTGCTGTCGTGTTCCTTCGGCGTTGATGCGTTCCTGTTTGGTTGCTTTCTTTGTTGTTTTGATGAGGTAGTGGTGGTTTTGAATGCTGCGTGGTCTGCCATGATCTTGCTGCTCTTCCATCTTTTCTCAAGTCATCTGCAGGTGCTCCTGGACTCTTGGAGGGTGGGGAGAACCAGATGGCTTTCTTGGAGGGCTGCTTGCCTGAGGGGTTCCTGAGGAGAGCCAGTGTGTTGGTGCAGTAAGAGATCCAATAGTGGAGGTTGCGTGCTGAGGTGTTGGCGTCCGTGGATGTCAGTGGTGGGGTTTTTCTGATGGAGTAGGTGAGCTGGCCTTCTGTGACCTAGTTCCAACTTCTGCAAGATTAGCGGTAGGCGTCGTGGCGTACGGCGGGTTTGGAGAAGGACAAGTGGACGCAGTGGTGGTCGGTCCAATGTGGCTCAGAGGTGTGGCTGACGGAAATGTTGTTGCTTGTGGAGAAGATGGGGTCTGGCGTGTGTCCTGCTGAGTGGGTTGGAGAGGTGACCAGTTGCTTGAATCCGATGGTGGCAAGGTTCTCCAGCAGGGATGAGGTGTTGTGGTCGTCGAGGTTGTCCTGGTGGAAATTGAGGTCACTGAGGAGGATGAAGTCCATTGAAGCGAGAGTGTGGTGAGCGATGAAGTCAACTATGGCTTCGCTGAAGGGGGTGGCGGGGTCCGGGAGGTCTGTAGACGAGGGTGCTGCGGAGGTGGCGTTCGGGTTGGTCTGGTTCTGGAAGTGGAGGTGTTCCATGTTGGGTGAGTGGTCATCGGAGATGGTTGTGAGGCGGAGGGTGTTCTTGTGTACGATGGCGATGCCTCCTCCTGGCCAGTTGATGTGGTCCTTGTGGATGATTTTGTAGCTGTCGGGGATGGTGGTTGCGATGTCCAGGCTGAGGTGGGATTCATCCAGGTTTCCGTGAAGAAGGCGACATCGGGGGAGATGGGGTTGAGCAGGTCTCAGATCTCCACGGCGTGTCTTTAAGGGAGCAGGTGTTGAGTAGGATGCAGCTGAGGTGGTCGGGTCCAGTTCTTCATGGTCGTTTGGTCGGTGGGTCTGGTGTGCGGAGGCAGGAGAAGGTGTAGGTGCGGCAGGTGAACGGGCCTTGGGTGCTCTTTGGTGACACAAAGTGGCAGGCAGTCGAGGTTGATTGTGTGGAGGGTGCTGGCATCGTAGTGGTGGAGGCTGCTGCAACCAGGGTCCATGGCGCTGGGTGTGGTCCAGGCGTGGATGGACGCAGATGGGCTTGCCTTTGGCATGCCTTCGGTGTGCTGCCAGAGCACCTGCTGCACGTGGCCGCACTGCGGCCGTCATTAAGTAGTGTTGTATGCAGAAAAAAAACCTGCATCCCAAAGTCAAGTGTTGATGGCCTATGCATTGGAACGTGTTGTGCCCTAGAATTCTTGGGAATGTGTGATATTTCACCATTCGCACAAATTTATTTATTTATACTTGGTGGTATACAAGAATGCAAGGAGCAGGACTTTATCAACCAGGGCAATCATGAAGGAATGGAGCCTGGAGGACTCTCACAAGTATGTGTGATTCCCGTGAAGATTTGGTACATTTTGTTCTGTACGATCCTTACACACATAGATAATGGAACAGACAATCAACTGGAACATAACAAGATAGGACTTGGACCCAGGAGTAGAAGTAATGTTTTTTTACGGAGTGACCTCTCTGACTCAGTTACTGGTTTGATGGCCAAGTACCTAGCAAAAGTTGGACTGAGAGGGAATAACTGGCTTCGTTAACTTCGAAGTATGCAAGTTTACAAACGATGTTGGGTAATTGCCATGTTAGGCAGTATTTAATTAGCCATTTGATAAGTGTCAGCAGCCTTGGGTTTAAGAAATTATAATTTATTATTAAATGCAAGTCTCGAAGGTGAAATGGTTTTAAATGATGTGTTGCTGAGTGCTAAGTACCTATGTCAAATGTCATTTCTAACAGATTCCTTTACGGTTCAAAGTAGACATTGCATTTTGGAAACGAGGTTTTACAAGCTAATTATTTAGGGCATTTTTAATATTTTCTTTTGTTTACTTTATTTTATTTTAAAATTGTGTATATTTTTGCGTGAAATGTTAGTCCTTGAGCAAAAGCCTAAAGCCACAAGCTTTTAACAATACATTTCGAAATGTTTGTTTTGTAGATCTGTGGGTCTGCCATGTGGGCTGTACCTTCCACTTTGGTTAATCGTTATCACTTGCAATGTTATGGGAAAGATTACTCTCTTATGTTATATGAGTTTGTATGGAGGTCATCATATGACTCTTTAACTGAAAATATATATCTGCATCGTTTTAGTGCCTGTACATTCTTGATGTATACAGTGATGAGGGTGGATGCCCTGTCTCAGGGTGGCTAATTTGGTATTCCTCATACATGTTATGACTGGTAAAAGGAAGTGGACAATGAGATAATGTTACTCGTTCTAGTCATTACGAATGGATGGTCACTGGGAGCTGCCATCTAGCAAGGGCTTGGGGGAGTTTCAGGATGTCTTCTGCTGAGGTGGTACTTTTCTCCGCCTAAATGTAGATAGGGGGGCCTTTACGTTTTTATCTTTTAAAGGGATTCGGGCATCGGAATGCCTATCTAATGAGGCGGAGTCATGTCATGAATGTAATGACTAGAACAAGAAAGAGTAGTGCAATTACTGGTAAGTAATTGTAATATTATAAAAAGTAGTGTTTTGAGTTAACCTATGTGTTACCATTGCCAGCTACATGTGAATTTCGTTATATTATCGAGTACGGAGCCCCGAACAATGCTATGCTGAGTGACTCAGTATTATAAATACCACATTCGCAAGGACCTGTAGGTAACACAAAGTTCTAAATGGATCAGTGAGTTAACATACGCACTGCTAATCTGGGAATTTTGAATGACAAGGCTCTCAGTGAATGGATCTTTTAGTCATCAAAAGCAGAGTTATGTGTGGAGTGTTGTAATGTAACCCGCTGTAACCCTCATATCCTGCTTGTCGTAAAGCGCTGTGATGCGTTCGGGCCACGTCCGCGCTATATAAAATTGCAAAAATAAAATAAAATAGGAATGAACTTTGAGTGACTGTCCACGTGTTGCATTACGACTTCAAGGGTATAGTATAATTGTCGCATAGGTCAGAGCAAGCCTTTGCATTATCATCAGTAGGGCGGGCATTGAGTGATTCTTAGTAGGAGTAAAAACAGAAGTTAGCCGAAGTAAAACTCTAAGTGACTTGGGATTCATAATCATATAGTGAACAAACCAATCTGCATGCTTGAGTTGCCTTTTTCTTTGTGCAAATTTAGGAAACCCGAAGAAAAAGCAAAAAGATGGTAGGAATAACATTAATTTAATGAAGTAATTCTTTTTTTTTAAAGCGTTCTATTGTATTTCCTCACAAACAAACAGGACGTGAAATGGAACATAGATCAACCAAACCCCCAGGTTGGTGCGGCTCACAGAAACACAGGAAACGTCAATTGACAATTGACAGTGTCAGCCTGAAGACATTGAACACTCAGGGGCAGATTTACAAGCCCCTTGCGCCACTTTTGCGTCACTTTTCCCATGTTAAAAGTGACGCAAAAGTGGTGCAAGGGGCTTGTAAATCTGCCCCTCAGTTTGGAAAGTGAAAGATGCCATTTCAGACCCATTCAGATCAAGGTCAGTGCCGGGACTCTCCCTCAACGCACCCCCACCCCCGAATCTCCCCCATCACTCTCCCGTCGTCTCAGACCACCGGTCCCATATCTTTGTAAACTTCCAAGGGCAGCCCAGTGCCCAGTAAATTGGCTCCTCTGCCTGCCTGCTTGCACCACTCCATGTTGGATTCACAATCTCTCAGTGTAAGAATCAATGCACAACCCCAATACCTTACCCTGCCACCGCTAGTGCAACATTGCAGAGTGAAAGTGTGTACCTGTCCATGGTCACCTCCCCCCAGATACCCAGGCAGACCAATAAGGAAGTGAGCACCAGGACCTCCCACAGTGCTTCTGAGAGCCTACTTTGTACCCCATACCAGAAGGCCCACACTCTCAGGCACTCTCAGAGTGTATGGACCAATGTTCCCCGCTGTCCACAGCCCATCAGGCATCAGTCCGAGTTACTCATCCCTATAATGCAGAGTCGTGTACGTGTATAGTATGCCCGGTGTAGCAGCTTTAACTGAATGAGCCAGAATCCCGCTAAGAAGGCAAGGTCCCCGTGGTAGTTACAGGCCGCCCTCCACTCATCGTCCTCCAGTCTACCCAGCTCTGCCTCCCATTGATCTCACAGCCTCTTCCGCAGTGCCTGGCTATTGCTGAGGAGTGTTGAGTACAGCTGCGAAATAGCATGCTTGCAATGCGGGCCGCTAGTGCCCAATAATCCAGTGAGCTACCGTCCTCTAGGTCGTGTCAAGATGGAGCTTATATATAGAGACCATAGGAATTGGCCCCCTGGCATTTCATACTGGCTCTGCAAGTCCGCAAATGTCAGCCACCACTTGCCTCCCCAGAGATCAATCACCTTGGGGATGCCAGTCAAATCCCGACACCCTGCAGAGCTCCGTCAGCTCACCCAAATCCCACAGCAGTGTCTCCAGTGTTAACCCACCCGCCAATCCCAGCCTGTGTGTCGCACGCCTCCATGTCCGAAACACTGAGGCAGTCGGTTCTGGGAAGGTCGCTGCTCTCCACTTACTGTAAAGCCACCGTGTGTATCCATGGGGTTACAATGCCCACCTGTCGGCTATCAGGGCCGGCTCTCTCTGATCCGCAAAGGTCCAGTCATTGACCAGCAGCATGCAAGCCTCCCAGTAGTATAGTTGAAGATCCAGGAGGGAAATACCCTCATCCGCAGGATGCCTCATCAGTGTCCCACGGGCTCTCCTCGGGGCGCCCCATCCCAGAGAAGGACTCTAACCTCTGCTTCCACTGCTCTGAAAAAATGATCGGGAACCTCGAACAATGAATTTTGCACCACATAAAAGAACTTAGGAAGATAAATCATTTTATACAAGGCCACTCTACCCAACAGGGACAGAGGTAGCCCACGCCTGTGCTCCACATCCTACGGAAGTTCTGCAATATCCTCCCTGCATTTTTGTCATAGAAAAAATTACGGTCTACAGTCAAATAGATTGCCAGGTAAGTGAACCTGAGGTCAAACCACGCCAACTGCCAGGGCCAGTCACCCCTTGGCACCCAATGGGGCAATGGGTACGCCATGGATTTACCCTAGTTAATAATTATGCAAGAGTAGAAATTGAAGTTTCACAGGATCTCAATAACCCTCGGTAGGGAGCGGTCCGGATTTGCCAGGTAGAGCAGGGCATCGTCCGCATATAGGGAGATCACATCCTCCCAGTCACTATCCCAGCAGAGGCCCTCCAGCAGTGCATCCCGTCTAACCCAGTTTTCCAGCTGCTCCATTGCCACCGCAAAGAGCAATGGAGAAAGGGGGTAACTCTGCTGGGTGCCCCTGCCAAATTCAAATTCCTCCAACTGCACCCCGGTCAGCCGCACCCTCGCCGTCAGCCTATGGCAAAGGAGGCTCACCCATGACCTGATACACTGGGCCAAAGCCCATCCGGTCAAAGAGAGCCAGCATATAGGGCCATTCCAAAGTATCAAATGCTTTCTCGGCGTCCAATGGCAATAGAAGTGCTGGCTCCTGTATACTGAGTTGCTTGGCCAGCCAAAGAGCCACCAGAGATTGTGAGGCATAGATCTATGCAGCATGAATCCTGATTGAGCCAGTGCCACCACACAGTCTATCACTTGCAATAAGCGATTCGCACAATTTTTAGCAAACAGTATAGTTTCCACATTGAGGAGGGAAATCGGCCTATACGAGGCACAGTCCTCTGGAGTCTTCCTGGGTTTATGAATTAACACTATCAGGGCTTGCTGAAGATCCGGGGGACGTTCACCCTGTGTCTGAGCCTTGCAGTAGAGAGCATGCAAAGGCTTGATCACCTTGCTCTTAACACATTTAAAAAATCTCTGGGGAAGCCTTTGGGACCCGGGTCCTTCCCACGTTTGATTTGTCCCAGGGCTTCAGTGATGTCTCTCTCAGTGATCACGGCCTCAAGTTAATCCCTAGCCTCCTTAATTAGTCTAGGTACTGGGAGACCACACACAAAGCCCTCCATACCCTCCACCGCCCCCCGGGAGAGGCGGGAAGTATAAAGATTGCTAAGGTAGCAAGCAAAGGTCTGGGCTATTGCTGCTGGCATTTCCGCCCTCTGCCCCTGAGTCATGCAATATGCCGAGATCCAACATTGGCCTTCCTCCTTCCTAGCTGACCAGGCCAGCATCTTCCCCGCCTTATTCCCCATCTTGTAATTCCACTCTGCTGTGCCCTGTAGTGTGTCCTCGTCGCTTGAGGAACCAGTCGCCTATATTCATCCCTGAGCTGGGCCAGACTCCTAGCCTGCTCCGGTTCCGGCTGCTCCACATATCCAGCCTCCTTTTCCCACAGTTCCCTTTGCATCTCTTGCACTTACCAGTGTCTCTCCCTATTCTTGTCTGCCACATGCAAAATTTGCTGGCCCTGTACCACCATCTTGTATGCCTCCCAAAGTACTGTCCCCAAGGACACTGATCCAGCGCTCAGGGATCAATAAATTTGCAATGAACAAGGCCCAATTACATTACCCAACAAAGTCCCTTCACGCTGGGTTCAGTGTAATACAAAGTTCAGACCTAACTTACCAATCTCCAATTGAAACTGCATTTCTCATAAAAAATAATGTGGCAATGACATCTTTTTATAGTTGAATAGTTATAGGCAATAATCTATAAACACACCCTAAATAAAAACGGACATAGTGTGTATGTTTATAATGTTTATCTAAATAATGTGAAATAAATGCTCATCAAGTACCAATACACAGTACAAATCATGAAACATCACCGAGTAAACAATTAGCAAAGAGAAAAACCAAAATTTAGATCACATTGACAGTGCATTGAAGGAGTGGAAAGGCAAAGAGAGAAAAGGTTCAAAGACAAATTCAGGTTTCTATCTATACTAACTGAGAAGGAAACAAGAAAACTACTCCCTGGACACGAGAGCAGCAAGGCCCCTCAAGAAGATTTGAAGAGCAAAGACTAAGTCAGGAATCAGGAACAGGAAGAAACAGGTAGGTCTCTACAGCATACCAACGACAGCGACGATCACACCTAACGCCCCCAACCGCATCCGCAAGCAGACCACCGAACCCCTCCCACCAGGGCACCTCAATTATACCCTAAAACCCAAATGTCCAACCCACATTTGTTTCAAATAAAAGAAAATTGTACATTTGATTGGTTCAGGAAGGGGGTGTACTGTCACACCATACACTGCATGTCCATCTCTCTCAATGTTCTATTGTTTTGTTTTTTCAACATCACGACTACATCATCCCAGGAAATACAAATATACTAGTATCAGACTTCAGCTTCCTTCTCTCCGCTAATGTTTCCAGTTCTGTTACTTCTTGTGCCACTCGTGCGCTTCCAGAGGAAACGTTCCTCATTTGCTGATTGCTTTTCGTCTCCACGTTTAACTTTTGGCAGGCACAAATAAATTCGAAGGTCGCTCGCCTTTGCCTTCCCTCCACATTCTCTTTGCTCTTTTCAGTTAATAAATAATTTTTTCTTAACCCATGCTTTTACGGAAAATAAAACAAGCATTATTTTCCCTCATGTTAGTTTTTAAAACCACTCGTTCTTCACTGCACACTGTTAGAAAAATTAGAAAATGTTACTAGGTGTTTCAATCCGAGCAGGTTTCATTTTTACAAAAACCCTGCTCCATCAACACCGACCCCTCGTTCTCCGGGAAATACTGGTCCGATGTCTCCAAGATGCAGCAGCGTGTATCCCTGGCCATCAGCTCTTATGTGTCTAGGCGCCATCCAGAGCTGACACCGGGCCTCCAACATGATCGGTGAATGGTCCGAAATGCCCCTTGTCAAATAGGTGATATTTCTGTGCCTAAAACCTTGTGCCCCAGGTACCAGAAAGTATTCATGGCGGGCCAGCGAGTGAGAGGCATTGTCCGCTTAAAGAAATGCCTGTCCCTTGAGTGAGCTGCCTGCCCAAGGTTCTCCAACCACAGGGCCCCCAAAAAGGAGAAAAGTCATGGGTCGTCCCTGGATGCCCCCCATCCTTACCATTCAATCCATCTCTCCGTGCAGGGTCAGGTTAAGGTCCCCCCACCAGTAACAATGCCTCCGGGCAGTCAGTAATCCACTTTCCCAGACCCTTCAGGCCAGGCCCCTGGAGGCTGGGTGGAAGGTACCAGGAGGCAACTATCAGATGCTCCCTATTCCATATGCCACCGACTACTGTCCAACATCCGGATGGATCAATCCCAGTTTTCATTATTTTGAATGCCGTGGATCTGTGAAATAGGATACCAACCCTCCTGGCCCCAGCAGAGTAACCGGCATGTACCAGAGATTTATACTTGCCCCTCCCCAGGAAGTCACAATGGGAACCATTCAGGTGTGTTTCCTGATTCAGGATTTTATCCAGAGCTTGGTGCACCAATTACCACCCCTCCTTTCAGCTTGTAACTAAGCCTATTCACATTCCAGGAGAGGACTTTAAGGGAGGTGCCCCTGTCTACGTGTTGAGAACCCATCTGTACCAGTGTACGTGAGTGATCTGAGTGATCCCAATGTCCCCCATCTGCCACTCTGTCTCCACCTCACCTATACCCACTGCAGGAGGCCACGCTGTGGTCCATGATCACCTTGTCCCTCTCTGTTCATGCCATAGCCTTGGTGGGGGCTCACCTTTGACCCCCGTCATGGGAGCCATCTCAGTCGCTGAGTCTGCCATTCGGGGGAGCACTGTCCAACACGGTTCTGCGGCAGGGGGTGGCCCTGCCTCTCTAACCAGTTCTACACCTACTTAACCTCCATGAATAAATGCACCTCAGTGCGCACCTCCACCCAGAGCCAGGCTGGAAACAACAAGACATACTTGAAGTTGAGGTGCCCCAAATGATTCTTGACAGCCAAAAATGACTCACCTTTACATTGGACTAGTGCTGTATAGTCTGGATAGAGGCTCACCATGCTGTTATCAATCCTCCAAGGCCTGTGAGCAAATGCCAGCTGTAAGATATTTGCAAAAAAGAACAATGATGTTTGGAATGCTGAACAAATCAAACATTCACCCCATTCACAGATCTGGGTTTAATCCATCATTTTTTTTACTCATCACACCACCCCAGTTTGGACCCAGCCATATGCAAAACAGTTTTGACCCTGCTCCCCATGGGAACAGTCCAGCCCAAACTGCCAGGCCAGGTCATCACTGGACTGGAAACAAGCAACCTGGGACCAGTTTTGGGGTATCAGCCCTCAACTGCCAGGCTAGCTTGAATCCAGTGGCACTCTGAGCATGGGACAAACATCTAGGCATACCCCTCCCACTTAGGGAGACAAATGCAAAAAGAACAATGATAGACAGAATGCTGAACAAATCTTTTTGTAGTTGTTAAGATATTGTCCCAGTCCCTAAAAGTGAGTAAGCGGGCCACTATGGGTCTAGGTGTCACTCCAGGTGCTGGGGGCCAACCTGGAACCCTGCGCGCCCTCTTCACGGAAAACAGTGCTGACATCTTCCCCCAAGCACCTCAGAGGACAGCCATCGCTCCCACAAAGAGTTCTGTCGAGGGTCCCTACACTTTCTCCAGGACCCCCACCAAGCAGACATTGGTACAGCGGGAGCGCCCCTCTGCATCCTCCATCCTTGTTGATAAGACTTCCACCTCCCTCTGCACCCTGGTCAGCCTAACCTTATGGTCCGCTACAGCTGAGTGAAGCCGGGCCGTAGTCAACTCCGCATCTATGACCCTCTTTGCCAATTTGGTGCAGTCTGCCCTCAAAAGACCCACATCAAGTACCACCGCCTCTATTTTATGCTCCAAGGCATCCTTCGTGTCCCGGATGGCTGCCAGAATCGTGGATGTGTGGGTCTTCAGGTCCATTGCTGCCCCTGCCAGGACGCAGCCCTCCGTGGCCATGACCCCTTTCACAGGTACTGGCCCCCCATGCTTATTGCGCACCATTGTAAGAGCCAGTAGATCCAGGCCCTCGAGCATTCGCCAAGCTCCATCTCCAGCACCAAAATTTTGTGCAGCCTCCAGCCAGTGCCCTTCGATGGCCCCACACTCTGGGCCAGATGAGGGTAGGGGTGACTCTCACCAAGTCACTGTGTGCCCCACCGAGGGCCAATTTATTCCTCCTGGCTCACCAGCAGTCTCAAACTGGGATTCGAACCACTGGGTCCTCCCCAGGCACCCCTCCTGGGCATCGCTGCACCAGCAGAGAATATCACGGACACCAACCGGCACCTCCAGCTTTGTTTTCCACAGTGGGGTCCCTCCCAGGACAAATATGCACACAGGGGTCCTTCCTGCCAGCTCACCGGGGCCCCCAGGGGGGCAATGCTGTGCCAATCCCTCCAGCCGGGTGCACAAAGGGTTGTATGATGGAGTAACGCTTTCCAAAACAACGCATGTTTTTTTAACGCTGTCATTATAACGCATGCGTGTTTATCACGCTAGCCTTTAGAACGAAAACTTTTACCACGCATATGCCTTTACCATGCATTCCTTTAAAACAAATTTTTCATTATGAAGGCATGCTTGGCAAAGACTTATGCTTGGTAAACTTTTAATTGTTAGTGTAATTCATTCTTTTTTTACTAGGGATTTAGGTCAGTCTCGGAAGTGTGGTCTTAGAAGGCAGGTAGGTGGACTGCCGAGGGCCAGAACATGGTTTGTATACATGCTGCAATGATATCAGCAAGAGTTGTTCACAGATGTACTCCTACAATACACTCAAAGGAACACACACACAACCCCGATGTAACACCCACTCCTCAGGCTAAGTAATAGGAAGGCTTTGCGACGCGTACCTGTACTCTTTAGACATTTTTCATATTCTGCTACAGATTCTGTCTATTTACTGCACACGTGGTTCTGCCCAGTGACTTGGGTTAATGGGTTAATTTAAAAGAGGAGGCGAGGAACAATATTCCCTGCCCTTGGGCATTGGCATGCCGAGGGATCCTGACTGGAATTTTGGAGAAGAGGCATGAAGGAAGGAAGGCCACGCCACTGTGAGGGAGGAATTCTCCGAGTCCGAGAAGCAGACACCGACCGTAGCTGGAGGGAAAGGCTGCCTGAATTTGGGAGCAATAAACAGAAAGGCCCGCAAATGGGGTCAAATCGCAATATAATACAAGTGCTCCTGAAAGGTAACAACAAACGCGACGCTGTCGGAGAGTGGTAGTCAGTGCGCGCTACACGGAGTGTGAGGGATTCAACTGTAGTAATAATAACTACTAATAATATTAACAGTGATAATAACTTAATGATAATAACAATAATAATAACTTAATTCATGCCTTGACAACGGAATTTTCGTTGTAAAGGTATGCGTGGTAAATGCATATTCGTTGTAAAATACTACGTGATAAAGGCTTGTGTCGTTAAGACACATTCGTGGTAAAGCCTGCATTGTATAGGCATGAGTGATTTAGCTTTCGCTGTAATGGCTGTTTCCCTTTTTCAAGGAACAACATTAAAAGACATGATGCCCTGGACATATTATGAAATCCTGAGGCCACATATTCGTGTATCTACAGCATGACAGCACTGCTTTTCAATACTATCTCTCTTGTAAGAGACACAGTACCATACACATTCTCTACACTGGCTAACAAAAGCATTCCAAAGGCGCATGATCAAATTTTAGCCCTTTAGCACACAAAAACCGGTTGCTGCAAAGAACTGGAATACAACTATTTATTTAGAATTACTTCATTGAAGAGGGCGTGGCCACGGCGGCAATGGAGTTTGACGCAGAGTCCCGAGCTCCGCTGCGCTTGCCTGCTGGTGCCAGTATCCTGTGTCATCCACCCCAGCCCTGTCCCCCTTTGCAGTTGATTGGTGGTCTGGGGCGATGGAGGGTGCCTGCGAGGAGCTGCGGTGCCCAAGCTGGGCATTGGGGCTGGGTTTTGGGAGCAGCCTGCAGGCCGGGGCCTACGTGGCGTGGAAGTCACCATGTTGGGCTGGGCTGCAGTGGGTCCTCATAGTGGCTGCTGACTATTGATGGCTCTGGGGAGTGCCAGACGGAGTGGAGCAGCCAGCGGGGTCTGGAGGGGCCCCAGTTAAAGTGCTGTGGGGACTGCGGCCACTGAGGTTTGCTGGTTGGAGCAACAACACGCTGGTGTGGCCTTGGAAGCTGCAAAGTGCCGACGCCCTAGAGAAGAGCCAAAGGTGTCCGAGGGCCCGGTGAAACGTGCAAAGGCCATCGAGCGCTTCATGCGGGAAAAAGCCGTTATAACGAAGGCTGAAACACGCATGCCTTTACAACGAAGGCTTTACCAAAAATGTGTCTTAACGAGGCAAGCCTTTATCACGTAGTATTTTACAACGAATATGCATTTAACATGCATGCCTTTACAACGAAAATTCAGTTTTCAAGGCATGCATTAAGTTATTATTACTGTTAATATCATTAAGTTATTATTACTCTTATTAGTAGTTATTATTATTACCGTTGAATCCCTCACACTCTGTGTAGCGTGCCCTGACTACCACTCTCAGGCAGCGTTGCGTTTGCTGTTGCCTTTCAGGAGCACTTGCAATATATTGCGATTTGACCCCATTTGTGAGCATTTCTGTTTATTTCTCCCAAATTCAGACAGCCTTTCCCTCCAGCTCCGGTCAGTGTCTGCTTCTCTGACTCGCAGTCTCAGAGAATTCCTCCCTCACAGGGGCGTGGCCTTCCTTCCCTCACTCCTCTTCTCCAAAATTCCAGTCAGGATTCCTTGGCATGCTCACGCCCAAGGGGAGGGGATACTGTTCCTCGCCTCCTCTTTCAAATGAACCCATTATATTCACTGGGCAGAACCACGCATGTAGTCAATGGGCAGAAGCTGGGGCAGAATATGGAAAATGTCTAAAGAGTAGAGGTACGCGTCGCAAAGCCTTCCTATTACCAGTCGCGGCTGCTACCTGGAAGCAACAGTGGGGCGGGTGGGGGGAATCAGGTTAAAAAAAAATCACTTACCTCCCGGCCGGCCAGCTGGCCAGCCACCACCGCCTCTCGTGCGTTCTCTTCCTGGCTTCATGGGAGAAACAGGAAGCAGGAAGCACCAGGGCTCCTATGCTCCCCGCAGCCAATTACAACGCCGCAATGCAGCATTGTAATTGGTCTGAGCGCCGTGACACAGCGCTCCGTCAGGGGCTGGAGGGGTGGGCATGTTCTCCAAGCAGGCTGTAGTGCAGCCTGCATGGAGAACAGGGAAAGTGCACATGACTGTTTTGGGCGGCCCGAGATGGCCGGCCAAACAGCCATTTTGCACTTAGGAGGGTTGTACCATTCCTCCCCTGCTCTTCAGCCCCGCCCACCCCCTCACGCAAGCTGCCGCAGCAGGAGGAAAAAATAAAATTATAATAAACATTTTTTCCTTTCTTTTGCTGCTTCAAGGCAGTGGGGCGACGCTCCTCCGCCTTAGTGGAGGAGCTGCCACTGCCTATTACTTAGTCTGATCAGTGGGGGTTACATCGGGGTTGTGTGTAAGTGTGTGTGTGTGTTCCTTTGAGTGTATTGTAGAAGTATGTGTGTGAACAACTAATGCTGATATTGTTGTTGCAGTATATATACAAACCATGTTCTTGCCCTCTGCAGCCCACCTAGCTGCCTTCTAAGACCACACTTCCGACACTGACCTAAATCCCTAGTAAAAAAGAATGAATTACACTAACCATTAAAAGTTTACCAAGCATAAGTTTTTTACCAAGCATGCCTTTACAATGAAAAAAATGAATTCTATTCCCATTTACTTATAAATTCTATCCCGCATTAGTAGTGTTAGGAAAACGACAATTTAATAATAACACAAGAGCAAGCTGTAGCATGTGAAAACATCAAGCAGCCATTTTAATGCACACTGCGCAAAAGCAGGAGTTTCCCACCAAGCAAAGAGAGACGTCACACCACGTGATGTGGCTGAGACATGCGCAGTAAAGTTTCCCGCGCTTTAGCAGCCATTTTAGAATAAAGACAAGCGTTACTTGTTAGTTAAACACATAGGCAAGCTTCCTTACTATTTATGTAGTGTATGCAAGGGTTAGTACAAACAATACAAGTTTAATAAATTAATACTGTGAGGAGATTGCGTCCAAGCAAGTCTCATTTGTGAGTCCTTGCTCCATCACTGGTGGGCAGCATATTTTAAGAGGGTTTAGTCTGGAGAAGCACAAAGTCAGGATTTAGAGGGTACTCCAGTGGTTGGGGGTTGACTTTACTGATAAAATTGTACATCTGCCCAAACAAACTTTTTAGTAACATTAGAATAATGAAAGACTGGGGAAGTTATAACTATATCACAACACAAAAAAAGCTAAGTTCTAACTATACCATTCAGGTTTGCATGCAGCTCTTTGATAGTTCATAGGTCACTTGCCTATGTTTGGATAGTACCTACTGAACTGCAAGTAACAAGGATCTCTGTGACAAAGGCAGTAACCACGAGCTATCCACATAAAATGCAGTTTATCCACATTTCAAAACTACTAACAGACAAATGATTGCTCTCCAGCAGGATCATAAATCACCAGAGTTATCTGGACATTTTGTATTGGTGTCTTGCATCTGTGGCAGAGCACGCCTTGATAATGATAAAAACTGTTTAAATGAAGCATACACGAAGTTTGTGTCTTGCTGGGTGTTAGAACTGGGGGTCTCTAGTTGGCAATGGTATACACCTTTGTCCAAATAGGGACCCTTGCTTCTAAGTAAGGGAAAGGGGATTACACTACTGGATAACCCCTGCTCAACCCCTTGGTAGCTTGGCACGAGCAGATAGGCTTATCTCAGAGGCAGTGTGTTAAGCATTTGTGAACACATACAGTAATACAGTGAAAACACTACAGATGGACACCACACAGGTTTTATAAAAATAAGTATTCTTTATATAGACTTAACACAAGACCACAAATGACAAAAATCCACAATACTGTACTCAAAATAGACTTAGTAACTTAGTTCAAGTTGATGATAAATGCGACACGTTTCTCACAAAAGTACCTTGGATGCGTAACGCAAACAAACAAAGGGTCCGCAGGCGCCTCGATGCGGTGTGACGATCCGGTGCGATGCGATGAGAGTGTGCCCTTGATGCGATGCAACGACGTGAAGAGGATAAGTGCACGCCCGACTGCCGTGCGGCGAGCTCTGTACCTTTGGAGCCGCGACAGGCCCTGCGACACGGCTCTCCGGTGATGCGATGGCAGGCAGCTGCGACGGCGACACGTTTCTCCGGTGATGCGACGGCGACCCTTGCAGTGGCGACATGCTTCCCCGGTGATGCGACGGCAGGCAGTTGCGACGAAGACACGCTTCTCCGGTGATGCGACGGGAGGCAGCTGCGACGAAGACACACTTCTCTGTTGATGCGGCTGCGGCCTCTGCGGCAGCGACACTTCTCCGGCGATGCGAAGGCAACAGCTGCGACAGCGGCACGCTTCTTCTCGTTGAGTCGCGCTTCCAGCTCCCAGCGACACGCAGGCTTCTGCAGACAGAATCCCCAGCAAGGGAATTCAGGAGGGAGCTGGTGGTGAAGTCTTGTAGCCCTGAGACTTCAGCAGGAGGCAAGCTCTAGTTCAAGCCCTTGGAGAAATATTCTGCAAGATGATGAAAGTTCTTTGAAAGTTCCTTCTCCTTTCCTTGGCAATGAAGACCACTGCAGGCCAACCCAGCAAACAGCACACTGGCAGAGGGGCAGTCCAAACTCCTGCAACTTCCTTGGTTCTTCTCCTTGGCAAAGGTTCGTCTTGTTGTTCCAGAAGTGATCTAAAGTTCTGGGGTCTGGGTCCCCCTTTTTATACCCATAAATCCTTTGTCCTCTGAAGGCAGAGGGTCCTGTACCTAGTCCAAACCAGTTCTGGGTGCATTCTGCCAGTGCACAACTTCTTCCTTTGTCAGTGTGGGCCAGGGGCATCAGACACACCACAGGAGGTGGATCCAGCATTGTAGAAGGCAGGCACAGCCCTATTCAAGCCGAGGTGCTACTCCTCCCACCACTCCTCATGCAGATAGGTCTATTCAGCCTAGTGCTGACTCACCCTGTCTCCTGGAGTCCCCCAGCCCCTGTCATTCACAAAACCAGACATACAATACACAAGCTAGCAGAGCCAGGCTGGATGGTTAGGCAAGAAAATACCTACTTTCTAAAAGTGGTATTTTCAAACACAGAATGTTAAAACCAACTTCACTAAAAGATGTATTTTATCATTCTGAGTTCACGCATACTAAATTCGAATTTCTACCATGTTCCCTGGGTCAGTTAGGATTATAAGATGTTATAATCAAGCTGCCCATTCAGGCCTATGGGGACAGGTAGCCTTGCAATAGTGAAAAACGAAATTGGTTGTAATTCACTATCAGGACATGCTACACACATCAGGGCATGCCCTAACTTTTACATACAATGCACCCTGCCCTTGGGCCTACCTTAGGGGTGACTGATATGTAGAAAAGGGAAGGTTTAGGGACTGGCAGTTGGGTGCACTTGCCAAGGCGATATGGCAGTCACAGACTGCACACAGGCTCTGCAATGGCAGGCCTGAGCCACACTTTACAAGCTGCTTCTGTGGGTGGCACAATCAGTGCTGCAAGCCCACCAGCAGCATTTGATTTACAGGCCCTGGGTACCCCTGGTGCACTATACTAGGGTCTGACAAGTAAATCAAATGATCCAATCATGGAGTCACTAATCAATACATCAATTTACCATAGGGAGCACTTGCACTGTGACACTGAATAGCTGTGGCACAGTGCCCAAAGCATCTAAACCAGCAGACATATCAAAAACAGAGGAGGCAACCAGTGAAAAAATGGAAGGGAGACTCACGCCAATGGTACCAGGTCTAACACGTGTCCCCTCCAGCTGAAATGTGGGGAGGACTACCCAACCCCTTGGGAGTTCTCTTCACTAAGGCGGAAAAATCTGGACAGACCATCAGCATTGGCGTGTTCTGTACCAGGGCGGTGTTCCACCGTGAAGTCCATCCCCTGTAGGGAAATGGACCACCTCAACAGCTTTGGATTCTTACCCCTCATCTGCATCAACCATCTGAGGGGCCTGTGGTCTGTCTGAACCCGGATGTGAGTCCCAAACAGGTATGGTCTCAACTTCTTCAATGCCCAGACCACAGCAAATGACTCACGCTCAATTGCACTCCACCTCTGTTCCCATGGAAGTAACCTCCTACTGATGAAGGCTACAGGTTGGTCTAGGCCCTCCTCATTAATCTGTGATAGAACAGCCCCCACACCATGCTCTGAAGCATCTGTTTGGACAATGAATTCCTTTGAGAAGTTGGGCGCCTGAAGCACGATTGCTGTGCACATGGCAGTCTTCAGGGCGTCAAAAGCCTTCTGACAGGTGTCAGTCCAGTTCACTTTCTTGGGCTGCTTCCTGGAAGTCAGCTCAGTCAAGGGTGCAGCAATGTTGCTATACCCCTTGACAAACCTCCTGTAGTACCCTGTGAGTCCTAAAAAGGCTCTCACCTGTGTCTGGGTCTTGGGGGGTTCCCATGCCAGGATGGTATCAATCTTGGGTTGTAGGGGCGCCACCTGGCCGCTCCCTACTTGCTGCCCCAAGTACACCACAGAACCTTGCCCGATCTGGCACTTACTCGCCTTGATCGTGAGGCCTGCCTTTCGCAGTGCCATCAACACTTCCCAGAGGTGGCGCAGGTGTTCTTCCCAACTGGCGCTGAACACTGCAATGTCATCCAGGTAGGCGGCACTGAAATCCTCCAGTCCAACCAACACCTGGTTGACCAACCTCTGAAAGGTGGCAGGGGCATTCTTCATCCCAAAGGGCATAACCCAGAATTGGTAGTGCCCATCTGGTGTGGAGAATGCTGACCTCTCTTTGGCCCCATCAGTTAAGGCGATCTGCCAGTACCCAGACATTAAATCAAACGTGCTGAGGTACCGGGCAGCCCCCAACCGACCAATGAGCTCATCAGCTCTGGGGATGGGGTGCGCGTCAGTCCTGGTGACTGAATTGAGTCCTCGGTAGTCCACACAGAACCGGAGTTCGGGTGTGGCACCAGGCGCGGCAGCTTTTGGGACCAAGACCACTGGGCTGGCCCAAGGGCTGTGAGAAGACTCAATCACCCCTAGTCAAACATCTTGGAGACCTCCTCCTTGATGTGAGCTCTGACCCTGTCAGTCACTCTGTAAGCCTTGTGCTTCACAGGAGGACTCTCCCCAGTATCCACGTCATGGACGCACCACTCAGTGACACCAGGAACCAGGGAGAACAAATCAGAGAATTGTCCCAACAATTGGGACAATCTTGCTGCTGTTCAGGGGTCAGTGTGGCAGAGGCTGACACCATCCACTGACCCATCTTGCTTTGTTGCAGACAGGAGGTCAGGAAGAGGTTCGGTCTCCTCCTCCATTCCATCATCTGTCACTAGGAGCATGCCCACTTCGGAACTTTCTAAGTGGGGCTTCAGGCGGTTAACATGCAGGACCCGCAAAGGGTTCCTAGGAGACCGCAAGTTCACCAGGTAGGTGACATCACTCTTGCGCTCCACCACCTCAAATGGTCCGGTGTCAGGACTCACGGGAGGTTTCCTCCTTCTAACTGTATGCTGGCTACCATTTTCCCCTACAAACTTACCAAAAGTCAGATAATCCTCAAGCTGGAGTGCTTGTTGGCACCGATGGAACTCCAAGATGGCTGCCAACATGCACATACTGCGACAGCACACCACTGTTAGCAGTCTAGTCTTTTAGGCTTCATGACATCAGGTGAAGTGTGCTTCAACATTCCACTGTGCACTTCACTGAAGAAATAATTTGAAGAGCACCTGTTTTCCCAGCATCGTGGAAGTCAGTTAGGGTAGTTGCGATAAAATCGGGGTTAGCTTCGTCGGAACTACATTCCCTCACTAATCAGGTTAGTGTTAAACTTGTAGCTAATATAAAACATTCTGTGAGAAAAGGTTATTGTGTCAGAGGTAAATTTCTATTTAAAGAGAAAAAAGGAAACAAGTCAGAATATATTTTCCTTCGTTTGAAAACTGGAAATACTTTTTTCAGTAATTGCTTTCCTTAGCTGAGAAGATTAAATAAAAAGCTTTTTGAATCAGCTGTCTTTTTCAGCTGTTCCAGAATCTGTCAGACGCAGGCGTGACCTTTCAACACGCAGTGTCTTCTTAGACTGAAACTTGTTCACTCTTCTGAGAATTAATTAAAAGGTGAAGTCAGGGTCAAAGGCCCGGCATGTTTCTTTCTCATGCCATGTGTTAAAGAACTCCAGTAATGTTCTCCTCACGTATGGCAGTGCTTCCAGCAAACATTAAAACCAAAGGCCTGAATAAAAGGAACGCTTCCTTTTAACATTTAACCTAAGTTCTGAAGCATTGTTTAAAAACTAATTAAAGACAGAAAACCAGTCATCCTACTACAGAAACCCCAGTTCAAGGCCCACTCCAGTCTCTTAACAGTGAGTTAATAGAAAGAAAGAGAAACCCAAATAATACATAAATTAGGAATACAGAAATAAATACTTACCTTATCTTTCTTACATTAAGGAATAGCAGGATCAAGTGCAGATTGTACCTGAGAACGAAAAGGAAAGAGATCTGAGTGAAGACTTCTCATACAACCTAGCAAACAATACATGAGAAGTAGAAGAGAAGTAAGCTTCAGTAAACATTCTGGTAAGATAAGTTATTTATACACCATAGAAAAACAGTAAGTTAAAAGGCACAATAAATAAAGGTTTTTACATGTTAATGTTGCAGTCCAGTAAGAAGAAGAAGACGTAGCTGAACAGGCAGAATATTGGAGCAGTCTCTTCTCTGTCCCCAACCCCTTTTCCCCCTTAGAACTTACCTGCAATGGAATACTAAAAGACCTAGCAGGGTTGGTTCTGAGAAGGGTATTGGGACCTAGCGTCATTCTGCTCCTGTGTGGTTCAGACAGCAAAAGGGATTTAGACCCTGACAGAGTGAAGTGCCCACGTTGGTACAAGCACCTGAGCAGAATGGCAGAAGGACTTGATTTAAAAAATTTGGGCGAGATTTTGAGTAATATACAAAGGGACTTGGAGGCAGTCAGAGAGGAAAATAAAATACTAAGACAGGAGATAATAACCTTTAAAACGGGAACACCAGCTTTGGGATCTAGGCCAAGCACCGCATCCTTTGAAACCCAGAGTCCTAACATCAGCACTTCATCCTTTGCCCCCACACAAGTAATCCACTCATTATCCCCAGTAATTCCTCTTGCCCCTCCAGAGCGATTTAATGGAGACCCGCAGAAAGCGCAAATTTTTTTGACCCAATGCTCTCTGCATTTTATGTGCCGTCCAACGATCTTCCCCGATGCTCAATCCCGAGTGGCGTTTATCTTGTCCTACCTTAGTGGGGACGCCGCCTCATGGTCCATGCCACTAGTAACCAAGGATGACCCAATTTTGTACAGTTTAGATGACTTCAAGAAGGAATTTCTCCGAATTTTTGATAGAAGAACAGCATCTCAAGCTTCAGACAACGAACTGTTGGAATTAAAGCAAGGAAACCGAGAACTCGTGTCTTACCTAGCCCAATTTAATAAACTAGTGGTCGAGACCAACTGGCCCGAGGATAAAAGAGCAGCAGTATTCTATAGAGGATTGCGAGAGGAATTGAAGGACGCTCTATCTCAAATCCCTAATCGACCCACCGACATCTCTGCCTTAGTGGATTTAACCTTAGAGATCGATTATCGGCAAAGTGAGCGGAAAGGAGAACGGCGGAAGGAGCTTAGACCAAGTGTTCCTCGTTTTGACCGTGTCAAAACAGAATCCACACGGACAGTAGAGAGTTCTTCGGGAATTGAACCCATGCAAATCGGTGTAGTCAGAGGTCCACTCTCTAAAGAAGAAAAAGAAAAGAGAAGGCTGAACAAACTGTGCCTATATTGTGGAAGAAGTGGACATTTTGTCAAGAATTGCTTAAAAAGACCAAAGTTGCCTGCTAAGGAGAAGGAAAACTAGAGGCACCACAGGTAAGGGGAGTTGGACCTGTGGATGCGAATGGAAAACGACTCCAACAAATCACCAATTGGCAAACACACTACAAGTCTCCTCTCCCCATTTGGTTATGACTGTGACCTTAAGGTTTAGAGATGTGGTTTTGACAGGAATCATCGTCATGGTAGATTCTGGGGCAACAGGTAATTTCTCCGACCACAAATTCGCTAGCCTGATCGGTTTACAAGCTATCAAGAAGGAGAAAAGTGAGAAGGTCAGAGCGGTGGATGGTACGGATTTAACTTCAGGGCCCATAACCAGTCATACTGAATTGGTACACATGACTACTGTCGAAGGACACCAAGAGACCTTGCAATTTAATTTAATAGACGCCCCCAATTTCAACTGATTCTAGGTCTACCATGGCTAACGGAACACAACCCGTTAATTGATTGGGGAGCCCGAACTATTCAATTAAATTCAGACTACTGCACCAAAAATTGTTTCGACGACCAGACACATTCTTCTGTAATCTGCGCTGCCACCCAATTGTGTGAAGGTGGAGGTTCGGTATGTGCGATCCAAACTACCATGATACCAGATGAATACCAAGACTTTGCAGACGTCTTTGATGAGAAAAAGGCAGAGACGTTACCCCCCACAGGCCCTATGACTGCAAAATTGATCTAGAACCAGGGGCTAATCTACCATGCAGCAGAGTTTACGCATTAACGGAGAAGGAAAACATCCATTTGAAGGAATACCTAGCTAAGAATCTGGAGAACGGATTTATCCGACTGTCGCAGTCCCCTGTCTCTTCCCCACTTTTTTCGTGCCGAAAAAGGGGGAGATCTCAGGACTTGTATTGACTTTAGAGCGATTAACAGGATAACTGTGAAGAATCGTTATCCATTGCCTCTCATTTCAGTACTAATTGATCAAGTGAAGGAAGCAAAGATATACACTCGCCTAGACCTACGAGGAGCGTACCACTTGATTAGACTCCGGGAAGGCGACGAGTGGAAGACTGCGTTCAGGACCAAATTTGGCCTTTATGAGTATCTTGTGATGCCATATGGTCTCTGTAACGCACCAGCGGCCTTCCAGTACTTTATCAATGATGTTTTAAGTGAATTCATTGACCGATGCGCTATAGTATACATAGATGACATCCTGATTTATTCCAACACGGTTGAAGAACATCACAACCAGGTCAGAGCAGTTTTACAACGTCTACGAGAGAACTCTCTATACGTTAAATTGGAGAAATGCCTCTTCAACACAGATACAGTAGAATTCCTAGGTTTTGTGTTATCACCTGCAGGAGTTCGAATGGATGAGCAAAAAGTGAAGGCGATAACAGACTGGAAATCTCCTACCAGTATCAAAGAGGTTCAAAGCTTTATCGGATTCTCTAATTTTTACAGACGATTCATTAATGGATTCTCCAATAAGATACTTCCGCTGACTCGTCTTCTGAAGAAAGGAGTTCCGTTCCAATGGTCAGAAGAAGCAGAAGAAGCTTTTCAGTTGATGAAGGACAGTTTCACCACAGCACCGGTGCTGCTTCATGCAGATCCCTCTGAGCCTTTTTATTTGGAGACAGACGCATCGGACCTAGCCATCGGGGAATACTTTCTCAGAGGCACAAGGACACGGGACAGTTACACCCGGTGGCATATCGGTCCCGCAAACTCAACCCTGCGGAATGCAACTATACGATTACAGAAAAAGAACTCTTGGCAATCAAAGATGCCTTCAAAGATTGGAGGCATTACTTAATGGGGGCAAAACACACTGTAACGGTGTTTACGGACCACCGCAACCTAAAATTTTTGCGATCTGCTCGAACTCTCACACCACGTCAGCTGCGTTGGTCTCTTTACTTCGCGGACTTTGATTTTGTTATCACTTTTCGTCCCGGATCCAAGAATGGAAAGGCTGATGTCCTCTCTAGACTCGACACAGAAAATCAAACTTCAGTCATTGAAAACCAGCAAATCATACCTGATGGAAAATTCATTGGAACTATCTCCTTAGAACCTTTTGAACATCACGTTCGAAATTTGATGACCGACCTTGAAATGGAGAACTGGGCCACAGAAGATCCACAACGTTTCATTCGCAATGGCCTCCCTATTTAGGTACCACCCTGTATTTACCCACCAAGGAGCTTCAGCTGAAGGCAATGCAGGAATGTCACGACAACCCTCTGGCTGGCCACAAAGGTGTTGTGAAAACCGAAGAATTACTCAAACGTCGTTTCTGGTGGCCATACATGTGCCGAGACGTCCGTCAATATGTGTTAGGCTGTGAAATTTGTGCACGGGGAAAATCGGACAGACAAGCTCCTAAAGGTCTCCTACAACCCATGCCAACCCCCCATATCCTTGG
The DNA here is from genome assembly GCA_963921515.1 of Calotriton arnoldi. Lineage (NCBI taxonomy): Eukaryota > Metazoa > Chordata > Amphibia > Caudata > Salamandridae > Calotriton > Calotriton arnoldi. The sequence continues at coordinate 155,434 of CAWUFW010009086.1, forward strand.
CACACAGTCTCCTTAGATTTGATTGTTGATCTACCTTCTTCCCATGGGTATGATACCATTCTTGTAGTTGTCGACACTTTTAGTAAGATGGCACATTATATACCCTTCAAAGGTACACCCACTGCTAAACAATTGTCCCAACTTTTCAATCAACATGTTATTCGCCTTCATGGGATTCCTAGGGTCCTCGTTTCAGACAGGGGCTCTCAGTTCCTATCACGATTTTGGAAGGCTTACATCAAAGGCCTTAATATTGACCATCGTTATTCCACCAGTTTTCACCCAGAAACTGATGGTCAGACTGAACGCATTAACCAAGACCTAGAACAACACCTCAGACTTTATTTGTTAGATGAGGAGGGTGACTGGCCTGACCACTTATGGACTGCGGAGTATGCTCACAATAATGCTCTAAATGTATCCACTGGCCACTCCCTTTCTTTATAAACTCAGGCAGACATCCCAATTCTCATGCTAATTTTGATGATATTAATGTTCCTGCTGTTCAAGATATTGCCCGACAGTTAACTAAAATTCATCACTCAGTAACCCAGAATTTGTCGATCGCGAAGGATCGTTACAAACACTTCGCTGACCGAAAACGTAAAAAGAACCTGAGCTTCATGTAGGAGACTTAGTCTGGTTGAGTACAAAAATCTCAGACTCAAAGGTCCCCGTAAATTTCAGCCTCGTTTTATGGGTCCTTATCCAATTGAGAAGGTCATAAATCCAGTCACTTATCAACTATCTCTTCCTGGTTCTACCAAAATTCATCCAGTATTTCATGTTTCTCTCCTTAAACCAATTCAACCGGGGTTGCGTAGGGTTTCCCCTCCTGATCCTCTGATGGTTAATGGTGAGGCGGAGTACGAAGTTAAACGAATTTTGGATTCAAAACTCATCCGCAATGAAATTTTCTACCTCATTGATTGGCAAGGTTATGGACCTGATGAACGTTCCTGGGAAAAGAGTACTAATGTCCATGCCCCCCGTTTAATTAGAGCCTTTCATGCCAAATTCCCTGCCAAACCACGACCGGAGGAAACCCCGTTGGGAGGGGGTACTGTCAGGACTCACGGGAGGTTTCCTCCTTCTAACTGTATGCTGGCTACCATTTTCCCCTACAAACTTACCAAAAGTCAGATAATCCCTCAAGCTGGAGTGCTTGTTGGCACCGATGGAACTCCAAGATGGCTGCCAACATGCACATACTGCGACAGCACACCACTGTTAGCAGTCTAGTCTTTTAGGCTTCATGACATCAGGTGAAGTGTGCTTCAACATTCCACTGTGCACTTCACTGAAGAAATAATTTGAAGAGCACCTGTTTTCCCAGCATCGTGGAAGTCAGTTAGGGTAGTTGCGATAAAATCGCGCTTCGTCGGAACTACATTCCCTCACTAATCAGGTTAGTGTTAAACTTGTAGCTAATATAAAACATTCTGTGAGAAAAGGTTATTGTGTCAGAGGTAAATTTCTATTTAAAGAGAAAAAGGAAACAAGTCAGAATATATTTTCCTTCGTTTGAAAACTGGAAATACTTTTTTCAGTAATTGCTTTCCTTAGCTGAGAAGATTAAATAAAAAGCTTTTTGAATCAGCTGTCTTTTTCAGCTGTTCCAGAATCTGTCAGACGCAGGCGTGACCTTTCAACACGCAGTGTCTTCTTAGACTGAAACTTGTTCACTCTTCTGAGAATTAATTAAAAGGTGAAGTCAGGGTCAAAGGCCCGGCATGTTTCTTTCTCATGCCATGTGTTAAAGAACTCCAGTAATGTTCTCCTCACGTATGGCAGTGCTTCCAGCAAACATTAAAACCAAAGGCCTGAATAAAAGGAACGCTTCCTTTTAACATTTAACCTAAGTTCTGAAGCATTGTTTAAAAACTAATTAAAGACAGAAAACCAGTCATCCTACTACAGAAACCCCAGTTCAAGGCCCACTCCAGTCTCTTAACAGTGAGTTAATAGAAAGAAAGAGAAACCCAAATAATACATAAATTAGGAATACAGAAATAAATACTTACCTTATCTTTCTTACATTAAGGAATAGCAGGATCAAGTGCAGATTGTACCTGAGAACGAAAAGGAAAGAGATCTGAGTGAAGACTTCTCATACAACCTAGCAAACAATACATGAGAAGTAGAAGAGAAGTAAGCTTCAGTAAACATTCTGGTAAGATAAATTATTTATACACCATAGAAAAAACAGTAAGTTAAAAGGCACAATAAATAAAGGTTTTTACATGTTAATGTTGCAGTCCAGTAAGAAGAAGAAGACGTAGCTGAACAGGCAGAATATTGGAGCAGTCTCTTCTCTGTCCCCAACCCCTTTTCCCCCTTAGAACTTACCTGCAATGGAATACTAAAAGACCTAGCAGGGTTGGTTCTGAGAAGGGTATTGGGACCTAGCGTCATTCTGCTCCTGTGTGGTTCAGACAGCAAAAGGGATTTAGACCCTGACATCCGGTCCACCTGTCCTGGAGCGCACAGGGCTCTACAGGGGCCATGACCCAAACTTTCTGCCCAGGTTGAAGCTCAATCAGAGTGACATTCTGATCCTACCACCGCTTCATTTCCTCCTGGCTGGCTTCCAGATTCGCCTGAGCGAGTTGTCTGAATCGCCTAGTCTGGGTCCTGAAGGCCAGCATGTAACTGTATACATCCTGGGGAGGTTTCCTGGGAGATTGCTCCCAGCCTTCCTTGACCAGACTCAAAGGTCCTCTTACCGGGTGACCATACAGCAGTTCAAAGGGACTGAACCCTAGGGACTTCTGTGGCACCTCACGGTAAGCAAAAAGAAGGCATGGCAAGAGGACGTCCCACTTACGCCTCATAGGTTCCTCAAGACCCATTATCATGTCTTTGAGGGTCCGGTTGAATCTCTCAACCAGCCCATTACCTTGTGGGTGGTAAGGAGTGGTGAACTTGTATTTAACTCCGCACTCCTGCCACAGGGACTTAATATAATTTGATATGAAGTTTGTACACGGTCTGACACCACCTCTCTGGGGAACCCCACACGGGAGAAAATCCCCATCAGTGCACGTCCCACCACGGGGGCCGTCACTGTCCTGAGAGGGATGGCTTCCGGGTACCAGGTAGCATGGTCCACCTAGACCAGGATAAACCTGTTGCCCATGGCTGTCTTGGGGTCCAGTGGCCCCACAATGTCAATGCCTACCCGTTCAAAGGGGGTACTGACTACAGGGAAAGGTTTGGAGAGGAGCCTTGTGCTTCCTTCCACTTTTCTCACTTGCCTGGCAAGTTTGACAAGTCCTACAATGAGTATCTGAACTCGTGCGCATCTGGGGCCAATAAAAGTGGGTGACAAGCCTTTCAAAGGTCTTGTTCTGCCCCAGATGTCCAGCTAAAGGCACATCATGAGCCAAACCCAGTAGGAAGGCTCTGAAGCGCTGGGATACCACCAGCACACGGGCTGACCCAGGCTCAGCAACCTTAGGCTCGCTATACAGGAGGTCGTTCTCCCAGTAGATCCAATGTGATCCAGACTGATCACCTGCTGCCTGGTTTGTGGCCTGTTGCCGCAAACCCACAAGAGAAGGGCACTTCTTCTGCTCCTCACAAAATTCCTCCCTGGAGGGGCCTCCTTCTTGCTGCCAATGGGTCAGCTCAGGCAGGTCCCCCAGTTCGGCCACTTGTTCCCCTGTAGGTTCCATGGCATCCCCCTCAAGGTCTGCCTCCTCCTGGACCGTGGGAACTATGGGGGCCGGTTTCCCGCACCCCCTACCTCTTCTCTTTAAGGCAGGGGTCTGGGCCATATTTTCAGGCTCCAGAACCTCTTCAACACCCTTACTGGCTGCCATAGACCGAGTGGTCACACACGCCCACTCAGGCAGACCCAACAGCTCCAAATGAGACCTTCTCTCCACCTTAGCCCAAGGGGAGCTCTCTAAATCATTGCCCAACAGACAATCAACAGGCATGGCTGGCCTCACAGCTACTTGAAGAGTACCTGAGACCCCCCCACTCAAAGGGAACTTGAGCCACCTCACACTGGCTCTGCGAGTTGTCCGCAGCAACTACAGGGAAGAATGCATGGGGGATAACCTGCTCTCTGGACACCAGCCGGCAATTGACAGCTGTCACACTAGCCCCAGTGTCTCTGAGAGCTTCCACCCTATGGACATTGATGGTCACCCACTGCCTGTACTTCTTAGTGTTATCAGGCAACTAGGTCTCAGGGACCATCTCAAAGTCTCCTAGCGAGACAAGGGACATTTCTGCGGGACCCCACCCACCTTGGGCACCCATCTCCTCCCCCCAGGGCTACACTCGCCATCTGACGGGGTGGTGCACGTGGTGGTGCTTTGGAATCCCTCATGGGACACTGTGCATCATACCAACGGTGGCCCATTTGACCACACGTAAAGCACTTAGAGGGGCCCCTGTGTACAGGTTTACCTGTCGGGGCCTCTTGCTTTTTCTCAGGGGGAGGCTGGGAACCCTTCCCTTGGTTCCCTTGGGAATTACTTTGGGTCCCTTTCTGGAACTCCCTCTGTTTACCCTTGTCCCCCCCACTCTTCTGCTGGGGACCCTGCCCACCTTTGGCGAAGTCTCCCACGTGACCCTTGTGGACCCGGGTGCTGACCCAGCGGTCCGCCTTCTCAGCAAGCTTGCTGGGGTTAGTTAACTTGCTATCAATAAGGTGCTGGCGTAGCTCTGGAAAACAATTAGCAGACAAGTGCTCCCATGCAAACAAATCATAGAGAACTTCAAAAGTATCCACTTTGCTACCCTTCACCCAACCATCCATAGCTCTGCAAAAGAAAGACTGATACTCCACCCAGGTAGTTGCCTCCAGCTTCTTACAATTCCTGAACCTCTGTCTCTAGAGTTCTGGGGTCAAACCATACCTTGTCATCGGGGCTTTCTTCATGTGGGCATAAGACATCCTATTCTCACTGGGTAGGTCTAACAACGTATCCCTCCCCTCACTCACAAAGCGGCCCCACAACCCCGCTCCCCAATCCTTCTCAGGGACCTGGTGGGCCAACATTGCTATCTCATAGGCTGCAAACGATTGCCCAATATCTTCCTGTCTGTGGAATTCCTTTATGACATCCTTGGGGATATGGACTCTGCTTTCTGCAGGCACTGATGGTGCGCTGCCACCAGAGGGATATATTTCTAAGCTTTGTGCTTTGAGCTCTAACTCCCTCAACATTCTCTCATGTTCCAACCTCATTCTCTCTCTCTCCAAGGACAACCTGCTATTCTCTAGGTCCCTCTGACCCTCCATTTTGAGCCTGGCCATCTCCAGCTTGTGCGCCCTGTCTCTTTCCCTGTCTTCCAGCTCTCCTGGGGACGGGCCTTTGGAAGAGACGCTACTGCCAGGCGGGGACGGTACCCCTTCCCTAGCTGGAATCAATGGTATATTCAGCTGCCCCTCTGCATCCCCCACTGGCTCCACCACCAGTTCAGGGGTATTTCTTGCTTCCACCCAGGCCCTCAGCGCCTTTTGGTATTCATCCTTTTGGCAATGCCTGGGGTAGCAATTTTTAATTTTTTGCAAAAGCGCTTTAGCTGTTTCACATTGTAGGTATCCAACCTCTCTTCCTCAAAATCTAGATCCATAGATGCAACAGATCCTGGTCGGCTCATGGTAGTAAGAATTGGCAGTTCTCAGAAAAAATATCAGTCCAAGGAGAAAAAAAATTCTACCAAAAAAAGTATGTGGTTGCGTTTGGTCTGCACTCACTAGTAGTGTACCCCAATCACTGTATATGAGTCACAAATGCAAGTCCAGAATCCTCACCGCTGACCACCAATGTTAGAACTGGGGGTCTCTAGTTGGCAATGGTATACACCTTTGTCCAAATAGGGACCCTTGCTTCTAAGTCAAGGAAAGGGGATTACACTACTGGATAACCCCTGCTCACCCCCTTGGTAGCTTGGCACGAGCAGACAGGCTTATCTCAGAGGCAGTGTGTTAAGCATTTGTGAACACATACAATAATACAGTGAAAACACTACAGATGGACACCACACAGGTTTTATAAAAATAAGTATTCTTTATATAGACTTAACACAAGACCACAAACGACAAAAATCCACAATACTGTACTCAAAATAGACTTAAAGAGGGTCAACTCCACCACCCTGATTGACAACCTCGCCAACCTCGGACTCAGACAGCTCGTCACAACGCCCACCAACGCCGCCGGCCACACGCTTGATCCCATCTTCTCCGCAAGCCCCCACGTCACCTTCAGCCACACCACCAAACTCCACTGGACCGACCATCGCTGCATCCACTTCACCTTCCGGAAACCCACCACGCACCACCGCACCCAACAGATCCCCGCCGCAGCTGGAGCAAAATCACCGAAGACCAGCTAAACACCACCCTCGCCCTAAGCCCACCCGCCGACCCCACCTACGCCGACACCGACGCCCGCAACCTCAGACCCTGGATCGACAACTGCACCAACACTCTCGCCCCGATCAAGAAACCCTCCAACAGACACACAAACAAGAAAGCCAGCTGGTTCACCGCAGACCTCCAGGCCTCCAAGCAAACCTGCCGTACACTAGAGAAGAAATGGCACCGCGAACAGACACCAGACAGCTACGCAGCCCACAAGAACGCCATCCGCAGACACCATCACCTCATCAGATCCGCCAAAAGGGCCTCCTTCAAGGACCGACTCGACAACAACGCGCGCAACAGCAAAGAGCTCTTCAACATCGTGAAGGAACTCTCCAACCCCAGCTCCAACACCAACGACATCCCACCATCAAAAGACCTGTGCGACTCCCTCGCCACCTTCTTCCATTGCAAGATCGCAGACATCCACGACAGCTTCAACAACCTGACCACCCCAACAACAACCGACACCTCAGACCCCGCGGCCACCACCCACATCGTTCCCCTACTCACCTGGACCAACATCAACGACGATGACACCATCAAAATCATGAACACCATCCACTCCGGCTCTCCGTCAGACCCATGCCCACACCACATCTTCAACAAAGCTAGCGCCACCATCGCACCCCATCTCCGCAAGGCCATCAACATCTCCTTCGAGACCGCGACCTTCCCAGAGAGCTGGAAGCACGCCGAGATGAACGCCTTACTGAAGAAACCCAAGGTGGATCCAAGGGACCTCAAGAACTTCTGGCCCATCTCCCTGCTCCCGTTCCCAGCGAAGGTCATCGAGAAGACCGCCAACAAACAGCTGACCCGCTACCTCGAGGAGAACAACATCCTGGACCCGTCCCAGTCCGGGTTCCGCAGCAACCACAGTACCGAAACTGCCCTCATCGCCGCCATCGATGACATCAGGACCCTGCTGGACAACGGCGAAACCGCGGCCCTCATCCTCCTGGACCTATCAGCCGCCTTCGACACTGTCTGCCACCGCACCCTACGCACACGCCTCCACAACGCAGGAATCCGAGACAAGGCTCTGGAATGGACCACCTCCTTCCTCTCCGGCAGAACCCAGAGCGTCCGCCTCCCCCCTTTCCATTCCGAAGCCTCCGAGATCATTTGCGGCGTACCCCAAGGATCATCCCTCAGCCCGACACTGTTCAACGTCTACATGGCACCGCTCGCCCACGTCGCCCGACTGCACGACCTCAACATCATCTCCTACGCCGACGACACCCAGCTGATCCTCTCCCTCACCAAGGACCCCCTCACTGCCAAAACCAACCTCCAGGAAGGAATGAAAGCCGTCGCCGAGTGGATGAAGAACAGCCGTCTGAAGCTGAACTTGGGCAAGACAGAGGTCCTCATCCTCGGCTCCACCCCCTCAGCCTGGGACGACTCCTGGTGGCCGTCTGCACTGGGAGCAGCACCAACACCCACCGACCACGCACGCAACCTGGGGGTTATCCTCGACTCAACACTCTCCATGACCAAGCAAGTCAACGCCGTCTCGTCCTCCTGCTTCAACACCCTCTGCATGCTCCGCAAGATCTACAGGTGGATCCCCACCGAAACAAGAAGAACGGTCACCCAGGCCCTTGTCAGCAGCAGACTACGGAAACGCCCTCTACGCAGGAGCCTCGGCCAAACTCTTGAAACGTCTACAACGCATACAGAACGCCTCTGCTCGCCTGATCCTTGACATCCCGCGCCACAGCCACATCACACCACACCTGAGAGACCTGCACTGGCTTCCCGTCAACAAGAGGATCACCTTCAAGCTCCTCACCCACACACACAAGGCACTCCACAACACCGGACCGGCATACCTCAACAGACGACTCACCTTCTACACCCCGAACCGACAGCTCCGCTCCGCCGACCTCACCCTCGCCATCGTCCCCCACATCCGAAGAGCGACCACCGGCGGCACATCGTTCTCCCACCTCGCCACCACGACCTGGAACACCCTCCCCATCCTCCTACGGCAGACCCAGGACCTACTTACCTTCAGGAGGCTTCTCAAGACCTGGCAGTAGCAGCACCCCTCACCCCACCCCAGCGCCTTGAGACCCTCGCGGGTGAGTAGTGCGCTTTGCAAATGTACTGATTGATTGATTGATTAGAAGTAACTTAGTTCAAGTTGATGATAAATGCGACACGTTTCTCACAAAAGTACCTTGGATGCGTAACGCAAACAAACAAAGGGTCCACAGGGAGGGCGATGCGGCAAGCAGGCGCCTTGATGCGGTGCGACGATCCGGTGCGATGCGATGAGAGTGCGCCCTTGATGCGACGACGTGAAGAGGATGCGTGCACGCCCGATGGCCGTGCGGCGAACTCTGTACCTTTGGAGCCGCGACAGGCCCTGCAACACGCCTCTCCGGTGATGCGACGGCAGGAGCTGCGACGGCGACGCGCTTCTCCGGTGATGCGGCGGCGACCCTTGCGGTGGTGACACGCTTCCCCGGTGATGCGACGTCAGGCAGTTGCGACGAAGACACGCTTCTCCGGTGATGCGATGGCAGGCGGCTGCGACGAAGACACGCTTCTCTGGTGATGCGGCGGCGGCCTCTGCGGCGGCGACACGCTTCTCCGGCGATGCGACGCCAACGGCTGCGACAGCGACATGCTTTTTCTCGTTGAGTCGCGCTTCCAGCTCCCAGCGACACGCAGGCTTCTGCAGACAGAATCCCCAGCAAGGGAATTCAGGAGGGAGCTGGTGGTGAAGTCTTGTAGCCCTGAGACTTCAGCAGGAGGCAAGCTCTAGTTCAAGCCCTTGGAGAAATATTCTGCAAGATGATGAAAGTTCTTTGAAAGTTCCTTCTCCTTTCCTTGGCAATGAAGACCACTGCAGGCCAACCCAGCAAACAGCACACTGGCAGAGGGGCAGTCCAAACTCCTGCAGCTTCCTTGGTTCTTCTCCTTGGCAAAGGTTCGTCTTGTTGTTCCAGAAGTGATCTAAAGTTCTAGGGTCTGGGTCCCCCTTTTTATACCCATAAATCCATTGTCCTCTGAAGGCAGAGGGTCCTGTACCTAGTCCAAACCAGTTCTGGGTGCATTCTGCCAGTGCACAACTTCTTCCTTTGTCAGTGTGGGCCAAGGTCATCAGACATACCACAGGAGGTGGAGCCAGCATTGTGGAAAGCAGGCACAGCCCTATTCAAGCCCAGGTGCTACTCCTCCCACCACTCCTCATGCAGATAGGTCTATTCAGCCTAGTGCTGACTCACCCTGTCTCCTGGAGTCCCCCAGCCCCTGTCACTCACAAAACCAGACATACAATACACAAGCTAGCAGAGGCAGGCTGGATGGTTAGGCAAGAAAATACCTACTTTCTAAAAGTGGTATTTTCAAACGCAGAATGTTAAAACCAACTTCACTAAAAGATGTATTTTATCATTCTGAGTTCAGGCATACTAAATTCGAATTTCTACCATGTTCCCTGGGTCAGTTAGGATAATAAGATGTTATAAGATGTTATAATCAAGCTGCCCATTCTGGCCTATGGGGACAGGTAGCCTTGCAATAGTGAAAAACGAAATTGGCTGTAATTCACTATCAGGACATGCTACACACATCAGGGCATGTCCTACCTTTTACATACAATGCACCCTGCCCTTGGGCCTACCTTAGGGGTGACTGATATGTAGAAAAGGGAAGGTTTAGGGACTGACAAGTGGGTGCACTTGCCAAGTCGACATGGCAGTCACAGACTGCACACAGGCTCTGCAATGGCAGGCCTGAGCCACACTTTACAGGCTGCTTCTGTGGGTGGCACAATCAGGGCTGCAAGCCCACAGCAGCATTTGATTTACAGGCCCTGGGCACCCATGGTGCACTATACTAGGGTCTGACAAGTAAATCAAATGATCCAATCATGGAGTCACTAATCAATACATCAATGTACCATAGGGAGCACTTGCACTGTGGCACTGAATAGCAGTGGCACAGTGCCCAAAGCATCTAAACCAGCAGACATATCAAAAACAAAGGAGGCAATCAGTGAAAAAATGGAAGGGAGACTCACGCCAACGGTACCAGGTCTAACACTGGGCCTTCCCAGATTTTAAAAAAGAACAATAGCCACACATTCTCTTACCTAATCGGTTCCTTGAACTCTGTGTCACAGCACGATCTGATAAGCAGCTGCAGGGGTCAGTAAAGGTGAATCATGATAAACAAACTTCTTTTCTCCAGCATGGAATAGAAAAGGAAATATCCACATAGCAGGACAGTAGGCAAAGATTACCCGGTGCCAAAGAAAGGAATTGTCCCCTTCGCCATGCCCCTAGTTTACCTGCTCCAGTGGGCGGGGACACAGCCCACCTTTCTAAAAGGGGATGCGTTATTTTGGGGTGCCTGTGAGAAAGAGCCCAGGCCCAATCACGCAACTCCTAGAACAGAAGAAAAATAATGTTAGGAGGAACGTTTTAAATTATAGTGACCATTTTCTATTGGCCTTCGTGCCATCACTGCGAGGACCAAGGCTCATGTTTAGGTGGGCCAGGCTCATGTTTGGGTGGGCCAGGCTCATGTTTGGGTGGGCCAGGCTCATGTATGGGTGGGCCTGGCCCACCCGCTGGAACCGGGCCAGGGTAAAAAACGGGATATTTATATTCTGCTGATCAGATATTCAAATCCTCTTCAGCTTTGGCCTTCATTGCACACAGCAATGTATTGTTCAAACTACTTGTGAGAGTATTGGGGACTGGAATAACACCAAAATAGGGGCGACCGCCACAGAAGGGCATCTTCTTCTGTACTCTGAAGCCTACAAACGTGCACGAAAATCGATGCATGCGGGGTTGTATGTCAGAACACAATAGATGAAAAGATCGTCAGATATAAATACTGTGTTCTAAATATCATTTACAAAAATATCGTCCCAGGAGATGTAGATCTTCTATTATTAATTCTAGTTGGAAGTTATTATTGTAAACAATATTTATATCAGAGGGTATTCTGACTACTATATTCTGGTACCACACCCGTGACCGCAGTGTTTAATTTGAGCCAGTGTTTTCTGGTGCTTGGCACTGGCACTTAATTGTGAACACAGGCACTTATGACAGTCTGCCAAATGGTTGCGCTGGTTTGGTAATTTATAGCTGAGCAGAACAACTGCTGTTTATTAATACAATATACATTAAAAATGATTAATTGCTGCCCCCCAAGCCATTCTTATAGCTTTAAGGGGCTGGAATAGTTTGAATTATCACACTTTTAGGCGTGTTATGGTTAGTAGTTGCGTAGGTATTCTCGTTGGCAGCGCTGGCAGGGGCAGTGCATGGTTAAAGCTGCAGTGGCCTCCTGACAAGGGCCCTGGCACATATGTTATTACAAATTGTGCACCTCCCGTAAGTGTGCATTGATGCAGGCATATGGTTCTGTGCATATGCCCCTGTTTGGGTGCATACGTCCCTGTCTGTGTGTATGTGCAGTTTGTGTCCCCGTGTGTGTATCTGTGTGTCCATGTGTCTATCTGTGCGTGTGTGTGTGTGTCTTTGTATTTAGGTTCCTGCAATTTGATCTTTCACATCTCTTGCGTTAGGTTTGAAACCGAGATTCTTTTCTCCTTTTGCAAGTTATTTTCTGGCTTTTCACTTTGACTCTGGCGGTTTTAACAGATTTACGAGCCTTTTCATTTTTTTAATCCATTAGGCCGATTCTCTGGTGGAATACACCTCTCTGGTCAGAGGCAGATTTGTTGTCACTCTGTGGAACAGATAACCTTGACTTGGCATCTCAGAAGCAAATTACATTCCTTCCAAGTAATGGGTTTGTTGTGACATGTTTACTGTTCTTTGATTGATGCATTAGTGATATTTTCTTCTTTTAATCTATTTCCTGCATGTAATGTTCCTGTGAACTGATAGGGGTTACATAACTATCTTAGCTCTGGTTCGAAGATTCGCCTCTTTCCCAGAATAATTACACTTAGGTGTAATATTTACTATCCCATTTCACATATTTGTATGAATGAACCAACCTTTATATCCTGGTTATTGTGATGGATGCAGACTCAAGCAGCAATGCAGTAAAAGGTCAGCGAATCACTTGGCTGCCCGTGAAACACTGTAAAGTTATGCTATTAAAATACAGAAGATCTGTAAGTCTTCTTTAATGTTGCTTTATTTAGGAAGAGAACATTTCGCTTGTCTGGGAGATGTTGCCTCCCTGGACTCTGTTATAACACATTCCTAAGAAACATTGGCAAAGCCAACCTCTTCACTAATTGGATGGGTGCTTCCTTCCAAGCGTTTGCTCGTCCACCTAAGCATGCACTCAGTAACTCATCATTTTAGCACTCAGCCACTCATCCTCACACTCAGGCATCTATTAATTGACACATTGACTCATTCTTGCCTTCATCCACTCATAATGCTACACACACTAAGCCGCTGGTCAAGAAGGCACTTTTAGCAATAAGTTAGCCATATTTTCTTTGCCAGTGTATGTGGCCTGGAGATAACCCTGTGCTTTTTAGGTCTCGCCTAGGCAGCGCGCATGCGCTGCTTTAGGAGATGACCTTTAGAAATCGGTCTGCTCCTTTTCCCCACACTCGTGCTTGTGCTGGCATCCACCTTGCGGGAGCGAGCAGCGGCGCGCGTGCTAATTGAAAACATATGTCTCTCGCGCTGCCGCTGCTCGCTCCCGCAAGGCGGAGGCCAGCACAAGCACGAGTGCTTCAAATTCCAGCAGGCAGACACAGCACACCTCCCCCACTTGGGATCAGCTTACTGCGGCCGCGCCATTAAACACAGCGCGGGCCGCGTTTTTTTTTCCATTCCCCCCCTCACTCTCTCTCTCTCTTTCGCTGCTTTTGATTTGTTTGTTCTTGATGGAGCAGATCTGTTATTACTCTGCCCGTCTCTTTCGCTGCTTTTGATTTGTTTGTTCTTGATGGAGCAGATCTGTTATTACTCTGCCCGTATCTCTCTCTCTTTCCCCACCACCCCGCCCCACTCCGGGGATGCGACAGCCTGTCATCGAGGTATGCGTGTGCGTATGACAGCTGATCGCACGGGTCCTTGTGGAAAGGCCACCGGCTGTCCCAGTAGTGTCTGTGCGAGACGGCGGGATTAGTTTATCTGCAGAGCCATTCCCTAGTCACGAGACGTGCTATGATATTAGAAACGCCACTTTAGGCGCAGCCCGGTTCCACTTCACCCCTCCCCCCTTTCACAACTTCCAGCTTCTCAATCTCCCCTCCTGGCGTCACAAGGTAATCCATTAGGGACGTCGTCACAGTGGCAGTGAAAGATTTATTAGTTCACGCTACTGTCCGTAAATTACAGCACTTGTTTATGCAAATGCATTGCCTAAAATGGTTAGGAGGACATCTGCCTGCCTCTGCCTGGCTCCTGGAAATCTGGAAGTTCCATCAGTGGTGGAGAAAGCACACCCGGGGAGAAAGAGAGCAGCCCGGAGTCCGAAATCTGCTGCTCACAGCAACAAATGATTTTTGCTTTTATTGTAGGGATTTCGAATCCGTAGCAATGCAGAGCCCAAGGCTGCAAGGTCTGTGAAGGCGCAAATCATGACTCAGCCTGGATCAGCAGCGGGTTAGCACTGCCGGTGCATGCACGGGTTTGAAGATTTGTGTTCTGTGGGGTATCGGCGGTGTTGTGTAGTTGCGCTGCCGACAGTATTAATGTTCCCGCTGCAACAAGTACGGAGCCCGCAATGCTTGTTCGTTATAAGAATGTAGAAGCATTAAACAAAATTAACATCGCTGCTGCGAATGTGTAGCTGACGATTGATCATGTTTTCGATTAATGAATCGAGTCTCATTTTATGGGAAGGCAGTGTTGCTGCTTGTTAATGTTTACTTTGCGCCGTGGCCGCCGGTCGTCAGTGCTTGTTTTCTCACTGGTGTCTTTGGCGTAAGCATTGCACGGAAAACGGAGGTTTTTCTGAGATTTATTTAACCCCTTCTGCACTCCGGCCTCCGATAGCGGATTCACAAGGCCGGATATGTTTTTCTGTGACCGGCTCCATCCCATGATGTAATTTTACATATTGATGAGACGTTTGTGCGATTAAGCATACACCAGTCACTGGCTGATTTGCTCGTTTTTCCCATCTTTTCCTTTCCCACTCCTACCTGCTATGCTTACCTCCAAACCCTTACTGTAAAAACAAGCATTGGTATAGCCAATAGGTCTCGTCTTTGGGACCTTATAAGTGTTTAGCTATGTAACAGTTAATGTTGTTGCATCAAGGATATTGTGCTGGATAACTAAACAGTTATAAGGTCCCAAAGGCGAGACCTATTGGCTATGCCAATGCTTGTTAGGTTCAGAAGGGAGGACACACTTCAGCAAGTGAAACTAGCCGGGAGTGCTACTGACTTTCCAGAGAGCTGCATGCTGTGGTCAGGGCCCTCTTTACCTTTTTCGATCCGCTGTGGAAGGTGAATCGGGATGTGCCCACAATCTGTATGTATCGGAGGGTCTGGTATCCCACAGCAGTAGAAAGATGGGTTTGGTGTCATCGGACAAGGGTACAACAGACAAGCTGGGATGGCAGGGCAGGTCCAGGGAGAGAGCATGACCATGCCTGAATGAACTTATGCTGAACTTTACCACCTTACTGCAGTCTGGACAGCCTGCACATTTTAGTGATGGGAAAATGAACCCGGATCAAGCTCGTTTTGCTGCAGGCTGATGTCAGTGCTGCAGCACAGCAGTGTGGTGCCTTTCCTCTAGAATGCACAGCCGTGCAGCGCTCCCGACCATCACCCTGTCCCACATCGTACAGCCACAGCTTGCCCCACATCACACAGCCACACCATGTCCCAGTCCCCACATTGTACAGCCACACCATGTCCCACTCCGCACATCGCACAGCCACGCCAGTCCCCACATCATAAAACCACACCATGTCCCACTCCCCACATCGTGCAGTCACACCTTGTCCCACTCCCCACATCGCACAGCCACACCTTGTCCCACTCCCCACATCGCACAGCCACACCTTGTCCCACTCCCCACATCACACAGCAACACCTTGTCCCACTCCCCACATCACACAGCAACACCTTGTCCCACTCCCCACATCCTACGGCCACACCTTGTCCCTCTCCCCATATCGTACAGCCATGCCATCCTAAGTGGTGATGAAGTTGCTCAACTGCAACCTGAGGGAAAAGCTTAAGTTCAGGGAGAGGTGTTGAAACCACTCTAGCATTAAATATAAACAATGTACTTTTATATAGGTGTTAATGAGTGTCGATATATCAAAGTTGTGCTACTCCCTATGACAATACCTGTCTGAGTGTGTAAATATGAAATTAGTGAAGATACCTACAATGATGTAACAACATATTTCAAAGCTTAACAAAAAAACTAGAATTTCTCTGTACAAGTGTATGTATTACTTATGGAAACAAAACAAAAAATTAAATATGTATATCATGTGATCAAGGCCGTGGCAACACGGCCGAAACGCGTCATGCTGTTCTTCACGCAATAAAGAACACTTTTTGAACTTTCAGCACGGTGTGGTCTGACCTGTTTTCCGAGGAGTTGGAGTGACGGGATTGTGGAGTTTCATATATATATATATACACATCCTATACATGACGAAAATGTGAATACCTCAGCCTGTAAATAATAATACATGTATTTACTTATGGTTGTTCATAATGTGTGACTATCTTCAATAGTACATAAAAATTGCATACGGATCATAATTGTGTAAAGGAGTCTATGTATAATGGTAGGTATGTATCTATATATTTATACGTTATTATATATATATATATATATATATATATATATATATATATATATATATATATATATATATATATATATATATATATATATATATATATATATATATATATATATATATATGTTTCCAAAAAGTTGCCCAGAGATGAAGCTGCACTCCGTGGTAAGGTAGGTAACAACCTTTTATTTCAAAAACGGCGTGGGAATGAAAATGAAATAAACAGGCTGAGTCTCAATCGGAGGCTCAATGGAGGGCTGAAGTATTGGTCTCCGTTAATGAACACGAGCAACTAACCCACCGGAGGGGCAAAAAATGCATAAATGAAACTGCAGGTCCCAGCAGGCATTGCGTAAGTGAATAAATTAAATGGCACACCTGAGGCCAACTTTATTGTATTAGCGTGCAGAGGACAGTGCAGGTGCACACAATGAATGCTGCTCGTGTTGGCCTCTGAAGAAAGGGAATTATTCCCTGAAACGCGTCAGGCCAAGGGACAAAATCACGGATTGAGAAGCAGCCTGTTTTTGAAATAAAAGGTTGTTACCTACCTTACCACGGAGTGCGGCTTCATCTCTGGGCAACTTTTTGGAAATATATATATATATATATCCACAACATTTGTATCCGCAGGGACACTCGTTCTTCATATGCTGATTGTGGATGTTTTATTAAAAGGAGCAGGACCCGCCCGCAGTATTCCGAACAGAAAATGGCACGGAGTTCCAGCCGGGTGGTTTTGGAATATACTGCGAGGCAAAGGAGAGTGAAGGACACTCGTTCTTCATATGCTGATTCCAGGACATACAGGTACAGCATAAATTGGTGATGAATGACAGCCTTGCAATTATACGAGCATTATTAATCTACCCTGAAAGGACTCTATTATGCTACACTTTCATTGCAAAGCACCCGTTTATTGAAAAGTGAAGGGAAAATGCAGCAGTGATTTTAAAAATGACGAGACTATCTTTCGAGGTGCATGTTGGGATTTGCAGGATGTGAATGACTACGGAGGAATGTTGTAGTCTGACATGGGCGTATAAATCACGTTGTTATGCCGCAAATCCGTTTACGATGGCTCACCTGTGAACAAGGCTACCGATGTAGCTGAAACGCGTCAGGACAAGCAAACTAGGCTGTCATTTTGCGAAATAAAGTGCAAGTTAATTCCTGTGAATCTGGTGTCCGGCGTGCTTCTTCTCTTTGGATTAGAAGGTATTTTGGATATATATATATATATATATATATGTATATATTACCTACTGGCGGTCGCCAGTAGGTAGTTATAGTTAGGATCTCGTTTCTATTCAAAAAGCGTTTTTTCTTTTGCCAATTTATTTGGCGTTGTTTGACGAATCTTCGCGAAAGTTTCAAAACTAATGGCCCGCTCAGGTCAGCTCCTGTCTTGAAAGTTTCGGGGTGATTCGTCAAGCGGGGGCCGAAAAAAAAGGGGGGTCCCAAAACGAGTTTTCCCCATGTTAATTTCCATAGGAAAAATTGGAACAGGCTACAGCCCGAACTGCTGAACGGAATTACACCAAATTTGGCAAAAAGGTAGCCCTTGGTTCAGAAAGAGACCTTTTTTTTAAATGGTGTAAATCCATTCAGTAGTTCCCGAGAAATTAGAAAAAGAAAAGTTTCGATATCTGAGCACCAAGGAGGGTTCGCGAACCCACCCGGACACGAGCTTCACTCTGATTGGCTGCCAACACTCTAATCCAGAGTGTGTTGGCAGCCATCTTGTAACTCGGTAACCGAGTCACAACAAAAGAGTTAAAAAAAAGGTGAAAACAAGAAAAGGGGGCAGGGTAGAAACACCCTGACCCCCTAGGCCTGCCAGGGCCCAAAAAAGCATAAAACAAATCGGCAGAATTCGCACTGAGTGCGCGAATCCTGCCAAAAAAAAAATGAAGCGCGGCCTCCCGCGCTTCATTTTAATGAGGCCCCCGGGTGGGCCAGGTCCCGGGGGAAATGTTAAAATAAAATAGCGGGGGCCCATGCCCCGGGGACCGCCACCTCCCTGGGGCTGTGCTAATTATGTGGGGGGGCATACGGTCCCCCCGCAGCCCCGGGGACTGCCACCTCCCCGGGGCTTGATGCCAAATGAATGCGTGGGGGGTCCCAATCCCCCCCATGCTGCCCCGGGGACTGCCACCTCCCCGGGGCATTTTTAATTGGATGCAGGGGGTATGCGGCCCCCCGCAGCCCCGGGGACGACCACCTCCCCGGGGCTCTTTCTTTTAAAAAGAAATATATGTGTGGGAGAGCAAGAGCCCCCCCACACTGCCCCGGGGACCACCACCTCCCCGGGGCTTTGCAAATATTGGGACGGGGGCCGCGCGGCCCCCCTCCTGGAGCCCTTGATGGCGCTGGGGACCGCCACCCCCCAGGGCCGGCTCCTGCAATGTCCCGGGGTGCCCACCCCCGGGACATTGCTGTTTGCTATGGCAGGGCAGGAGCCGTGCGGCTCCCGCCCTGCCATAGCAAACTCTGCTTCGGTTTTTGGAAGCGAGAGCAGAAAACCTGCTCTCGCTTCCAAAAACCGAAGCAGAATTGCTTTTGCACAAGGGGAGCTGAATGTCAGCAGCTCCCCTTGTGCAAAAGCAATTCTGCTTCGGTTTTTGGAAGGCAGGGAGCCGGCGGGACCGTGGGGGCATTGGGGCTCCCCCCACGGTCTCCAACACAAAGGGCCGGCCCTCCTCTTTATTTAAAAAAAAAAAATGGCCGTGCCCCGGGGGATGGGGTCCCCGGGGCCAATAGTGGCCTGAGGAGGGGGGCCACACGGCCCCCCTCTATAATTAAAAATGAAGGGTGGCCAGGCCCTGTGGATGGGGTCCCCGGGGCAAGAAGAGGCCTAGGGAAGGGGGGCCACGCGGCTACCCTACCGTAATTAAATTTTAAAAAACGGAAGTCCAGGCCCCAGGGCATGGGGTCCCCGGGGCCCAGGGAAGGGGGGCCACACGGCCCCCCTCCCATAGAACAATTTTAAAAAAAACAAGGCTATGCCCCGGGGGATGGGGTCCCCGGGGCCAAAAAAGGCCTCAGGAGGGGGGCCGCGCGGCCCCCTTCACGTTTTTTTTTTTTTTTTTAAATGTGACAGGCCCTGGGTGATGGGGTCCTCAGGGCCCAAAAATAGATTAACACACAAAAAAAAAAAGCCGGCATCTCACCGGAGTCCCCGCCCCCTCCCTGCACCACTCTGCAAACGCGGCCCCTGACGCGTTGTAACTTGGGGGATTAAGTCCCCTTGAATCCTGAGGGTCCCTGGGGGCCAACTAGCCCACCAGGTACCTCCAGTAAGCGCCACAGAGCAGCGTTTGCAGAGTGGTGTAAAAAGGGGCATGGCCTCAGACCACCTCTCTGCAACGCAGCTCTGTGGTGCTTACTGGAGGTACCTGGTGGGCTAGTTGGCCCCCAGGGACCCTAAGGATTCAAGGGGACTTAATAGGGACGTTATAGTTAGAAATGAGCATTTAAAAAACCTTAGAAATTCACTGAAAAAACCATAGGTTTTAGGGATGTTATAGTTAGAAATTAGCATTTAAAAAACCTTAGAAATTCACTGAGTAAAACCACAGGTTTCAGGGACGTTATAGTTAGAAATTAGCATTTAAAAAAACTTTGAAATTCACTGAAAAAACCATAGGTTTGAGGGACGTTATAGTTAGAAATTAGCATTTAAAAAACCTTAGAAATTCACTAAAAAAAACACAGGTTTCCGGGACGTTATAGTTAGATGGACATTTCACTCGTACAAAACCAGAGAAATTCGGCAGTTATAGTTAGTTCGGCTAACTATAACTCGCGCCCCCACAATGCACTGCTGATGACGTCACATATTACATCATTCATGACATGGTCAGTGACATCACTGATGACATCTCAAATGACATCACAGTTTTTTTAGTGAATATATATATAACGTTATCAAACCCATACCAATCAATGAGGCAGCGAGTACCAGCATAGCTATTACAGAAACTTCGACCTCTGAACAAAGTTCACTAACTAGTGACAATGAGTCTGAAGATGTTATGTTATGTTATAGGGTATTTGTTGAGCGCGCGGCTACTCCAGGGAGTGTCCCGGCGCTATCTTGACCCCTGGACAGAGTATATGAAAGACCTAGCAGCCAAAAAACGGCTAGTCTACTGTTGGAAGAGCCAGGTTTTTAAGCTTCGCCTAAAACTGAGGAGGTCACGTTCTTGTCTAAGGGAGAGTGGGAGGCTGTTCCATAATTTCACGGCTGCTACCTGAAAGGAGCGTCCTCCTTTGCGAGAACGACAAAACTTTGGCACAATTGTCAGTTGCTGGGTTGATGACCGCAGGGTTCAAGACGGTTTATAAGGCTGGATTTTTTTCCTGAGGTACGGGGCCCCAATGTTATTTAGGGCCTTAAAAGTCAGCACCAGGGCTTTAAAACTGACCCTTTTTTTCATGGGAAGCCAGTGCAGGGATCTAAGATGGGAAGACATGTGTGACCTGGGCCCGACCATAAGCACGGCCCTTGTTGCAGCATTTTGAACTACCTGGAGGCGATTCAATAAGTAGTCCGGAAGGCCCAGATACAACACATTTACGTAGTCCAGTCTTGACGTGATGAGTGCTTGGACCACAGTTTTTCTATAAGGGATAGGAAGCAGGGGGAGGAAATTCCTCATCATTTTTAGTAACCCAAAACAGGTGCCAGCTACCAATTGGACCTGGGACTTCATGGTCATGTCAGAGTCCAATTTCACTCCTAAATGTTTTGCGATGGAAACTGGGCTTTCGGGGGGGGATACATTTTGTGGCCACCATTGACGCCATTCGTCGCCTGGAGAATATCCCCCAAAAATTATTTCCGACTTGTCGGAGTTGCAAAGTAGATGATTTTGCCTAAACCAGGCAAACACCTTGGTTAGGCAAACATTGACTTCATTACCGTTGAGCGCCTCATCCTTCTCACAGGTAA
The DNA here is from genome assembly GCA_963921515.1 of Calotriton arnoldi. Taxonomy (NCBI): domain Eukaryota; kingdom Metazoa; phylum Chordata; class Amphibia; order Caudata; family Salamandridae; genus Calotriton; species Calotriton arnoldi. The sequence continues at coordinate 176,529 of CAWUFW010009086.1, forward strand.
ATAGCAACTGAGTGTCATCGGCGTACGATATAATTTTTGCCCCATGTTGTTCAGCTAGTGGAGCAAGGGGGGCCATGTATATATTAAACAGGGTAGGACTTAAAACAGAACCCTGTGGAACCCCTACATTCAGCGGAGGGATGAGGAATGAGAAAGGAGGCGACCAGACTGTTTGCTGGCGGCTTTCCAGGATGGAAGAAAACCATCTGAGCACCGTGCCCCCAATACCACTTTCCTTCAGTCTATGAAGGAGTCGATCGTGGGACACGGTATCGAAAGCCGCCGAGAGATCTAGTAATATCAGCACAGCCTTTCCTCCTCTATCAAGAGTGGTTTTGATCGTCTCTGAGATTTCCAACAGAGCCGTTTCTGTGCTGAAGTTTGCTCTAAATCCTGACTGGCTCGGATAGAGCACCTGGCTTGCCTCAATAAAAACAGTGATGATGGCATTCACGTATTTCTCCAGTACTTTGGAGAAATAAGGTAGGAGCGATATGGGTCTCTAATTGCTGACTACCAAGGGGTCCGCTGATGGGTTTTTTAAGAGCGGAAGAATTTTTCCGTGCTTCCAATTCTCTGGCATCCCTCCCTCGGACAGAGACAGATTCAGTATCCGGTTGACAGCTGGATTTATTACCTCAGCAATCAATGCCAGAGTTTTAGCTGGGCAAGGGTCAGCGGGAGATCCGGATTTCAGGGCCTTCATGATTTTGAGTGATGTGGCCATGGGCATAGATGGAAACTCTAAAAGGGTATTCTCCGTAATAGGGCATATGGGGAGAGGCATGTCAATGTCGCTCTCCCTGTTCAGGGGAAGGCCACTGAAAGAGTCCTGAATAATTTTAATTTTCTTATAAAAGTATTGTGCAATTTCATTTGTCCATTCATAGGTGGGGGCAAGAAGGCTTTTTGTAGCATTAGGTGAGGAGAAGTCCTTGACAATCTTGAACAATTCTTTAGAGCAATTACACCATGTCAGCAGATGGGAGACCGAACGCTCGAAGCATACCAAGTGAAGCCAATAGACTAAGCCCAGCAGAAGAATTGAATTTTTTATGGGATCGCCGGCAAACACTCCGCCCAAGGAATCAGAAAAAACAACCAAACAGCGAAGAAACCAGAGGCGCAGAGCAAGGCGCAAATGCAGGCGGAACAAGACCAAAGAAACCACAATGGCGCAGACGATAATGGAGAAGGATAATACTGTGGTTAACTTGTCAACAGTGGCACTATCTAAAGCAGCGACACAGTTGCTAGCCCTTGGACTATCTTTTTGCCCTGAGAGCAATTTTAATTACGGACGCACAAGAATCGATATATATAAATATATACGAAAATTAAAACTAAGGAAATTCTTCACGATCATAGAGGGCAATAAACAACAAGGAGAAGTTGTAAATCAAGAAAATAATGATACTACGACAAATGTAAACCTCCAAGTATCTGATGCACAGACATTGCTGACTCTATATGAATTAAATGATGAAACTAACTGAGAACAAAGAGAGCCAGTAGAACCAAGATCTACACAAGACAGATTATCAGCCCTGAACTTGACTCACCCCAGTGCGGGCAGTAGCCCTTTCAAGGCTAAATCTACATTCTATCCCATGATGCCGAAGGATGCGATAGACATTTTTCATGATAGACTAATGGAGGATGTTAAAGAACTATACAGCAGAACCATGCAATGCAAAAAAAGACTGAAATACAGAAATCAGCAATATGAAAACTTGATTAAAAAATTGAAGAATAATCAAGAAATTGTAATAAATAAATCCGACAAAGGAGGAAATGTTGTTATCTGGCCCCGTAAGGAATATATTCAAGAAGCACAAAAACAACTGAGTGACATTGAATGCTATGAAAAAAGTAATATGACTGAGTATAAAAAAGCAATTGAAAATTTAAAAAAAGATCTATACTCTTGGAAAAGGCAAGGACTAATTTCTACTCAAGAACATAAGTTTTTACAAAATGATTTCCCAGTGAATCCAACATTATATCTCATTCCAAAAATACATAAAGAAATAATCCCAACACCAGGCAGACCAATAATATCTGCCATTGGAGGAGTGAGTGAACATGTAAGCCAATATGTGGATTTTTTCTACAGAATTATGTGCGAGGACTCCCTTCATACATAAGAGATACGAGTGATTTTTTAAATAAGACTCAGCACATAAAATGGAATGACGATATGCTTTTAATAACATTGGACATAGAATCGCTCTATACGAGCATTGATCACCAGGTGGGACTAAGTGCGATCAAGCATTATCTTGACACAAGACCTTTGACATTCCATAGCCACAATTTAATGCTGCTTGAACTGGTAAAATGGTGCCTATTCAACAATTTCTTTATGTTCGGTAAAGATCTGTATTTGCAGAAACGTGGAGTAGCTATGGGGGCCTGCTTCTCCCCCAGCTATGCGTGCTTGCACGTAGGCTGGTGGGAGGAGCAGGTCCTAAAAGGAACATATGCTAGAACTTTCACCACTCATGTATTATATTGGCTACGATTCATAGACGATGTATTTCTAGTATGGAAAGGGAATCGTCAAAGTGCTGAGGCTTTTATTTCAGAACTTAACACCAATGGTATAAACCTCAAATTCACATCAAATATTAGCCAGCAAAGCGTAGCCTTCCTTGACACTACAATATATGTGATGGGTGATAAGCTTGAATCTACTCTACACAGGAAACCTACTGCTGGTAACGCTACCTTACATGCAAGGAGTTCACATCCAAATCACTTGATTAGGAGCATCCCCTATGGGGAACTCCTTAGACTAAAAAGAATCTGTAGCACTAGGGATGAGTTGGAAAAATGTACACAAGAAACACTATTGAGGTTTAGAAAACGAGGATATAGTGAGGCTATTCTCAAAGAAGCATGTGAGAAAACAGATTTGATAACTAGGGATTCCGCACTAACTAGCAGAAAAAACAAGCATATCCCAGATCTAGAGTCTACTATTACAGATAATGACAAAGAAAGTGCAGCCCCACGTTTAATTACTACTTACAGTAGACAACAACGGCAATTGAATGCCATTATAAATAAAAACTGGCCTATTCTGTTAACTGACGCAGTACTTGCCCCTAGATTAACTACCAAACCAACAGTGACGTTTAGACGAGCAGTGTCCATGAGGTCACAACTGGTTAAAAATAGCCCAGAAGTAACGGTGGGGGCAACTTGGCTCCAACCAAAACTTGTTTTTTTCAAATGTACATCATGTCGTGCCTGCAAGTTTGGTACTAATAAGACCCACTATGTAACTCCGTTTAGCCCTACCAGTATACCCATCAAGGGCCATTATTCATGCTGCACCGAATATGCGGTGTATGTTCTTACATGCACGTGCGGTCTGAATTATATAGGCAGTACCAAATTGCAGGTACATGTACGTATACTCCAACATTTGAGGGCAATTGTAAACAATGACAGTACTTACCCAGTAGCACGTCACTTTAAGAAGGAACATGACAACAATATTGAATGCTTATCATATTATGTGATAAATGCTATTCCTAAACTACGATGAGGGGGTAATAGAGAGCGCATGCTGAGACAATTGGAAACTCGCATGATCATAGAATTTGACAGTAAGGCCCCAAGAGGACTCAGCAACACGGAAGACCTGCACAATTTCTTATAATAAGTTCAATTGGGGGTAACTGGGAGCATCTCAAAATATTCAGTATAGCTAAGACATGATAAGATATGTGATCAGCAGCCGTCTTAGAAATGATTTACATTTTGGAAAAAGTAAAAAGGGAAAAAAACTTTTAATATAAGAAAATACATAATATGTTACGAACATAAAAATCCCCATAAAAATGATCGTATAGATGTGTGTTTTATATATTAGCAATTTTTTGCACTTACTAAGTACTGTACAGCACTATGCACTTTATTTAGCACTTTTTGCACATAACGAAATATTGCAGCACTATGCACTTTAGTAGGTTGTAGAGAGAAAAGACATCGTATGCGTTCAAGGAGACTATTGAGTCTATGAGGATTGGGGAACCTGGGATACATGTCTAACAAATGATTAGTGACGTAACACTTTTGGAAAATGAGAGAATATTGACCAGTATCATTAAGTATTCAATCTTGCATTAATGCAGATATAATAAAAGAATATAGGGATAATTTTAAAGTGCATTTTAAGAGACAATTCATGTATAAAAAAGAAAGAAATGTTTTTAGATTACCGTTTTATAAGATATATTTATATAATTATATTTATATGCTTATTTATCTATTTATTCATATATAGTATAGAGTCATTGGACTTGTGATGGTAATTTATAATGAACATGATGATTAAATGCACTTTATGGTCTTATTTTTGAATTTGTAATTAGACATGTTTCTAGTTTGTAAATTAAGATATTCATGAAGCATAAATTAATTTGTGGGTTGCAATTTTAATTATGAAAAACAAGATGTAGTATTGTTTTTTCAATAACATTGCGTATAAACCTGTCCATAGTCTTTTTTCCATGCTTGGGGACACGTGACACAGTTGAGAGAGAGAAAAAAAATATAAAAATGACTCGCCGCTTAACAGTCTTTATGTGATCAAGGCCGGTTTCTCCGGCCGAAACGCGTCATGACATTAATGAGAGTGAAGTAATAAAAGACTATTCGCACAAGCAATAAGGAGTTCGTGCATTCCTTATCGCCGTATTGTCGAATGGAGGTTAAGGACTGATCGTTGGTGAAATATATATATATATATATATATATGGTTCCTTTTTGTGTTTTTTTCCAGAATACAGTCAACAGATGATACTGGGCACTCTCGGGCTCTTCAATTCAGTAATTTTATTATTTCATATTGTGCAACCAAAAATACAGCTGACAAACACGTTTCGGCCTCCTGGCCTTCGACATTGACGAATTATGCAAATGTTATCGCCGGACAAATGTCCCACATAACGTTATGAAGCCTCACAATCTATGCTGGCCAACTAGACATTTTCACATAATAAAGCCCTGCATGGGCTACCACTCCCTCGTTAAACTCACCAACGACTCTGCACCAAGACTTTCCTCGCCGTAGCCGCCGGATAGTACACAAAGTTGCCTCTGAAAGGCGTCAGTTCAATAACCAACTCTCTATGAGTTTGTATACCTCATGACTTCTCCATATATTTATAATGTTATCCTTGCCATTTATAAGTAGGTTGATATATAGACATATAGACACATATAAGTTGATGAGTGTATGCTTATGGGTTTATTTTCTATGGTAACATACCTGTTACAATGTGTAAATATGATTTAGGAAATGTATAAGTGCTTAATCGTTGAAATATTGGGGAGGGGGCGTTTACAACTCAGCCCATACCTCTACTCTCTGACTCATCCCAAAGCTCTCATACTACAAAGGACTCTAACATAACCCTTTCCAAACTCTTCCCTTCTTTATAACAATCTGTCCCGAATAACCCTTTCCAAACTCATCCCTCCTTTATTCTTTTCATCAACTAACAGGCACACACATCCACCACTCCCAATAACAATTTACATTTCCCTCTACTAATCCATAAAAAAACCAATCTATCCCTTCTAAAATATACACTTAAGGCATGAAATCTCAATGAACAATTATATTATTTAATTTCATTTCATTTCGGGGTCTTGTAGAGCGCACAGCTACCCAAACACGGGCTTCCCGGCACTAACAGGGGACCTGAGAGATGACAAACTGAATCAAGAGAACAAGTACGTTTTCAACTGCTTCCTGAAGCTGTGCAGATTATTATTAGATCTTAAGCTTAACGGACGTGAGTTCCAGAGCCTGGGTGCCAGGTAGGCAAAGGAGAGACCTCTGCTTCTAGCTCTTTTTATTCTAGGTATTGCCAGAAGAAATTGATTGTTTGATCCTAAGTATCATGCATTATGGTGAGGGACAATGAATTGCTTCAAAATGTGTGGCCTCTGAGCATGCTTTACTTTGTGAACTATACTAAGTGACTTGAACTCAATTCTCTTCCTTATAAGCAACCAATGAAGGCTCGCCAGCGCCGGTCGTGCCGAATATGATTTAGGAACATTCAGCAGGACTCTGGCTGCGGCATTTTGTATAACCTGTAACATTTTGGTGACATGCATAGGGCTCCCAAGATAGAGAGAATTACCGTAGTCTAGACGAGACAGGATAAGTCCTTGAATCACTATTCTATGGATATCAATGGGAAGCCATTTGATTGTCTTCCTGAGGGCTCTTAAGAGACCGAATAATGATCCCGCCAATATCTTGGTCTGTGCAGCCATGGTGAGGTACTTATCAAAAAATACTCCGAGACTTTTGACCTCATTTTATGGAGTAGGACGGTCGCCCATGCATAAAGGCCATGAAAAATTATCCCAAAGAGAGGGATTATTTCCGACCAACATGACCTCTGTCTTGTTACCATTCAATTTAAGGCGACTGTTTTACATCAACGAATGTACCTGCTTCATGCATTCCTTCAACTTAGCCCTAGTTTGTCTGATATTGGAGGCAAGGGAGATGACAATCTGAGTTTTGTCTGCATATGAGACCATCGCAAATCCTGCTGAACAGATGATGTTGGCTAAGGGGTGCATATGTACTTTAAAGAGAGTGGGGCTCAAAGACGAGCCCTGGGGAACTCCGCATTTAAGCTGATGTACTTCAGATGGGCTATGTAACTCCCTGACCTGGAAACTTCTATTTTCCAAAAAGGAAGCTAACCAGTTCAATGCTTATCCTTGATTCATAGCATCTCCAGTCTACTTTTCAGAACTGAATGGGAAACAGTGTCAAAGGCTGCGCTCAAATCCAAAAGGATGAGTGGAGCTGAATCCCCTTGGTCCACTATTCTCCTGAGATCTTCAGGGGCTGTCTCTGTCCTGTATCCTGTTTTAAATCCCATTTGGGATGGATGTAGCAGATCATGAGATTCCAGGAAGTTGGTTAACTGGCTATTGACCACCTTCTCTACAATCTTACTTACACCAGTAAGCCAAGAAATAGGTCTATAATTCTCTGTCTTGTTGGGATCAAATGACCACATGCTTCCAACGTTCGGGAACCCGGCTCTTTTCTAAGGAGAGATTATATAGATTTGTTAAGACTGATAAAATATCACCTCCTTTCAATAGGATGTCAATAGGGGCAGGGTCTAGTGGGGAACCTGACTTGACTGTCTTTGCTATTTCCTCAATCACGTAATTTTTTAGTTGGGGAAACATAAACAAGGTAGGAGAGTCTGAGCTGACTGTCTTATAGCCTTCTTTAGTATTTTGGAACATCTCCTAATCTGTGTCATTCCCAAAAGAGTCAATTATAAGACTGACTTTTCTGACAAAATAGCAGGCAAGCTCTTCACATCGTTCTCTGGAGGGAGGGGGAACTGCCCCTGTGATTTTAGGTTTCAGGAAGGAATTCACTATGCTGTAGATTTCCCTAGAGGCCTGAGGGGACCGTGTAATTCTGTCAGCAATGTCTTTTAACATATTTAACAATTTCCATTACTAATACCCAAGAAGATGAAAAAAACACAAAAAAAATCATTTTACTAATCTACTAACTACAAAACTTTAACTGGATTCCTAAGTGGCATGCTACTCACCGAAAAGTGCATCAACGCCTGGTCAGAGGTAGCAAGAGCCATAAAAATACAATGTACAATGACAATTCACAGTCGCTTCCCAGTTCACTCCCCTACAGTGACCACACTAACCAAACTCTGCCCAGAGAGCCACTCAGCTAGAGGCATGAGCCAAAGTGAGAGGGCAAAGTAACCCTCACAATTGGTGAAAGGTTGCGGGTGTAAATTGGTGAAGGTATTAATCTATCAGCCAGCTTGCAATGACCTCCCTTGGAAGGCTAGTCGGTCATCAATGTTAGCACCTTCATCACATTCATACCGTGACATCTTTGATGAGGGGATTCCCCTCTTAATCCACGTGGGTTTGAAGACAGTGGTATAGTTGTTATTGTAGCTCACTGTGCTTTGCTAGTCATGGAGCCAGCCAAAGCACTTGGCCAAAACGCTGCAAGAATTGGCATGTGGAGGCACAGTGCGGTGACTCTCTGACTGTACGGTCTGACCTGGGGGGCTGGAACACAGCCAGCAGGAGTCACTGGGCAGGCATACTTCTTTGCGAGTTTCTCTCCAGTGCAAAATAGATGGTTAATAAGGTACACATCTTTGAAACACTGTGGGCTGAATGATGAAACGTGAGGGACATCGCATCAAGCCAAAACCTAAAATGAGCTCACACACAAAAGCACAAATATCTAAACGTGGATGACCGTAAGCTGTTGTTTCTTGTATGTTAGGTATTTTTTTGAGATGAGCTCTGGCAACAGGTAAGGTTGTGTGTAGCCAGACCTAACATCGAAGGTGCGCTGATGCGCCTTTTGTTCATTGGACATTATTTGACTGTTGTGGACACAGCAGTTCAACACAAAGTGCTTCTGTAGGGCCTAACCTCAGCGATCCGTTTAGCCTCTGCTCTCAATCAAAGAGATCACATTACAGAGGCTGAAAAATCAATTTCAAAATGATGCATCTGGTCTTTATATACCCAACACTGATCAGCTCCATCTTACTGGTGCTTTAAATTAAGTGCATAGTGGTTGTCCATCGCAAGGGTTTGTGGAACTTTTCTAAACTCTGCCCAAAAATGAATCAGAGGCATAAAGCCCCCCCACCCATTCCAGCCCTTCGAATGGACTCCCATACGCTGTCTTCAGGAGTCTTGATCTGATAAGCAGACGGGGTCTCATTTATGAGAAGTGTCACATCGCTGCGTGAAAGCAGCGATGCAACACTTCTCAGTGCGCCCTCCTTGTAGCATGATGGATGCGTCATATTTACTGTATGGCGCATTATGTCGCAAGGAATGACAGATACGTTGGTATTACAGACGTATCTGTCAGCGCAAAAGTGGCGCATTGCTGGGGTGTGTCTGAAAACAGACGCAACTCCAGCAATGTGTCCTTTCACATGGGGCAAGCCCCATGTGAAAGGGCCTTCGTCACCCTTACGCCTGCCATGAGACAGGCGTAAGGTTTTCACGCATTGGTGTCCTAGAAGTGGCGCAGTGAAATCTTATAGATTTCACTGCACCACTCCTACAGCTCTTTCTTGCGGGGAACGCCCATCCTGCATACATTATACCTGACACAGGTATAATGTAGCGCAGGAGTTTACAAAGTGGCGCATGTGCCTAGATGCGTCACTTCGTAAATATGTCGCAACATGGCGCATTATTTACACCGACCCAGCGTCACAAAAAGTGACGCAACGGCGGTGCAAAAGTGATGCAGGGGCTCATAAATAAGGCCCCCACTGTCTAACAAGAAGATACGCAGTCACGTATTTAAATTAATTTGCTCACTTAAGGTTCAGGTTTTACCATCCCATTCACATTTTTAGTTGTCAGGTGGTAAAACCTATCATCCTATTCCATCGAATGTAATTCGTGCCAGGCCACATTGCACTAGCATGTGTATTGCACTGGGCATGTTACCATATGACATTATGGACTTGTAGTAAAGTTATGTTTCATCAGCATTTTACAGCTTCTTTTGGAATGTTTTGATGGTCATGGCTACATGTACCTTTCAAAGAACTTACATTTCATTATAGTAATTCATTGTTTAACTACATTTAGACAATGATACGGCCATCAAGGCAGAACAGTAATTATATGCAGATCAGTCAATTCCTAAAAACACGTCTTCTAATGAACTTCCCACCCCCTTCGAGCTGTCCCTTTCATCTTTGGGCAGTGTTTTAGGTGCTATGAGTAAGAGGCTTGCACTGCTGCTGCCTGTGTTCTGAATCGTTCACTGCTGTTGCCTCTAGTGCTTCTGGTCTGCTTGTAAGAGTTGCTTGACTTACTGCTACCCTTTCCCCCTAGTTCACACTATACAAATACTAAAAATACATATATACCCAAGCTGTGCCCGTGTGTTAAAGAAGCCTACACAGCTTCTGCATGTGCCTGTTCAGTGTGTGCGAGAGGTACTTGCAGTGATGATGCCTATGCTGTACCTCTTCAGTGCGTTAGTGAGGTACTTGCAGTGATGATGCCTATGCTGTACCTCTCCATTGCGTTAGAGAGGTACTTGCAGTGATGCTACCTATGCTGTGCCTTTTTGGTGCATGCGAGAGGATCTTGCAGTGATGCTACCTATACTGTGCCTCTTCAGTGCGTGAGAGAGGTACTTGCAGTGATGAAGCCTATGCTGTACCTCTTCAGTGCATGAGAAAGGTACTTGCAGTATTGAGGCCTATGCTGTACCACTTCAGTGCCTGAGAGAGGTACTTGCAGTGATGATGCCTATGCTGTACCTCTCCAGTGCGTTAGAGAAGTACTTGCAGTGATGATGCCTATGCTGTACCTCTTCAGTGCGTGAGAGAGGTACTTGCAGTGATGATGCCTATGCTGTACCTCTCCAGTGCGTTAGAGAAGTACTTGCAGTGATGATGCCTATGCAGTACCTCTTCAGTGTGTTAGAGATGTACTTGCAGTGATGCTGTGCCTTTTTGGTGCATGCGAGAGGTACTTGCAGTGATGCTAACTATGCTGTGTCTCTTCAGTGCATGAGAGAGCTACTTGCAGTGATGATGCCTATGTGCTGTACCTCTTCAGTGCATTAGAGATGTGCTTGCAGTGATGATGCCTATGCTGAACCTCTTCAGTGTGTGAGAGAGGTACTTGCAGTGATGATGCCTATGCTGTACCTCTCCAGTGCGTTAGAGAGGTACTTGCAGTGATGCTACCTATGCTGTGCCTTTTTGGTGCATGTGAGAGGTACTTGCAGTGATGCTACCTATGTTGTGCCTCTTCAGTGCATGAGAGAGGTACTTGCAGTGATGATACCTATGCTGTACCTCTTCAGTGCGTTAGAGAAGTACTTGCAGTGATGATGCCTATGCTGTACCTCTTCAGTGCGTGAGAGAGGTACTTGCAGTGATGATGCCTATGATGTACCTCTCCAGTGCGTTAGAGAAGTACTTGCAGTGATGATGCCTATGCTGTACCTCTTCAGTGTGTTAGAGAGGTACTTGCAGTGATGCTGTGCCTTTTTGGTGCATGCGAGAGGTACTTGCAGTGATGCTAACTATGCTGTGCCTCTTCAGTGCGTGAGAGAGGTACTTGCAGTGATGATGCCTATGTGCTGTACCTCTTCAGTGCATTAGAGATGTACTTGCAGTGATGATGCCTATGCTGTACCTCTTCAGTGTGTGAGAGAGGTACTTGCAGTGATGATGCCTATGCTGTACCTCTCCATTGCGTTAGAGAGGTACTTGCAGTGATGCTACCTATGCTGTGCCTTTTTGGTGCATGCGAGAGGTACTTGCAGTGATGCTACCTATGCTGTGCCTCTTCAGTGCGTGAGAGAGGTACTGGCAGTGATGATGCCTTTGCTGTACCTCTTCAGTGCATGAGAGAGGTACTTGCAGTACTGATGCCTATGCTGTACCTCTTCAGTGTCTGAGAGAGGTACTTGCAGTGATGATGCCTATGCTGTACCTCTCCAGTGCGTTAGAGAAGTACTTGCAGTGATGATGCCTATGCTGTACCTTTTTGGTGCGTGAGAGGTACTTGCAGTGATGCTGCCTATGCTGTGCCAGTTCTATGCGTGAGAGAAGAACTTGCAGTGATGATGCCGATGCCGTACCTCTTCAGTGCGTTAGAGAGGTACTTGCAGTGATGATGCATATGCTGTACCTCTCCAGTGCGTTAGGGAAGTACTTGCAGTGATGATGCCCATGCTGTACCTTTTTGGTGCGTGAGAGGTACTTGCAGTGATGCTGCCTATGCTGTGCCCGTTCTATGTGTGAGAGAGGTACTTGCAGTGATGATGCCTATGCTGTACCTCTTCAGTGCGTGAGAGAGGTACTTGCAGTGATGATGCCTATGCTGTGCCTGTTCTGTGCGTGAGGGAAGATTGAATTTTCTGCTAGTACTGTATAGTGTAATGTGCGCAATGCATAATTTACACTAATAAAAACGATGATCAGAGAAATGTTCTCCTTAATTCTTAAAATCCTAAACAATCCAACCTAAAATGTGGAGATGTCTCAGTCTGAATCAAGCCATAGGAAGATCAGTCAGATTTTGTGACTTTGTTCTTTTACTTCACCCAGCGGTTTTGCAAGCTATAGACATCGGAATATATTCTGATTGTCCCACTCTCCAGCCATGTGCGACTGCAGAAGATTCCAATAATATTACTTACCGCTGGCATCTTAAAAGTGATATAGTATTTATGTGGTTTTGAATCCGTAATTCCCAGACTGGTTGATAAACACAAGTACAACCTGTCTCATGCACTCGCCCCTGCTGATACCAGGACTGAGAATTGAAATGGATCCAGGCCTGAATTGCTGTGGGAATGGGAAATTACAAAGAGAAACAAATGTATACTAATATTCAATGTAATACAACTCATTTTCAGATTTATGTATAGGTGATCTGTGAGCATGTGTGGGGTACTGATAACCATATAAATCGAGTACCCGCTTAAACCTTCCCGTCCCCCCATGACTGTTTCACACACTACAACGTGCTGGCGGCTAACACCATTTTGTGAAGTCATAAGATCATAGACCTTGTTAAAGGCAGCATTTATGAACAATTGATGCATTCACTCTGCGGGACCAATGCTGCATGTTAGTAGGCTGATTGATGCGTTCACTCTGTTGGACCAATGCTGCACATTGCTAGGCTGATTGATGCGTTCACTCTGTGGGACCAATGCTGCACGTTGCTAGGCTGATTGATGCGTTCACTCTTTGGGACCAATGCTGCACGTTGCTAGGCTGATTGATGCATTCACTCTGCAGGGCCAATGCTGCTCGTTGCTAGGCTGATTGATGCGTTCACTCTGTGGGACCAATGCTACACGTTGCTAGGCTGATTGATGCGTTCACTCTGTGGGACCAATGCTGCATGTTACTAGGCTGATTGATGCGTTCACTATGTGGGACCAATGCTGCACGTTACTAGGCTGATTCATGCGTTCACTCTGTGGGACCAATGCTGCACGTTGCTAGGCTGATTGATGTGTTCACTCTGTGGGACCAATGCTACACGTTGCTAGACTGATTGATGCGTTCACTCTGCAGGACCAGTGCTGCACGTTGCTAGGCTGATTGATGCGTTCACTCTGCGGGACCAATGCTGCATGTTGCTAGACTGATTGATGCGTTCACTCTGCAGGACCAGTGCTGCATGTTGCTAGGCTGATTGATGCGTTCACTCTGCGGGACCAATGATGCACATGCTAGGTTGATTGATGCATTCACTCTGAGGGACCAATGCTGCACGTTATTAGGTTGACTGAGGCATGCACTCTGTGGACCACTAATACTCGTTACTGGGCCAGTTGATGCATGCACGGTGCCTGTTAATCAGTTTACTGATTATTGCGCTCTTGCATAAGCCAGAGTAATTGCTACATCTGTCTTTGCATAGTTTACAGAAAACACCCAAAAGAAGCAAAACCTATTGGCTTTAGGCCAGAGCTATGTCCCTTAAACTGGCATTTTAAACATGCAGGATGATAGATCTCACTAATGTGTTTACACACATTATATTATTCATTTTTTGCATAGCACTGTATTGCCAGTTCTGGGGCCTTTAGTTTTAAATAGGTGAGGATCCTTATATGTTGCTGTTTGTCCCTAATTTGTTTTGTGATAATGCACACAAATTGAATTTCTGCAGCACAGGGATTGGATGGGAGTCTGTCCCAGGGACTGCTGGGACCAGGACTTGGAGAGGTAGCACGACCTGATGCAGGAGGTGGCCGGCGGGTAAAGGTAAGTTTTTTCAATTAAAAATATTATTTCTAGACCCCCCTGTGCAGCCCCTCCCCCGTGTTCCTCCTCCCGCGTTCTCTCCACTCGCTCACCACCCTTTGTTTGTGGCAGCCGCCACTGGGTGCAAAGGTTTGGAGGTAGCGAGTTTCAAATTCTAGTCGCATTACCTGAAAAAGATTGCAGTACAAGACTTTCCCTTTTGAAAGTTGGAGGTACGAGCGGCAGGTTCTTAGCATTTCATGAAGGTCTACAGACACCTGATTTCTCGAGTGTGTTTGCTAGGTAGCAAGGGGCGGAAGTGTGAATGGCTCCATGAGTGATACAAGCAGTTTTATATATGGTCCTAGCTTTAATAGGAAGTCAGAGAAGAGTTATCAGCATAGGTGTGATATGGTCATTACTTTTGGCCCCATAGACAAAACACGCAGCAGAGTGGAGGATGGATTTTAAAGGAGATAGGTGGGTGTTAGGGAGGCCTGCAACGAGAGAATTACAGTAGTCCAGTCTGGAGAGAACCAAAGATTGGACAAGAGTTTTCAGGTCTTGCTCAGGAATGTAACATCGGATCCCCAGAGAAGGTGAAGTTGGAATCATGCATTCTTGGCCATGGTGTTGATGTGGGATTGAAGGTTAAGTCTTTTGTCCAGGATGACACTTAGGGATTTGGCACTATCAATGATGGTAGGTTTATTGTTAAGAATGTTTGGATTATTCATACATGATTAAACAGGAGGTGGAGAGTTTCAGTTAGAGATCAGAAGGAATTTGTTTTTGGAGGGATTCAGTTTTAGGTGATGAGGCGTCATCCATTCTTGGATGGAGCTGAGGGTGGTTGGCGAGAAGTGAGATGTCGTGGCGAAGGATATCTTGAGGTAGAGTTGGGTGTCATTAGCATAGAGATGATAACGGATCCCAGCCTCTTTTAGTAGGGCTGCTAGTGGTTCAATGTAAAGATTAAATAGTGTCCGAGCAAGGATAGAGCCTTGAAGGACACATTGTTCCACAGTCTTTGGAGTTGAGAGACAGATTTCAATTTTAGTCATCTGCGATCTCCCCGAGAGATAAGATTCAAACTACTTAAGTACTACACCTTTAATTCCCATTCTTTGTTTTCGTCTGTTAAGAAGCGTGTGATGGTTTATAGTATCAAAGGCTGCAGTAAGGTCAAGAAGGATCAGGAGGCAGGAGTGGCCTGAGTCTAGGACTGGAAGGGCATCGTCGATAACCTGTATTCGTGCTGTATTCGTGCTGTAGCCTTGACTGATGCCGGATTGAAATTCGTCTAGAAAATTGTTGTCCTTGATGTGTTGGGTGAGCTGCTCTGCTATATATCTTTCAGTGATTTTGGTGAGGAAAGGGAGGTTGGTGAAAGGGCGGAAGTTGTTAAGGTCATTCACATCAGCGGAGGGTTTCTTTAGTAGTATGGGTCACCTGGCCAGTTTTGAGAGCATCAGGAAAGGATCGTTGGCTGACAAAGAGGTTAGTCAGATTTGTCCATTAGGGGAGCATGTGGGTGTAGAGGTCTATTGCAACATCACTTGGGATAGAGTCTAGAGAAAGGTTTGCAGGTTTGGTTTTCAAGATGTTCTAGAGGAGGGCATCCTCAGTGATGAGGTCTAAACTGTGCCAGGAGTCATTGGATGTGCATGCCTCATGTGAGGTTGCATATGTATCATGATCAAGGAGCATTTTTTGTACAAATTATTCTGCTTTCTTGGGTGGGTCATCAAATTTGATGGTTGAAGATAGGGGGGGTATCTGGTGGTTTTGATTAGGTCAAAGAGTTTCTTTGGTCTGTTCTTGGCAGAGTCGGGGAGGGTTCTAAATGATATATTTGTGATAACGCAAACTTGCGTGTCGGTGATATGAGAGAATATTGACAGAGGGTGACTGTATCCATTTTTTCTCCAGGATTCTTAGATCTTTCTTTTTGTCATATTGAACCACGGGGCAGAGGGTGTGGGCCTTTTCTTCTTACTTTGTAGTGGAGCAACATTGTCTATCGAGACAGATAAACAAGTGAAACAGTGAGTAGGCAAGTCATTGACATCAGAGTTGGGGGTGATATCTGGTAGAACCATCTTAGCAGTGTTGCTGAGTGTTGAGGTCGATGTTCTTTGTGTTGCGAAACCAGGCAGTTGCCCTTCTTGCTTGGCCCAGTATTACAACATGAGATAGGTGAAGTGAGAAAAGGAGGAGGATGTGGTCGGACCAGTCTATGGGTAAAGGATCATCTACTGTGAGCAGGTCATCTTTGGAAATAATAAGGCCAAACGTTGAGCTCCCGGAGTGTGTTGGTTTAGAGTTGTGTTGTACAATTTCATTTCCAAGTTGCCCCAGTGAAGATTAAAGTCCCCAAGTAAGATCAGTTTATCACTTTGTGAAGATTGATTGCTTGCAAAGTCAATGAATTCCTCAGTAAGGGTGGAGTTGTCACCTGGTGGGTGGTAAATGATGTAAATCCTGATAGGGGACTTGTGCTGCACATGAAGTTCCAGAGTAAGGCATTTGAGTATAGAGAAAGACCTACTGGGTAGTTCCTTGCATTGAAGGGAGTTTCTGAAGACGGCAGCGACGTCTCCCCCGACTCTACATAGCCTATCATTCCTGATAATGGAGTAGTTAAGGAGGAGCAGAAGATCGAGAATTGTGTGAGAAATGTCATTGAACCAGGTCTTAGTGAGAATGAGTATGCCAAGATTGTAGTGAGTGAGGCTATCTGAAATTTCCAGCTTGTATTTTGTGGCAGATCTGCAGTTCTGAAGCATACAACACAGCTCTGAGGTGACTGTTTTGGTGGAGGGGGTGTCATGGCTTTTAATGATGATAGGAATGATGTTCCTATTGGTGGGTGCCTGGGATGTAAGTGGCTGGCGTTTTGCTCAGACCAGGGAGATGGTGGGTATAGTGCATTGTTTTGAGTTGTCTGAAAAGGAGATGGTGGGGGAAGCAGAGGTATTATAACTGGCAAGTAAATTAGTAATTTCAGTTTGGGCGTGAGAAAAGAGTAGTCCTTGGGATTAAGTGTTTGGGGTATTGTGTTCCAGCCAAGGGGAGTAAGGAGTCAAATACAGTGGACATTTTGGAGCTTAAGGGGGAGATAGTGACTTCAAGCTGGGAGATTGTGAAGTTGACGTGGCCTAATTGTTTTTGAGGGTGTGCAGAGCTATGCAGGGAATGTTATGATGCTCGGTAGGGGCAGCAGGTTCTGAGAAGAGTTCTTCTTGAAGGGCAGAGTGGGGAGATAAGGTGATGAGGGGTAATAGATTGTGGGGTGCAGGAAGCACAGTGGTGTTGGTTGGAAATAAGTGTGAGTGCTGCTGTGGTGTAAATAAAATTCTCAGGGTATGCATCACAAGAAACAGACGTATTGTGTAGCGGTTTGGGTGGAATGGGTGGTAGCTTTTGTGGGACCGAGGCATGTGGCCCAGAGGGGTCGAGATGGGGGGCAAAATGTCTGAGAAGTTGGAAGTGAAGAGAGGGTAGTAGGGTGGCAGGACATGAGCTTCATTGCATGAGTGTGTGGGGACCGGAGACATAGACAGTGTGAAAAATTGTCCAGGAGGATAGATGGAGAGTGTGGATAGTTCTTCTTGATTAGAGAAAAGGGGAGAGGTAGAGGTTAGCATGGGGAAACATCGGGCCGAGTGGCTGTACAAGAATGAAGATGGGGAGTGGAGTATGGGGAATGGGATAGACTCAGGGTAAGAGGGGGGTGCAGGGGAAGGTAGGTAGGGTGGATAAGGAGGAAGATTGTATGGATGAGAAGGTAATATGTGAGCTGAGTAGTCTGATTGTTTGTAGTATGGTCTGATTAAGGGGGTAGTTATCCCAGTTGGGGGGCATTTCTTTGAAGTCCCAGGATGGTGCATGGGGGGAGATGAGAATACTGGCCGATGGTTGGGAAGGAATGTGAGGGTAAAATCCTGGCTGGAGAGATTGGGAGGAGAGGAGGCAAGGGGGATAGAAGTGAGCGGGTGGCCCAGAGGGGAATCCTGTACCTTCGGTGGGGATCGGCATTTTGGTGCTCAGGTCGGTTGGGAATGGGGAGTATGTAGTGAGGGTGGAGTCCGTTGGTGAGTCAGGAGGGGTCAGAGTGTCAGGGGGAGTGAGCAGGGATGGAAATAGTTGGTCAAATAGAGAGAGACAGGTGTCTTTAGCTTGAATCATGACCTTACTGTTGTTGTATAAGGAGATAGTGATTGATCCATTGAAGCAGGCTGAAGGAGAGACTTTTATCTGGCAGCCGTGTGGGATTCTGGAGGAGGATGTCATGTTAAGCGAGTTGTGGAAGATGGCAGTCCAAGGTGAGATGTTGTGGGTGAAGAAAATTAGATCAATTTTGAGCCTTTTGTTCAGGACGCTGTGGTGCTGATCGATGAAAAGGGTGTAAGGAAATTGTATAAAGGTGTTGTTTTTGAACTTTTTTCCGAGGCTTTGGTAACGTTGGGTGGGTAAATAATCTTGTAATAGTTGGCTAAAGATTGTACCTGCTTGTTTGACATTGTTGCAAAGTAGTGGGGGGGTGGTGGTAGGGGTGAAGGTGGGAGAGTGCCACAAAGGCAGTGGCAGTGTGGAGAAGTAAAAGGAAGCAAAGACGCAAAATTCAGGGGTGCCCAGATGGGACAGGTAAAAGTAGAGGACAGTAAGCAAAACTGTTCTCTAGTTGAGGCTTTGGGGCTTGGCTCCAGACCACTTTGGAGACAGACAACACATTTATCTAGACTCTATTCCAAAGCACTATGTCCTGACCTGAATTAAGTTCTCTTTCCACCAGTCCTATAGCTTTGTCTAAGTTCAAATTGACTCTAATCCTACTTCATTGTCTATGATCTGTTGCGGATACTGTAGCCACCAGACGTATTTCCTTGTCTATGCCAACATGGAATTGTTGGAGGGGGATAAGAACAACAAACAATATGGCTCCCTTGACTACCAAAACTCTCCAGCTCCACGCCTCTTATAGGTAGGTGGAAGGTGAAGGGGGTAAAAGTCACTAGTAGAGGGGGCAGCAGCATACCCTTTCAAGCCTGTCCTCAGTGCAGAAAGCCAAAAGATGTCCTGATATAAGTTCTCAGCCACTGAAAGTCAGGGCTGGCAGGTTGTATGCCACTGAAAGTCAGGGCTAATGAGTTCCAGGGTCCTACTCCCCAGCAAGGTCCCAGTGGGCAGGGATGGCTGGGTTGGGATTGGGTTAAAAAGCAAAGTGAGACTCGCCCCTGGAAGGTGTGTCTCTCCATTGGTCCAAGAACTGGAGAGTCCTACATTTGGCAGAAGGAAGCGAACTGTCTTCCCATCTCCTGGCAGGCAGCCTGGAGCATGGGTGGGGACAAGGAGTGTTACTGAAGTGCTTTGTCCTCTGGGTAAGGTATGGTCCAAAGCACACAGATTCAGACATGAAAGTCAGTATTTAAGTTGCTGTCATGCTGGTTGTAGAGGTGTAGATGAATTAGATGTCTCCTGCCCTTTAGAGGAGTCTAAGGTCAGTCGCCAGCTTGTGGTCAGGCATAGTATAGGGGCAATAATAACCAGCAGATCAGGTTGGTTTGTGGATACTCATTTGAGTGACGTCGTTATGTGGGCTGTGGAGACATCTTGTAGGTGCCCAGAAGGAGTTCCTCGTATTACACCAAGACGGCGCACATCAGAGTCTTGTTTTATTTCGTTTTTAAGGATGCATCGCCATTTTGAGGTCAGGCGCTTCAGATCAGTGTTGGCAAATTGGTAAGAGAGTCATCAGATGTGCCGTGATGGGGACTGGATGCGATTGGCGACTAGAAGTTTACAAAACGATTGGGCTGCAGAGTTGACTCCCTGGTAACCAGCTAGTGTGCCCCGCTTCTCACTGTGCTGGGTGCACGCTGTAGTCCCATAAGGTGGGTGCCCTGTTAGAGGCTCTTGCAGCGGCAGCTCTCCCCTCACCCATGCACCGGCAGCATGGGCAGACTAGGATCTGCTGCCCCTTACTTCCCTTCCCGTGGACCAGGGCACATGCCATGCCAGCTCCTTCCCTTGAAGAGAGCGTATCTGCACCCCTTGCATGGACATGGGCATAGGCTGCGCATGCCCGTAAAGAGTGAAGGTCTGCGCCCCCTTCTGTCTTCCATGCTCCTCACACACATCTTCTGCTTCTCACTGCTCCTAGCTCTCTCCAGTTGAAACTTCATATGCTGTTAATATCTACAGCTACTGGTCTGATAGGTATGAGTATCAGCCTGGAGAGATACCCAAGAGAAGGCCTACCTTTCGATATTTATGTTTTTACACGCAAAGAGAATGAAAGTATGTTTTTCTGTCTCTGTTTAAATGTAAAAAAACATTGAGACCTGACATCTGATAGCCTTATATATAAAGCAGTTAATTAAATAGAGCTTAATGTAAATATCCACTTTAATATGTCATGCCTCCCACCAGCATTTACATCATTGGTAAGTTTGTGCCCCAGTGTTCTCTTTAGTCAATGTAGGTCCACCAGGGAGGCTGTAACCTCGTTTCCAGAGGTGTATGTGGTACCATCACTGGACATATGCAAAGCAACCCATGTGCCATATCCTAATACCTTTGTTGTTCATCACAATTCTTATTAGGATTTTATAATTTTTTTGTTATGAAGTAATTATACTTGTGCTGTAAAGACTGTGATAAGGAAGGAGGGTGAAGTGTACTGGATCAGTTCACATCTTCCCTCATCACAGTTCGTGTTTCCTCTCCCACAGCCTACTGTGTTCTGACACCACCCACCACCGACAATGTACTGCTCTGATACACAACACAGAAGGCGTGCAAGGTCAGGACATCCCTAATTATACGTCAGTCTGAAGGGGATGTGTTGTAAGAAACACAGCACAAGCTATTAAATGAACAAACGCCTGTTTTCAGCATCAGAATGTACTTCATGGAAGTATGGAGTTTAGCAAGCTAGATACAACACACACCAATAGACTTTTGAGCTGTGATATTTTGTTTTTAAACTAATTATACCAAACTCTTCTTAAACATAGAAAGCAGCAAACTCTCATTTACACTGGATTGTTATGTTATGCGCTGCTGACAATTTTCAAGTGTTGCACCAATTCACCAGAAGTCAAGAACGGCAAGAAAAATAGACATGTAAAAAAAAATCTAAATGTAATATAGCAAAGAGGTTTGCGTTCGATTTCGGTGCATGTGTTATTTAGTCCAC
The DNA here is from genome assembly GCA_963921515.1 of Calotriton arnoldi. Taxonomy (NCBI): domain Eukaryota; kingdom Metazoa; phylum Chordata; class Amphibia; order Caudata; family Salamandridae; genus Calotriton; species Calotriton arnoldi. The sequence continues at coordinate 197,553 of CAWUFW010009086.1, forward strand.
ACTAGGATGCACCCAGAAGACAACAGGAACATTGTAACCTTTTATTGATTCAGAAGAGCCATTTCTTGCTTTAATGACAGAGCCAAGGCTTCCAGCTTTGTCCTGTCAAGTAAAACCATAAAATGACCACACACTAGAAATTGGGTAAGCGAGGGAATGTTTAAAGCAGAGACTTCTTCCTTTTTATGATTCGCCTGCACAGCGCTTGCGCTGTGCTTGTGAAATCTGTTGTGTTTAATATAAATTTTAAAAGGGGCTTACATCCTGCCCTTACTTTTAATTGGTTTGTGTGCTTGCCACTTACTTTTCCTCTGTTTCTATTGCCTGTTGCACACTACTTCCTGTTGCTCTGCATGTGTTTGCTCTTATTCAGTGTCCCAAAGCCCAGTACTCCTTTTCATACACTGAACTTCTTTGTGAGGCTGCTTTCTTAGGCATGCTTGTACAGGATGCTGACCCGATGCCGACACTCAAACCTGGCTCCCCAGCTCCAAGGTTGGCAGTTCTGGCTGTTACGCCACATCTTCTGTCCTGCCCCTTCTCTTCTATTTTAGATACTCTTGTTTAGCAATCGCAGCTGGGTCACTTCGCCGCAGCTCCTCGCAAACCCCCCCTTAACGCAGCCCCACTGTCAGTCTATGGCTCATGTTCTGACTGCACCCCATGCACCCGCTGCTGTTGTTACAGATAAACCCTATTGTATCTTTTGTTGCAGTCTGAAGCTCTCTTATACCTTAATTTTTGCTTCAGTGCCACACGATACATAAATAAATATTAAACCTCATCATGTCTCATTCTCCTTGTACGAGGTACAGCCAGCCGCACTGCAGAAAACTTGCTTAGTACGCCCCCCCCCTTCCTTCAGCAACCGCGGATGGGACACTTTGCCACAGCTCCTTGCAAACCCCCCTCAACACAGCCCCCCTCTTAGTCTCCGGGTGATGGAGGTGTCTTGTTCATCTCAAAGGAGGTACAGCCAGCCAGAGGAGCAGGACCCGGGAGCCGTGCTGTGAGGCACCAGTCATTGCAAGTGGTTCAACTTCGGTTTCATGTCCATGAACAGTTGCCAAGGCAGCCCCCTGGATGACCCTGTTACATGGTGCCGCAGGTGCAGTGGCACAGGGGCCAAAAGCTCCAGGAAATTCACTTAAGGCCTATCATAGCTATATGTTGCTACTAAGCAAGCAATTTGTCAGAGACGGTTACCCGTCTGTTGACTCCAGTCGCACTTAACTTTCAAACACCAGTGTTTCTTATTCAGTAATCATCAATGCTTTACACATGTTCAAAGGTTCATCAGTATTTATTTTCGTCAATTACTTCATTGACTCTTGGTTATACTTCACATCCACATATGAAATTGTTACAATTTTGTAAATCCTTGGTTGACAATCAGCTAAATTAGGTAGGCTTAACCCCAAGTCTTGCCCAATGCATTTTGGGTCGCTGACCCTTCATCAGGGGAAATCGGGAAAAGAATCTGTAAACAAAATAGGCTGACGCCAGCTTAAATGCAGCCCTCTATGTATCTGGAAGTGCGAAGTTAAAATGAACATCCTCATGCAGGTTGTGATGGAAAACGTTCTCAGTGCTTGAAACCTAAACGTAAGTGAAAGTTCTGAATGGTGAATAATGTGCGATGTTGTATAGATAAAACGGTAACCTCAAACCAATATATGCACCTATGTGCAATCCAGTGATGTGGTATATAACATTGCGGAAACTCAAAAAAGTCAAATGCGTAACCCAATAAAAACTGCAACCTATGATCTTAACCAGTTGCAGCTGTACTCGCTATTGTAACGTGAGACCCGTTATTCATTCAAAGTGCGTGAACCATAATTATGAAACTGAAATGTGAACCAAAGCGTTTGTGTTTCGTAAAAACCATCATGCAGTCCTGTGAGTAAAATCGGTACTTCAAAAGCCTAAAAAACTGAGAATCAAACTTGCTTTCCATATAGATTAGTTGCACGGCTCACGGAGATTAGACTCGGTGATTACGAAACTCTGTAAGGCACCGAGTTAAACTCTAGCGCTCAACGTGCCTTGCACAACGCGGTGACGTAACTGGTGAGGTGATTACTTAAAGGTGTATTGGTGAAAAAGATACTCCCGGTTAATCTTAAAGACACATAGCTCAGAGTGATATGTGCATTCATTCTACGAAAAGTGCCTGAACGGTCTGGGAGTGTAAACCAAGTAAATAGAATTAGAAAAAGAGGAAAAAAGAATAATAAAGTCACAACGAATCAAAAGGAAGAATTCAATACAGAGAAACCTGTTAGTTATATGGAATGCAGTAATATATGATAAATTGTGATATAAACTGTATACGAGGTGAAATTCTATGCCAAAGTTAGCATCTTATAAAAAACATGTAAATTCTAGTCTGTCATTAATCCCGACTGGTTGCATATATTCCAGTTTTTTAATCCAGTAAAATTCCGCTCGTGCCAGTTGTTTATGTGGATCAATCTCTGGTCGCAGTTCTATGGCTTCTACAATAGTAAACCGAAGTTGAGCCATGTTATGTCCGGCTTGTTGCCAATGCATGGCTACTGTTGAATTCTTGTTGTGGTTTCTAAATGTTGCTTTTATGTTCAGTGATCCGAATCTTAATTTTTCGCTCTGTTTTTCCTACATATAATTTCCCAAAGGGACATTTCAAAGCATAGATGACGTTTTTTGTGTCACATGTACTAGAATGTTGGAGTTTTATAGTATTGCCTTAGGTAGGATGGGTTAGAACATTGCCAGGGATCACGTTGTTGCAGTGAATGCAATTAGCACATCTTTGCATACCTCTATGTTCCATTTTGGTTTGTTTTTTGGAACCTGATAATAGTTCTTTCAGATTTTTTGAACGTTTATAGGCAAACATGGGTTTCTGTTGATATAAATCAGATAGATCAGGTTCGGTTTGAATATTCCCCCAATGTTTGTTGATGATAGATTTAATTTCATGGGCTTTAGTAGAATATTTCAGTACGCATACCATTGCATTGGTTTTAAGTGTTTGAGTCTTTGTCAATAATTGTTGTCTCTCAAGTTGAGATACCCGATGTATGAATTCTTTGATCAAACCGGATGGGTAACCTCGTTGTGCAAACCTTGAGGCGAATTTCTCAATTGTCTTAGGTACTTAGAGCGGATCTGAAACTATCCTTTTAAGTCTGATGAATTGTGAGTACGGTAAGTGACGTTTCAACGCTAATTGGTGGAAGCTTTTAAAATGTAAGCTGTTATTTCTGTCAGTATTCTTAGTATATACATTAGTTTTTATGCCTGTACCAGTGATTTGAATGGACACATCCAGAAATGTAATGGCATGCTTATCAATGTGGTGGGTAAATTTAATATGGTCATGAGATTGGTTGAGCTTGCTGATATTGATTTCTAACGAATTTCTGTCACCGTTCCAAATTATGAAGATATTGTCTATATATCTTTTGTATAAAATTAGGTTTTGGGGCCAAGTTTCTTCATGGAGTATAAAATCATCTTCAAATTTGGACATAAAGATGTTCGCACATGATGGAGCTCCTGAGAAACCCATAGAAGTACCATTACATTGTACATAAAAATTGTTATTCCATTGAAAGTACCTGTGAAACAAAGCAAAGTGTAAAAGTTCCAAAAGTAAAATCTTATTTGCCCCGATGGGGCAATGTTTGAGTAATGCCCATTCCACTGCTTCAAGGCCTTTGTTATGAGGAATTGAAGTGTAAAGTGAATTCACATCAATTGTACACAGCCACCAGTCTTCAATATGGTTAAGGCTTAGTTGAGTTAGAATGTTCAGAAACCCAGTAGTATCTTTTATATGAGTCTCTCATTCCTGTACAATAGGCTGCAAAAAGAAATCTAGGTACCTTCCGATTGGTTCTGAGATAGACCCACAAGCTGAAACAGTAGGTCGGAATGGTGGGTTGTTCAAATTTTTGTGTATCTTAGGTAACATATACAGTTGAGGCCTGTGTGGATATTCTGTGTTCAAATGGTTGTAGGTGTGGTTGTTTATCCATTCCATTTCGCTTGCCTTAGTTTGAATTTCTATGTTAATTTAAGTTACACATAAACAATATCAGCAAGCTCAACCAATCTCATAACCATATTAAATTTACCCACCACATTGATAAGCATGCCACTACATTTCTGGATGTGTCCATTCAAATCACTGGTACAGGCATAAAAGCTAATGTATATACTAAGAATACTGACAGAAATAACAGTTTACATTTTAAAAGCTTCCACTAATTAGCGTTGAAACGCCACTTACCGTACTCACAATTCATCAGACTTAAAAGGGTAGTGTCAGATCCGCTGGAAGTACCTAAGACAATTGAGAAATTCTCCACAAGGTTTGCACAGCGAGGTTACCCATCCGGTTTGATCAAAGAATCCATACATCGGGTATCTCAACTTGAGAGACAACAATTATTGACAAAGACTCAAACACTTAAAACCAATGCAATGGTATGCGTACTGAAATATTCTACTAAAGCGCATGAAATTAAATCTATCATCAACAAACATTGGGGGATTATTCAAACAGAACCTGATCTATCTGATTTATATCAACAGAAACGCGTTTTTGACTATAAACAATAAAAAAATCTAAAAGAACTATTATCAGGTTCCAAAAAGCAAACCAAAATGGAACATAGAGGTATGCAAAGATGTGCTAATTGTATTTACTGCAACAACGTGATCACTGGAATGTTCTAACCCATCCTACTAAAGGCAATACTATAAAACTCCAACATTCTAGTACATGTGACACAAAAAACGTCATCTATGCTTTGAAATGTCCCTGTGGGAAATTATATGTAGGAAAAACAGAGCGAAAAATTAAGATTCGGATCACTGAACATAAAAGCAACATTAGAAATCACAACAAGAATTCGACGGTAGCCATGCATTGGCAACAAGCCGGACATAACATAGCTCAACTTCGGTTTACTATTGTAGAAACCATAGAACTGCGATCAGAGATTGATCCACATAAACAACTGGCAAGGGCGGTATTTTACTGGATTAAAAAACTGGAATCTATGCAACCAGTCGGGATTAATGACAGACTAGAATTTACATGTTTTTTATAAGATGCTAACTTTGGCATAGAATTTTAACTCGTATACAGTTCATATCACAATTTATCATATATTACTGCATTCCATATAATTAACAGGTTTCCCTGTATTGAATTCTTCCCTTTGATTCGTTGTGACTTTATTATTCTTTTTTCCTCTTTTTCTAATTCTATTTACTTGGTTTACACTCCCAGACCGTTCAGGCACTTTTTTGTAGAATGAATGCACATATCACTCTGAGCTATGTTTCTTTAAGAGTATCTTTTTCTCCAATACACCTTTAAGTAATCACCTCACCAGTTACGTCACCGCGTCATGCAAGGCACGTTGAGCGCTTGAGTTTAACTCGGTGCCTTAGAGAGTTTTGTAATCACCGAGTCTGATCTCCATGAGCCGTGCAACTAATCTATATGGAAAGCAAGTTTGATTCTCAGTTTTTTAGGCTTTTGAAGTACCGATTTACTCACAGGACTGCATGATGGTTTTTACGAAACATGAACGCTTCGGTTCACATTTCATTTTCGTAATCACGGGTCACGCACTTTTAATAACGGGTCTCACGTTACGATAGCGAGTACAGATGCAACTGGTTAAGATCATAGGTTGCAGTTTTTATTGGGTTACGCTTTTGACCTTTTTGAGTTTCCGTAATGTTATATACCACATTAATGGATTGCACATATGAGCATATATTGGTTTGAGGTTACTGTTTTATCTATACAACATCGGACGTTATTCACCATTCAGAACTTGGTCTTACGTTTGGGTTTCAAGCACTGAGAACATTTTCTATCACAACCTGCATGAGGATGTTCATTTTAACTTCACACTTCCAGATACATAGAGGGCTGCATTTAAGCTGACATTAGCCTATTTTGTTTACAGATTCCTTTCCGGATAGCCCCTGATGAAGGCTCAGCGACCCGAAATGCATTGGGCAAGACTTGGGGTTAAGCCTACCTAATTTAACTGATTGTCAACCAAGGATTTACAAAATTGTAACAATTTCATATGTGGATGTGAAGTATAACCAAGAGTCAATGAAGTAATTGACTAAAATAAGTTTTGATGAACCTCTGAGCATGTGTAAAGCATTGATGATTACTGAATAAGAAACACTGGTGTTTCAAAGTTAAGTGCGACATGAGTCAACAGACGGGTACCCGTCTCTGACAAATTGCTCTTTCAAATAATTCAACAGTGCAATACCAGACATTGCACTTTTTCACCGGGACACACACTGAAGAACTTTGACATAACTCATTAATAACGGAGTGCACAGCAGTAACACTGAAAGCTACTAAGCAAGCAGTCACAAGCGCACTTACCTTGAAGGCACCAGGACCATGATTTGGATGGTGCAGCAGGTGCAGTGTCACAGGGGCCAAAAGGTCTAGGAAACCCACTGAACACTGATTATTGCTATATTTTACTATTAAACAAGCAGTCACAAGTGTGGTTACCTTGCCGGCACCAGGGCCACGATTTGGATGGTGCAGCAGGTGCAGTGATACAGGGGCCAAAAGCTCCAAGAAACCCACTGAACACGGATTATTGCTGTATGTTGCTACTAAACAATCATTCAAAAGTGCAGTTACTTTGCAGTGGGCCATGATTTGAATGCAGGTGCAGTGCAGTGGAGTGGCACAGGGGCAAAAGTTCAGGAAACCCACTGAAAACTGATCACTGCTGTATGTTGCTACTAAACGTGCAGTCACAAGCGCAGTCAACTTACAGGCACCAGTGCCATGATTTGGATGGTGCAGCGGGTGCAGTGGCACATGGGCCAAAAGCTCTTGGAAACCACTGAACTCCCATTATTGCTATATTTGACTACTAAACAAGCAGTAACAAGTGCAGTTACCTTGCAGGCACCAGGGCCATAACTTGAATGGTGCAGCAGGTGCAGTGGCGCACTGGCGCAGGGCCCAAAAGCTCCAGCGTGCTTGACCACTGGAGGTGTTTTTTTTCTAAGTGCTCCACCCTTTACCTAATCTTCCCGCATTATGCTGCCACCAGTTACTCCACAATATATTGGTTTTCTCAACAAATAAGTCATAACACTTTTGGAAGCTCATTAACATATTGCACAACTGCTCACCAATTTACAACTTACAGTATGCTGGTGATAAAACTATGCAATCCGACACCTGGGCTGTTTTTCTTAGACATACACAAAAGACTACTGTTCTCATAGACCCTCTGAGCAGGTCACAGGTAGTGCTCTTTTCATGTCAGCTCCAGCGGGATGGCTCAGGAAAGAAGCGTTCGTGATGATATCTGGACCAGTTCGTTGTTTTAATTGTGTTGCTCCACGTGCGCATTGGCTGTAGGGATGACAGGTGTAGTTGTAGAGCCGAGCGGACTCTTGAGCCTATGATTTTTTTCCCCACTAAACCTTTGCTGCAAATATCCATAGTCCGAAACGCACACAGATATTGAAACTGGAATGCTGTGTGTCACTTACACTTATTCTCTACCTGAGCTGGAAGTGGGGTTTCGTTTATTTGATCAATTGTGTCTACACTGGGGCTGTGTAAGGGCAGTACCACACTGTGTGCAAGTAAAGCTTTTGTAACATATTAAGAAGGTTGCTGTACACATACAAGTAGCAGGAACTCAGTCTGGGAAACAATGACCAGACTTTGTACAGGCCAAACATGCAAGATTTGGTGACTCGAGGAAGAGGCCGCAGAGTGGTGGTTTATTTTCCATAGACGTGGGTACAGCGGAAGCCATCATTTGTGACGCACCATATCTTTCCTACCCATTCTCTTTTGGGGCACGAAGTTCCTATTTGGCTGATATGTTAAATTTAAAACAAATTCCACCAAGTTAAACATATCCTACAGTGGAAACAATTCTTTGCAGCACCTACCATGCACTCATCTTTCCGCATCCTGTAGCCTTCCAGATAATGTTGCTGCATTCAAAGATGCCCTTATACATTTGTTGTAAGCAGCACGCCATTTTAATGCACGACGACCTGTTTACACGAGCCGTTTGTAGCACCTCGTGTCACCGAGGGGGGCTTACCCTCTCAGCAGATCTTTGTTGCGCAGATAAAAGACCCCGAAGAGTGCCTGTGACTCCGAAGAGAAAGCCCTGCAGTGTGATAACCTGTGACAGGCGCAGGGACAGCCTCGCCTATTACTGAAGAGCAGTCGTGTAGGGGCGGCCAGCTGAAGATTTATCACATAGCGCTCTGTGGTGGGGTGCAGGCTATTATTTCAGCACACGCTTTTTGCGTATCTACTGGACATTCTTACTCAAGGGATGATGCCTCAGTTTCTAAAATGAGTTTCTATATCACTCTTGACACACCGAGGCCCTTAAGTGGGAAAGGTTGCAAAGAGGCAAGGACAGTAATTTATGTTACTGTTACAGAACAGGCTTTGTCCCCAGTCGGACATTCACAGTGAGGCCTGCTTGCATTGCAGGTATCACCGATCTCTGCACTTGTCAGCTGCAGGCTGAGTAGATGGGTTGCGGTTTCTCTGCATCAGAACAGTGTGCACTGTAAATGTCCACTGCTCTTTGCAAGTGACTGCTACAGTGTACATAGATGGGTTGTGGTTTCTCTGCAGCAGAACAGTGTGCACTGTAAATGTCCACTACTCTTTGCAAGTGACAGCTACAGTGTACATAGATGGGTTGTGGTTTCTATGCAGCAGAAAAGTGTGCACTGTAAATATCCACTGCTCTTTGCAAGTGACTGCCACAGTGTACATAGATGGGTTGTGGTTTCTATGCAGCAGAACAGTGTGCACTGTAAATGTCCACTGCTCTTTGCAAGTGACAGCTACAGTGTACATAGATGGGTTGTGGTTTCTATGCAGCAGAAAAGTGTGCACTGTAAATATCCACTGCTCTTTGCAAGTGACTGCCACAGTGTACATAGATGGGTTGTGGTTTCTCTGCAGCAGAACAGTGTGCACAGTAAATGTCCACTGATCTTTGCAAGTGTCTGCCACAGTATGCATAGATGGGCTGTGGTTTCTATGCAGCAGAAAAGTGTGCACAGTAAATGTCCAGTTCTATTTGCAAGTGACTACCCCAGTGTACATAGATGGGTTGTGGTTTCTATGCAGCAGAACAGGGTGCACTGTAAATGTCCACTGCTCTTTGCAAGTGACTGACACAGTCTGTATAGATTGGTTGTGGATTCTCTTTAGCAGAACAGTGAGCACTGTAAATGTCCACTGCTATTTGCAAGTGACAACCACAGTGTACATAGATGGGTTGTGGTTTCAATGCAGCAGAACAGTGTGCACTGTAAATGTCCACTTCTCTTGCAAGTGACTGCTACAGTGTACATAGATGGGTTGTTGTTTCTATCCAGCAGAACAGTGTGCACTGTAAATGCCTACTGCTCTTTGCAAGTGACAGCTACAGTGTACATAGATGGGTTGTGGTTTCTATGCAGCAGAAAAGTGTGCACTGTAAATATCCACTGCTCTTTGCAAGTGACTGCCACAGTGTACATAGATGGGTTGTGGTTTCTATGCAGCAGAACAGTGTGCACTGTAAATATCCACTGCTCTTTGCAAGTGACTGCCACAGTGTACATAGATGGGTTGTGGTTTCTCCGCAGCAGAACAGTGTGCACTGTAAATGTCCACTGATCTTTGCAAGTGTCTGCCACAGTATGCATAGATGGGCTGTGGTTTCTATGCAGCAGAAAAGTGTGCACAGTAAAGTCCAGTTCTATTTGCAAGTGACTACCCCAGTGTACATAGATGGGTTGTGGTTTCTATGCAGCAGAATAGTGTGCACTGTAAATGTCCACTGCTCTTTGCAAGTGACTGCCACAGTCTGCATAGATTGGTTGTGGCTTCTCTTTAGCAGAACAGTGTGCACTGCAACTGTCCACTGCTCTTTGCAAGTGACTGCCACAGTGTACATAGATGGGTTGTGGTTTCTATGCAGCAGAACAGTGTGCACTGTAAATGTCCACTGCTCTTTGAAAGTGACTGCCACAGTCTGTATAGATTGGTTGTGGCTTCTCTTTAGCAGAACAGTGTGCACTGTAAATGTCCACTGCTATTTGCAAGTGACTACCCCAGTGTACATAGATGGGTTGTGTTTTCTATGCAGCAGAACAGTGTGCACTGTAAATGTCCACTGCTCTTTGCAAGTGACTGCCACAGTGTACATAGATGGGTTGTGGTTTCTATGCAGCAGAACAGTGTGCACTGTAAATGTCCACTGCTCTTTGCAAGTGACTGCTACAGTGTACATAGATGGGTTGTGGTTTCTCTGCAGCAGAACAGTGTGCACTGTAAATGTCCACTGCTCTTTGCAAGTGACAGCTACAGTGTACATAGATGGGTTGTGGTTTCTATGCAGCAGAACAGTGTGCACTGTAAATGTCCACTGCTCTTTGCAAGTGACTGCTACAGTGTACATAGATGGGTTGTGGTTTCTCTGCAGCAGAACAGTGTGCACTGTAAATGCCCACTGCTCTTTGCAAGTGACAGCTAAAGTGTACATAGATGGGTTGTGGTTTCTCTGCAGCAGAACAGTGTGCACTGTAAATGCCCACTGCTCTTTGCAAGTGACAGCTACAGTGTACATAGATGCGTTGTGGTTTCTATGCAGCAGAACAGTGTGCACTGTAAATGTCCACTGCTCTTTGCAAGTGACTGCTACAGTGTACATAGATGGGTTGTGGTTTCTCTGCAGCAGAACAGTGTGCACTGTAAATGTCCACTGCTCTTTGCAAGTGACAGCTACAGTGTACATAGATGGGTTGTGGTTTCTATGCAGCAGAAAAGTGTACACTGTATATATCCACTGCTCTTTGCAAGTGACTGCCACAGTGTACATAGATGGGTTGTGGTTTCTATGCAGCAGAACAGTGTGCACTGTAAATGTCCACTGTTCTTTGCAAGTGACTGCCACAGTGTACATAGATGGGTTGTGGTTTCTCTGCAGCAGAACAGTGTGCACTGTAAATGTCCACTGATCTTTGCAACTGTCTGCCACAGTATGCATAGATGGGCTGTGGTTTCTATGCAGCAGAAAAGTATGCACTGTAAATGTTCACTTCTCTTTGCAAGTGACTGCTACAGTGTACATAGATGGGTTCTGGTTTCTATCCAGCAGAACAGTGTGCACTGTAAATGCCTACTGCTCTTTTCACGTGACTTCCACAGTCTGCATAGATGGGCTGTGGTTTCTCTACAGCAGAACAGTGTGCACTGTAAATGTCCACTGCTCTTTGCAAGTGACTGCTACAGTGTACATAGATGGGTTGTGGTTTCTCTGCAGCAGAACAGTGTGCACTGTAAATGTCCACTGCTCTTTGCAAGTGACTGCTACAGTGTACATAGATGGGTTGTGGTTTCTGTGCAGCAGAACAGTGTGCACTGTAAATGTCCACTGCTCTTTGCAAGTGACTGCCTCAGTGTACATAGATGGGTTGTGGTTTCTATGCAGCAGAACGGTGTGCGGTGTAAATGTCCACTGCTCTTTGCAAGTGACTGCTACAGTGTACATAGATGGGTTGTGGTTTCTCTGCAGCAGAACAGTGTGCACTGTAAATGTCCACTGATCTTTGCACAGGTCTGCCACAGTGCACATAGATGGGTTGTGGTTTCTATGCAGCAGAACAGTGTGCACTGTAAATGTCCACTGATCTTTGCAAGTGTCTGCCACAGTATGCATAGATGGGCTGTGGTTTCTATGCAGCAGAAAAGTGTGCACAGTAAATGTCCAGTTCTATTTGAAAGTGACTACCCCAGTGTACATAGATGGGTTGTGGTTTCTATGCAGCAGAACAGTGTGCACTGTAAATGTCCACTGCTCTTTGCAAGTGACTGCCACAGTGTATATAGATTGGTTGTGGCTTCTCTTCAGCAGAACAGTGTGCACTGTAAATGTCCACTGCTATTTGCAAATGACAACCACAGTGTACATAGATGGGTTGTGGTTTCTATGCAGCAGAACAGTGTGCGGTGTAAATGTCCACTGCTCTTTGCAAGTGACTGCTACAGTGTACATAGATGGGTTGTGGTTTCTATGCAGCAGAACAGTGTGCACTGTAAATGTCCACTGCTCTTTGCAAGTGACTGCCACAGTGTACATAGATGGGTTGTCGTTTCTATGCAGCAGAACAGTGTGCACTGTAAATGTCCACTGCTCTTTGCAAGTGACTGCCACAGTGTACATAGATGGGTTGTAGTTTCTCTGCAGCAGAACAGTGTGTACTGTAAATGCCCACTGCTCTTTGCAAGTGACTGCTACAGTGTACATAGATGGGTTGTGGTTTCTCTGCAGCAGAACAGTGTGCACTGTAAATGTCCACTGCTCTTTGCAAGTGACAGCTACAGTGTACATAGATGGGTTGTGGTTTCTATGCAGCAGAAAGGTGTACACTGTATATATCCACTGCTCTTTGCAAGTGACTGCCACAGTGTACATAGATGGGTTGTGGTTTCTATGCAGCAGAACAGTGTGCACTGTAAATGTCCACTGCTCTTTGCAAGTGACTGCCACAGTGTACATAGATGGGTTGTGGTTTCTCTGCAGCAGAACAGTGTGCACTGTAAATGTCCACTGATCTTTGCAAGTGTCTGCCACAGTATGCATAGATGGGCTGTGGTTTCTATGCAGCAGAAAAGTGTGCACAGTAAATGTCCAGTTCTATTTGCAAGTGACTACCCCAGTGTTCATAGATGGGTTGTGGTTTCTATGCAGCAGAACAGTGTGCACTGTAAATGTCCACTGCTCTTTGCAAGTGACTGCCACAGTCTGTATAGATTGGTTGTGGCTTCTCTTTAGCAGAACAGTGTGCACTGTAAATAGTGACAACCACAGTGTACATAGATGGGTTGTGGTTTCAATGCAGCAGAACAATGTGCACTGTAAATGTTCACTTCTCTTTGCAAGTGACTGCTACAGTGTACATAGATGGGTTGTGGTTTCTATCCAGCAGAACAGTGTGCACTGTAAATGCCTACTGCTCTTTTCAAGTGACTGCCACAGTCTGCATAGATGGGCTGTGGTTTCTCTACAGCAGAACAGTGTGCACTGTAAATGTCCACTGCTCTTTGCATGTGACTGCTACAGTGTACATAGATGGGTTGTGGTTTCTCTGCAGCAGAACAGTGTGCACTGTAAATGTCCACTGCTCTTTGCAAGTGACTGCTACAGTGTACATAGATGGGTTGTGGTTTCTCTGCAGCAGAACAGTGTGCACTGTAAATGTCCACTGCTCTTTGCAAGTGACAGCTACAGTGTCCATAGATGGGTTGTGGTTTCTATGCAGCAGAAAAGTGTGCACTGTAAATATCCACTACTCTTTGCAAGTGACTGCCACGGTGTACATAGATGGGTTGTGGTTTCTATGCAGCAGAACAGTGTGCACTGTAAATGTCCACTGCTCTTTGCAAGTGACTGCCACAGTGTACATAGATGGGTTGTGGTTTGTCCGCAGCAGAACAGTGTGCACTGTAAATGTCCACTGATCTTTGCAAGTCTGTGCCACAGTATGCATAGATGGGCTGTGGTTTCTATGCAGCAAAAAAGTGTGCACAGTAAATGTCCAGTTCTATTTGCAAGTGACTACCCCAGTGTACATAGATGGGTTGTGTTTTCTATGCAGCAGAACAGTGTGCACTGTAAATGTCCACTGCTCTTTGCAAGTGACTGCCACAGTCTGTATAGATTGGTTGTGGCTTCTCTTTAGCAGAACAGTGTGCACTGTAAATGTCCACTGCTATTTGCAAGTGACAACCACAGTGTACATAGATGGGTTGTGCTGTCAATTCAGCAGAACATTGTGCACTGTAAATGTCCACTTCTCTTTGCAAGTGACTGCTACAGTGTACATAGATGGGTTGTGGTTTCGATCCAGCAGAACAGTGTGCAGTGTAAATGCCTACTGCTCTTTTCAAGTGACTGCCACAGTCTGCATAGATGGGCTGTGGTTTCTCTACGGCAGAACAGCGTGCACTGTATATGTCCACTGCTCTTTGCAAGTGACTGCTACAGTGTACATAGATGGGTTGTGGTTTCTGTGCAGCAGAACAGTGTGCACTGTAAATGTCCACTGCTCTTTGCAAGTGACTGCCACAATGTACATAGATGGGTTGTGGTTTCTATGCAGCAAAACAGTGTGCACTGTAAATGTCCACTGCTCTTTGCAAGTGACAGCTACAGAGTACATAGATGGGTTGTGGTTTCTATGCAGCAGAAAAGTGTACACTGTATATATCCACTGCTCTTTGCAAGTGACTGCCACAGTGTACATAGATGGGTTGTGGTTTCTATGCAGCAGAACAGTGTGCACAGTAAATGTCCACTGCTCTTTGCAAGTGACTGCCACAGTGTACATAGATGGGTTGTGGTTTCTCTGCAGCAGAACAGTGTGCACTGTAAATGTCCACTGATCTTTGCAACTGCCTGCCACAGTATGCATAGATGGGCTGTGGTTTCTATGCAGCAGAAAAGTGTGCACAGTAAATGTCCAGTTCTATTTGCAAGTGACTACCCCAGTGTACATAGATGGGTTGTGGTTTCTATGCAGCAGAACAGTGTGCACTGTAAATGTCCACTGCTCTTTGCAAGTGACTGCCACAGTCTGTATAGATTGGTTGTGGCTTCTCTTTAGCAGAACAGTGTGCACTGTAAATAGTGACAACCACAGTGTACATAGATGGGTTGTGGTTTCAATGCAGCAGAACAATGTGCACTGTAAATGTTCACTTCTCTTTGCAAGTGACTGCTACAGTGTACATAGATGGGTTGTGGTTTCTATCCAGCAGAACAGTGTGCACTGTAAATGCCTACTGCTCTTTTCAAGTGACTGCCACAGTCTGCATAGATGGGCTGTGGTTTCTCTACAGCAGAACAGTGTGCACTGTAAATGTCCACTGCTCTTTGCATGTGACTGCTACAGTGTACATAGATGGGTTGTGGTTTCTCTGCAGCAGAACAGTGTGCACTGTAAATGTCCACTGCTCTTTGCAAGTGACTGCTACAGTGTACATAGATGGGTTGTGGTTTCTCTGCAGCAGAACAGTGTGCACTGTAAATGTCCACTGCTCTTTGCAAGTGACAGCTACAGTGTCCATAGATGGGTTGTGGTTTCTATGCAGCAGAAAAGTGTGCACTGTAAATATCCACTACTCTTTGCAAGTGACTGCCACGGTGTACATAGATGGGTTGTGGTTTCTATGCAGCAGAACAGTGTGCACTGTAAATGTCCACTGCTCTTTGCAAGTGACTGCCACAGTGTACATAGATGGGTTGTGGTTTGTCCGCAGCAGAACAGTGTGCACTGTAAATGTCCACTGATCTTTGCAAGTCTGTGCCACAGTATGCATAGATGGGCTGTGGTTTCTATGCAGCAAAAAAGTGTGCACAGTAAATGTCCAGTTCTATTTGCAAGTGACTACCCCAGTGTACATAGATGGGTTGTGTTTTCTATGCAGCAGAACAGTGTGCACTGTAAATGTCCACTGCTCTTTGCAAGTGACTGCCACAGTCTGTATAGATTGGTTGTGGCTTCTCTTTAGCAGAACAGTGTGCACTGTAAATGTCCACTGCTATTTGCAAGTGACAACCACAGTGTACATAGATGGGTTGTGCTGTCAATTCAGCAGAACATTGTGCACTGTAAATGTCCACTTCTCTTTGCAAGTGACTGCTACAGTGTACATAGATGGGTTGTGGTTTCGATCCAGCAGAACAGTGTGCAGTGTAAATGCCTACTGCTCTTTTCAAGTGACTGCCACAGTCTGCATAGATGGGCTGTGGTTTCTCTACGGCAGAACAGCGTGCACTGTATATGTCCACTGCTCTTTGCAAGTGACTGCTACAGTGTACATAGATGGGTTGTGGTTTCTGTGCAGCAGAACAGTGTGCACTGTAAATGTCCACTGCTCTTTGCAAGTGACTGCCACAATGTACATAGATGGGTTGTGGTTTCTATGCAGCAAAACAGTGTGCACTGTAAATGTCCACTGCTCTTTGCAAGTGACAGCTACAGAGTACATAGATGGGTTGTGGTTTCTATGCAGCAGAAAAGTGTACACTGTATATATCCACTGCTCTTTGCAAGTGACTGCCACAGTGTACATAGATGGGTTGTGGTTTCTATGCAGCAGAACAGTGTGCACAGTAAATGTCCACTGCTCTTTGCAAGTGACTGCCACAGTGTACATAGATGGGTTGTGGTTTCTCTGCAGCAGAACAGTGTGCACTGTAAATGTCCACTGATCTTTGCAACTGCCTGCCACAGTATGCATAGATGGGCTGTGGTTTCTATGCAGCAGAAAAGTGTGCACAGTAAATGTCCAGTTCTATTTGCAAGTGACTACCCCAGTGTACATAGATGGGTTGTGGTTTCTATGCAGCAGAACAGTGTGCACTGTAAATGTCCACTGCTCTTTGCAAGTGACTGCCACAGTCTGTATAGATTGGTTGTGGCTTCTCTTTAGCAGAACAGTGTGCACTGTAAATGTCCACTGCTATTTGCAAGTGACAACCACAGTGTACATAGATGGGTTGTGGTTTCAATGTAGCAGAACAGTGTGCACTGTAAATGTTCACTTCTTTTTGCAAGTGACTGCTACAGTGTACATAGATGGGTTGTGGTTTCTATCCAGCAGAACAGTGTGCACTGTAAATGCCTACTGCTCTTTTCAAGTGACTGCCACAGTCTGCATAGATGGGCTGTGGTTTCTCTACAGCAGAACAGTGTGCACTGTAAATGTCCACTGCTCTTTGCAAGTGACTGCTACAGTGTACATAGATGGGTTGTGGTTTCTCTGCAGCAGAACAGTGTGCACTGTAAATGTCCACTGCTCTTTGCAAGTGACTGCTACAGTGTACATAGATGGGTTGTGGTTTCTCTGCAGCAGAACAGTGTGCACTGTAAATATCCACTGCTCTTTGCAAGTGACAGCTACAGTGTCCATAGATGGGTTGTGGTTTCTATGCAGCAGAAAAGTGTGCACTGTAAATATTCACTACTCTTTGCAAGTGACTGCCACAGTGTACATAGATGGGTTGTGGTTTCTATGCAGCAGAACAGTGTGCACTGTAAATGTCCACTGCTCTTTGCAAGTGACTGCCACAGTGTACATAGATGGGTTGTGGTTTGTCTGCAGCAGAACAGTGTGCACTGTAAATGTCCACTGATCTTTTCAAGTGTGTGCCACAGTATGCATAGATGGGCTGTGGTTTCTATGCAGCAGAAAAGTGTGCACAGTAAATGTCCAGTTCTATTTGCAAGTGACTACCCCAGTGTACATAGATGGGTTGTGGTTTCTATGCAGCAGATCAGTGTGCACTGTAAATGTCCACTGCTCTTTGCAAGTGACTGCCACAGTCTGTATATATTGGTTGTGGCTTCTCTTTAGCAGAACAGTGTGCACTGTAAATGTCCACTGCTATTTGCAAGTGACAACCACAGTGTACATAGATGGGTTGTGGTGTCAATGCAGCAGAACAGTGTGCACTGTAAATGTCCACTTCTCTTTGCAAGTGACTGCTACAGTGTACATAGATGGGTTGTGGTTTCGATCCAGCAGAACAGTGTGCAGTGTAAATGCCTACTGCTCTTTTCAAGTGACTGCCACAGTGTACATAGATGGGTTGTGGTTTCTCTGCAGCAGAACAGTGTGCACTGTAAATGTCCACTGCTCTTTGCAAGTGACTGCTACAGTGTACATAGATGGGTTGTGGTTTCTGTGCAGCAGAACAGTGTGCACTGTAAATGTCCACTGCTCTTTGCAAGTGACTGCCACAGTGTACATAGATGGGTTGTGGTTTCTATGCAGCAGAACAGTGTGCGGTGTAAATGTCCACTGCTCTTTGCAAGTGACTGCTACAGTGTACATAGATGGGTTGTGGTTTCTCTGCAGCAGAACAGTGTGCACTGTAAATGTCCACTGATCTTTGCACATGTCTGCCACAGTGCACATAGATGGGCTGTGGTTTCTATGCAGCAGAAAAGTGTGCACAGTAAATGTCCAGTTCTATTTGAAAGTGACTACCCCAGTGTACATAGATGGGTTGTGGTTTCTATGCAGCAGAACAGTGTGCACTGTAAATGTCCACTGCTCTTTGCAAGTGACTGCCACAGTCTATATAGATTGGTTGTGGCTTCTCTTCAGCAGAACAGTGTGCACTGTAAATGTCCACTGCTATTTGCAAATGACAACCACAGTGTACATAGATGGGTTGTGGTTTCTATGCAGCAGAACAGTGTGCGGTGTAAATGTCCACTGCTCTTTGCAAGTGACTGCTACAGTGTACATAGATGGGTTGTGGTTTCTATGCAGCAGAACAGTGTGCACTGTATATGTCCACTGCTCTTTGCAAGTGACTGCTACAGTGTACATAGATGAGTTGTGGTTTCTGTGCAGCAGAACAGTGTGCACTGTAAATGTCCACTGCTCTTTGCAAGTGACTGCCACAATGTACATAGATGGGTTGTGGTTTCTATGCAGCAGAACAGTGTGCGGTGTAAATGTCCACTGCTCTTTGCAAGTGACTGCTACAGTGTACATAGATTGGTTGTGGCTTCTCTTCAGCAGAACAGTGTGCACTGTAAATGTCCACTGCTATTTGCAAATGACAACCACAGTGTACATAGATGGGTTGTGGTTTCTATGCAGCAGAACAGTGTGCGGTGTAAATGTCCACTGCTCTTTGCAAGTGACTGCTACAGTGTACATAGATGGGTTGTGGTTTCTATGCAGCAGAACAGTGTGCACTGTAAATGTCCACTGCTCTTTGCAAGTGACTGCCACAGTGTACATAGATGGGTTGTGGTTTCTATGCAGCAGAACAGTGTGCACTGTAAATGTCCACTGCTCTTTGCAAGTGACTGCCACAGTGTACATAGATGGGTTGTAGTTTCTCTGCAGCAGAACAGTGTGCACTGTAAATGTCCACTGATCTTTGCAAGTGTCTATCACAGTGTACATAGATGGGTTGTGGTTTCTATGCAGCAGAACAGTGTGCACTGTAAATGTCCACTGCTCTTTGCAAGTGACTGCCACAGTCTATATAGATTGGTTGTGGCTTCTCTTCAGCAGAACAGTGTGCACTGTAAATGTCCACTGCTATTTGCAAATGACAACCACAGTGTACATAGATGGGTTGTGGTTTCTATGCAGCAGAACAGTGTGCAGTGTAAATGTCCACTGCTCTTTGCAAGTGACTGCAACAGTGTACGTAGATGGGTTGTGGTTTCTATGCAGCAGAACAGTGTGCACTGTAAATGTCCACTGCTCTTTGCAAGTGACTGCCACAGTGTACATAGATGGGTTGTGGTTTCTATGCAGCAGAACAGTGTGCACTGTAAATGTCCACTGCTCTTTGCAAGTGACTGCCACAGTGTACATAGATGGTTTGTAGTTTCTCTGCAGCAGAACAGTGTGCACTGTAAATGTCCACTGCTCTTTGCAAGTGACTGCCACAGTGTACATAGATGGGTTGTGGTTTCTATGCAGCAGAACAGTGTGCACTGTAAATGTCCACTTCTCTTTGCAAGTGACTGCTACAGTGTACATAGATGGGTTGTGGTTTCTATCCAGCAGAACAGTGTGCACTGTAAATGCCTACTTCTCTTTTCAAGTGACTGCCACAGTCTGCATAGATGGGCTGTGGTTTCTCTACAGCAGAATAGCGTGCACTGTATATGCCCACTGCTCTTTGCAAGTGACTGCCACAGTGTACATAGTAGGGTTGTGATTTCTATGCAGCAGAACAGTGTGGACTGTAAATGTTCACTGCTCTTTGCAAGTGACTGCCACAGTCTGTATAGATGGGTTGTGGCTTCTCTGCAGCAGAACAGTGTGCACTGTAAATGTCCACTGCTCTTTGCAAGTGACTGCCGCAGTGTAGATAGATGGGTTGTGGTTTCTATGCAGCAGAACTGTTTGCGCTACAGGTGTCCACGGATATTTGCAGGCTCTGCCACAGTCTGTATAGATAGGTTGTAGTTTCTATGCAGCAGAACAGTGTGCAGTGTAAATGTCCACTGGTAGTTGCAAATGACTGCCACAGTGTACATAGAAAAGGTGTGGTTTCTGTGCAGCAGGAAAGTGTGCGCTGTAAATGACCACTAATCTTTGCAAGTGTCTGCCACAGTGTACATAGAAAAGGCGTGGTTTCTATGCAGCAGAACAGTGTGCACTGTAAATGTCAACTGCTCTTTGCAAGTGTCTGCCACAGTGTACATAGATGGGTTGTGGTTTCTACGCAGCAGACCAGTGTGCACTGTAAATGTCCACTTCTCTTTGCAGGTGACTGCTACAGTGTACATAGATGGGTTGTGGTCTCTATGTAGCAGAACAGTGTGCACTGTGAATTTCCACTGCTCTTTGCAAGCGACTGCCACAGTGTGCATAGATGGGCCTTGGTTTCTCTACAGCAGAACAGCGTGCGCTGTAAATGTCCACTGCTCTTTGCATTTGACTGCCACAGTGTACATAGAAGGATTGTGGTTTCTATGCAGCAGAACAGTGTGCACTGTAAATGTCCACTGCTCTTTGCAAGTGACTGCCACAGTGTACATAGATGGGTTGTGGTTTCTCTGCAGCAGAACAGTGTGCACTGTAAATGTCCACTGATCTTTGCAACTGTCTGCCACAGTATGCATAGATGGGCTGTGGTTTCTATGCAGCAGAAAAGTGTGCACAGTAAATGTCCAGTTCTATTTGCAAGTGACTACCCCAGTGTACATAGATGGGTTGTGGTTTCTATGCAGCAGAACAGTGTGCACTGTAAATGTCCACTGCTCTTTGCAAGTGACTGCCACAGTCTGTATAGATTGGTTGTGGCTTCTCTTTAGCAGAACAGTCTGCACTGTAAATGTCCACTGCTATTTGCAAGTGACAACCACAGTGTACATAGATGGGTTGTGGTTTCAATGTAGCAGAACAGTGTGCATTGTAAATGTTCACTTCTCTTTGCAAGTGACTGCTACAGTGTACATAGATGGGTTGTGGTTTCTATCCAGCAGAACAGTGTGCACTGTAAATGCCTACTGCTCTTTTCAAGTGACTGCCGCAGTCTGCATAGATGGGCTGTGGTTTCTCTACAGCAGAACAGTGTGCACTGTAAATGTCCACTGCTCTTTGCAAGTGACTGCTACAGTGTACATAGATGGGTTGTGGTTTCTCTGCAGCAGAACAGTGTGCACTGTAAATGTCCACTGCTCTTTGCAAGTGACTGCTACAGTGTACATAGATGGGTTGTGGTTTCTCTGCAGCAGAACAGTGTGCACTGTAAATGTCCACTGCTCTTTGCAAGTGACAGCTACAGTGTCCATAGATGGGTTGTGGTTTCTATGCAGCAGAAAAGTGTGCACTATAAATATTCACTGCTCTTTGCAAGTGACTGCCACAGTGTACATAGATGGGTTGTGGTTTGTCTGCAGCAGAACAGTGTGCACTGTAAATGTCCACTGATCTTTGCAAGTGTGGGCCACAGTATGCATAGATGGGCTGTGGTTTCTATGCAGCAGAAAAGTGTGCACAGTAAATGTCCAGTTCTATTTGCAAGTGACTACCCCAGTGTACATAGATGGGTTGTGGTTTCTATGCAGCAGATCAGTGTGCACTGTAAATGTCCACTGCTCTTTGCAAGTGAGTGCCACAGTCTGTATATATTGGTTGTGGCTTCTCTTTAGCAGAAAAGTGTGCACTGTAAATGTCCACTGCTATTTGCAAGTGACAACCACAGTGTACATAGATGGGTTGTGGTGTCAATGCAGCAGAACAGTGTGCACTGTAAATGTCCACTTCTCTTTGCAAGTGACTGCTACAGTGTACATAGATAGGTTGTGGTTTCGATCCAGCAGAACAGTGTGCAGTGTAAATGCCTACTGCTCTTTTCAAGTGACTGCCACAGTGTACATAGATGGGTTGTGGTTTCTCTGCAGCAGAACAGTGTGCACTGTAAATGTCCACTGCTCTTTGCAAGTGACTGCTACAGTGTACATAGATGGGTTGTGGTTTCTGTGCAGCAGAACAGTGTGGACTGTAAATGTTCACTGCTCTTTGCAAGTGACTGCCACAGTCTGTATAGATGGGTTGTGGCTTCTCTGCAGCAGAACAGTGTGCACTGTAAATGTCCACTGCTCTTTGCAAGTGACTGCCGCAGTGTAGATAGATGGGTTGTGGTTTCTATGCAGCAGAACTGTTTGCGCTACAGGTGTCCACGGATATTTGCAGGCTCTGCCACAGTCTGTATAGATAGGTTGTAGTTTCTATGCAGCAGAACAGTGTGCAGTGTAAATGTCCACTGGTAGTTGCAAGTGACTGCCACAGTGTACATAGAAAAGGTGTGGTTTCTGTGCAGCAGGAAAGTGTGAGCTGTAAATGACCACTAATCTTTGCAAGTGTCTGCCACAGTGTACATAGAAAAGGCGTGGTTTCTATGCAGCAGAACAGTGTGCACTGTAAATGTCAACTGCTCTTTGCAAGTGTCTGCCACAGTGTACATAGATGGGTTGTGGTTTCTACGCAGCAGACCAGTGTGCACTGTAAATGTCCACTTCTCTTTGCAGGTGACTGCTACAGTGTACATAGATGGGTTGTGGTCTCTATGTAGCAGAACAGTGTGCACTGTGAATTTCCACTGCTCTTTGCAAGCGACTGCCACAGTGTGCATAGATGGGCCTTGGTTTCTCTACAGCAGAACAGCGTGCGCTGTAAATGTCCACTGCTCTTTGCATTTGACTGCCACAGTGTACATAGAAGGATTGTGGTTTCTATGCAGCAGAACAGTGTGCACTGTAAATGTCCACTGCTCTTTGCAAGTGACTGCCACAGTGTACATAGATGGGTTGTGGTTTCTCTGCAGCAGAACAGTGTGCACTGTAAATGTCCACTGATCTTTGCAACTGTCTGCCACAGTATGCATAGATGGGCTGTGGTTTCTATGCAGCAGAAAAGTGTGCACAGTAAATGTCCAGTTCTATTTGCAAGTGACTACCCCAGTGTACATAGATGGGTTGTGGTTTCTATGCAGCAGAACAGTGTGCACTGTAAATGTCCACTGCTCTTTGCAAGTGACTGCCACAGTCTGTATAGATTGGTTGTGGCTTCTCTTTAGCAGAACAGTGTGCACTGTAAATGTCCACTGCTATTTGCAAGTGACAACTAGAGTGTACATAGATGGGTTGTGGTTTCAATGTAGCAGAACAGTGTGCATTGTAAATGTTCACTTCTCTTTGCAAGTGACTGATACAGTGTACATAGATGGGTTGTGGTTTCTATCCAGCAGAACAGTGTGCACTGTAAATGCCTACTGCTCTTTTCAAGTGACTGCCGCAGTCTGCATAGATGGGCTGTGGTTTCTCTACAGCAGAACAGTGTGCACTGTAAATGTCCACTGCTCTTTGCAAGTGACTGCTACAGTGTACATAGATGGGTTGTGGTTTCTCTGCAGCAGAACAGTGTGCACTGTAAATGTCCACTGCTCTTTGCAAGTGACAGCTACAGTGTCCATAGATGGGCTGTGGTTTCTCTACAGCAGAACAGTGTGCACTGTAAATGTCCACTGCTCTTTGCAAGTGACTGCTACAGTGTACATAGATGGGTTGTGGTTTCTCTGCAGCAGAACAGTGTGCACTGTAAATGTCCACTGCTCTTTGCAAGTGACTGCCACAGTGTACATAGATGGGTTGTGGTTTGTCTGCAGCAGAACAGTGTGCACTGTAAATGTCCACTGATCTTTGCAAGTGTGGGCCACAGTATGCATAGATGGGCTGTGGTTTCTGTGCAGCAGAAAAGTGTGCACAGTAAATGTCCAGTTCTATTTGCAAGTGACTACCCCAGTGTACATAGATGGGTTGTGGTTTCTATGCAGCAGATCAGTGTGCACTGTAAATGTCCACTGCTCTTTGCAAGTGATTGCCACAGTCTGTATATATTGGTTGTGGCTTCTCTTTAGCAGAAAAGTGTGCACTGTAAATGTCCACTGCTATTTGCAAGTGACAACCACAGTGTACATAGATGGGTTGTGGTGTCAATGCAGCAGAACAGTGTGCACTGTAAATGTCCACTTCTCTTTGCAAGTGACTGCTACAGTGTACATAGATGGGTTGTGGTTTCGATCCAGCAGAACAGTGTGCAGTGTAAATGCCTACTGCTCTTTTCAAGTGACTGCCACAGTGTACATAGATGGGTTGTGGTTTCTCTGCAGCAGAACAGTGTGCACTGTAAATGTCCACTGCTCTTTGCAAGTGACTGCTACAGTGTACATAGATGGGTTGTGGTTTCTGTGCAGCAGAACAGTGTGCACTGTAAATGTCCACTGCTCTTTGCAAGTGACTGCCACAGTGTACATAGATGGGTTGTGGTTTCTATGCAGCAGAACAGTGTGCGGTGTAAATGTCCACTGCTCTTTGCAAGTGACTGCTACAGTGTACATAGATGGGTTGTGGTTTCTCTGCAGCAGAACAGTGTGCACTGTAAATGTCCACTGATCTTTGCACATGTCTGCCACAGTGCACATAGATGGGTTGTGGTTTCTATGCAGCAGAACAGTGTGCACTGTAAATGTCTACTGATCTTTGCAAGTGTCTGCCACAGTATGCATAGATGGGCTGTGGTTTCTATGCAGCAGAAAAGTGTGCACAGTAAATGTCCAGTTCTATTTGAAAGTGACTACCCCAGTGTACATAGATGGGTTGTGGTTTCTATGCAGCAGAACAGTATGCACTGTAAATGTCCACTGCTCTTTGCAAGTGACTGCCACAGTCTATATAGATTGGTTGTGGCTTCTCTTCAGCAGAACAGTGTGCACTGTAAATGTCCACTGCTATTTGCAAATGACAACCACAGTGTACATAGATGGGTTGTGGTTTCTATGCAGCAGAACAGTGTGCGGTGTAAATGTCCACTGCTCTTTGCAAGTGACTGCTACAGTGTACATAGATGGGTTGTGGTTTCTATGCAGCAGAACAGTGTGCACTGTATATGTCCACTGCTCTTTGCAAGTGACTGCTACAGTGTACATAGATGAGTTGTGGTTTCTGTGCAGCAGAACAGTGTGCACTGTAAATGTCCACTGCTCTTTGCAAGTGACTGCCACAATGTACATAGATGGGTTGTGGTTTCTATGCAGCAGAACAGTGTGCGGTGTAAATGTCCACTGCTCTTTGCAAGTGACTGCTACAGTGTACATAGATTGGTTGTGGCTTCTCTTCAGCAGAACAGTGTGCACTGTAAATGTCCACTGCTATTTGCAAATGACAACCACAGTGTACATAGATGGGTTGTGGTTTCTATGCAGCAGAACAGTGTGCGGTGTAAATGTCCACTGCTCTTTGCAAGTGACTGCTACAGTGTACATAGATGGGTTGTGGTTTCTATGCAGCAGAACAGTGTGCACTGTAAATGTCCACTGCTCTTTGCAAGTGACTGCCACAGTGTACATAGATGGGTTGTGGTTTCTATGCAGCAGAACAGTGTGCACTGTAAATGTCCACTGCTCTTTGCAAGTGACTGCCACAGTGTACATAGATGGGTTGTAGTTTCTCTGCAGCAGAACAGTGTGCACTGTAAATGTCCACTGATCTTTGCAAGTGTCTATCACAGTGTACATACATGGGTTGTGGTTTCTATGCAGCAGAACAGTGTGCACTGTAAATGTCCACTGCTCTTTGCAAGTGACTGCCGCAGTCTATATAGATTGGTTGTGGCTTCTCTTCAGCAGAACAGTGTGCACTGTAAATGTCCACTGCTATCTGCAAATGACAACCACAGTGTACATAGATGGGTTGTGGTTTCTATGCAGCAGAACAGTGTGCGGTGTAAATGTCCACTGCTCTTTGCAAGTGACTGCTACAGTGTACATAGATGAGTTGTGGTTTCTGTGCAGCAGAACAGTGTGCACTGTAAATGTCCACTGCTCTTTGCAAGTGACTGCCACAATGTACATAGATGGGTTGTGGTTTCTATGCAGCAGAACAGTGTGCGGTGTAAATGTCCACTGCTCTTTGCAAGTGACTGCTACAGTGTACATAGATTGGTTGTGGCTTCTCTTCAGCAGAACAGTGTGCACTGTAAATGTCCACTGCTATTTGCAAATGACAACCACAGTGTACATAGATGGGTTGTGGTTTCTATGCAGCAGAACAGTGTGCGGTGTAAATGTCCACTGCTCTTTGCAAGTGACTGCTACAGTGTACATAGATGGGTTGTGGTTTCTATGCAGCAGAACAGTGTGCACTGTAAATGTCCACTGCTCTTTGCAAGTGACTGCCACAGTGTACATAGATGGGTTGTGGTTTCTATGCAGCAGAACAGTGTGCACTGTAAATGTCCACTGCTCTTTGCAAGTGACTGCCACAGTGTACATAGATGGGTTGTAGTTTCTCTGCAGCAGAACAGTGTGCACTGTAAATGTCCACTGATCTTTGCAAGTGTCTATCACAGTGTACATACATGGGTTGTGGTTTCTATGCAGCAGAACAGTGTGCACTGTAAATGTCCACTGCTCTTTGCAAGTGACTGCCGCAGTCTATATAGATTGGTTGTGGCTTCTCTTCAGCAGAACAGTGTGCACTGTAAATGTCCACTGCTATCTGCAAATGACAACCACAGTGTACATAGATGGGTTGTGGTTTCTATGCAGCAGAACAGTGTGCGGTGTAAATGTCCACTGCTCTTTGCAAGTGACTGCAACAGTGTACGTAGATGGGTTGTGGTTTCTATGCAGCAGAACAGTGTGCACTGTAAATGTCCACTGCTCTTTGCAAGTGACTGCCACAGTGTACATAGATGGGTTGTGGTTTCTATGCAGCAGAACAGTGTGCACTGTAAATGTCCACTGCTCTTTGCAAGTGACTGCCACAGTGTACATAGATGGTTTGTAGTTTCTCTGCAGCAGAACAGTGTGCACTGTAAATGTCCACTGATCTTTGCAAGTGTCTATCACAGTGTACATAGATGGGTTGTGGTTTCTATGCAGCAGAACAGTGTGCACTGTAAATGTCCACTTCTCTTTGCAAGTGACTGCTACAGTGTACATAGATGGGTTGTGGTTTCTATCCAGCAGAACAGTGTGCACTGTAAATGCCTACTTCTCTTTTCAAGTGACTGCCACAGTCTGCATAGATGGGCTGTGGTTTCTCTACAGCAGAACAGCGTGCAATGTATATGCCCACTGCTCTTTGCAAGTGACTGCCACAGTGTACATAGTAGGGTTGTGATTTCTATGCAGCAGAACAGTGTGGACTGTAAATGTTCACTGCTCTTTGCAAGTGACTGCCACAGTCTGTATAGATGGGTTGTGGCTTCTCTGCAGCAGAACAGTGTGCACTGTAAATGTCCACTGCTCTTTGCAAGTGACTGCCGCAGTGTAGATAGATGGGTTGTGGTTTCTATGCAGCAGAACTGTTTGCGCTACAGGTGTCCACGGATATTTGCAGGCTCTGCCACAGTCTGTATAGATAGGTTGTAGTTTCTATGCAGCAGAACAGTGTGCAGTGTAAATGTCCACTGGTAGTTGCAAGTGACTGCCACAGTGTACATAGAAAAGGTGTGGTTTCTGTGCAGCAGGAAAGTGTGCGCTGTAAATGACCACTAATCTTTGCAAGTGTCTCCCACAGTGTACATAGAAAAGGCGTGGTTTCTATGCAGCAGAACAGTGTGCACTGTAAATGTCAACTGCTCTTTGCAAGTGTCTGCCACAGTGTACATAGATGGGTTGTGGTTTCTACGCAGCAGACCAGTGTGCACTGTAAATGTCCACTTCTCTTTGCAAGTGACTGCTACAGTGTACATAGATGGGTTGTGGTCTCTATGTAGCAGAACAGTGTGCACTGTGAATGTCCACTGCTCTTTGCAAGCGACTGCCACAGTGTGCATAGATGGGCCTTGGTTTCTCTACAGCAGAACAGCGTGCGCTGTAAATGTCCACTGCTCTTTGCATTTGACTGCCACAGTGTACATAGAAGGATTGTGGTTTCTATGCAGCAGAACAGTGTGCACTGTAAATGTCCACTGCTCTTTGCAAGTGACTGCCACAGTCTGTATAGATGGATTGTGGCTTCTCTGCAGCAGAACAGTGTGCACTGTAAATGTCCACTGATCTTTGCAAGTGTCTGCCGCAGTGTAGATAGATGGGTTGTGGTTTCTATGCAGCAGAACTGTTTGCACTACAGGTGTCCAAGGATATTTGTAGGCTCTGCCATAGTCTGTATAGATAGAAGATCCAGAGGAAAGACCGCCCCAACCACCAAGGAGGGGGCCTCGCCATCGCCCACAAGAGTACCCTCCGCCTCACCACCTCCAGCGAAACCTTCCTCCCGCTGAACACCTGCACTTCCAGACCCAGACCACCCCCAAAGCCACACTCCGAGGAACCCTCGTCTATAGACCCCCCGGCCCCCGAACACCCTTCGCCACCACCATCACCGACTTCATCGCACCCCACGCCATCGCCTCAACAAACTACATACTCATTGGAGACCTGAACTTCCACCTCGACAACCCCAGCGACCCCAACTTCACTATCCTTCGTGACAACCTCGCCAGCATCGGACTTAAACAACTCATCAACACACACCGACCCACAGAGCAGGACACACCCTCGACCCCATCTTCGCGGCAGGAAACAGCGTCCAATTCAGCCACACAACGCAACCGCCATGGACCGACCACCACTGCAAGTGTCTGCCACAGTGTGCATAGATGGGCTGTGGTTTCTGTGCTGCACAACAGTGTGCACTGTAAATGTCCACTGATCTTTGCAAGTGACTGCTACAGTGTACATAGATGGGTTATGGTTTCTATGCAGCAGAAAAGTGTGCACTGTAAATGTCCACTTCTCTTTGCAAGTGACTGCCACAGTGTACATAGATGGGTTGTGGTTTCTATGCAGCAAAACAGTGTGCACTGTAAATGTCCACTGCTCTTTGCAAGTGACTGCCACAGTGTACATAGAAAAGGCGTGGTTTCTATGCAGTAGAACAGTGTGCACTGCAAATGTCCACTGATCTTTGCAAGTGTCTGCCACAGTGTCTGCCACAGTGTCCATAGATGGGCTGTGGTTTCTCTGCTACAGAACAGTGTACACTGCAAATGTCCACTTCCCTTTGCAAGTGACTGCCACAGTGTACGTAGATGGGTTGTGGTTTCTCTACAGCAGAACAGTGTGCACTGTAAATGTCCACTGCTCTTTGCAAGTGACTGCCACGGTGTACATAGATGGGTTGTGGTTTCTATGCAGCAGAACAGTGTGCACTGTAAATGTCCACTGCTATTTGCAAGTGACAACCACAGTATACATAGATGGGTTGTGATTTCTATGCAGCAGAACAGTGTGCACTGTAAATGTCCACTGCTCTTTGCAAGTGACTGCCATAGTCTGTATAGATTGGTTTTGGCTTCTCTGCAGCAGAACAGTGTGCATTGTAAATGTCCACTGCTATTTGCAAGTGACTACCACAGTCTACATAGATGGGTTGTGGTTTCTATGCAGCAGAACATTGTGCACTGTAAATGTCCACTTCTCTTTGCAAGTGACTGCCACAATGTACATAGATGGGTTTTTGTTTCTATGCAGCAGAACAGTGTGCACTGTAAATGCCTACTGCTCTTTGCAAGTGACTGCCACAGTGTGCATAGATGGGCTGTGGTTTCTCTACAGCTGAACAGCGTGCACTGTATATGGCCACTGCTCTTTGCAAGTGACTGCCACAGTGTACATAGAAGGGTTGTGGTTTCTATGCAGCAGAACAGTGTGCACTGTAAATGTCCACTGCTCTTTGCAAGTGACTGCCACAGTCTGAATAGATGGGTTGTGGCTTCTCTGCAGCAGAGCAGTGTGCACTGTAAATGTCCACTGATCTTTGCAAGTGTCTGCCACAGTATGCATAGATGGGTTGTGGTTTCTATGCAGCAGAACAGTGTGCACTGTATATGTCCACTGCTCCTTGCAACTGACTGCCGCAGTGTAGATAGATGGGTTGTGGTTTCTATGCAGCAGAACTGTTTGCACTACAGGTGTCCACGGATATTTGCAGGCTCTGCCACAGTCTGTATAGATAGGCTGTAGTTTCTATGCAGCAGAACAGTGTGCACTGTAAATGTCCACTGATAGTTGCAAGTGACTGCCACAGTGTACATAGATAAGGTGTGGTTTCTGTGCAGCAGGACAGTGTACGCTGTAAATGTTCACTAATCTTTGCAAGTGTCTGCCACAGTGTACATAGAAAAGGCGTGGTTTCTATGCAGCAGAAGTGTGCACTGCAAATGTCCACTGATCTTTGCAAGTGTCTGCCACAGTGTCCATAGATGGGTTGTGGTTTCTATGCAGCAGAACGGTGTACACTGCAAATGTCCACTGATCTTTGCAAGCGTCTGCCACAGTGTGCATAGATGGGCTGTGGTTTCTGTGCTGCAGAACTGTTTGCACTGCAGGTTTTCACTGATCTTTGCAGGCTCTTCCACAGCCTGTATGCACTTCATGTCTTCTTTGCTGCAGCAGGTGTTCATTGATCTTTGCAGTTGCCTCAACAATATGCATAGAGAGATTATAGTTTCTGAGTTGCAGGGCCCATTTGTACTGCGAATAGTTCCTCATTTTTGCACTTGTCCGCTGCACTCTGCGCGGAGAGCTTATGGTTTCTCTGCTGTAGAATTGTGCACTGTAAACTCCACTGATCTTTGCAGTGGTCTGCCACTGTGTGCGTGCATAGGGTGTAGTTTCTATGCCTCAGAATTATCTGCACTGCTGGTGTCCACTGATCTTTGCAGGGTCTGCCGCAGTGTGCATACATTTCATGATTTCTGTGCCGCAGCACTGTTTGAACTGCAGGTGTACACTGCTCTTTGCAGTGCGCTGCCACAGCCTATAAAGATCGGTTGTGATTTCTGCGCATCAGAACCGTTTGCGCTGCAGCTGTCCCGATCCTTCAGCTGCCTGTTGCAATATACATAGTAGATTATAGTTTCTATGCTGCAGTAACCAATTGTACTGTCCTCTACACTTCTTATCCACTGCATGTATACACTCATCTCTGCAGTGCTGTGCCACAATATGTGTGGGTAGATTAGGATTTCTGTGCTGCAGTGCTGTTGACACTCAAGGCAGGGCCACATGAATTATGTGATTCAGCAGCTGCAGTGTTTTTCTCATAATTATTGATTTATCGCCTTTTGCCACATAATCCATCTGCTGCATAAACTGCCAATTCAAATAAAAAAATTGTTTCTAGCACAGACGGGCAAAAAGTTGCAAAAAATGTGGTGACACGTTGTTCACGGCGAAAGATCCTTTCGGAAAGGTTGACAGGTCACCTTTCAGTGGTTTATTTCTAGATTTGGATGTTAAACTGGTACTAATGAGGACTAATACCTGGACAGTGTTAACGTGCAAAAACTGCAAAATAATGAAGTCATACTTTCACAAAATGTTCCGCATTACGCCTCATAATTGGCTTTTTCTCACCACATAATTTAGTGAACTCTGCCACATAACTTGGCCGTCCTCCGCCGCATAATTCTAGCGGCCCTGACTCTAGGTATCCACTGATCTTTGCAGTCACCTGCCACAGTCTGTGTTGACATACCGAGGCCATTACGTGAATAAAGTTGCAGAGAGGCCATATGGTAATCTACCTTACTATTTCTGTCTGAGAGGTCGTTATGTCTCCGCTTCTTTACCGTTTTCACAGCGGATGGTCACTGCCCTTTACAGTTGTCTGCCACACTCTGCGTAGATAGATCGTCATTTCTGTGCTGCAGTACAGTTTGCACTGCAGATGTCCCCTGTCTTTGGCAGTGCCCTGTCTTGTTTTGCATACATAGGTCATGGTTTCTGTGTTATTTCTGCGCTGCACAGCAGTATCATTTGCCGGAAATTTGGGCACCGTTCTCTTCAGTTGTTTGCCGCATAACTAGATCATCATTTCTGTGTTGCAGTACAGCTTGCATTGCCGATGTCCCCTGTCTTGGGCAGTGCTCTGTCTTGGTTTGCATACGTGGGTCATGGCTTCTGGGTTATTTCTGCGCTGCGCTGCAGTATCATTTGCAGGATCGCTGGGCACTGGTCTCTTCCGTTGTTTACCGCATAAATAGTTCGTCAATTCTGTGCTGCAGTACAGCTTGCATTGCAGATGTCCCCTGTCTTTGGCAATGCTCTGCCTTAGTTTGCATACATAGGTCATGGTTTTTGTGTTATTCAACATTGCAGTATCACGGCTCCAACCCCTCAGCCTGGGACGACTCCTGGTGGCCAACGACGCTGGGAGCAGCCCCGACACCCACCGACCACGCACGCAACCTGGGAGTCATCCTCGACTCAACGCTCTCCATGGCCAAGCAAGTCAACGCAGTCTCCTCCTCCTGCTTCAACACCCTCCGCATGCTTCGCAAGATCTACAGGTGGATCCCGACAGATACAAGAAGAACAGTCACCCAGGCCCTCGTCAGTAGCAGACTTGACTATGGGAACGCCCTCTGCGGGAGCCCCGGCCAAGCTCATCAAGCGACTGCAACGCATACAAAACGCCTCCGCACGCCTGATCCTCGATGTACCACGCCACAGCCACATCACCCCCCCACCTGAGGAACCTGCACTGGCTCCCAGTCAACAGGAGAATCTCCTTCAAACTCCTCATCCACGCACACAAGGCACTCCACAAGACTGGCCCAGCCTACCTCAACAGACGACTCCTCTTCTACGTCCCCAACCGCCAGCTCCGCTCCGCCGACCTCTCCCTCGCCACCGTCCCTCGCATTCGAAGAACTACCACCGGCGGTAGATCCTTCTCCCACCTCGCCGCCAAGACCTGGAACACCCTTCCACTAAGCCTACGACAGACCCAAGACCTGCTGACCTTCAGGAGGCTACTCAAGACCTGGTTGTTCGACCAGTAGCAGCACCCCCCCCCCTTTTTTATCCCCAGCGCCTTGAGACCCTCGCGGGTAAGTAGTGTGCTCTACAAGTTCTGTGATTGATTGATTGATTGATTGCTGGACAGCTGGGCACTGGTCTCTGCAGTAGTTTGCTGCATAAATAGACTGTCGTTTCTGTGCTGCAGTACAGCTTGCATTGCCGATGTCCCCTGTCTTTGGCAGTGCTCTGCCTTAGTTTGCATACATAGGTCATGGTTTCTGTGGTATTTCTGGAGTGTGCTGCAGTATCATTTGCAGGACAGCTAGGTACTGGTCTCTTCCGTTGTTTACCGCATAAATAGATCATCAATTCTGTGCTGCAGTACAGTTTGCACTGCAGATGTTCCTTGTCTTGGGCAGTGCTCTGCCTTGGTTTGCATACACAGGTCATGGTTTCTGTTTTATTTCTGCACTGCACAGCAGTATTATTTGCAGGACAGCTGGACACTGGACTCTTCAGTTGTTTGCCGCATAACTAGATTGTCATTTCTGTTCGGCAGTAGATGTTCCCTGTCTTGGGCAGTGCTCTGTCTTGGTTTTCATACACAGGTCATGGTTTCTGTTTTATTTCTGCGCTGCACTGCGGTATCATTTGCAGGACAGCTGGGCACTGGCCTCTTCAGTTGTTTGCCGTATAATAAATAGATCGTCATTACTGTTCTGCAGTACAGATTGCATTGCCGATGTCCCCTGTCTTGGGCAGTGCTCTGCCTTGGTTTGCATACACAGGTCATGGTTTCTGTTTTATTTCTGCACTGCACAGCAGTATCATTTGCAGGACAGCTGGACACTGGACTGTTCAGTTGTTTGCCGCATACCTAGATCGTCATTTCTGTTCTGCAGTAGATGTTCCCTGTCTTGGGCAGTGCTCTGTCTTGGTTTTCATACACAGGTCATGGTTTCTGTTTTATTTCTGCGCTGCACTGCGGTATCATTTTTAGGACAGCTGGACACTGGCCTCTTCAGTTGTTTGCCGTATAATAACTAGATCGTCATTACTGTTCTGCAGTACAGATTGCATTGCCGATGTCCCCTGTCTTGGGCAGTGCTCTGTCTTGGTTTGCATACGTGGGTCATGGCTTCTGTGTTATTTCTGCGCTGCGCTGCAGTATCATTTGCAGGACAGCTGGACAGTGGACTCTTCAGTTGTTTACCGCATCAGTAGATCGTCAATTCTGTGCTGCAGTACAGCTTGCATTCCCGATGTCCCCTGTCTTTGGCAGTGCTCTGCATACATAGGGCATGGTTTTTGTGTTATTCTACGCTGCATTATCACTTGCAGGACAGCTGGGCACTGGTCTCTGCAGTAGTTTGCCGCGTAAATAGACCGTTGTTTCTGTGCTGCAGAACAGCTTGCATTGCCGATGTCCCCTGTCTTTGGCAGTGCTCAGCCTTAGTTTGCATACATAGGTCATGGTTTCTGTGGTATTTCTGGAGTGTGCTGCAGTATCATTTGCAGGACAGCTAGGTACTGGTCTCTTCCGTTGTTTACCGCATAAATAGATCATCAATTCTGTGCTGCAGTACAGTTTGCACTGCAGATGTTCCTTGTCTTGGGCAGTGCTCTGCCTTGGTTTGCATACACAGGTCATGGTTTCTGCTTTATTTCTGCACTGCACAGCAGTATCATTTGCAGGACAGCTGGACACTGGACTCTTCAGTTGTTTGCCGCATAACTAGATTGTCATTTCTGTTCGGCAGTACAGTTTGCATTGCAGATGTTCCCTGTCTTGGGCAGTGCTCTGCCCTGGTTTGCATACACAGGTCATGGTTTCTGTTTTATTTCTGCACTGCACAGCAGTATCATTTGCAGGACAGCTGGACACTGGACTCTTCAGTTGTTTGCCGCATAACTAGATTGTCATTTCTGTTCGGCAGTACAGTTTGCATTGCAGATGTTCCCTGTCTTGGGCAGTGCTCTGCCTTGGTTTGCATACACAGGTCATGGTTTCTCTTTTCTTTCTGCACTGCACAGCAGTATCATCAGCTGGACACTGGACTGTTCAGTTCTTTGCCGCATAACTAGATCGTCATTTCTGTTCTGCAGTACAGTTTGCACTGCAGATGTTCCCTGTCTTGGGCAGTGCTCTGCCTTGGTTTGCATACACAGGTCATGGTTTCTGTTTTATTTCTGCACTGCACAGCAGTATCATTTGCAGGACAGCTGGACACTGGACTGTTCAGTTGTTTGCCGCATACCTAGATCGTCATTTCTGTTATGCAGTAGATGTTCCCTGTCTTGGGCAGTGCTCTGTCTTGGTTTTCATACACAGGTCATGGTTTCTGTTTTATTTCTGCGCTGCACTGCGGTATCATTTGGAGGACAGCTGGACACTGGACTCTTCAGTTGTTTACCGCACCAGTAGATCGTCAATTCTGTGCTGCAGTACAGCTTGCATTCCCGATGTCCCCTGTCTTTGGTAGTGCTCTGCCTTAGTTTGCATACATAGGGCATGGTTTTTGTGTTATTCTACGCTGCATTATCACTTGCAGGACAGCTGGGCACTGGTCTCTGCAGTAGTTTGCCGCGTAAATAGACCGTCGTTTCTGTGCTGCAGTACAGCTTGCATTGACGATGTCCCCTGTATTGGGCAGTGCTCTGCCTTGGTTTGCATATACAGGTCATGGTTTCTGTTTTATTTTTGCACTGCACAGCAGTATCATTTGCAGGTCAGCTGGACACTGGACTGTTCAGTTGTTTGCCGCATAACCAGATCGTCATTTCTGTTCTGCAGTACAGTTTGCACTGCAGATGATGTTCCCTGTCTTGGGCAGTGCTCTGTCTTGGTTTGCATACATAGGTCATGGTTTCTGTGTGAATTCTGGGCTGTAGTATAATTTGCAGGACAGCTGGACACTGGTCGCGGCAGAAATTTTCTGCAACTGTCTGATGTAAATAGATTGTCATTTCTGTATTGTAGTACAGTTTGTACTGCAGATATCCCCTGTCTATCGCAGTGCTCTGCTGCAATCTACACTGATAGGTCATGATTTCTGTGCGGCTTAAAATGATAAGATAAACCGCAGTGCCATTTGCAGGATAGATGGCCCCTGGTCTTTGCAGTCGTCTGCCACAGTCTGCGTGAATAAGTCATGGTTTCTGTGTTGCAGTATGATTCACGCTGAAGGTATTACCTGGTATTACCTGGTCTGTACCAGTGTCTGTCAATGTCATGGCCACTGTTTCTAAGCCACTGCGCGGGTCCTGTCTTTTCCTTCTGCTAACAATGCCCGGGTAGTGCCATTCAGCCCTAGTGTTCGTGAGCTTCATAGGACAGTCATTGGATTGGGGTTATCAAAGCATCGGGTGGGGTTGGATAGCTAGAATGATGGGCACCACCCCCACCTAGGGGGCGTGGTGCCTTTAGTGGCATCACGGGCAGGAGCCAGGTTAGGGTCTCTTCCGGTCCGGCGAGAAGGAAGGGGCGTAGCCGGGATTCCCTCTAGTGCGTCACCAAGGTGCGCGGGCGACCTCGGACTGGCGGGGGGTTTAAAAGTCCTGGACAGGAAGGGGAAGCCCTCTTTTGTCCTCTCACCACGGGCGGAAAGGCGGATCGGAGCTTCGCGAAGTTAGCGATCGAGGCTCAGCGAGCGGAACTGCGGGAGGTCGCGGCGAGTCCTTCGGTCGGGCGCACGGTTTCACCCAGGTGAGAGGGCCTCACGACAGCGTAGTCGGGATAATAATGAAGGTCTTAGTAAGGCCAGGAAAACGGGGGCTTCACGCTCGCCTGAGCAGGAATTGTGCGGGGGCGCGAGTGGGGGGTTAAGGCACGCAGTGGCGGTGCAGGGCGGCGCTTTGAGCGGGCTCGGGCAAGCGTGCGCGTTGTTTGGTGGGAGCTACTACCGGAAATGTAGCCCCGGGGCGCTCAGCCGAGCAGGGTTTTTTTTTCCGATGAGGCCAGCCAGTGTTCCGGTATTGGAGTCGGGCCGGGAGGCAAGGCGGGACATCAAGGGCGTCTGGAACCCATCCCGGAGGCCCGACCACGCGCGGTACTTCAGCGCTGGGGGACATACAACGATATTGAATGTTTACGGAGTGGCGTGTGAGCAGGGGCATCTCGAAAGCAGTCTGACCGCGAAGGTCTCATGGGCGGAGGGCGGAGGAGGGCCGAAGCGCTAAGGGGGGCATATCCTGCGAGGGAACGCGCTCGAGCATAAAGGAGCGGAACGGAGGCTCCGTCATGGCAGTGAGGCAGGGCATGCAACAAAAGCATGGACCGGTGGGGAGCATGGGGATATTGATAATGATAATGGCATGACGACCTGAGCACTCGGCTAGTGAGTAGGCTGAGTGTTATGGGAGGGATTTTAAGACGCATGTGAACTCGCATGGTGCGAAAAGGGTAACGTGGGGGCACTGGGGTAGTGAGTATCTCCAGTGCCCCGGCCAATTGTAAGTTAAGGCATAAGAATCTGGGGGACAGGCAGCCCGAAGCTGCGAAACCTGATGTGTGCGCGCAAGGAAGGAGACAGGGGGGACATTGTCTAATTATGTTTTGTTCTCCTTAGTGCGAAATGCCACCAAAGCGTGCGCGGGTGGGCAAGGAGGCCCCTACTACTCAAGACGAATTCCGTTCGCTGTCGGCATTGTGGGAGGTCGTTAAGAAAGGGGGTATCGACTGGGCACTACGGACGCTAACACAAGGGGCCGGAACGGGCACGCAGCAAGAAGCCCCGCGGTCCAAGCGCACAAGGCGATCTCCGGAACGGTTCAAGGAGGCACAGCAGGGCAAGCACAATAGGATTGCGGACACTCAGGTGACTACCTCAGGTGAGGCCGTGGTAACGGGCCAGCCTCTCGCGACCACAGACATTTTACAGACTTCCGGCGCAGCGGTGCAGACGAGTCACGTGTTCATGGAGCCACCCCAGGGGGGGCGATACCTCAGGCCACGTCGCCACCCATGTTAACAAGCGTCCCACAAATCACTGTGCCTCCAACTACAGCGGGGCAAGGGGGGGTAGCGGTGACAGCACCACCCATCACGCAGGCCCCTGCGCCAGTGGTGACGCACCAAGGCAGCGGTATAGCACAGGTATGGGTCCAGTCAGGAGGGGTGGCACAATCTCCCGTGGTGGTCGCGGCAACATCGCAGGGGCCGGCCAATAGTACTACGATGCCAGGGCCAGGGGTAGCGGTACAGCCCCTGTTGACACATAGTCCAGTAATGTATGGGTCCGCGTCGCCAGCGGTGGCCCCATCTGCAGGTATCACATGGAATGTGCCAGCAGAAACCAGAGAAAAGATATTCAGGGGTGAGTTTATCGATGTCTTTGACCTCATCAATGCAGGAGTAGTTCCGGGGAAGAACAGAGCAGGCAAGGAGGGCGAGTTCAAACAGAAAAAAGTTTGGGTAGAATGGTCAATTAAGAATTGAGTCACAGGGTTCGCTATATACGCAGCAATCATGGTAGAGAGGTATCCCACATTGGCGGCCCAGCTGATCAGCTACATGTCCATGATTCACGGGGCGGCATCAGAATTCCCGGGCACGGCTTGGCTGCAGTATGATAACAAGTTCAGGCAAATGAAGGCAGTGCGGCCAGAGGTGGCATGGGACCAGAGAGAGATCAATATATGGCATGCAGAATTTTATTCAACAGCACCAGTTAACAAGACCAATCAGTCCTTTCGAGGGGACAGAGAGACAGGGGATAAGAAACAAGCCTGCTGGCAATTCAATAAGAACGAATGCAATAGGGGTGCAGCATGCAAGTTCAAACATATATGTTCCTTCTGTGGAATACAAGGTCACCCAGAGAATAAGTGCTACAAGAAGGTGGGAAAACCCAAAGAGCAGCCCGCCCATACTCACCCTCAGAACAGGGGCCGCAGCGCCCAGGGACCCTAGGAACCTACCTACACCCATTCGGCTCCACGTCCTGACTCACCTACTCAGTAAATACGATAAGACACAAGAAGCACAGTTCCTGCATCAGGGCTTTAAATTTGGCTTTCGCATCCCATCTAGTGCCCCCCGTCCACGAGTCCGCCACGCAACCAGCGCTCAGTCCTGCAAAATCCGGAAGTGACTAGGGAAAAGATCATGAAAGAAGTAACCCTGGGGAGAGTAGCGGGACCTTTTCAACAGCTGCCAAGGCAGAACTTAGTGTGTTCACCATTGGGTTTAGTACCCAAAAAAGAAAAGGGGAAATATCGCCTGATTCATAACTTGTCAAGTCCACTGGGGTTGTCAGTCAATGATAAATTGGATCCAGAACTATGCGCTGTGCGTTATACCACATTTGATGCTGCAATACAAAAATTACAGAAGTTAGGCGAGGGAGCTCTGAAGGCCAAATCCGACATAGAAGCTGCTTTTCGTCTCCTGCCGGTGCACCCAGACGACACCAGGTTGCTGGGCTTTACTTTTGAAGGGAATTTTTTCATCGATCTTTGTATGCCAATGGGGTGCTCTATTGCATGTGCTGTGTTTGAAACATTCAGGCGTTTTTTAGAATAGGTGGTCCAGGTACTATTGACATCAACAAACGTGGTACACTACTTGGACGATTTTCTATTTCTAGGTCCACCGGGCTCGCCGGCGTGCAGGATGGCCCTGCTGGGCTTCCAGCGTTTGGCAAAGGCACTGGGGGTACCCCTGGCAGAAGAGAAAACAGAGGGGCCAGCAACACAGCTAACTTTCTTAGGCATCGAAATAGACACCATAGCTGGGGTATGCAGACTCCCTCAAGAGAAATTAAGAGCTTTTGAGGCCGCCATAGATGACTGTTTAGCGGCACGCAAGGTAACGCTGCACCAACTGCAGGTCCTAGTGGGTCAGCTGAATTTTGCGCTCAGGGTGATACCCATGGGCAGAGCATTCTCTAGGAGCATAGCAGGGGCAATGTCCGGTTTGCGGGCAAAGCACCACCACACCAGGCTTTCCAAAGAGGTTAGAAACGATCTGGCCACATGGAAGGAATTCTTGAGGGGGCTCAATGGGTCGGTACTGTGGCAACAACCAACTCAAGCGAATGCGGAGTTAGAACTCTACACGGATGCAGCAGGCAGCATAGGGTTTGGGGCAGTGTTGGGTACCAAGTGGTGCATGCAGCACTGGCCGGTGGAGTGGGTTGTGTCAGGTTTGACCCGCAACATCACTTTCTTGGAGCTATTCCCAATCATTGTGGCCTTGCATCTTTGGGGCCCCCTTTTGGAAAATAAGCGCATTGTATTCTGGTCTGACAGCATGTCAGCAGTAATGGCGGTTAACAACCAGAGAGCAAAATGCCCATGGGTTCTTCGCTTACTTAAAGAACTAGTGCTAGGATGCCTGCAGCGCAATGTATTCTTTACTGCAAAGCATGTGCCAGGGGTAGATAATGCAGTAGCTGATGCCCTGTCCCGTTTTAAGTTAACAGAATTCAGAGCCCGATGTCCGCAAGCCGACAAACAGATGATGAACTTCCCGGAGGTGTTATGGAAGCTTGGTGCCCCACTGCCCCCGAGCTGATAACTGCCTCCCTGGCCCCTAAGACAAAGAGTATGTATGAGAGGGCGTGGCAGTCACACTTAGCTGTCATACAAAGGGCAGGGGGAGTAGAGAGACTATCACCACAAAGTGTCCTGTTTTTCATAGTGCAACAGAAATAGAATGGCAAATCGCTACCCATGGTGAGAAGACAGCTGTCGGCAATTGCCTTCTTTGCGGGGTTGGGGTGGTGGCGGACCCTACAAAAGACCCTAAAGTCAAACGGGCGGTTAAATAATGGGAGAGATTGTTCCCAGGGGTGAAGGACCCATTGATGCTAGTAGACTATCTAATATCTTGGAAGTACTACCGCAAGTATGTTTTTCCCTTTATGAAGCGCAGCTGCTGAGATTAGCTTATTCCTTGGCATTCTTTGGGGCGTTTAGAATATCTGAGCTCATACCGGCCTCAAAAACAGATAAAGAAGGGGGAATCAATTTGGAGGATGTTATAATGGCAGTGGATACGCTACAGGTTAGAGTAAGACGGTCCAAGACGGACCCGTTGGGGAAGGGGACATGGGTCCAGTTAAGAGCAGTGCAGGGGGCCATGTATAGTCCGGTAGCTCTGGCACGAACATTTTTGCAAATTATACCAGGGGGTGGAGACAGCAGGCTATTAATACATGCAGACGGAACCCCCCTCACGAGATTCCAGTTCACCCGAATAGGCAAACGATCCCTGGAGTGGCTGGGGGTGGAGACGGCCCATTTCACATCTCACTCTTTCCGCATTGGGGCGGCCACGACGGCTGCCGCGCTAGGCCTCCCATCTGAAACTATCAAGAAAGTAGGTAGATGGAAGTCATCATGTTTTGAGCGTTATGTGAGACCCCAACTGGCCTAGTCCCTAGTCAGCCCGAGGGGGGGGGGCCAAGCGAGTGAGCGTATTACACCTCCCCCCCACGACCCCCCAGCCACTTTCTTCTCTTTTCTATTTTAAAATCAATGCAGGTGTCCCGAGACAGCGGACGCAGGTATGCTGGTGTGGCCACTCCTTTATACGCAGAGCAGGGCAATTCTTCAACAATTCACGGGAAGACAGATCACAGAGGTTGAAAGGAATCGATCACCACTGGGTAGGGATCGGCGGGCAGCGGTTGACAGATTTAACGGCCCATTTGCGGAGCGCTCTGGCAAAGGGCATGCCCGTCCCAGAGGTGCTGGTGATCCACTCCGGGGGCAATGACATGATCCCAGCGGGCCGGAGGGGGGTGAAGGAGGCGCTGTTCTCCACACTGTCAGGGGTGAGGAAGATGTTACCAGACACCACTATATTTTGGTCAGAGGTGATCCCACGTCAAGTTTGGGCAAATGGGCAAAAGCAGTGAATAAGTCAGTGAAGAGGTTGAATCAGGCAGTGGCAAAACTCTTGGAAAGATCACACATCCGACCCATCAGGCATAAACTCATACAGGCAACAAGGGCAGAGTTGTATTTGGCAGATGGGGTTCATCTGTCCAACAAAGGGTTGGAACGGTTTATCCATACCATTTTAGGAGCCTTGGCGATGGAGCTAGAAGGTCCTGCGGGGGGAGGTCGAGAGCGCCAGTGAGCTCCTCGTCCTGTGGCGGGGTCCTGGGCAAGAGAAATGGCGGGGACTTTGTTTTGGCGGCGGCTGCTTGGTTCCAGAACAGGGCGTGCAGTCAATTGGGGGCTCCGGGCTGGCGGGAGAGAGGGCTGACCTGCTGGTGGTCCTGGACTCTCTGGCCCTACCTGAGAAGCCGGCGCTTGTAATAAGCAGTTTGTGAATCTACCTGCTGCTCTGGTGGCCGGCTGGCAGTCATCACAGAAGAGAGCAGGGTATTTGGTTGTGGCCTGCTGGCACAACACGCGGCAAAGGTGCCTCTGGAGATCCAAGAATGTAAATACAAATATGCAACCCATGGCTCAAGAATGTCTATTTCATAAGCCTACTGTTTTACAATGTGTGTGTTTGGTTTATAATAAATAATAAAGTTGGTCAAGAGTTGACAGTGAATCAACAAAATAAAATTGCGGTATCA
This sequence comes from Calotriton arnoldi, assembly GCA_963921515.1. Classification (NCBI taxonomy): domain Eukaryota; kingdom Metazoa; phylum Chordata; class Amphibia; order Caudata; family Salamandridae; genus Calotriton; species Calotriton arnoldi. The sequence continues at coordinate 240,007 of CAWUFW010009086.1, forward strand.
AAATTAATAAAGACTACTCAGTGAAGACCAACTACAGACTTAGTGTGTTTACTGGGGACCAACATCCATGGCGAGGGGAGGGGGGCGATTCACACGTCGTATGCCCACTATGATGGGCACCACCCCCACCTAGGGGGCGTGGTGCCTTTAGTGGCATCACGGGCAGGAGCCAGGTTAGGGTCTCTCCCGGTCCGGCGAGAAGGAAGGGGCATAGCCGGGATTCCCTCTAGTGCGTCACCAAGGTGCGCGGGCGACCTCGGACTGGCGGGGGTTTAAAAGTCCTGGACAGGAAGGGGAAGCCCTCTTTTGTCCTCTCACCACGGGCGGAAAGGCGGATCGGAGCTTCGCGAAGTTACCCACCCACCCATCCCTAAGAATGAGAGGTTTGAATGGCCGGGTCCTGGGAAAGAGAAATGGCGGGGACTCCGTTTTGGCGGCAGCTGCTTGGTCCCAGAACAGGGCGTGCAGTCAATTGGGGGCTCCGGGCTGGCGGGAGAGGGGGCTGACCTGCTGGTGGTCCTGGACTCTCTGGCCCTACCCGAGAAGCCGGCGCTTGTAATAAGCAGTTTGTGAATCTACCTGCTGCTCTGGTGGCCGGCTGGCGGTCATCACAGAAGAGAGCAGGGTATTTGGTTGTGGCCTGCTGGCACAACACGCGGCAAAGGTGCCTCTGGAGATCCAAGAATGTAAATACAAATATGCAACCCATGGCTCAAGAATGTCTATTTCATAAGCCTACTGTTTTACAATGTGTGTGTTTGGTTTATAATAAATAATAAAGTTGGTCAAGAGTTGACAGTGAATCAACAAAATAAAATTGCGGTATCAAAATTAATAAAGACTACGCAGTGAAGACCAGCTACAGACTTAGTGTGTTTACTGGGGACCAACATCCATGGCGAGGGGAGGGGGGCGATTCGCACGTCGTATGCCCACTATTATATATCTGCTCGACTAAGCCTTTCTCAATAGTTCTTCTTTGTTACTTTTCGGGGGAAAGTTTACCTGAATGATGGCGCACCTCTTCTGCAGCTACAATAATAACTATCGGCTGCTGGTTTAGCTTTGGCATAAATTGAGTACTTTCATACGGGAAGTAACGTCTGTGAGTCTCCGAGGCACGCGGCCATGAAACACAAGCATTTGCAATGCAATATGTCTCGCGTTTACGTGAGTTTGAGCTATTGGCATTGTAAATGACAACGCCTTTTATCTATGTTTTAGTTTTTAAAACATAACTAAAAGGCATTGTCATTTACAATGCCAATAGCTTAAACTCGCGTAAATGCGAGACCTATTGCATTGCAAATGCTTGTTTTTTTATGCACTACGACCGCTGCCTCTGTCTCCAGTTTGTGGGTTCACCCAGTATGTGTTTTCCTGACTTTAGCACTGGTACTGTGCTCCGTATCTGGACACAGTGCTCCATGTGTGGCCTGCGGAGGTGCACACACGACCCTTCTACGGGGTGTATTGCACATACGAGAGATCCCCTTCTCGCTGGCTCTTCCGGCCCCTCCTTATCCTACAATGCTCGAGACAGACTCAGTTCAAGCAGGCGCAGTTGTACCACGTGTACTTCCGGGCCGTGGGGTCAAGGAAGGCACCCCTGAAGAGACCGCGCATGCTAACCAGGGTACACATGCAGGCAGGGGCTGTCGGGCTCTTTGAAGCAAGGAAGTTATCAATACGCACAAGCTAACACAATATGACGTAGGTGTGGTCTCTGTGACAGGTGCTCACCTCACAGTACACCTGTAGGGGGCACAGGTGCTGCCCACACGTGCCCTTCGCCTACCCTTAGCCCATGTAGGGCACCACTGCCCGGGACATAGCCTCATAACTCCCCCACATAGCTCGCCATGGTGCATTACAATAGGATAGCTGGGTGGGTGCCTGTGCCTGCTGCAGAGCTCTGTGAGTATCGAGATGAAGGTCCCAATGACGCTGAGTGACTCGGGCGTCCCCCCTCCGTGGACATCGGTGTGGAGTGCACTGCCGAGTCTGGGAGAAGGGTGGGGTGGGGTGGGGTGTAAACGAGTGACTGTGCAGAAGAGAGCCCGTGCTGTAAAAACAAGCACTGTACACGTGATGGTCATGCGGACAACATGTGACAGCGCCCACTGGAAGAAACGCTACCCCCTGCCCGGCGCTGTTGCAGGAGTCTGCCGGTGGTGGAGACGGGGCCCGCCCAAGTGCAGCCCGGGGAGAGGGGTGGTGGTGGTGGGGGCGGAGGGGAACGGGTGCTGCTGCCCCGGTGAGCTCCGCGCCTGGCACGCCTCTGAACACACAAGCCCCTGGCAGAGGTCCAGCTCTCACCCATGTGCCCCACTCACCCAGCCCACTGCCGCTGGGCGCAAATAGGCAGACACAAACTCTCCCTGCAAAGCTTTACTTTAATTAAGCGCGGGTGCCGCGATTGTTGAAAAAGTAAAGAAATAGATTTTTTTCTATTTCTTTACTTTTGCAGTATCGCGGCACCACGCTTACCTTAACCTTGTTAAAGTAAAGAGCGGGTGCAGCGATTGTAGCAAAAGTAAACAAATTGAAAAAATCTATTTCTTTACTTTTTCAACAATCGCGGCACCCGCAGCTTTAGCTTAACATGGCTGAAGGTAAAGCGCGTGTGCCGCCAAAGTGAAAAAAAGTAAATAAATAAATAATAAACAGCATTACACAATAAAAAAACAAGCGCTGTGCTATAGCGCGGTACATGGCGGCCCGTGAAGCGCAGAATAAACACAAAAGAGTGCTTACCCACTAATAAAGGAGACAGTGTAACGCCGCAAGTGAAAGATCCAGTCCGGATGGGCTGTCCCAAAAGGAGACAGGGCGGTAACAAGGAGGGACTAATAAGCCTCACTTACAATCGAAAGCCAGCGTTTAGCATGAACGATGACGCAAGCCAATGGAAAGAAGGGGCGGAGCCTACACTCCACTTCTGAAATCTTCTCGATTACAATAAGCCTCGCAGAGCGAGCAGCGCATGCGCGCTGCAACGCTAGGCGAGACCTAAAAAAATGTCTGCTGGAAAAGGACAGGCTTACTGTACTTCTCGCGGCTCGGACCAGACGCGTCTGCATTCATGTTTTGTCGTGTCTCAGACTGTGCAGGGGGATCACACTGAAGAGCCCTAAACGTCTATTATTGTTGAACATCTTTGAGTTGAGTGGTGATGGCTTCATCTCACACATTCACAGCTCGAGGGATGCTGCCTCGGTGATTCTGTTCAGACCTTTCCAATGGAAGCCAAGAGATGCACTGATTCGGCACTGAGGTCTGGTGTAAAACCCTTGATAGAGAGATGTGGGGTGTTAGTGGGGGCAGGGGGCAAGAAGTGTCGTACATGTGCGTATTCTACCACACCTTTCTAGTCCCCCCACAAGTGAGGGAGAGCTGCATCACTTGTTCTATCCCAGAAAGTGTTATTATAGCCTTTACCCAGTGTGAAGGAGGGTTAGGAAGAGTACAGGGCCCTGGTGCTGCCCAAGTAGATTTAAGTTATGAAAGAACCAACATATGTAAGAAATTCTTCTTGACAAAGTGCTTCACCCCACAAGTTTGTTGTCTCCAAGCACTGAAACTAACAGATGTTAGTATTAACGGCCTGACATTTCAAAAGGATGAAAGGCCTGGCCAGAATTCATAGCGTGATTTGCAAGTCATAGAAACTACCACCAGCAAATGCTTAACTCACTTTGACACATACAGCTGTAACCCCAGAAAGCTTGTCTTTGATTTGTGCTTACCTACATGTATGTTTTTGTGGCTTATGTTATAATTATGAAGTATTAATGTTTGTATAGCGCACAACTGACACTAGTGCAGCATTATAGCGCTCAACCTGTCCGGAACGGCTACACGTGGACATGTAATTGGCTGGAGTAGAAGCAGGCTTGTAGCCAGAAGTACATTATTAGGGAGGTGTGGCCTTCCGCTATGACCGAACATTAAAGCAGTGCTGTATAGGTGCATTCTTTCCCAAGTACTGGCTGTACTACTAAATATTGGCCCCCAGAATATCGTGGTACAAGAATATCGAGGACAGAATATTGAAAGGCAAGTGCATATAGGAAAGTATAGATTTATTATTTCTAACTCCAAATCTATATACCTTGAAAAACTATATTTATATTGTGTTGGTACATATTTGTGGAGTAAAGTGTAGAAAAACTATACTTAGCTACCTGTCGATATTTTGAATTCTGGGAAAAGTCCTTTACAACGATGGCTTAAGAACGAGAAGCCTTAGCAATGAATTCTGAATCGCGACGGAGGCTTTACAACGTTGGTTCATAACCAGGAATGGCATTACAACGGAAAAAAAATGCAGTGTGCAAATGGTCGCAAAGACAGGCAGAGGTGCTGAGAGCATTGCAATTCTCTCACAATGGGAAATGGATGAACAGTCCTTAAAACTTTCCACATGGTGCCAGTTTTAGTGTGATGGGTTCGTGAGTTGCTGAACGTGCAGTAAGAAAAGAAACAGGGACTAGATTTGAAAGCAGTGGGAGCATTGATATAGAGCTGTTTCATTAGGCACATAAAAAAAGATCACTTCGAGAAAATAAGCCAAGTTTACAAGAGCAGTATGAACAATTATTTTTAACAACTAGCAAAGTACTGTAAAGGTTCTCGCGGATTAACATTGTGATGAACAGTGTAAAAACGGAACAAGGAGAGCATAACAGAGAGCACGTCAGAGCAAGAGCAGGGCTAATAAATATTTTTATCTGCGTTTACAAAGTGACATTTCAAACGCGCTTATTTCACCTTCAAACCAAGTACAATGTTCAACAGCAGAAATATGGCAAATCCATACAGCGGAAATAGTACAAACAGCAGTCTTGCAGAGTCACTTACAACACCTTCTCAAGGGATTAAAATATAGAAAAGGAACGGAGTCAACAATTCACTAACAGTTCCTAGTTGTTTACATGCAGCGATGCTGTCGGCTGCTGACAGAGAGATGCAGGCAGGAGTGCACGCAGTAATCACTTCCGGTAATACAAACACAGTGCCAGAAATGAAAGAGTTAACAAAAAGGTAGGACAACAGCAGTAACAGGATGCTTCAGAACGTGTTTACAAAAACATAGGCTTCAATAATCAATGCAATTTGAAATTTAACTGTAAGCACAATAAAAGAATGGGTGCTATTGGCATTCGTGGACATGGCAGAATGAATAATTACCTATGTGGTGGCGTGATACAGTAGTTCGTTGTAAAAAAATGGCGTTGTAAGGGCATAGTCGTTGCTGCGCAGGAGTTGTAAAAGCATTTGTTGAAAAGGCTTTCGTTATTCCGTCGTATATTCTTGAATTCCTTAAAACTTTCCACATGGTGCCAGTTTTAGTGTGATGGGTTCGTGAGTTCCTGAACGTGCAGTAAGAAAAGAAACAGGGACTAGATTTGAAAGCAGTGGGAGCATTGATATAGAGCTGTTTCATTAGGCACATAAAAAAAGATCACTTCGAGAAAATAAGCCAAGTTTATCAAGAGCAGTATGAACAATTATTTTTAACAACTAGCAAAGTACTGTAAAGGTTCTCGCGGATTAACATTGTGATGAACAGTGTAAAAACGGAACAAGGAGAGCATAACAGAGAGCACGTCAGAGCAAGAGCAGGGCTAATAAATATTTTTATCTGCGTTTACAAAGTGACATTTCAAACGCGCTTATTTCACCTTCAAACCAAGTACAATGTTCAACAGCAGAAATATGGCAAATCCATACAGCGGAAATAGTACAAACAGCAGTCTTGCAGAGTCACTTACAACACCTTCTCAAGGGATTAAAATATAGAAAAGGAACGGAGTCAACAATTCACTAACAGTTCCTAGTTGTTTACATGCAGCGATGCTGTCGGCTGCTGACAGAGAGATGCAGGCAGGGAGTGCACGCAGTAATCACTTCCGGTAATACAAACACAGTGCCAGAAATGAAAGGGTTAACAAAAAGGTAGGACAACAGCAGTAACAGGATGCTTCAGAACGTGTTTACAAAAACATAGGCTTCAATAATCAATGCAATTTGAAATTTAACTGTAAGCACAATAAAAGAATGGGTGCTATTGGCATTCGTGGAAATGGCAGAATGAATAATTACCTATGTGGTGGCGTGATACAGTAGTTCGTTGTAAAAAAAATGGCGTTGTAAGGGCATAGTCGTTGCTGCGCAGGAGTTGTAAAAGCATTTGTTGAAAAGGCTTTCGTTATTCCGTCGTATATTCTTGAATTCCATAATATGTCCTCAATAATCTGCATTGATATTCTGGTTTCAATATCCAGGTGCACACTTTGTGATTCTATGTGAAGGAACATGTAGATTTTCTTAAGGCACATATTAAAGCACACTCAATCAACTTTTAACAATCCAATTTTAAATCCTATCAATTAGATGGGATTTAAAGTAGAGGGTTGTAAAGTTGTAAAGTAGGCATTTGTGTATTTTCTAAACTGTTCAAGCCTTGTGCAATGCAAAGCTTACCAAGTCCTACCTGGGAAAATTTGCATCAGGTAATTATTACACCTGGAAGGCCCGAAAGGATAAACCTTACCTCACGTAAATTTAGGAAACTTCATCTGATTAATAAAGTGTGGAATTTCCTGATTCTGACTAGCTTTGCAAGCGAAGTTTTAGTTTAACTTGCCACAAATTGAAAATACAGAGAGCTTGGAGCATATCCATCAAGAACATTTTGGGAGATTAGTGGTGAACGGTGTGTTTTAAGCATTGTTGGGGTGCTAAAATGGTGAAAACTAAATAAAATTTAAATGCCATTTTACAGGGGAAGTTGAGAAGATCCCAAAATTAATTTCAGGATAACGTTGTAATAAATAATGGATAGTTCAATCACATTTCATAAAAAGCACCAGTCAATACTGCATGGACTTGAACCAGGCTCCGACATTGGCATACACCCCTCAGAGTTAAAGGCAGGTTGTGCGAAAGGTGTTGTACAGAAGGAGACTTTCGTTGGCCATTAACCAGCAAGACAGGTAAGTATGGTAAAGGATATGTGATTGTGTGAGTCCAGGATGAGTCCATTTGAGGCCTATAGCCTGACTGAGGAAACTAGTTCCATCTCCAGTTAGAGGAGCTGTAGATGGACAGACAGCAGCACTGCCGCTAAAGCTCCGATTGGCGGTTTCATGGTTTGCATCCTCTTCTGTGATAGCATCTCTGTTTGATGCTGCTTGCATTGTACCTCCCATTTGGATGGTACAGATTCATCCACTTCCAGAATTATGGACATTCTTTACTCTTTTACCTGCAGTAGACTACTTGCATAGGACCCTCAAGTTAGCACCCTCTACGTGGCTAACATTGCTTGTACGAGCATGTACTTTTCTGAGTGGTGAATGAAGAAAGCATGGAAGCCTGCCATGTGACTAGAAATGAGAAATATTTACTTGCAGAGGGATTGTTCGGCATTACTACTGGCATACTACCAGTGCAGATAAAAGTCAAGATTCATGTTATGAAACAGTGAAGAGACTGCCATATTTCAATGTACCCTGAGAAAGCCAAAACACCTCCTTAATAGAAGTAGGACTTCTCAGCAACTAGGTTGTACTTTTCAGCAACTATACCAGCAAATGTAGACATGGCTGACAGGCATAAAAAGAGAAGTTGTCAGCACTTCTCACCAAGAACATATGCTTTCAAATAACAAGGGGGTGCCATTGTTAAGCAATTTACACAAAGTATTGTGGATCAGGTAACAATGGTTAGACCTTATTAGGATTTTAAAGACCATTATGGAGGGTGATTTTTGAATCTTACACTAAGATCCTGTTTAGAAAATAAAGTTCTAAATGGTGATTTGAATTCACATTGGGCCAGGTGTATTGGCCAACACATTAGCTATCAATTCCACCATTTCTGTACATGTGCCTAGCTCTCATTTTGCTCATTCAGGCACTCTTACTTTCTCTATTCTCTCCCAATCTCTACCCCCATTGCCTCATAATTGTTTACCTACTATCCCTTTCTGTTTGCTGCTGCATCTATCTTCCCATTCCTGTCTCTCCTGCTCTCTCTCTTGCTTTTTCTATTTACTCTTCTTTCATTCTCTCAATCATCTCCTTTTCTAGAATCCCTACTCTATATCTTCTCCTCTGTCTTATTTGTACTTCTCAATATTTTATATTCTCACTCTAGCCCTCTTCACCATAGACCATGTTTGGCAGCTGAAACTTTCTGTTGGCTGTGCATGGCCATTAGCACCATTCTTTGACCACTGTGCTTTTCGTTGTTCAGCAGTCCCAGAAGCCTACCAGCCTGGGCACCTTATAGAACTGGAAAAGTTTCCTACAATACTGGGACAAAGAAGTTAGTGCAATGTGGGCATCACATTCTTGCAGCTTGTTGTCAATTCTTGTTGGACAGAATATCAAGCTGCATGGAATTGGTGGGTTTTAATTAGTTTAGGACAGACGACGACCCGTTCACATTCTCCATGCTGCTTTTACAGTGTGGTGGACTTCAACGAGTCGTCCCTAGTACTGGAAACAAAATGTTTCTGGTAAAAACACCAGAAACATTTTGCTTTCCAAGATCAATGTTGGCATATGGCGGAAATGCTTCCCACAAACCACAAGTCTGATTTTGTGTTTTGGTGTATTTTATAGCAAGCTGTACACACTGATGTTACATAGCAAAACAAAAATGAAAGCAGACCACACTAGAGGAATCTGCGGGGATCCACAAATGTCCTACCACACAGCGTTCCTACATTTCTCCCGATAACAATAGTACCCCACTTCTGTCTCTGAGCTATGGCCCATGAAAGGAACGGCTCGCTAAGGCCCCTAAGACACACAAAAAAATTAAGATTTTGCCGATGTTGATAGCTGTGGTATGAAGGCCAGGGCTCAGTCAGCACCCAGCAGAACCTGCCAGGCCCAGATATTTCTGAAAACAAGGTACCCATGGTACCTAGGGTAGTCTGGGGTGGTGTAGCTTTCATTGATCCCAATACTTTTCTTACCCAGAATTCCCTGCAATCACCAAATTATGGCTAAGTCACAGATTTTCCCCATTTTTCTGTGCAGGAAAATTCCAGAATCTGTGAGGATCCATTAAATTCCTACCATCCAGCGTTCCCACACTTCTCCCAATAAAAAGCTACCCCAAATGTTCATTGAATATCATGAAATGAAATGAAATTCGTACTTGTAAAGCGCACTTATACCCCCAAAGAGGTGTCCTGGCGCTGTACGCATACCGCTGTGGAACCCTTCCTGGCTTTTCCCTGTGAAATGTCCACTCCTGGGCACCCCCAGGGTGAAGCCAGGCATCCCAGCGCTGTTGGGGCGATTAAGCAAGCTATTGCCCAGAGTTGCAGAGTGGGACCCATGATTAGAATAGGCACCGAGGCGAGAATTATCAGGTCTGAGGAAATTGAGCCCAAGACCCGCCGAGGCGGGAATTGAACCCTGGTCCCGGGCCAGATCTCTGCATCAGGGTCTGCCGCTCTAACCATTGAGCCACACTTCTCCATGTATTTAGTACATTAATTACTTAGGCCTCATTAATTACTTAGGGCCTTGGCTAGCCTGACTTGGTTCCCTCTTGCTGTGAGCAGCGGGGTTGCGGTAGGACGAAGCGCTTTTGGTACGTGTAAGGTAAAGTGAAATGTGTGCCAGGGCGAGGCGCCCATTTTAAACTTTTAAACTTTTGACTTGTGGGCGTCCATTTGGGAGTTAAAGCTCCACTAGAAATAGAAGTGGCGACCAGTGCCCTCTTCAATGGTTTATCACCACATTAGCCATGGAAATAGAAATAGGGAGCAACCTTCTCCCAAGGATGACAGCCATCTTGGATTGGTCTTTACCTCTCTATCCATGGAAATAGAAAAAGGGTGCAATCCTCATACTTGGATGGCAGCCATCTTGGATTGGTCAGTGCTATTCAATTTCCTTCACAATATTATGAGCAACCACACTCCTCAATTAGAACAATTTTAAAAAAGAATATACTCGCCTTAGGAATCCAGACGATTATTGAACCAGGTCTGCCCGGGAGAGATATTATACAACCAAGGAAGTTTAAAACAGATCTATGCCGCAAGCAACATCAGTAAGGCAGGCACGTTGGTTTAGCTCCCATTCAAGGAGACATCAGTTGTCAGTGTATATCCTACATCACAGAACACTAAACAATCTAGGAAACATATAATTGAAGATATCTCTATATTCTGCCTCCAGCTACAAAACAGACACAGTACTGAGGACTCAAGAGTAATAAAGACTGTAATTATTACTCATAATCATGGCAGGGACCTATCTGAAAACAGAAGGAAGGAACTCCTATACAATCTCATACCCCCTAATCTCTCCAAAAACGCCACCAAATCCTTTAAACACAACTTACTTTGAAAAAACCCAGAAACCTTAATCTCAGACCCCTCCTTCAACATAAAAAAGGTGCCATTATTAACGACCTAATATTTTTCACTACTAAAATGACTAAATGGAGCATCACCCTAAATAACGTGCTGAAGGTACAGTAAGTAAGAAACATTCCTTACGGCATTAAGATGCTAACATCACCCTCTCGAAAACTAAGAGCTACACTGAATATAACATGCTACAAGAACGGCACGATTCTCATACAAGCCGCCAACAAAGATTTGAAACGTTTCGACGAATATTTCTCAACCTTGAAAGAACACATTCTTAACTGCCCTCACTCAATAAACCTGCAAAACAATAAATCGCAAGCCTTCTCACCGCACAGGATTCAATCTGCCAAGATAGAAATCATCACCGCTATAGAGCCCCTACAGTCGAAAATGGAATCCAGAAGCTCCGTAACTAAGAGTAACAGCCCACAGTTACCTAAATCCAACTTATCCCCTACTAACCACAGAGCACAGAGATCTGAAACAAGCCCTAACTCAGGTCCTAACCCTATATTAGAAAATGTCGTTAGGATGGAGTCAGCAAGCACTGACCAGGATAATTGGAAATGTACACATAGGACAGGCTCTAAGAACTGCGAAACAGCAACAAGATATAAGAAAATATGCATAGATAAACCTAACAGTAGCCCAAACCCTCAAGAGACAACCTATCCCAACATACCAACAGAGTCACCCATACTACCTCCGGTCTCTCAGCAACCTGGCATGAAGTATGATAACCTCAATTCTCCTCATCCCAGTACGGAGTATGATGATAATCTCAGCTCCCAATCGAGCAAAACTTACAAAGCCATGCAACTTGCTATCAGGGATATGAAGAACCTACTACTCTTATCAGAAAAATGTCATTCAAAACTGGAGCGCCTACAGAAATCCGGTCACGATACCCATAATAAATTAAAGTCTATCCCAATGGCAGTGAAAAACAGACTATACCGCTCTCGCAATCAACTCAGATATCTGACAGACATTGAGTTACAAACCCTTGTGCTATCATATGAACCTTCCCCCAATCTTCCCACTAAGTTAGACGAGCATCTCATTCAGTCAGTCCCAATTAACGCAAGCAGAATTGCAAAGACTAGCCTTAGAATGCCAAACTTCAATAACCTGAAAAATGTGACACTAATTCCCGAAAAGCAAGAATCATTACTGATCAAACCACAAAAACCTATTTTGTGTCTACTACTCAACTGTCGGTCAGCAAAGAAACATGCCGCTGACATAGCCGACCTCATCTTAAACCAGGAAATAGATGAACCTATCCTAACAGAATCATGGCTCTCTGATTCATCCTCCCCATGCCTAGATCTATTATTCCCCCCGAACTATTGTATTGTGAGACTAGACAGACCTAACAAAAAGGGTGGAGGTATAGCCTGTATACATAGATCTGACATAGCCATTACGAAAGTACAATCAGACCCCTTAGAGTCCTGTGAATTTCTTGGTCAGTCATTAGGATCCTTAGATAATCAAACTTGCAAACTTCACGCATTCTACCACCCTCCCGGTAAAAAACACCATGGGGCAGATTTACAAGCCCCTTGCGCCTTCTTGCGCCGCCATTGCGTCACTTTTTTTGACGCAACGGCGGCGCAAAAAATGCGGCCTATTTACAACGTGACGCATTTAGGGAGATGCGTCACGTTGTAAAGCCTTGCGTCACATTATACCTGCGTCAGGTATAATGGGGCAGATTTACAAGAAAGTGACGCATCTGTAGAGATGCGTCACTTTCCCTGCGCCACCCTGATAAACCCTTGCGCCACCATGGATGCGCCGTATTTACAATACGGCGCACCATGGCGCAAGGATTGACAGATGCGTCAGAAATTGTGACGCATCTGCTGGCGCAAAAGTCACGCATTGCTGGAGTCGTGTCGCAAGCACAACACAACTCTAGCAATGCATTTTGAGGCCTATCCTCATTGTGCTGCATCACTCCTTACTCCTGCTTCAAGGCGTAAGGTTTTGACGCAGTGGCGTCCTAAAAGTGATGCAGTGAAATCTTGTAGATTTCACTGCGTCACTTTTACAATTTAAAATTTGATGACTGCCTTCAGGCCATAAACACATAGACGATGAATAGCCATCTAAATCTAAATACCGCAAAGACAGAGCTTGTGACCTGTGGAAATGACAAATATACCAGCCTACTGCCATATATCGTAAGGAACATGAGGCCCTTCTAACAATATCAAGAGAAGTCAGAAAACTAGGGGCAACCATAGATTGAGATCTGTATTTGATAAAGCATGTTAACAACATAAAACAGAGTGCCTTCTACACAATGCAAACACTATGTTGCATCATTCTTTGGATACCACCAGAAGCTGCAAGCCACCCTCATAATCTCAAAACTTGATAATGCCAACAGCCTATGCCTTGACGGACCCGCATTCATCATATGCAAAATACAACTCATCCAAAATGTTGCTGCAAGACTCTTGCAAACACTCCCATAGCTACCTACAGCAATGTTCAAGGCACAGAGCCTCCACGGAAAAGGACCGCTATACCTACAAGCTAAGTTCAAGCAATACAATCAAATCAGGACACTGCGCTCCAGTCTTGCACAACGTATCATCACACCAGCTTCCCATAAGAAATCCGTAGGAGGTGGCACTGGTTTCTCAGTAAAAGCCACTAAGCTCCGGAACTCACTATCAGCCAGAATTAGAAGCATCCAGGAGCATATACACTGCAGAAGAAAGTTGAAGATATGGCTATTTCCAAGACAACTACAGCACCACCAACCCCGGCCACCCACCCCGGCAACGGAACCTGGTAACTCAGTCGCACCCTCAAGCTCAATCTTTTGCTTCCAATCCACAGATTGTAAACAACCCAACCAGCAAACTACTTTCAACAGGCAGGTAAGTTAAAGATGGCTGACCTATGCTTCGCCGGGTTATAATATAGATATGTAAATTCATACATAACCCATTCTAATACAATAACTCTCAGCCGATGGCAGCCAATTGTAACTTCAATGCCAACTGTAAATTCAATGAAGGTATATCTGCTACGAGGGTTGCCCATCACTAGTACTGTGCATTCATTAAACCAGCCATCACTAAATGAACAGGCATGGAATAACTGAAGAGATCTGTCACCCACTGCGGGTCAATCAGAGGACTTTAATCTTATCCATGACTGCAGGTCTCAAATATCTATACATTATGGCCGCTTCTTTATATCTCTCAATGGCTTTCAGATATGAGATGATAGTAACAATGCCTATCCCAGCAGATCTCTCCACTTCACTCTCCCTCCAACAATGTCAGCTCTGGCCCAGAACTATACACTAGTGGGCAGATTTACTAAGATTTTGCATCAGGGCTGTATCACTTTTGTGTGTAGATCTGACGCAAAATGATTTTTGGTATTTACTAAGACATGCAAAGACACTTTGTGTGGCTTTGCATGGTTTAGCAAATGCACAGCAACGCAAGGCAGAGCATATCAATCCCTTGGATTACCTTGCGTTGGGAAGGCGTTCCATGGGTGGAGCATGGGTGTTCCCATGCATTCACCCATGGATTTTGGTGCATTGCCATATGTACTAAACCTAGTAAACCTGGGAATGGGTCACAATGCTACACCTTCTCCAGTGAGGCATAACAAGGAGAAATGTCTTTATTTCTTCTTGTTACCTCCTCATTCTATGTGTGCTGCAGAATGCAAAAATAATCCTGCCTGTATTTCGGGAACCCTTGCACTATGGCGTAAGGGTGCCTGAGTTGGCACTAGGCAGCACACAGTGCACCTATGCTACGAGACAGCAGAAATCCACAATTTCTTTGTAAATATAGCGCATTTCTTCTGTCTGCCTTTCACGCAACATAGCGCAGGAAGTTGCCTTGCTGCTGTGCTTGAAATGTAAGCAAGTCTGACCCCATATTTCTCATTGGATTACCCAGTGCAGCAACCAGCTAAAACGATTAAAATCATAAGAAATACCGTAGAGGGACCTGCAGAGTTGTTCAACACTGTCAGCCTACTGAAAAACCATAAACTGTGCGTCTGTGTCTCTCACATCTCATCATCCCCCACACTGTTAAACTCTGCAACTCATAACATGATAAACGCACCTCGGTGGTCGTCACGCACAACATGGAAACGCTTCCCACATAGAATCACAAAACAAATACAATATCCTTCCAACCACACACCACCTTATATGGCATAGCTTGCTGCCCATGTAGCGTTTCAGTGCCACACATAGGTGTAGTAAGCGCTATGTGCAAAACAATACAATACAATATTTATCATTTGTGCAACACCAAGATTTTTGTTGATCCTATTTAAATCTTTGTTTCTATCACACTTCATTATTATAAAACAAAATGTGCTTAATTTGTGCTTTCATAAATGCTGGTATATGTTGAAATATTTGTACAGTTAATTTACAGGTATTTAATTTTTTGACGAATTAGAAACAAATTGACATCCTACAGCATTTCTTTTCACACTCCCTGTACGCAAGGCCACTGGAATTATGCGATTCTGTGGCCTCAGCATTTTCTGCATAATTAGGAATGTGCTGCATTTGCCACATGAGCCATCATCTGCTGCATAATCTTCAGATTTTAACAAAAAACACATTTCATTTCTAGCTCAAACAAATCAAAAGTTACTAAAAATGCTGCAACATGTGTTGCTGTGCAGTGGAAGGTACTTTGGAACGGTTGATTGGTCAACTTTCAGTTAGCTACAGCTGTATTTGGATGTGGAACTGGTCCTAATAAAGTGAAACCTTTGCCTAGACCATGCTAACAAGTGTAAAAATGTCAAAATAATGAAGTGATACTATCACAAAATATGCTGCATTAAGCCACATAATTTGCGTTTTCTTGCTACGCAATTTAGTCACCATTTCCACATAATTTAGGCCTCCCCTGCTGCATAATTCCAGTGGCCCTGTCTGAGATTGCCATATAGTTCACTTTACAAAATCCTCACAATTTGCAGTCAAAGAAAGAAAAGTAAACAACATCTCCACGTTAAAAGAATAAGCAGCAGGCTGACTAGACGCTCCTTAACGGCACTCTCGCAGGCAAAAGAAATATTCAGAGTCAATCTGTGCCCATTGGGAGTCGTCCCTGCCCTAAGCGCCCTGCGATGAAGGTGATGGACTAGGCCGCATTGGGCCTCGTGCTTCTGCCGGCGACCACTCCATGATCCCGAGCCGCGATAGCGGAACACCACGGCTCTGACCGAGAAAGTGCCCCAAAATAAGCTCTGCTTACCTGGGACAGACGAGTGCGGGTCGAAAGAACTTTATGTTGGCAGCAACAGAGAGTCGGAAGAGGCTATGATGGAGCCCCGCATGCAGCCTTGGACTCGCTCAGGCCACGGAGCACCTCCCATGCACCAGAATACCACGGGCAGGTAAGGCGGCAGCCTGCATGATTGGTGGTGGTGCGGACTGGAAGGCTGCGACTTGGATGGTGCCCGAACTGTGCCGCTGAGTGGCTGGAGGCAGGGTGTCACCTACACGGCAATGGGGGATGGGTGCCTCACCCCGCAGGGTATCCGTGAATGTGGGATGAATCCCGGATCGGCCCACCTGGAGGACTCCTGCAGACCTGGGGATTAGACAAGTGAGGCCGTCGGTGGTAAACAGCTGCCGGAGTGCTCGTGGCTTGGCACCGCCCGGTAGATTGGATTGCGGCCTCTAGCCTTGTGGTGGGGAATGCAACATGTCTAGTAGTAAAATAAAGCCCTGAGGTGTGGAGTACTTGTTGGGCTGCCTCTGCACAAAGGTCCTTCTCCCTTCACTGTGCCCCTGGCTAACCCCCAAGAGATGCGACCACGGCCTGGGGCCCATAAAGACTGCGGCCTTCCCCCCAGGGTCACAAACTACCCGGTGGCTGCTTGGTTGGGGAAGAGCAGCCCTGGAACACGGCAGGAGCCCCATACAGGCAATACTAACACAGTAGTACCAATGCACCGGGCAGCGTGAATGTTCTGCTGTCATGGAGCTGGGGGCGGAGGCGCGATGTGTTCAGGCAGGGAAACTTGAACCCAGTTATTGTCAGATAAGCTGTCGGCCCTACCTGAGAAGATGGCTACACGAAGAGACCCAGCAATAGGCTCCCTATGCCAGTAATATCAATGACTGCTGCTGGAGACTGCGGGGGAAGGCTGCCTCCCACTTTCCTCATGAGGGTTGGAGTCTCGATCTCATGTTACAAGAAGTGCTCCTCAAGGCTCCAGCCCTAGGGTTTGGGGAGCCGGAGTGCTTGAGGTTATGGAACCCCTCTGGGGTACCTGGGACACCGGGAGGAGAGGAGGTCACAGCAGGGTGGTGCAGATGAGTGGCTCGTGGATCAGTCGCTGACTCTCTCGGCGCCATGGGGAAAGACAAGACAACTAAACCTTTACAGTCCAATAAGTTTGTAAACTAAACCCACACCATGCAGCCCAAATGTTCACCCAAGGAAAGTGCTGAGAAGGGGCCAGCAGGAGGAGACGGAGCGACAACAAACCCTGCACCGACACTCACAGATCTAATAGCGGCAATACAGAGTCTCAGATATGAGCTGGTTACAAAGCAGTGCTTAATTTGAGCCGGTGGTTTCTGGTGCTCGGCACCGGCACTTAATTGTCAGCACCGACGCTTGTGACAGCCTGCCACAAGGTGGCACTGTGTAGCTAATTTCGAGATGACCACAACAACAGTTAATTATGAATGCTATATTCATTAAAAATGACTATTTCCTGCCGCCCAAGCCATTCTTATAGTTTTGGGGGCCTGAAATAGTCCAAATTGTCACACTTGTATGAGTGTGATGGTTAGTAGTTGTGTTGTTACTATCATTGGCTGCATAGCACGGGCAATGTGTGGTGGAAGGTGAAGTGGCCTCTTAACGAGAGCCCTGGCACTTATTTTGTTACAAATTAAGCACTGTTACAAAGATAGATTCAATCGCTATCAACGTCAATCTGCTTCGTACTGATTTCCGGAAGGTGGCAGACTGGGTCACCACTGCAGAACAAAATGTGGATGACTTACAGCAGGAGGGTCATACCCTTCATGACACAGACTCTACCCTTCAGAAACTGACCGCCTGACTTGATGAACGAATAGAGGATGTTGAGGGTAGATCCTGAAGGAATAATTTATGATTTTTAGGGTTCCCTTAGAAAGCTGAAGGGCAGTCGACATAATTGCTCCTTGAAGTCTGGGTTACCAATACCATGCATCCTAAAAGACTGTCCAAATGTTTCACTATTGAGAGGGCCCACAGAGTTCTGTCCCCAAAGCAGAAACAGGGAGCCCCTCTGAGAGCCATGATTGCCCACCTGTATAATTTTCATGATCGCGACGTTATACTTCAAATATGTTCGGATACAAGGCCCTCCTCTGTTTGAAGGGAAGCCTATCTCAATCTTTCCAGACTATACACAAAAAGACCAGGAACAGCGGTAAACTTTCATATCTGTAAAAAAACGAATGAAATGCTTAAACCTGAAGTATAGCCTAATATTCCCTGCAAAGCTGTGTGTTCTCCATGGAAGGAGGGTGTTCTTTTTCTTCAACCCAGGAAAGGCCTGTGAATGGCTGGACACTTTGGAGAGGTACATGGGCCTAGCCACTAGTGGGAGAGACTCGATAAGGCCAAACATACAGAGACAATCTGCCTGCCTAAGATTGGATTTAATTTGATTCAAGGTTCGAAATATGGGTTACAATAAGGATCTCCCCCTTATATCCTAACATCATCAGACAACAAACCATCTGACACGCTACCAAAATAACTGACGTAGCGTTTATTGGGCCCAACGTCTGCTACCTACTTTTGCAAACAAAGGATGATCTGTAAAATTTAATCATTTCCACTCTCTTGGGCCTCCGATGGACCTTTCTGTGTGCTGAGAGGGGTTGGATATAAAGGGAGTCAACAGTCATCCAATGAGTACCAGGAATTGGATGACTGTGCTACAATTTTGAAATTAAACTCATGTAAATTACTCATAACACAATGCTATAAAGGTAAAGGATTAATACTGCAGGCCCAAATCTCTTGAAGACACATAGGGGAGCCTAAATCATACTCACTAAGGGGCACATGCATCAACCTAAATACTGATCGCAAACAAGCCTATTCGCAGAATCGACCCCTTTGCGACCGGTATTTAGGCAATTGGGATGCATCAACCCAAAACCCATTCGCAATATAGGTAATCGCAAATTTTGCGATTACCTTATTTGCGAATGCTCTTAGGGAATCGCATTTGTGATTCCCTATTTGGGATGCATCAAAGCCTTTCCTAAATGCGACTTTGCATTTAGGAAATGCTAATTACCATCAACTGCAAGTTGATGGTAATTAGCAAAAACTTTGAAAAATGCACAAAAGTGCATTTTTCAAAGTGTCATGTGGCGCACACATATGCCCGTAGGGCATATGTGTGCGCCACATGTGCACACATGCCAAATTTGGGGGTGCAGCAGGGTGGCCTTTAAGGCCCCTAGCACCCTTCAAATTGCATTTGCAATTTACAGTACCTATTTGGTACTCGCAAATTGCGAATGGCTTTCCATTCATTCCTATGGGCCTCTAGGCCCATAGGAATGAATGGGAAGGCATTCCTTAATTGTGAATCGCAATTTGCGTTTCGCAATTATTATCTTTGCAAAACCTACATGCATAGGCAATTGCGATTCCTTAATAGTGATTCCTTAATAATTGCTATTATGGAATCGCAATTGCCTAGCTTGATGCATGTGCCCCTAAGTGTTCAGATAAAGCAATACAAAATAGTAGTATTAGTATTTGATGTGCTGTAACTTCTATAATTCTATCTGTCTTAGTGATCTAGTAAAATTTTATTTGAGAATGAATATTCACTCTAAGGGCCTGATTACGATGTTGGTAGAACGAGCGTCCGACCGACACCGTAGCGGAATGGAACTACCTGACTATTAGTCGGCGGTGGTTACACCCGCAGCATTAGGATGCGACCGCCCATCCATTTTCCTATTGCAGATTGTGCGACGGCCGGAAAAGGGCCGCAGCACAAGCTGCAACAGAAAAATTTATGTTTTCAAACATCCTTGCACCATGTGGCAGGCACCAAGCAGTGCCTGCCACATGGTGCAGGGATGTTTAGGGAAGCAGAGGGCCAGGGAGAAGGGGGCCCTACTAGGGCCCCCCAAAGTCATTTTCTGCCTGCCTTTTCATGGCGAGTGGACCGCCATGAAAGGGCAGGCAAAAAGCGACATGGTAATCCCGATGGCAGACCCGAGGCTGGCTCCGCTGCCATTTTGAGATTACTATTCTGCCCACAGTCATGAAGGGCTCTGTCAGCCCATCGGAAGCAGAGCGGAATTCCCCCGCGAGTTTTCCCTCCGACTGCCAGTATCGTTATACGGCGGTCGGATGGAAACCCATGATGGGCAGAAAGCCTCCGACGAGCTGTCGGACGGCTTCCCGCCCGACATCATAATTAGGGCCTAAGGGGGGAAATCATGATAACTGAGTTCCTTTAGTTAATAAATGTAGTTTATCAAATATTTTAGAGGAATAAGGGCATCATCAGAATTAAGACAATTAACAAAGAATGATCGGTACCCAAAGCTCACAAGTTCAGGAAATTAGGTGAAATTGCAAGGTCTTGTAGTCTCAGAAGGAAGAGACCACTAAGCATATGTAGCACATGCGCTAATTTGGAAAGGAAGCCAGGTGAGTCTGCATCAAAGTTCTGTGAATCTGTTCGATCAGTTCTCAGATAGCCTGCATGCAGAACTGCAGCCGTCTGTCACCACCATCAGCTGCATTAATCGCACGAGAGACTCCAATAGCAACAAAACTCTCCCAAATGCAAAGAAGAAGCTTTCCTCAAATCTTTTTCATCAGGTAATATTATATTCTTAGCATTTCCGGGGATGACACCTCCTTGTGCCACCTCATCTGATCAGACCACTCAGTTCATTGGTCAGTTCATTTTGGAATGTGGATCAGGCTCATAAAGAAGACACAAAATGAAACGGAAATAGGTTGACCTATTGGCAATCCTTAAATCATCCAGCATATTGACTGTTAAACAATGCCCCTTTAGCAAGAACACTTCGAAAAGTTCAAAGGGGCAATTTCCCAGGCAAGTGTCCTGTAAATGGTAACATACTTTTAGCAAAATCTTTATACAATACATGATAACTCAAGAGGGAAGAAGAACTTGTTACATGCAGATTTCTACATCAAGTAAAGTAGGCTTAGCGAAGCAGAAAACTCCATGAATACAGTTTGGCCTATGTTAACTTAAGGTAACATATTTCAGTGACATAGAGAATTATAAGCATTATATTTATATGAAAACATGAAGAAGTTGAATTTCTAATGAAATTTCTGATGCACTTAGGAACATTAGTATGATCAAATTTAAGTCAAGTAGAAATAGGGTACTACTACATTTGGAAGTATCAACATGTAAAGTGCTTTAACGTGTGTCTAAAATTTCTTGTTTCTAACAATTATTATTAGTATATGTATGAAGACCATTTTCTGAAAGGTTTGTAGATGCATCTTTTAGACGAAGGTATAGCACTTATTTTTCTTGTGTCATTTTTGGTCATTTGTGGTTCATTTATTTTCTCTCAAAAAGTGCCATGTCCAGGGTTTACTCCTCTTCAAAGTGTGAATGAAATTTCTGCTCTGTCAATTCTAAAGTTTACTGGCTTGGAATGAGAAGAAATTAACCCTCATCATTATTTGTTGAAACCTACATACAACATAACATTATTAATTCTTCAGTGCACTTGGAGACAGATAGCGCCCAGTACTAGCTTTCGCCAGTAGATGGCAATCGCGGATAATGTTTTTTATGCTATAGTGCCCTGAAGCAGTGTCTCCACCGACGGCAAATACGCTCTAAAGACAAAAAAACCGAATTGTTTTGATAACAAGTTTGGTGCGTAGAGAAGGGGCAGGTTTTTAATTGCTAAATCAACATTTACTCTATGTAGTTTATGTTAAAACTGACCATAAAGACATTGTTACTTTTTATATCGCTTTTTGATCATGTTAATGACAGAAAATAGGACGTTTTAATGGGAAAATGAAATTGTTCATCAAGTAAACGCCGATAAATAAAATGCTTTTCAAAAACCACACGAGTTTCAAATGTGACAAGCAGGCCTATTTATCTAAAGGTCAGAAAAGAATCCGTGTGCCTCATAAGACCAACTACCAGAGGTGTGCCAGGAATTTTTCACTTATTGGGTTGTGACAGAAAGAAGTGTCAAAGCGTGTGTGAGGCAGGTTGACTTGGGGATTTACATTTTTTTAAAATGAACTTTACAAAGGGCGGTAGGGGTCACCTTGAGTTTAGACTTTAGAAATGTAGTGGGGATTGGAGTTTTTTAAGGCACACTTGGCCAGGATTTCCCCCCAAAAAGTTTAAGAATTTTGGGGGGCGGAAATGGTGTATTTTAACGCACACTGTGGCAGCAACAAGGGTCAAATAAAGATACATTTGAAAGAAACTTTAAAATATGCGTGGAGGTGCGTTCTACACTCAAGAATTTGTGGGGTAATGCACTAGACAAACTGGGCATTTAACGCAAAGTAACATTGGTCAAAATGTAGATTTTCCTAGTAGGTTATGCAGTGCTTAATTTGTAAAATATGAAGTCCAGGTGCTCAATTTTTTTCCGGAGGCCACACCCACTTCTTTCCTGGCTCCACCCACTTCATCTACTGGCCCCACCCATTTGCTATTGACTCCGCCCACATCCTCAACTGGCACTGCTGAAAGTCAGATGTAATACCCGATCTGAATTTCAGCAAGGGAGCCTTCCTGCAAGTAAGGACTTGATAGGAGGTTCCCCTGCCCTGTGAACATTTTGAAAAAGATTAAACCAAAAGTGCATTTAAAGCACAATTTTGGAATAAATTAGCTACACGTAACCACCCAGGTCAGAAAGCATGGAAATGTCACACATAAGCGCCCAGGCCTGAAAGCATGGAAATGTCACATATAAGTACCCAGACCAGGAAGCACGGAAATGTCACACAAAGGCACCCAGGTCAGAAAGCATGAAAATGTGTAAGGAAGGCATTCAGGCCAGTGGCGCTGAAACAATTTTCAGAGTGTTGGTGCTGCCCTTTATGGTACATCACTGAAGTCAGAGGATTGTGAAAAACATCACACCTAAGAAGAAGAACAACCCATCCATGGCCACAAGGCATGTCCACACTGCAAGGGTCACAATGGAAGGACCGCCAGACACAATTTATTTCACAAGTAGTTTATATAAAACATATTGGTCTGTGCTGTTTGTTGAGTTGGCTGAATAAAGCAGAGACACAGACACACACAAGGACAACTGTACGTATGCATGCACATGCCCACACACAGACATATTACATTTGTGGATAGTAGAGGACGCAACAGAGTGCAAAAACATAATAATACAAAGGTATTGCACATACTCAGTGGCAAAGACCAAGGGAAGAAATGAAAATTAACCAGAGCAACTGAGACTTACATAGAACCAAAATATGTGCTCTTCACATACAAACACTCAAAAACCTAAACCAATCCATACTGAGCGTTAGCCATCCTCCACCCTCACTGTCCCAAACACACACAAGCACACACAGTCACACACACACAATGTTAAAGGCAGAGAGAACACATTAAACATTAATATATGTAGAATGTGCTAACACACGTGTGGAGTACAATAGCAAAACACTGTGCTTTGCTGACAAGAGAGTGCAGTCAGTGTCTCCCGCCTTTGCTAGATAGTGCTAATAGTGGCTCAGCACTTGTTCCCTGAATTCTCTCTAATACCATCTATCTACATGATCGTGGTGGGTGGGTGGGTGGATGTAGGTTGTAAGAGTGTTGATCAGGTAAAAATGGAAGAAGTGATTTAAATGGAACTCCATAGTTCAATCTCTGACAGTGTAAAGGTCCCATGCTGTTGAAGATGAGACAGTGCCCAGAGTCAGATATCTACTCCATCCCCACACATTGGTACACCAGTTTCCTTTCGCCGCAACAAAATCAAGACACCATCTTTGAGAGTGTGTTGGTTGGCTAAAGATAGCCTTTTTATAACAATAGTGAAGCTGGCACTCCATTTCCATGTCAAAATATTATATGACTTTTAATAGATTCCTTGCAGCTGACCCTGTCTTTTCTAGAGCTCCAAACAAAAACAGTGCTACAGATAACAGTTGTTTTAGTCCCTGAATTTTAGGAAGTGAAATGAGCAGGGAAAGAATGTAATCGTTTCACTGCATCTTCTCACGAGGGCAGGCTTCTCAAGCCCCTTTTTGCATGATGGCGTTTGCATTTTCTAAAAAAATTAAATACACTGGAAAGGGAGCCAGTGAAAAGGTGCTCCCTCCCTCTGTTTGCTAAACTCAGCCTTAGCCTCTCCTTTGTGAACTTTGACCTCGTCATCTGCAAATTCATTTACTGTTTCTAACAGTGTAATATAGTTATACGCGCTTGTCAGCGAGCTCCCACCCAATTCATCCATTTCCTATTGTGTCATTCACATTTTGATTTTTGCTTACACAGTGCTCTCAATCGGTGCGCTGGTTACTCAGGTCTCAGACTCAGACAGGGCCAGGGTGGTAGGGCAGAAGGTGAGATGGGTGTGCTCTGTTCTTTGTGACATGGTAGGGCAGATGAGGGGGAGAGCGGCAGCCCCTCTGTCTGTGATGGGGTGGTGAGAGTAAGGGCAAAGGAAAAGGCAAGCGATGGACACCATGTGGGAGAGGTGAAAGGATGAGGTGTGGTAGGCTCAGCGTGAAAGGAAGTGGTGAGGAGGGTGATGTAATCCGGGCGAGAGGAAGTAGTGAGGGACTCGTAAATGGATGTAGGAGAAAGATCAGAACCCTTTGTGAAGGGGAAGGACTTGTTAGGGTTGGTGTGAAGGGACGCGGAGACAAGGTTTAAGGCTATGATTGGCTCACTGGAGAGGAATGCAAGAATGAGGGTAGCGTTCGCATCGGTTTGAAGGGAGGAAGGACCGACTCCAAGGATGATGTGCTTTGTGTACACACCGTCACTCATAATAAATGTGCTCGCTGTGAGATGAGAGACGGGGCTGATGGTGTTAAGGGAGGAAGGACAGGAAGAGGCCGTCTCTGTCAGTGGTGCTGGAACAATTTGTTTAGTAGCAGTGCCAGAAGTATTATTTTTAAGCTGCACAATGTAAGCCGTACAAAAGGGGATGATGGACGGAACGTTTGAGCCAATCAAACACTCACCCCCAGTCAACTGATCTGGGTTTAATCCATCATCATTCTTTAGCTCACTCCACCACCCCAGTTCAGACATGGCCATATGCAAATCAGTCTGACCCTGTGCCTCATGGGAACAGTCCAGCCCGAACTGCCAAGCCAGCCAGAAACCGGTCCTAGGATGCTTGTTTCCGGTCCAGGGAAGACATGGCTTGGCAGTTCGGGCTGGACTGTTCCCATGAGGCACAGGGTCAGACTGATTTGCATATGGCCATGTCTGAACTGGGGTGGTGGAGTGAGCTAAAGAATGATGATGGATTAAACCTAGATCAGTTGACTGGGGGTGAGTGTTTGATTGGCTCAAACGTTCCGTCCATCATCCCCTTTGTATCGCTTTGTTCGCCCTAAGTTGGCGGGGGTATGCCCAGACGTGGGTCCCTTGCTCACTTTGCCACTGGATTCAAGCAAGCCTGGCTGATGACGGCTGGAATGCCAGAAACCGGTCCTAGGATGCTTGTTTCCGGTCCAGGGAAGACATGGCTTGGCAGTTCGGGCTGGACTGTTCCCATGAGGCACAGGGTCAGACTGATTTGCATATGGCCATGTCTGAACTGGGGTGGTGGAGTGAGCTAAAGAATGATGATGGATTAAACCCAGATCAGTTGACTGGGGGTGAGTGTTTGATTGGCTCAAACGTTCCGTCCATCATCCCCTTTTGTATCGCACAATGTAAGCCAGCAATCGTGGGAATCCCTCGAATACAGAAAGGCGGGTGCTGCAGCTGTAACACCTGAGACTACTTGTTTTCTCATCTGTGGGCTGGATGTGAAGGGGACATGACAGGTGGTGGAAGGAAAAAGGTCAGAGGAGAGTGGTGGGTGCTGTCAGAGAATAAAACATTGATGGTTTCTGTGTGAAAAGACAAGACCTTAATAGATTATGGATGGACACGAGCGCGATGGGCTCAGGGTGAAAGGACAGGATCGTAACTAGCTCTGTGAACGCAGAACGGACAGCGGGTGAAGAGGGTGGTCTGGTATGTGGGAAAGGACAGGAGTGGACAACACCAGCGATAGGCTACGTTGAAAAAGCAGATGCCGAGGAAAGCCATGGACTTCAGACGAAAAGAAGGGGTGGTCTGATCTGTGAAAGGGGGAGGTGAGGAGTGATTAAGTCTGGGAGGATCGCCAAAGTGAGCTGATGGATGGGCCCTGTGAGAAATGGCATGGATGAGAGCGATGTGTTCGCGGGGAAATATCAAGACAAGGAAGGCCCTGGGCTCAGCGTGATGAGCGTGGTGTTGTCAGTGACCTTTCAGGATGCGCAGACAAGTGGAATCAGCGTGAAAGGAAAGGGGACTGGGTGAGAGGGATTGGCTTTTGTGTGAAAAGTGAAAGGAGAGAGAAGCTGCCCGGTGAAGCGGAGAGCCCTGGGCTCTGAGTGAACGGGCAATGGAGAGCGACGGGGTCTCGGTGATAAGTGAAAGGAGAGTGGATGGAGAGGGTGAAGGGCTGTGGGTGAAAGGACAGTGGATGAATGCAAGTATTGAAGGAAAATCATTTGAGGAGTGCGATGGATTCGGTGAAAGGACGGACAAGCTGCAGCAGTTGGTTTGGTACTGCCATGATTGCTCAGGCCTGGCGCTAGGGAGGCAGGCCTCCGACTTGGTGCAGGTGACCTGACATCACGGCGACACCACGCGCAAGAAAAAGCAGCGTGAGCATCATTTTTTTTTATTAATAATACTAACTTACTGCGGTCGTCGGTCGGTTACTGCTGGACTGGTGGCACAGCACTGCCTTTATTAAGAGGCCTGCAGGCTGCTGTGCAGCAGAATAAAAGGGCCCACCTGCTTGACGTCGTGCTATTAACTGCTGTGCTCCTGCTACACTCGTCCACTGCAGTGCGTGTGTGCTGGGCTTGGTCCACCATACGAGGGAAAAGTTTACGCACGCCAGCACACGCTGCCCGCCGTAGCCCCCTACCCCCATAGAACCAAATGCAGCCCAATTAGGGCCCCGCCCACCGGCAACACTTCAACTGAAAGTAAATCTTAAATGGATTTATTTATCGGGCTCGCTGCACTCTCTCAGCAGCACTGCACGTCGTCATCAACACTTCTTCTTCTTCATGGAAGGACTGGAGACTGTCTCAGCCTGGTAACAGTCACAGAGTGTGTGAAGTTGAACAAGACTGCATGCAGTAAGCCGGCAATTATGTTTAATTTACTTTGTCACGACATGACGTGCGTGCAGACTGCAGTGATGTAAGTTGGCGGTGTAGACCCGGCCCTGATAAAAAGGTGCCGGTGCTAAGCACCGGAAACCACCGGCACAAATTAAGCACTGAGGTTATGACGGAAAGTCTTAATTTTATTAAAGACACGGAGGCGAGTATTATGCTTATTTTTTCTTGCTTTATTATAACAGCAGCCAAGAAAAGTGAAAATTACAGTTCCCAGAGGGCCTAAGGGGCATAGGTCAATGGGAACAATAAAGAACAAAACATGTAACCAATGAGCAGTCAGCACTCCGAAACCACGTCACAATCTGACTGCGAATAGCCCTCTTTTCGCTGACGAGCAGGTCAGATAGAGTCCATAAACAGAGGAGCAATAGAAAGAATTATGAAAAAGGTCAAAGTCCAGGAGAACAAATCTTGACCGAAATCCAACCAAGACGAACCAGCATGAGGAAACGATGTGGCATCAACTGGAATTGAAACAGGATGAACACCAGGAGAGGAAGGATAACTTCGAATAGCCTGGATCTTCTTAAGACGATGCGGGAGGCAGCGCTGGATTTGCTGTAGGGAGGGAGAAAACACACACATTAGCAGTGTTGAGGTGGGATAATACTCGCCTCCGTGTCTTTAATAAAATTAAGACTTTCCGTCATAACCTACTAGGAAAATCTACATTTTATGGCAAGACCGGAGGCTCCTATTATGCTTGTTCAAAGCATGTCGATAACTAGAGAAGTAGCAGTAACAACCGGTTTACAATAAAACATGCGGAAAACACTATCATTTGACCAATCTGCCGATCTCAGAATGTCCTCTAAACGAGATCCTGCCCAAAAGGCTTTGGAGGCCATGGCACCCCTGGCAGAATGGGCTCCGAAAACGGAGACGTCAATGCCCGCAAGGGACATGATCCATCGGACCCACCGAGCTAAAGTAGCAGAGGAAACAGGATGATGGGGCTTTCGGAAAGAAATGAGGAGTTGGGAATGAGAGGACGTTCTGAGATCAGCTGTTTTTTGTTCATATGCTTTGAGACATTGACCTACACATAGTTTGGGACGGGAAGGAAAATAGGGGTAGAAAACAGTGTTCAAATTTGTTTTGGTACTTTTGTGAACTTGAAATAAAACACCTGTAGGAGAAAATTGGCGAGAGGAAACATCCAGAGCCTTAACATCTGACACACGTTTGATGGAAATTAGACATAATAACATGGTAAGTTTAGCAGAGAGCATTTTTAGAGAGAGAGCAGAATTGTCTGGCCAATCAGAAAACAATTGAAGTACCAAGTTGACATCCCATAAACTAGAATACTTAGCCAAAGGAGGTTTGGAAAATCGCACTCCACGAAGTAGACGGCAGATGAGGGGATGAACTCCGACAGGTTTGCCCTCGATAGGACAATGATTGAGGGAAATAGCTGATCTATACAGATTGATCGTTCTATACGACTTGCCTGCACTGGCTTCAGAAGCCAGGAAATTAACTACAAAATTTAAAGGGGCTGAAAAGGGATCGATATGTCTTTCCAGACACCAGCTTGACCATAAAGACCAAGCGGACTTGTAGGCTTTGGAAGTACCTGGAGCCCAGGCTTTACTGATGAAGAGAGAAGCCTCTTGTGAAATGAGGAGGTCAGGAGGGACAGGCTGGAGACCTTCCAGGCAGACAGGACCAGGGAATTGTTGAGGATGAGGTCGTGCGGATGACCTAATGGATTCAGAAGCAGGTCGTCGGAAAGAGGAAGAAGAACTGGGAAGTCGACTGTCATCTCCAGAAGAGATGGGAACCAAATCTGTGACTGCCAAAAGGGAACTATGAGGACGAGGGAGGTCGTTTGGCGACGAACCTGGGAAAGTACTCTGTTGATCATGAGAAAAGGAGGAAAGGCATAATTGAGGTGGAGGGACCAATCTTGAAGAAAAGCATCCGTTGCCAAAGCTAGAGGATCTGGACGCCAACTGAAGAACAAAGGTAATTGGGCGTTGAGGCGAGAAGCAAAGAGATCGATGTGAAAAGGACCCCATTTTTGAGACAGAGATTGGAAGACGGATGGAAGCAGCTTCCAATCGCTGGAGTTTCGGAGGTAACGAGAATGCCAGTCTGCTACGGAGTTTAGATCTCCCGGAAGATACTCTGCCTGGAGAGAAAGTTTGTTTGTCAGACAAAATTCCCAAAGACTCTTTGCAAGGTCCGCTAGGGGCCTGGATTTTGTGCCACCGAGATGGTTTTGTAGCGGACCGCAGAAACATTGTCCATACGAAGGAGGATGGAACAGCGTACTCTGTTTTTTGTGAGACTCTGTATTGCAAAGGAGCCTGCCAGCATCTCTAAACAATTGATGTGCAATTTCGACTCCACGAGAGACCATGTACCGCCAGTCGATATTGGACCACAGCGGGCGCCCCAACCCGACAGGCTTGCATCGGATTCTAACACAAGATCTGGGGCCGAAGCGAAGATCGCTCGACCGTTCCAAGCATCTAAATGGTCTATCCACCATTGAAGTTCGTCGCGCGATTCGTGATCTAAAGCGATGAGATCGGAGTAGGCTAACCCTGCCGGAGATTACGGATTTTTAGGCGTTGTAGGGCGCGATAGTGAAGAGGCCCTGGAAAAATAGCCTGGATGGAGGCGGAGAGGAGACCTACAATTCGAGCTAGAGATCTGAGGGAGATCAGAGAGGATTGAAGGACCTGGGAAATTTCTGTCTTTATGGCCGAAATCTTTTTCTGAGGGAGAAGAAGAGATGACGTGGAGGCATCCACTAGAAAGCCCAGAAATTCCATGTTCTGAGATGGAATGAGAGAAGATTTCTCGGTGTTGAGAAGGAAACCCAGCTCCAGAAGGAGCGACTGAGTTGTGTTCAGTTCTAACAACAGCTTCTGTTTGTCTCCATTCATCAAAAGAATGTCGTCTAGGTAGATGAGAAGCCTGATCCCGAGGGAACGTAGATAGGCCACCACTGGTTTCATTATCTTTGTAAAGCACCATGGTGCTGAGGAAAGGCCGAACGGAAGGGAGCAAAACCGGTAAGAGACGCCTAACCATTGAAATTGAAGAAACTTGGAATGAGAAGGGTGAATGGGAACGGTTAGATAAGCGTCTTGTAAGTCCAATCTGACCATCCAATCGTTGGGGCGGAGAGTATCCCGCAAATGAATGATGGTTTCCATTTTGAAGTGGCGATACACCACGAACTGATTGAACGTTTTTAGATTTATAACAGGACGCATTCTGTTTTTTGCTTTCGGACAAGGAAAAGGGTACTGAGAAAACCTGAGGGATCTAAGGGAGCTTTTAGAATGGCCTGTTTTTGGAGGAGATTTTGAATCTCTGCAGAAATGAGAAGAGACATGTCGTGGGAGAAGACTAAAGGAGGGGGAAAAACTGTCTGGAAAGGATTTGCGTAAACCTCTATAAGATAACATTGGATTGTATTTAAGACCCATGGGTCCGCCGTAAGGGTGCGCCATTTTTGGATGAATAGTTTTAAACGACCCCCTACAGGGGGAAGACCTACCTTGTTGGGTGGAGTTGTTGTGACGGAAATTCCTTTGGCCGCGACCTCTGTATCCACGACCTCGTTGTGGGTAAAATTGAGGTTTGTAGTCCTGGTAGCCTGAATTGAAGGAGCCTCTGGAGCCTTGATTGGGATAGGGACGGCCGGAAGAGCGACCCCTGCCTCTGCCGGCCCGTCCAAAAACCCGAGGGGAGAAGACTTTTTTAATAGACTGTTGAGCTTTGTCTAGAGAGGCGAAGGTCGAGACGAATTTGCTGAGATATTTGATGAGGGAGTCTCCAAACAAAAGACCATCCGCCTTAATACCAGGATCTAACAGAGCTAGATTAGCTAATTTAGGATCTAGCTTGATGAGAAGGCCTTTACGGCGTTCGTGAGTGATCGCGGCGTTGGCATTACCAAGCAAACAGAAGGCTCGTTGGACCCATAAGGAAATATCTTCGGCGCTGAGATCATGACCGTCCAAGCGGGCAGCTTCTGCCAAATCGAAAATGCGAGCCAAAGGACCCACGATATCCAGAACTTTGTCCTGGCAGGTAGACCAAGCCTTATCGACCCCTTTACGGGGATCCTTGCCAAATTTTGAGAAAAAGGTGAGAAGGGGCTGGTCTATGGAAGGAGCCACAGTGATGTTAGAGGGTAAAGAAGGCTTAGGGCATTCGGACTTCAACTTAGCCCGGGCAGATTTGTCCAAGGGAAGGCGGAGCCTAGCCAAGATGTAATCGCCCACATGGGAGGCTGGAAACCACTCCGTGGAATTGGGATGACGAAGGTTGGAAGGATCAAACATAGGGACACCCTCTGAGTCCAGAACAGGAGAAAAGGCAAAAGAGTCGGATTTTGACTTCTTGGAGGGCGGGGAAGAAGGGTCAGGAATATCAAACATATCAAGCAAATCATCAGTTGCGTCACCCATGTCATCGTCTGTGTCTAGAATAGTGGAAATTACCAATTATTTGGGTACCTCTGTGTGCTTGACCTTAGCTTTTTTCTTTCTGTTAACAGAAGACAACCCCTCCTTAGAAGGAGGCCTGGGAGGAACAGAGTCCTCAGTCTGGAGCGAGGAAACCTCGCCACTCAAGCGTGACGCACTTTTGGTAGTATTAGAGGACACTGAGGTTACCAATTTCCTTTTTCTGCTATCCCCGCAGAATGGGCCAATGCTTTAGACAACAGACTGAGCATAGAATTCTCCATGCCTTTAGAAAGGCGCTTCATTGAAGCCTCAACAGCATTCTCTACAGAATTGTTAATGAAGGTATTTAAATCTGATTTAAAGGCTAAGCCTTCATCATTATTCATCTCAGAGCTTGGTGAACTGTCCAATTCCATTGTACACGAGGAAAAGAAGCTTTCAGGTAAGGAAGGGTTAAAACTTGAGGGAGTCGAAAAGGGCAGAACTAGG
This sequence comes from Calotriton arnoldi, assembly GCA_963921515.1. Classification (NCBI taxonomy): domain Eukaryota; kingdom Metazoa; phylum Chordata; class Amphibia; order Caudata; family Salamandridae; genus Calotriton; species Calotriton arnoldi. Next base: position 271,827 of record CAWUFW010009086.1, read on the forward strand.
CAGAAAAACCACTCCCCTAGAAGGCGGAGTCAAACCGGAGCGCAGGACGAGGCTCCAGAAGCGTGCAGGAGGTCGAGGGAGCAGACGCGCCGAGGAGTCTCTGGGAGCGTTCGCGCTAAGCTGCACACGCGCTACAAAGTGCGCACCACTAACGGGATGAAAGGCGAAGCCGTCGCGCGCCGCTGGACCGAACGGTCGAAGCGCTCGCGCGGGTCAGGGAACGAGGGAGAAAAGCGTAACAGCGCAAATAAACAGAGGCAGAAGCGGTAAGCAGAACAATACCGTAACAGCGCTGTATGTTAAAATTAAAACACATTAATATTACACTAAATATCATGCATAATACGGAGCAATGAAGAGAAGGCACTTATCTGACTGCGAGCAGCAAGAAAAGAGGGCTATTCGCAGTCAGATTGTGACGTGGTTTCGGAGCGCTGACTGCTCATTGGTTACATGTTTTGTTCTTTATTGTTCCCATTGACCTATGCCCCTTAGGCCCTCTGGGAACTGTAGTTTTCACTTTTCTTGGCTGCTGTTATAATAAAGCAAGAAAAAAATAAGCATAATAGGAGCCTCCGGTCTTGCCATAAAATGAATATAGGATTTACACATCATTTTACATGGGCGCCTTGGAGCCCCAAAACATCAATTTGCCATTTTCTTGACATACAGTGATTTCAGACCACCATATGATTTAAAGGGATAGAGTGGTGCTGCCTGTTTCGGTTGTTTCCAGTCTCGCTATAGACGCTGTAGCTGTTTGCCATAGACATCATTGTTACCAAAACTTCACGATATACTCAGAGTAGGTTTTGATTCTGCTCATGATTAGAAAGAAGGTGATCTTGTTGTCTATTGCAATTCTTTTCTTGGATGGCTTTTCTCCCTTTTCTTGTGTTTCTCCCACACAATGAGCAGTTAGCTTTCACCCTTATTTTTGACCCTTCCACCGCTGACATCAGGAAATTATTTATTTTTCTTCATGCTCTTTTCTGCTGTATTTCTGATTTAGCACTTGATGGGAGAGCATATCTTGCACCCACCCAATCTCCTCTCTCTCTCTCTCTCTCTCTCTCTCTCTCGCACCCTCCTCTCGCGAGAACACGCATTTTCGCTATTCATTTCTCCTTGTATTTCTCTCTCCACTTCAGTCATACACTCCCGCCCCCCCGCCCCACTGTACCCATATTCCTCTCTTCCCCTCCGTAGATGGCAGATACCAAGCACTGCTGCATCTTGATGTCACCGTCTCCTAACGACCCCTGCCAGCTGCCTTTAATTGTCACTCTTTGCTATTGGCTTTGCCACTGCCTGGCTGTACAATTACAGCAGCAACTGGCCATCTCGGTATAGTTTTTTTAATATTTCCAAGCTGGCCTTTTTGTTGCTCGTAGATAGATGCAACATGGTGGCCACCAAGGAGGAATAGGTAGATGGCTCCCTCTGCTACTGTCTTTGCCAACGCTTGCAGTGCAATTTTACAAGCATTAACAAAGCCAGTAGCTATGGTCGAACATCTTAAATACAACGTGGCAGCCGTTTGGAAGCACAGAAGACAACATTCAGCAATCGTGGAACATTATTATCTATACTTCCAAGATGGCTGCCACGTTGCATCTTAACCCAAAGTGGCAATTATTTTGGAGGTGTCGAAAATAGGAATCAAAGATCGCCACTCCTGCTAACGACTTTGGCAATGCTTGCGCTGCACTGGCATACCAAGTACAGGCAAACAATAAGCATTGGCAAATCGTGATCAACTGGCTTTGCCAATGCTTTTTTGCCAAAGGAAAAGGACATTGACAGGGGATTTCATTGACAATTCTGTTTCTTGAAGCATACATGAAGGCTATTTCAAATTTGGCGGGAAACCTACTCATTTATAGCACAAGGCAGAGAACTTCCGGGTACATGCCACTAGTTGAAAATGAGAGGTTCTCTCACTCCCAAAGATAACAGTTTTGTACAGTGATGCTTTGCTAAAAGCTTCTAATAAATGGCGGTTTTGTAGCTGCAGTTAGCATTTTCAAATCTATGCAGATTCATGGAGATGAATGACATTGGTCGGTTCTACTAGGGTGTTAAACTTGTAACTCGTGATGTTAGGGATGTATTGCAATATTTAAGGGCCAGAAGAATTTATTTCCACACTTAGAACAAGATTGGTCAATCTTTCTGGAAATTGTTCACCTTTCTATTTTACTGCTGGTTAGAACAAGGAATTTTCTGAAATGTCAACTTAAATAATATTCGGCCTAGCTTCATAGTGTGAAAATTAGTGCTTTTTCCGAGGTTTCAGGTTGTTACGTGTCAGGGGTAAGTAGCTCATCTATTCTTGTGTATTTCTTTCCATCCTGGTACCTGAAGGTTTTTTTCTCAAATTCTAAACTCAAGGCTCCAAGTGACAGAAAGAACCAAGGCTGGGTGTGCTCCTCACACACAATGGAAGAACATTTACCACCCTCGACTCCTCACTACACAAATAGCTCATTGTCTGTTCTTTATTAATTCTTTTTGCATTCTGTGCTACCTGAAAAATATGCCGTGCACGGGTATGCCTCCTAGAAACAAGAGCATCAGACAATAGGAACCCAGCATTTTTATTAAACTAGATATTTCTTTCCTAACATTTGCCCCGAGCCACACTGTGCTGATTAAGTTCACCGGGGGCTTTGTGATCAGCAAAACGAAGCCCAGGACATCTGCAGCTCTGGCTGCACCTAGATAATGTCTATGTTTTCAGGGCAGCGAGAACATTGTGTAATTAGGTTTTGGGTCGTTATTCCAACCTATGCAGCATCGTTTTTTTATTAGGGCGTGCTGCCATAGCCCCTCTATTTGTTTTGTGGCCCCCAGATGGTGGACCCCATAAATGTTTACTGTGTACATCAGTTTTCGTTTCATTTTTTAAATTTTTTTATCAAAGTTTGCCTTGCATTACAGGAGAAGTCACGTCATGTGGTGGGTGGTGGGGCAGGGGGCTTAGATGATCGACAGGTTAGCTTCCGGCCTCCTTGGGGTGAAGTGCGCATGTCGGGTTGGACGGGTGCCTTACTCTGTCCAGCCCGACGTGCAGACTTGAGCCCTCGCCTACCTGCACAATAGTAGTGTTATGTTCTTGGCCCTAGGCCCACATAATCTATGAAGGACGACACGGACACATAAGTCGGGTACTACAAACTAGCCCAGAGCACGTGCACTCCGGCTCTTTTATTTGCGGAGTCACCTGACTGGTGACGCCCGTGTTGGATGGGTGAGGGGGTGTGTGTGTGGGCCAGCCCTCGGGGGAGTGGCTGGCAGAAACAACTAGACTGTGTCCAGCAGGACCCAACAAGTAGGAGCCCGGGGGATTGCTGCCACAGCCCCCGAGGCTCCTAAGGAGCGCTGGCCGTGCCTGACCGAGCCAATCTTCGCGCTGCTCTCATGCTGTTTCCTAACATAAACAGCAAGGGAGCAGCGCCTAGATTGGCTCAGGAGTCAGGGGTGGGACCGAGCTCGGACCTGGTGGTCACAAGTTTCATGCACGCCTGTGGCAAAGTCACGAGTCCGACGAGTGTTCTGAGGATCACTTGTGAGCGTCATGCAAGGTGTGCCTCACTATTAAATAACATTGGCACATTGATTGGAAGCTGCCTGTCAAGCGGCCCTGAAGGATTCCTTTCCTGCCTCAATGAAGATGTATGTAACCCATACACTGTCAGTCAGAATCGAGAAGCAGGGGCCCTGGGCAACACCACAATAAAGCCAGTGAACAAGCTACGCCCTTACCTCTTGCATAGTGCCACAGGGATATCAGTAAACATGTGGCATCCCTTACCTCTAACAGTGCCCCTTGACATGGCAGAAACAACGCGCACCCCCACTGGTACAAGTAACAAGGTGCTCCCCTAGCTCCCACACAGCACCCCCTCTGATGCAGTTAAACAAGGGGTCAAGAAATCACAAAAAACCGAGATCTCGGTTACAAGAACCTAGCCAAATTCTACAAAAGGTTTTTTGCTCTATGAGAGTCAGAAAAACAGTAAGAAAGGAAAAATGTCCTTTCTTGAGTCCCCTCACTCACCAGGGTTTCCCCATGGTGACATGCTTCATCATTGGGGCCATCCCAACCCGCTGCGGGGTTGAGGCGTGCTACGACTTGCGACACTACGTAGGAGCACTAATTGTGGGTGACTATGTGTGGTGCAGTGATGGAGGTGGAGTGGGTGAGATTAAAAATATCTAGCTAGTGGGCAAAAAAAGAATTTATTCAGGCTCCTAGCCGATATATTAAAAACGGGGTTGGTCTCTAGGGTACCTGTCTTTAATGAGTCAGGGGTCCCTAGTGGACGTCAACTAGTTTCGAGCTTCCCCAGTGCTCTTCTTCAGGACAAACAGAGTCCAGCCCTGCTTTGTACCACTCCAAGGTGACCTAAAAATAGGAAAAAGTGATGCTGCGGAATTTAAGCAGGCAAAAGTTAATACATACGGTACACTGACCACGTAGTATCTGAAATAGAGACAGGAGAAATAGCATTATCATGTACAACCTACTTCTTGCTGTGTAGGTGAATATTGGAACCGCCATGCTACTGATCATGTAGTATCCAAAACAGAAAAAAGAAATAGCATTTATCATGTACAACCTACTTCATGCTATGTAGGTAAGTTTTTGAAACCGCCATGCTACGCAATCACGCATCCATTCAGAAATTCACTCATCCATTGTTGGTGTGTATTGTTCAGAGTTCTCCCGTTTATAACCTTGTGCGGTTACGTGGGCTATGCACACCTCATAAATCGTGGCCTCGTTAATGCCCAGTTTTAGTTTAAAAACGAAAAATCGAAAAATCACCACGTGACATTACCCTTTAGAAGCCCGACCTTATTAAATTAATTGTTTGTTATAAGTAATCTCGGTCAAGCCAGGCAGTTTTTTGTGATTGCCTTGTTACTTCATGATGTGCGCCAGATAATAGAATCGCACTCAGACTCATACAGACAGACAGTACGACATAGAAAACTACATTAAGGAGAAAAACACATACTAATTACAAAGCAAGATTGTGCTTCATGGTCTCTGAGGGGCTGGAGAGATCATTCGGCACTGTGGGAGGAAGCAAAACAAAGCGATAATGAAAGCTTCGTAGCTGAAAAACAGAGCGGGTGCGCTGTGAGTGTTTCCGCTGGCTGCCCGGTCCGGTTCTGAAAGGGAATTGGCTTACTTGTGGATGATATCCGCTCCGGCGTGTTGCCTGCTTGCCCTCGCGACCGCATATAAGCGAGTCTCTCCCGGGTGCAGGTATTTGAAGGAAGTGTTTCCGCCTAGTCATAAGATAAAGACTAGAGCGGAAACTTTTACAAAATGGCCGCCGCATTTGGCTCAATTTGGCGGCCCTTTTGGTGATAGTGGAAGGCTTGTTATGAGTGCCTATTGGGAATGACCTAAAATGATTAGAGGCAGACGATACAAACAAACACACAAACAAGATTTGCCTCACATTGATTTATGCATGAGGCTTGTTTAGAGTGCCTATTGGGAAGTACCTAGAGTGATTAAAGGCAGACGATACAAACAAACACACAAACAAGGTATGCCTTACTTTGATATTATGCGAGGGGATGTTGTACTGCCTCTCTCTAAAAAAGTGTACTTGGTCATGAGAGGCGAATAGTTGCATTTATAAGGTAAATGTTTTTTCTTCCAGAGGGTGGCCAATCGATGTGGCACAAAAGGAGATTGTATATTTAAGTTACAAAAGGGCAGGATTCTCTGTGATTTTATCTTGAGAACTGTCCCTACGGTATATTGTCATTCAAACCTTGACTATCCGTACGCAATTTGAAAACCCAGCGTTGTTCTCTCTCAAGTAGTCGCTGCTCGAGGTTGTCATTGCATTTGACATGTTCTAGGACCAACCATCTCATGTCGTTGGGTGTATGTTGTTTTTCAATAAAATGTGTTGACATTTTTGTTGTCACCCGTTTGCACCTGATGTTACTACGGTGCTCAACAATCCTAGTACTGGCTTTTCGTGTAGTCATCCCTACATAGTGGAGATTGCAGGTGCAGGTGATTAAATATACCACTCCTGTGGTATTGCAATTAGTGAAACTACGGAGTTCCCATGTCATTTGATTGTTAAATGTCACTCTTTTGGTAGCTGACGTGAGGTGACAAACACTGCAGTTATTGCACGGATGATGTCCCGTAGGTAGAGTTTGTAGGGTTCTTTGCCCGTCAAATTTAATGTTGTTTTTGGGACGAGTGTGGACAAAGTAGTTTTTAAGGTTCCTTCCTTTTCTGTGGCTAAACATCGGTTTTGGTATGTCTAGGTTTGCACTGTTTAATGTCCGCCAGTGTTTCTTGATGATCTTGGACACCTTGTTTGATGCTATGCTATAGGTCGTTATGCAGATCGGTCTCTTGTCTTGTGTGGTTTTGTTTTGTCTGGGTTCAAGAAGGGCATCTCTGTTATTATTGCCTGCTCTTTTCTTGGTTGCTGAGATTAGGTGCTTGGGATACTGTCTAGCTTCCAATTTCTCCGCCAAGTCCTTTGCTTGGATATGATAATCTGTTTTCTCAGTGCAATTTCTTCTCAAACGCAAGAATTGACCAAAAGGTAAATTGTCTTTTAGTTGCTTGGGATGGAAGCTATCGTAAATTAAAAGACAATTTCTTGCTGTGGGTTTGAAATGCGTGGTTGTGGTCAGGCTACCTTGGTTAGCCATAATGTTTAGGTCCAGAAAAACCAATTGGGACCTGCTCATAGTGTGGGTGAACTTTAAAAACGGGTCCTGTAAGTTCAGCCAACTGATAAAATTCGTGGCCTCGGTCTCATTGCCTTCCCAAATCACAAGCACATCGTCAATATAACGTTTCCATATCTTTAAGTTATTGAAGTGTGGATTTTGAGGGTTTAGTATCTTCTGTTTCTCAAGGTGATGGACATAGAGTCCTGCCACACTCGGCGCGAAAGTGCTCCCCATACTAGTGCCGTGCACTTGACGATATAAGGTATCTTCAAATCTGAAGTAGTTCTCAGTTAGGGCCAATCGGCAACATTCGAGGACTACGTGTCTTGGTGTGTGGTAAATCCAAGAGTTCTCGAAGAGTACTTCTTCAAGGATTTGCAAGGTTTCCTTATGCGGTAGACTAGTGTACAGGCTTTCAACATCAAGCCCCATTAAGATGTTGATTGTTGGGTCAAATGGTAGATCTTGTAGAAGGCACAGGACAGCTTTTGTATCCTGTAGGTAAGTGTTAGTACTCTGTACTATGGGTCGTAAGAAAGCGTCGGCAAACTTTGAGAGGGGTTCAAGGATTGACCCAATGCCGGATACTATTGGTCGCCCAGGAGGTTTTTCCATAGATTTATGAATCTTTGGGATGGTATAGAAGTAAGGGATCGTGGGCTTATTGTTTTCCAAAAAATCAGCTTCTTTTTTGGTTATCCAATTATTCGCTGTGGATTCTTCCACTAGGTAGGCAATTTCTACGCGTAAGCGTTCCGTTGGGTCTTCTTTGATTTTGACATAGTTTCTTGCATCTGCCAACAATTGAAGGCACACTTCTCGATATGCAGTAGTATTTTGCAGTACTATGGTGCCGCCTTTGTCCGCTGGTTTGATAGTAACTTTTTTCTCCAAAGCCAGCTGTTGTATGGCCTCATGTTCTTTCTTGCTTGTATTATGGTAGGTTGTTATGGACCTGGGATCTATTTCATATACTTCCTTCAGGACTGCTTTTTCAAAAGCCAACAATTCCACGGGGAGGCTCACCGACGGTGGTGTAAAGTTGGATTTTTTGTGGAGACCAGTGTCGCTCTCCGAGTCACTAGTGGATAGTTTATCTTTGAAGAAAACCTGGAGTTTGATTTTCCTGATGAATTCATTGACTTCACTGCAAAGCCTGAATTTGTCCAGACTAGGAATGGGCACGAAACCAAGTCCTTTTTCTAGAACTGATTTTTGTGTAGTAGTCAGGTTGGTGTCTGACAAGTTTACCACTAAACTAGGTTGTTGCTGGTTGTCGGGTTGTCTGGTGGGCCCATGCTCCTGGTGTGGCTCCTCGAGGATTCCAGGGGTTGAGCCCATTGTACTTGCTGGGTTCTTCTGGATTTTCCCCTCTGTGGTCCCTTGCCTCTTCCTAAAAAAGAATGGTTCTGGGGGTCATTCGGTTGTGCTTGCTCCCATGGCGCATGTGGTTGATATTGATACGCATGTTGGTGGATCATATCCAAGCAAAGGACTTGGCAGAGAAATTGGAAGCCAGACAGTATCCCAAGCACCTAATCTCAGCAGCCAAGAAAAGAGCAGGCAATAATAACAGAGATGCCCTTCTTGAACCCAGACAAAACAAAACCACACAAGACAAGAGACCGATCTACATAACGACCTATAACATAGCATCAAACAAGGTGTCCAAGATCATCAAGAAACACTGGCGGACATTAAACAGTGCAAACCTAGACATACCAAAACCGATGTTTAGCCACAGAAAAGGAAGGAACCTTAAAAACTACTTTGTCCACACTCGTCCCAAAAACAACATTAAATTTGACGGGCAAAGAACCCTACAAACTCTACCTACGGGACATTATCCGTGCAATAACTGCAGTGTTTGTCACCTCACGTCAGCTACCAAAAGAGTGACATTTAACAATCAAATGACATGGGAACTCCGTAGTTTCACTAATTGCAATACCACAGGAGTGGTATATTTAAACACCTGCACCTGCAATCTCCACTATGTAGGGATGACTACACGAAAAGCCAGTACTAGGATTGTTGAGCACCGTAGTAACATCAGGTGCAAACGGGCGACAACAAAAATGTCAACACATTTTATTGAAAAACAACATACACCCAACGACATGAGATGGTTGGTCCTAGAACATGTCAAATGCAATGACAACCTCGAGCAGCGACTACTTGAGAGAGAACGACGCTGGGTTTTCAAATTGCGTACAGATAGTCAAGGTTTAAATGACAATATACCGTGGGGACAGTTCTCAAGCTAAAATCACAGAGAATCCTGCCCTTTTGTAACTTAAATATACAATCTCCTTTTGTGCCACATCGATTGGCCACCCTCTGGAAGAAAAAACATTTACCTTATAAATGCAACTATTCGCCTCTCATGACCAAGTACACTTTTTTAGAGAGAGGTAGTACAACATCCCCTCGCATAATATCAAAGTAAGGCATACCTTGTTTGTGTGTTTGTTTGTATCGTCTGCCTTTAATCACTCTAGGTACTTCCCAACAGGCACTCTAAACAAGCCTCACGCATAAATCAATGTGAGGCATATCTTGTTTGTGTGTTTGTTTGTATCGTCTGCCTCTAATCATTGTAGGTCATTCCCAATAGGCACTCATAACAAGCCTTCCACTATCACCAAAAGGGCCGCCAAATTGAGCCAAATGCGGCGGCCATTTTGTAAAAGTTTCCGCTCTAGTCTTTATTTTATGACTAGGCGGAAACACTTCCTTCAAATACCTGCACCCGGGAGAGACTCGCTTATATGCGGTCGCGAGGGCAAGCAGGCAACACGCCGGAGCGGATATCATCCACAAGTAAGCCAATTCCCTTTCAGAACCGGACCGGGCAGCCAGCGGAAACACTCACAGCGCACCCGCTCTGTTTTTCAGCTACGAAGCTTTCATTATCGCTTTGTTTTGCTTCCTCCCACAGTGCCGATGATCTCTCCAGCCCCTCAGAGACCATGAAGCACAATCTTGCTTTGTAATTAGTATGTGTTTTTCTCCTTAATGTAGTTTTCTATGTCGTACTGTCTGTCTGTATGAGTCTGAGTGCGATTCTATTATCTGGCGCACATCATGAAGTAACAAGGCAATCACAAAAAACTGCCTGGCTTGACCGAGATTACTTATAACAAACAATTAATTTAATAAGGTCGGGCTTCTAAAGGGTAATGTCATGTGGTGATTTTTCGATTTTTCGTTTTTAAACTAAAACTGGGCATTAACGAGGCCACGATTTATGAGGTGTGCATAGCCCACGTAACCGCACAAGGTTATAAACGGGAGAGCTCTGAACAATACACACCAACAATGGATGAGTGAATTTCTGAATGGATGCGTGATTGCGTAGCATGGCGGTTTCAAAAACTTACCTACATAGCATGAAGTAGGTTGTACATGATAAATGCTATTTCTTTTTTCTGTTTTGGATACTACATGATCAGTAGCATGGCGGTTCCAATATTCACCTACACAGCAAGAAGTAGTTTGTACATGATAATGCTATTTCTCCTTTCTCTATTTCAGATACTACGTGGTCAGTGTACCGTATGTATTAACTTTTGCCTGCTTAAATTCCGCAGCATCACTTTTTCCTATTTTTAGGTCACCTTGGAGTGGTACAAAGCAGGGCTGGACCCTGTTTGTCCTGAAGAAGAGCACTGGGGAAGCTCGAAACTAGTTGACGTCCACTAGGGACCCCTGACTCATTAAAGACAGGTACCCTAGAGACCAACCCCGTTTTTAATATATCGGCTAGGAGCCTGAATAAATTCTTTTTTGCCCACTAGCTAGATATTTTTAATCTCACCCACTCCACCTCCATCACTGCACCACACATAGTCACCCACAATTAGTGCTCCTACGTAGTGTCGCAAGTCGTAGCACGCCTCAACCCGCAGCAGGTTGGGATGGCCCCAATGATGAAGCATGTCACCATGGGGAAACCCTGGTGAGTGAGGGGACTCAAGAAAGGACATTTTTCCTTTCTTACTGTTTTTCTGACTCTCATAGAGCAAAAAACCTTTTGTAGAATTTGGCTAGGTTCTTGTAACCGAGATCTCTGTTTTTTGTAATTTCTTGATCGTTTTGGAGGGTGGACCTAGCGTATCCCTCTTTCTCCCCCCCTTTTTTCTGATTTTGTTAAACAAGGGGTGCCATTAAACAAGTTGCCCCACCTTCCTCTCGCATTGTACCCCCTGCTGCTATTAAACGAGGCCCTTCCAAACCTCTTGCAGTAAACAAGCCGCGTTCCTCCGCCCTGTCATCTCCAATGTAGGCCCTCATCTGACGTCACCGTGCTCCACAACCCCATAACTGATAGTTTGCATTTGCTTCCTCCCAGGGTCTGCTTTTGTCAGGTAAATATTGTGTGAATGGGATTTTGCAGTAAAGGGGTTAAAACGTGCAAAGGGGCATTGTGAAAAGCGGTTATTTGATAAACCCTCTTGTACTACCAGCCAATGTACATTTCCCTTTTTACCCAATTTAGTGGGGGCCATGTCATGATAACTCAGTCGGCTGCGTGACGTCTGCAGAGATTTTTGTGTGACTTACAGAGTCCGAGCTTAATAGGAACCATTGAGTTGCGTGATATCATCTGCATTTAAACACCTGGAGGAGCCACATTGTGGTGTGTTTTTGTTTATGCGGCGAGTGTATCGCTACCAGTGAAATAGGAGGTGACCTGCTGTAAATAGTTCATTTCCGGGGGCTTGCATTTATAATGATGTGGCAAGAATTTGGGAAGTGATAGGACAATAGGTTAAGAGGAGGTGACCGGCTTTGACGATGAGCCAAAACGTTTTTCTTTTCCCATAGGATGGCTCCTAGCAACCTGGGCCAGCACCAAAATGTTTGATGCCAAGGCTGATTTTGCATATGATTGGTTCTCTGCTTCCAAGACTGATTTTGCATGTGGTCAGACCCCTGCTGTAATGACCCGGTTGGGCTAAAAATGATGGAGTGGAATCCTGCCAATGGATTCCCCAGCAGTTAAACATCACTGATTCGGGCCTTTCCAGCCATCATTTTTTTTGCTGTCTCTTTGAATTCTTTGTATACCTTGCAGGGCCGACTCAGCCGTTCACCCTTTCAAAGTAAATACGAGGACCATTGCATTGATTCTTATTACGTGTTCCTCAGTCGCTAAGGAAGGTTCAGTGTGTGCTGTGGTGAGTGTGACAGGCCTCTCACTCACTATAAGGCCTGGGATGTTTTTTTTCACTTGAATGTATCTTTCTGAGAGGTTATAAACAACTTCCCGAAAGCCACTGGATAAAAACAGTAGCTCCCCTTTTTCCATTTGCAGTTTCTTATTAATATTGATACATATAGAAACAGGCAGGGCCGTGCTATGATTAGGTGGGCTGCCTGAGATCTGCTGTGTCAGCTCAGAGAAGTGAGGTGGCTGCAGGCAGAGTAGTCAAAGGTCTCTGAGCTGCGAGTCCAGGCTCCCTCCTTCTGTGCTTGTTCCCTTTCTCTCCCCTACCCCCTGTTTATGGCTATCCTCTCACCCCCACCCCACACCCCACCTTCAGCTCTGCTATCTTTTATGGCCTGAGTCTGGACTTTTTCTGTGTTTGAGCAATCAGTGGTCTGAGTGTGGGGAGCAAGCAGGTGGTGGGGGTCAGGTGTGCAGCAGTGACCTGCAGAATTGGGGTGAATTGGGGTCGGTGCAGAGATTGCAGGGCAGGGGTCAAGGGCACACCCAAACTTCTTAGCACAGATTGCCAGGATATACTCCTACCCTAAAGTCTCCATTTGAGGAGGTTCTCAAGGTGGGTAAACAATCACAGACGTGGTATGCTCTGTCATATCTATGTGCTGCAAACTGATTTAGGATTGTCTTTGACTTGAAAAGTCTGAATTTAGAGCGGATGCCTTCCTGATGCTGTACTATAGCCTTATAGCCCGCCGTAGCGGGCTATACCGGCTAGTAAAAGGCCCGCTCCAGCGTTAAAGGCCCGAGCCGAAGGCGAGGGCCTTTAACAAGGGAGTGGGACTTTAATAGCCGGTATAGCCCAGCTACGAAGGGCTATAAGGCTATTAGAACATTCTGCCACTAGAGGGCAGAATGTTCTAACAAATAAAATAAAGGCTTCAGGGAGCGCGAGGGGATTGAAATCCCCTCAGGCTCCCTGAAGCCTTTGTTCACAGCCACAGCTGTGAACAAAGAAACATTGGAATGTTGGAGCTCCGGGCTTACACCAGCCATTATGAGCCGGGAGCTACTCCATTGTTTTCAATGGAGCTCCCAACATTCCAATGTTCTAATATTGACCAAAGATTAACTCAGCCTGTCGTTTGAATGACATGCAGCTTCTTTTTGGTGCCTCACTATATATCAGATTGCCATGTTGTCAAGCTTCCATCACATTGTATTGTGTATTGGCTCGCTGCGTGTTGAAGCGGCCTGCGGCCGAGCATGCATGCAGATTATGCCCCTCATTAAAACAAACAGCCTCCATTAAGGAATCCCAGGTACTGCAGTTTTAGCAGCAAGTGCGTGCTTCTGCCACATACATCTCCAACTATCATCCCTTCTCTTCACCTTGTTTGGCTCTATTATCCAGCCCTCCAGTCTCTTATCGACCAGATCTCAACCTCTGAGATTCAACCCCATCCTTGCTACAAGCGGTTCCTCAAGAGTCCATCCTGTTGCTAACACTATTATAGATCAGGGACTCTGGAAACCGGTTTCAGTGACTTATTGCCGGTTGTGCGGCTGACCCTGCGCATTTGAGACATATTGTTCACCCTAAAAAGAATGCACATTTAAATACTAATTGCAGTGGGGAGGGTTTAAGCTGCCTGCTTTGACGCCGATTTGAGACCTGCAGCTATTTGAAGCCCTCAATTAGGACTAAATTGGAACAGGGAACGTGTGTTGGAATCTTAGTACATACACTTCTACAGTGCCACAGAAGTACTTGGACCTTTCCATGTGTTTTGAACGTAAGCGCAGACTAGTGAGAATTGGATTTGTTTGGTTTATACCCTACACTGAGCTTTTGCTATAGCCCAATATACAGTGAGGAAAACACACAAGCTCCTATTTGCTTCTCTGGTGGCGGGGTACATTGTGTGCATTTGTGTCAGAATTTGCCTTGACCAACAAGGAAACCGAGATGGTTTATTTAACATTTGAAAATTAGGAAACGCATAGATGCCATGGTAGCTAGCTTGTTTGATGACACCGACCCACAATCAACTGGGTGCATTTTAAAATGTATGGACTTAGTCTTAAGAAAGCTTTTAAATTGAACTCATGAAATTTTAGCTTTGTGCTCCAATTGTGAACATTTTTTATTGAAATTTATATTTAGCTTTCTCCTTTTAAGTCTTATAAGTTAATGAAGACTTGCCTATTTTATACGAGTTTCTTTTTACTTTTCTAGTTATGATTGCAATAGTTTTAATTTATTGTGCAATTGAGGCTGATTTGCTGCTGTACTTGCCCTGCTGCAGAATCGAAGCGGACCTGAACCTAGTGTAGCCCTCGGCAGAGGCAGAGTGCACTCACTGGAGTCCTCTTTTAGACATGGCACTGTGCAGCAGCCTGTGCACCCTATACATCATATATTCCACTTTGCAGAAGTTGATCTTTAAATGAGCGTGATGTATGTAAGACTGTTTATAAATGTATAAACAATTACATGGCTTTCCAGGCATTATTGAAGGCCTGAAGAAGTTGCCTTAGGCTATTGCAGAGACATTTACAAAACGTCGTCAGACTCGTCCCGTGTAATACTCTAGGGTTGAGGCGCCATGCACTGGGAAGCTCTGGGGCACTTGTCCACCCCCTTCCTGCTCCGCCTCGGAACTCCTCAGGGAGTGGGACACAGTGGTGAGGGGGGTCTTACTACCCCAGAAAACCACGCTTGTGGTCCGGGTAGTTCTACTTCATTTCGCCTCCGTTAAAGTCTCTGTGCAAAGAGCACTTGTGCGTGTGACACTTGTGAACAACCCTTCAGGCTCCACCTGATTTATACATGTTGTAACAATGGTGCAGGGTCACAAAAAGTAGGGCTGCAAGGGCAGGGTATTTAACTTACAAACGTGGAGAAAACCACAATGAAAGCTTAGGGTCATCAGTGTGCCATTCAAAGGGACTTACTACTTCATGCCAATGGTTTCAACAAAGCTCCATCCTTTATTTTGCATTTCTGTTTTTCCATTGTCCTAGGTTTTTTTATGTTTGAATGCTCTTTATTGATGTCATAACTACAATTTCACAATTGCTTTATTAACCTCTTCCTTTCTCATATTTGCTTGAAAATGAACCATTTGCCCACTTCTTTTTAAAATAAATTCCCGGGGGGGAGAACCCCCACGAACCTCCCTTATGGCAGTCAGGCTTGCTCGCTCGCTACAGGGCACTCATCCCAAACCTTTACGTCCCAGCACTTTCAAATGTCACCGGCCACCACTAAACGTATGTACATAGCTCTTTTGTACTCTTGAGTATATCACGGTGATGTGGGGTTGGCCTTGAAATCCTTGGCCGAGTGCAGCATGGAGATCAGCGGTGTACCCTATGGTGGTGTTGATAGTTGCTATGCTGGTATCACTGTCTCAGGTTGGCGAATGATCAGTGTCTGTCGTAGGTGACTGACTGGGACATTTCTAAACGATCTGGATGCCCTCTTTGTGAATGTTTGCACTGTTACATATTGAAAGGAATAGAGTGGTGGTGTAAACATTCAAGAGAGTATCATTGCGGTGTTCAGAGATGACTAATCTACCCTGCAAGTGGTGGGTGCCCTCATTTGAGGTGCGTTCTCGACAGCTGATGAGTTTTTTTTCAACCTTTTATTTATATTTTCACCAAAACATTATTTGTTGCATTTTTTTACTTTTTAATTTATATATATATATATATATATATATATATATATATATATATATATATATATTATCTACTGTCGGTCGCCAGTAGATAGTTATAGTTAGGACCTATTTTCCATAGGAAATTCGCAACATTCTATTTCCAATACCTTTGGCGCCGGTTGACGAATCTTCGCGAAATTCTCAAAACTTATGGCCCGCTCCGGTCCGCTCCTATCCTGAAAGTTTCGGGGTGATTCGGCAAGCGGGGGCTGAGAAAAAAGGGGGGTCCCAAAACATGTTTTCCCCATGCAATTTTCCATAGGAAACTTTAGACACGGCTACAGCCCGAACTGCTGAACGGAATTACACCAAATTTGGCAAAGAGGTAGTTCTTGGTTCAGAAAGAACCCTTTTTGTTAAATGGTGTAAATCCGTTCAGTAGTTGCTGAGAAAATCAAAAGTAAAAACACATATATATCTATGGCAGCGGAGGATCCGCGCACCCTTCGGCAAGCGGGGGCCGAGAAAAAAGGGGGTCCCAAAACATGTTTTCCCCATGCAATTTTCCATAGGAAACTTTAGACACGGCTACAGCCCGAACTGCTGAACGGAATTACACCAAATTTGGCAAAGAGGTAGTTCTTGGTTCAGAAAGAACCCTTTTGTTAAATGGTGTAAATCCGTTCAGTAGTTGCTGAGAAAATCAAAAGTAAAAACACATATATATCTATGGCAGCGGAGGATCCGCGCACCCTCCCGATCACGAGCTGTATGCTAATTGGCTGTCAACACTCCAAACCAGGAAGTGTTGGCAGCCATCTTGTGCCTCGGTAGAACCGAGGCATAAGAAAAGACGAAAACAGACGCAAAAAACGCAAAAAGGGGGCAGGGTAGAAACACCCTGACCCCCTAGGCCTGCTCAGGGGGTCCTACAAGGACCCCCAGGGCCCCCCAATTTTTTTTTTCTTTTTTAAAAAATCGGCAAAAACGCGCTGGGTGCGCGGATCCAGCCGATAAAAAAAAGAAAATCGAAGCGCGGTCTCCCGCGCTTCGATGCTATTTGGCCCCCGGGTGGCCCAAGTCCCGGGGGCATGCGGGGTTTATCAAATTTATGTATGGGGGGCCTCTAAGGCCCCCACAAGCCCCGGGGACCGCCACCCCCTGGGGCTTTAAATTGAAAATGGTGCGGGAGGGCACTCGGCCCTCCCGCAGCCCTGGGGACCGCCACCCCCCGGGCTTCTTTTAAAAAAAAATAAACTAACCTGTGTGGGGGGGCTCGAGCCCCCCCACATGCCCCAGGGACTGCCACCTCCCCGGGGCACTAAGAATTTTAATGTGGGGGTCCGTTTTGGACCCCCGAGCCACGGGGACCACCACCTCCCCGGGGCTGTGCACACGAAGGGAGGGGGGCCGCGAGGCCCCCCTCCTGGAGACCTTGATGGCCCTGGGGACCACCACCCCCCAGGGCCGGCTCCTGCAGTGTCCCGGGGTGCCTACCCCCGGGACACTGTAGTTTGCTATGACAGTGTATGAGTAAGTGAGCTGGTGTGTGTATAACTGTATAGGTTAGTAAATGGCAGTGTGATTAATTATTTGCATGACTGACTAGGTGTGTGAGTACCTCTATGGATGAGTGGCAGTGTGTGAGTGTCTATGTAGGTGTATAAGTGCATATGAAAGTCCTGTACTGAGTGACCGTAAGTATGAGTGACTGTAGAGGTGAGTGAGTGGATGTGTGTGTAGACCTAAGAATCATTGAGTGTGTATGTAGTTATTGGTGTTGGAGTGTCTATGGTTTTGACAATGGCAGTCTGTAATTTACAGTGGGTGTATCAAAAGTTATATTAGGGTGTGAGAAGATGCATCAAATTATCACATGGATGATGTCATCAGTGATGTCATCAGTGATGTCATTTGAGATGTCATCAGTGATGTCACTGACCATGTCATGAGTGATGTAATATGTGACGTCATCAGCAGTGCATTGCGGGGGCGCGAGTTATAGTTAGCTGAACTAACTATAACGGGGGAATTTCACGGGTTTTGTACGAGTGAAATGTCCAACTAACTATAACTGTCCCAAAAACCTATGGTTTTTTCAGTGAATATATATATATATATATATATTCACCACTCAACCTCACACCAGTAAGGATGTCGATGGCGTGTCTTTGAAAAAGAATCAATTTAATTGTCGGCTGTTGTCGGACGCGTTTCGCCTGCCCAGCAGGCTTGCTCACCAACAATTTAATAACGTTTTTCAACCATTTTTAAACAATGTTACACCCGTGTCATGTGAGAACTACTACCTTAATGACAGTGAAGACAGACTGGTAGTTCATTGTGGATTCTAATACAATTCATTAGTATTACCCGAACCAATTTGTTCGCCAGTTTCATTACTAATTGCAGATTTAACAATAATCATATACCGTAAATACAATTTGATTTGAGTATATTTTTTTACAATCATCTATTACTTCACACCTCAATGGGCAATTAAATGTAACAGAGCAATTACTCGTTAGAACTAAAAGGTTGAAAATCATGCCCCAGTGGGCTTAATTCATCATAGTTACGGCTCTAAATTCAAACCTGCAATACAATTCTCATTGTGTCCTGCCCAAGTGGGCCACATATCCACATTGTCATTAACCCTCTGTCACAAAGTGCTCGTGCAAAATTACCGATACTAAAACAGTTAAAATACAGGAAATTGATAGAAGCAGCATAATAGATATTTACAAATGTGTATGGAAATCCTCTTCCATATTGAGACCTTCCGGGATCTTAGTATTCAATTCTATAATATAGCACGATTCGAGCTTCCTCAATTTTTCTCCCGGTTCCCACCTCTTACATTCAGTGGGATGGCATCAATTACAAAATACACCAAGCCTTTTGTGTCTTTGCCATGCATTTGTTCAAAGTGGCGTGCCACTGGGTAAGATTTATCCCCATTCTTTATTGCTCTTAAGTGTTGCAAAACACGTTTGTGCACAGGTAGGATAGTACTACCCACGTACCTCAGTCCACAAGGGCACTGAAGCACGTAGACAGCAAACTCCGTTTTGCATGAAAAGTGGCCTTTTATTTTTTTCTCTTTTTTAGAGAAGCTTGAGGTGTAAGCAGAGGTGTTTTTTCCATGGGCACAGGCTTTACATTTAGTACATTTAATAAAGCCATCTTTCTTACTCAACCAGGAAACCGCTATCTTTTTAGGTTGGGGTGCGGGTAACATATTGCTTACAAGTGTCTGTTTTAAAGACTTCGCCCGCCTGAAAGTGATTTGAGGCCTGCGCTGTACGAATTTGCCTAGAATAGTATCGTTACGAATGATATGCCAGTGTTTTTGTAGGATATGTCTCAGGCTATCCATGCGTCAAGTTTCCACCCAAAAAACCTGATTAGAAGCATCCCCTATTGGGAATGTCTTCGAACAATGAGAAATTGTAGCAATAAACAGAATCTTGAGGAAGAGCTAGTCCATCTAAGAAATCGTTTTACAACTAGAGGTTATTCACAAGCTTGCATAAATTCAGCTATTCAGAAAGCAAGCAAAAAGTCCGGGGAAGAGATTCTCTTTAACAAAACTAAACAAAGTAAAAGATCTGAGGAAGGTGAACGATAACCAGTGTAGAATGATCACCACATATAATAAACAGCAAGATAGCCTGAGACATTTCCTACAAAAACACTGGCATATCATTCGTAACAATACTATTCTAGGCAAATTCGTACAGCGCAGGCCTCAAATCACTTTCAGGCGGGCGAAGTCTTTAAAACAGACACTTGTAAGCAATATGTTACCCGCACCCCAACCTAAAAAGATAGCTGTTTCCTGGTTGAGTAAGAAAGATGGCTTTATTAAATGTACTAAATGTAAAGCCTGTGCCCATGGAAAAAACACCTCTGCTTACACCTCAAGCTTCTCTAAAAAAGAGAAAAAAATAAAAGGCCGCTTTTCATGCAAAACGGATTTTGCTGTCTACGTGCTTTAGTGCCCTTGTGGACTGAGGTACGTGGGTAGTACTATCCTACCTGTGCACAAACGTGTTTTGCAACACTTAAGAGCAATAAAGAATGGGGATAAATCTTACCCAGTGGCACGCCACTTTGAACAAATGCATAGGCAAAGACACAAAAGGCTTGGTGTATTTTGTAATTGATGCCATCCCACTGAATGTAAGAGGTGGGAACCAGGAGAAAAATTGAGGAAGCTCGAATCGTGCTATATTATAGAATTGAATACTAAGATCCCAGAAGGTCTCAATATGGAAGAGGATTTCCATACACATTTGTGAATATCTATTATGCTGCTTCTATCAATTCCCTGTATTGTAACTGTTTTAGTATCTGTAATTTTGCACGAGCACTTTGTGACAGAGGGTTAATGACAATGTGGATATGTGGCCCACTTGGGCAGGACACAATGAGAATTGTATTCCAGGTTTGAATTTAGAGCCGTAACTGTGATGAATTAAGCCCACTGGGGCATGATTTTCAACCTTTTAGTTCTAACGAGTAATTGCTCTGTTACATTTAATTGCCCATTGAGGTGTGAAGTAATAGATGATTGTAAAAAAATATACTCAAATCAAATTGTATTTACGGTATATGATAATTGTTAAATCTGCAATTAGTAATGAAACTGGCGAACAAATTGGTTCGGGTAATACTAATGAATTGTATTAGAATCCACAATGAACTACCAGTCTGTCTGCACTGTCATTAAGGTAGTAGTTCTCACGTGACACGGGTGTAACATTGTTTAAAAATGGTTGAAAAACTTTATTAAATTGTTGGTGAGCAAGCATGCTGGGCAGGCGAAACGCATCCGACAACAGCCGACAATTAAATTGATTATTTTTCAAAGACACGGCGTCGACATCCTTACTGGTGTGAGGTTGAGTGGTGAATTAAAATTGGACCTTGCTTGTGTGGTCCAGAACGCAGATGCGCCCTCTGGTTTGGTGAAGCGGTGGGAAATACACAAGTATCATGTGGATATATATATATATATATATATATATATATATATATATATATATATATATATTTATATTATCTACTGGCGGTCGCCAGTAGATAGTTATAGTTAGGACCTTTATCCATAGGAAATCCGCAACATTCTATTCCCAATAAGTTTGGCGTCGTTTGACGAATCATCGCGAAATTTTCAAAACTAGTGGGGTGCTCCGGTCCGCTCCTGTCTTGAAAGTTTCGGGGTGATTCATCAAGCGGGGGCCGAGAAAAAAGGGGGGTCTCAAAACGTGTTTTCTCCATGTTAATTCCCATAGGAAATTTTAGCCACGGCTACAGCCCGAACTGCTGAACAGAATTACACCAAATTTTGCAAAAAGGTAGCGCTTGGTTCAGAAAGCGACCTTTTTTTTAAATGGTGTAAATCCGTTCAGTAGTTGCGGAGAAATTCAAAAAATAAGAGTGAAAAAATCAATTTCCCATAAGAAACTTTATGGAAGGCTACAGCCAAAACTGCTGAACGGAATTACACCAAATTTGGCAAAAAGGTAGTGCTTGGTTCAGAAAGCACTCTTTTTAAACATGGTGTAAATCCGTTCAGTAGTTGCTGAGAAAATCCAAAATAAAAGTTTCGATATCTATGGCCGCGGTGGATCCGCGCACCCTCCCGATCACGAGCTGCATGCTAATTGGCTGTCAACAATCCAAACCAGGAAGTGTTGACAGCCATCTTGTTCCTCGGTAGAACCGAGGAACAAGAAACCATTAAAACAACTGCGTAAAACGCAAAAAGGGGGCAGGGTAGAAACACCCTGACCCCCTAGGCCTGCTCAGGGCCCAATTTTTTTTAATTTTTTTTTAAAATCGGCGGGATGCGCTTAGGGTGCGCGCATCCCGCCGAGAAAAAAAAAAACGAAGCGCGGTCTCCCGCACTTCGTGGTTAATTGGCCCCCGGGTGGGCCAAGTCCCGGGGGCATGGGGGGTTTATTTAATAATATGGGGGGGCCTCTAAGGCCCCCCAAGCCCCGGGGACCGCCACCCCCCGGGGCTTTAAAACAATAATGGTGCGGGAGGGCTCTCGGCCCTCCCGCAGCCCCGGGGACCGCCACCCCCCGGGGCTTCTTTTTTTAAAAATAATACACCTGTGTGGGGGGGCTCGAGCCCCCCACACGCCCTGGGGACTGCAACCTCCCCGGGGCACTAAAAAATAAATGCTAATTTGGGGATCCGGAACGGACCCCCGAGCCCCCGGGACCACCACCTCCCGGGGGCTGTGCATGTGAAGGGAGGGGGGCCACGCGGCGCCACTCCTGGAGCCCTTGATGGCCCTGGGGACCGCCACCCCCCAGGGCCGGCTCCTGCAGTGTCCCGGGGTGCCTACCCATGTGGAAAAGCAATGCCGGCTCCCGCAGGAGGCGGGGAGCCGGCAGGGTCAGTGGGGGAGTTGGGGTCCCCCCACGGACCCCAAAGGATAGGGCCAGCCCCGGGGGATGGGGTCCCTGGGGCAAGTAGTGGGCCGGGAGGGGGGCCACGCGGCCCCCCTCTCCAAAAATAATAAAAAAAAAAAAAAATTTAAAACAAATAAAGGCCGGCCCCGGGGATGGGGTCCCCGGGGCCATAAGTGCCTGAGGAGGGAGGCAACGCAGCCCCCCTCCATCAGTTTAAAAAAAAAAAAAAAAAAAGGCCAAGCCCCGGGGGATGGGGTCCCCGGGGCCGATTAAGGCCTGGGGGAGGGGGCCACGCGGCCCCCTTCCAAATTTTTATTTAAAAAAAAATATATTAGGGGGCAGGCCCTGGGGGATGGGGTCCCCAGGGCCAATAAATTAGAAAAGAAGGGGGCCACACAGCCCCCTTCTTAAAAAATAAAAATAAAAAAAGACCGGCATCGGCCGGAGGCCACGCCCCTTCTTTCAGCACTCTGCAAACGCGCCCCTGGCGCGTTTGCAGATGAGGTATGAATTCACCTTGAATACTGGGGGTCCCTGGGGGCCAACTAGCCCACCAGGAACCTCCAGTATGCGCCAGGGGGCTGCGTTGCAGAGAGGTGTACAGAGGCCACGCCCCGTTTTACACCTCTCTGCAACGCAGCTCTGTGGCGCTTACTGGAGGTACCTGGTGGGCTAGTTGGACCCCAGGGACCCTCAGGATTCAAGGGGACTTAATCCCCCAACTTAAAACGCGCCACGGGGCGTGTTTGCAAAGTGGTGAAGGGAGGGGGCGGGGCTTCAGGTGACATGTGTGCAAACAGGCCCCGTGGTGCGTTTTAAGATGGGGAATTAAATCCCCTTCAATCCTGAGGGTCCCTGGGGGCCAACTAGACCACCAGGTACCTCCAGTAAGCGCCACGGAGCTGCGTTGCAGAGTGTTGTAAAAGGGGCGTGGCCTCTGAACACCACTCTACAACGCAGCTCTCTGGCGCATACTGGAGGTATCTGGTGGGCTAGTTGGCCCCTAGGGACCCTCGGGATTGAGGAGGAATTAATTCTCCAACTTAAAACGCGCCACAGGGCGTGTTTGCAGACATTTCACCTCAGGCCCCACCCCCTTCCTTCACCATTGTGCAAATATTCCTCTAAAATCAGCCGAACTACGAATTCCGATTTACTCACCTGTTATCAGGAGAGACCTCAGTGCTGCATCTTTGAGCCCAGTACTGATCCTGAAAAGTAATTTTAACCATACTTACCAGTAACTTGAATTTCTTTCCATAGGCTAACATTGACTGGTTTCACTTGGAAATTCTTCTAAGTGTGGAGTTTTGGAACTTTATAATATTCCTCTAAAATCAGCCGAACTACGAATTCCAATTTAATCACCTGTTATCAGGAGAGACCTCAGTGCTGCATCTTTGAGCCCAGTACTGATCCTGAAAAGTAATTTTAACCGTACTTACCAGTAACTTGAATTTCCTTCCATAGGCTAACATTGACTGGTTTCACTTGGAAATTCTTCTAAGTGTGGAGTTTTGGAACTTTATAATATTCCTCTAAAATCAGCCGAACTACGAATTCCGATTTACTCACCTGTTATCAGGAGAGAACCCAGTGCTGCATCTTTTAGCCCAGCACTGACCCTGAAAAGTAATTCTAACCGTACTTACCAGTAACTTGTATTTCCTTCCATAGGAATCCATTGTCTGGTTTTCAGCAGAAAAGTTTCAAAGTGTCGATTTTCACAAACTACAAATATTCCTTAAAAATCGCCTGTATGACTTAAACACATTCTTTCAACTGTTTACAGGAGATGCACCAGTGCTGGATCCAGGATCCACCACTGAGTAAGAAAAAGTAACAATAACACTACTTACCTGCTAAGTGAATTTCCTCCCCTAGGATAACATTGGTGATTCTATGTGAAAAAGTTTCTGTGTCAACTTTTAAAATACAATAATATTCCTTAAAAATCACTACTGTAACCAAAACGCTTTTACTCAACTGTTTACAGGAGATGTCCCAGGACTGAATCTAGGATCCAGTCCTGTGGTTAGAAAAGTAATCCATAAAGTAACTAATTGCATTTAACTAGAAATTCACATTGACGTCAATGTTGCATTGTGTTTGAAATTGTGTTGCCCATTCAAACAACTGTAACTACTGTACTTAAAAGTCTATTGCCTATTTGCAAAGTATTTAAACTAAAGTAATTCATTCTGAGAAAGTATATTTTGTAATGTAATGTATAATGTAATTACAATGTAATTTAAAAAATAAAATATCTAAAAATAAATAGTTTAAAAAAATGTAGTAAATCAGTATCAAAAAAATAAAGATAACAATTAATACATTTAAAAATTGTCATTTACAAAACCTTTGAAATGTACTGAAAAAAACCATAGGTTTCAGACATGTTATAGTTAGGAATTAGCATTTAAAAAACCTTTGAAATTCACTGAAAAAACCATAGGTTTCAGGCACGTTACAGTTAGAAATTAGCATTTAAAAAACCTTTCAAATTCACTGAAAAAACCATAGGTTTCAGGCACGTTATAGTTAGAAATTAGCATTTAAAAAACCTTTGAAATTCACTGAAAAAACCATAGGTTTCAGACACGTTATAGTTAGAAATTTGCATTTAAAAAACCTTTGAAAGTCACTGAAAAAACCATAGGTTTTAGGGACAGTTATAGTTAGTTGGACAGTGCACTCGTACAAAACCCGTGAAATTCCCCCGTTATAGTTAGTTCAGCTAACTATAACTCGCGCCCCCGCAATGCACTGCTGATGACGTCACATATTACATCACTCATTACATGGTCAGTGACATCACTGATGACATCACTGATGGCATCTCAAATGACATCACTGATGACATCACTGATGACATCATCCATGTGATAATTTCATGCATCTTCTCACACCCTAATATAACTTTTGATACACCCACTCTAAATTACAGACTGCCATTCTCAAAACCATAGACACTCCAACAGCAATAACTACATACCCACTCACTGATTCTTAGGTCTACACACACATCCACTCACTCACCTGTACAGTCACTCATACTTACGGTCACTCAGTACAGGACTATCATATGCACTCATACACCTACATAGACACTCACACACCGCCACTCATCCATAGAGGTACTCACACACCTAGTCAGTCATGCAAATAATTAATCACACTGCCATTTACTCACCTATACAGTTATACACACACCAGCTCACTTACTCATACAAATACTAGCACATTCTTACGCTCTTATACAATCACTAATACAAGTACACACTCATCCATACAGCCTCTCTCACAATCACACACTCTCACTTATACCCATTTATATACTCCAACACACATATATACTGCCTTTCACATATGTAGTTACTCACACATGTACCACTGAGATATACATTCACTCACTAACACACCTATACACACACTCACCCACCCATACAGTCCATCACAGATGCACTCTTGAAACCATGCACCCAGTGAATCACCCACTGATACATCTATGTGCAGTCACACACACCCCATCCACACAAACACTCAGGCACCCATACAGATACTCAGACAACCAATCAATAACTCATATAGACACTCATGTAGCTATTTACAAACCCATGCAGCCACTTACACACCAACAGACAGACGGATAAAGACATTCACACAGTTTAGTCACTAACCCATGCATTTAGTAAGATACGTTTAATCACTCACTTATAGAGTCAGTCATGCACCTACTAAATCATCCATCCAGACACTTATACACCCACTCATTATTCAATTCACCTTGGCATATATATTAAACATATTTAAACTTTATAGAAACACACAGTCACTGCATGATGTCATGAGTGATGTCATTTGAGATGTCATCAGTGATGCCATCAGTGATGTTACTGACCATGTCATGAGTGATGTAATATGTGACGTCATCAGCAGTGCATTGCGGGGCGCGAGTTATAGTTAGCTGAACTAACTATAACGGGGGAATTTCACGGGTTTTGTACGAGTGCAATGTCCAACTAACTATAACTGTCCCTAAAACCTATGGTTTTTTCAGTGAATATATATATATATATACGACTATTCGTATATACATATATAAATATATATATATATACGTATATATACATATATAAATATATATATATATATATTTTTTTTAAATGATGAGATTGATCAAATCTCTCTTCAATGTCTTGGCAATGCAGCCCTTAAAACATTTGGAATCTTGGAGGTAGAGCTTTTGGTATTATTCATGGATATGGAGGCTGTGAAGTCACAAAAATCACAAAATAACCCCTTGCTGAAGCTGAGGACCCTGTAGTTTGTGTGCGAGATGGTGAATTATGTTGTGGTTGAGAGATGTACTGAGAGGCATTCAAAGGAGGTTGAACATGACCTCCAAGTTTTTGTTAGTGATGCAATAGCGCTTGAATGAGAAAACTAGTGTTAATGTGTGCATTGGTGTCAGGCGGTGATGTGGTGAGAAGAGGAATATGGATGAGGTTGACTTGTGCCGAGGTAGAAATGTTGTGCTAGGAATGTATTAAGCTCTGGATTTGCCTTTGATGCAAACATGAAGTAGATTCCTGCTATTGGCTTAGGAGATTAGGAGGTTTACTTTTGCTTGTGAACCAGTGGATCTTACTCCGGTCCCTATCCAGGCCCCTAAGGAATGGTGCAAAGACGTTCAGGGCCATAGTCAAAATAGCACTTTGCTGCTGGATAGCTCCCCTTCTACTAAACAAGTGCTATTTTTCAGGCCTTTCTTATTTCACACAACCAGGAGTGGGACACTACGGATGTTGCCTTACATCACCATTGATAGAGCTGGCTTTACACTTAATTGAGGATGCACTGGAAGGATACCTTGAAAATACTGGGTATGCATGAGGTGGGGCATGTTATGAGATTATGTGAACTGCTCAGGGGTAATTAAGACAGGAAGTTCCATGAGGCTGCAACAGGAACCAACATGGTTTGCAAATTTCTCCTTCTTCTGGTGATTTGAGCTGGTGACTTTAAGATGATAATTATGTTCAAGAACATTTTGAATACTCGGGTTCTTTAAAAATGCAATTATTTACTTCTTGTGTGCATGGGGTTATGTGACCTTCTCTAGATCAAAGGATTTTTACAGAATTATTCTTGCATACACTAGCTATTTAATAAGGGGACCCGAGGGTGTGTTCTGGGATAAAAAAAATCTGCTATATAGAAAAAAACGAAAGGTCTAATTCAGACAAGATGCCTTAAATCTTTATGTTCTGAGCAGATGCAGGTGGCGCTCCTGGGTCTTTTGTCCAGTGAAAGAGTATAGAGGCGCTGTCTGTGTTTCCCAACACTATGCGGAGATGTACCAGGCATGGATAGTTCACATTATCCAAAAAGAGATATGTCTAGTGATTTATTTGTTTTTGTTCTCTTCTGATTTAGGAAGCAGTCAATGAGTGGGCTAGGAAGTCGTAATGGTTGTCCGCAAAAACAACATCATCCAAACCTCACCCAAGAAGCCACTACCGTCACCATCAGGAGAACAACCGGAGAAAAAAGGACGTAAGTGTTTTAGCTTTAAGAAAAAGACACACTTACCTTTCAGTAGTTTTAATAGGGGTAAAACAGTTCCTTAGGATTTATTTCTGCACCCTTGAAACTGCCGTCAATACTGCGCTTCACGTAGCAGTATTAAAATCTTGCTCTCCTTTTGTTTCCCTTTTCAGTAAACTCTACACTGATTTCCCAATAGTTTTTGTGAATTTCATGACTCCAATCTCTCTGTGCCCTGATGGTACCCATAGGTTACCACCCCTTAGAATCCTCAGGCCCAGATTTACTGTGATTTTGTGTCAGGGTTGTTTCACTTTTGTGGCGCAGCTCCGATGCAAAATAATTTTTGGCAACTACTAAGCCAACAAAGGCACTTAGCATGCATTGCGTGGTTCAGTAAATACAAAGTAACTCAACGCAGCACATATCGCTTCTGTGTTGGGTAGGCATTACATGGGTGGAGCATGGACGTTCGCATTCATCCACCCATGGATTTTGACACAAACCCAGATTTACAGAGACTTAAAAACCTGGGTTTGCACAAAAATGGTGCACCTGTGTGACAGAGGCATAACGAGTCACAATATCTTTCTTATTCCTCATTAGTTTCTTTTTCAAATTGTTCTGCATTCTGCAGCACACATAGAAAGTGGAATATTCCTCTAAGGGTTGTTTTTGTGCAGGAAGATACTCCTTCCTGCACAAAACAATCCTCCCTGTAACACAGGGACCCTTGCACTATGGTGCAAGGATACCTACATTGGCACTAGGCAGTACACAGTGTGCCAGCAGAGAAAGAGAGAGCAGAAATGCTCCATGTCTTTGTAAATATGGAGCATTTCTGCTCTCTCCATTTAACGCAGCAAACCAAGTTCCCTTGCTGGGCTGCATTGCATGAATTTATAGTAAATGTGCCATTATATCTTTAACAGCTGATTTGTGCCTCATTTTTCACCCACCCCTCTCTCTTTGTGTTGGGCACTCCCGCCAGGCTAAGGAAACCTGCTTCCACCTCTCACTTAGGTGGCAGTGGGAGTGGACCAAAGGCTTTAGTCTTCCTGGTGGCTGTTCACTGAGGCCCAAATTTTTTAAACTGTCATGCAACGCAGCAGAGCACCCAAAGTTGCTGCACTGCCTTCCGTGACAGGTAGAGAGTATGAAAGTGCCATAGCTATAGAGATATGGCACTATCCTGCTCTCTCACTAGCACTAGTGCACAATCAGGCTGCTGAGAGCCACATACATGCCTTTGCACCCATAGTGCAAAGGGTTCTGCATGAGTATAGCATAGGTTTTGTACTGGAAGGATACCATTCCAATCCAAAAAACGATGCCTCGACTATCTTTAAATCTTTTCCCACATTCGATGAGTGCTGTACAGTGCAGCGCACATGCAAAGTGGGAAAAGTTATGAGAAAAAAAAGCATTTCTCCTTTTTACTGTCTGCTTTAAAGTGGCAATATTTTTTGGTGCAAAACTCTGTCTACAATCCTGTCTACTATTGTTAGTAGATAAGGTTTTGTGTCAAAAACCTTAGGTGATTGCACTGGAACACCTTTGTACCGCCCATGGAACACATCCTTGATGCAGAGTAATGCAAACCCATCACAAAATGTTTGTAAATATGGCTGAATTCGACCACCCAAAGGTTTAATAGTGCTTCCCATGAGCACCAGTTACAGAACACAAGATTTGGCACAGGGAGATCAAGTAATTTGTCCATGCTGAGCCGAGGCTGAGACTTGAACCTGGTTCCTCAGTTCCAAAGTTGGCAGACCTAAAATGTTCTTCATGCATTTTCTAGTTGTCTATCCAGTCAAACTCTTACTCAAAAGATAAATACTGAGGATCCCTCCAGTACATGCCCTTGATTGGTCGCGAGGAGTATCGTGAATTAATTTATACTGTTCTAAAAACAATAAGTGTCACTTACTGGTGTGCGTTTCAAGGCCAGCAAATACATAGGGGCATATTCTCAAGAACGTGTGATAACTACCGCAAAATCAGCTTAACCCAACACTTCACATCGCAGTCCATCGCGGGAAAATAACGCTGTGTTAACGTGGTATTCCCAACATGGCGGTACCATGCGATAGTCACACGACAACGCGTCAAATGAACGCGTTAAAATCAGCGTGACGACGCAAAAACGCGAAACCCCAATGCGAAAATAGTAGCGATGACGCCAATCGCGATACAAAAATCTGCGAAAACCAGCCACAGGCCTGCAATTCCCACGCGTCATGCGGCAAAAAGGCACTACAAAAGTAGAAAAAAAACATACAAACAAAAGCCAAACAGCAGCGAAGCACAATGGAGGCATCCGGAGCAAGTACAGAGGACAGCCAGAACCCCATAAGCCCCCCGGAGGACCAGCCTGTGACCTCGGGGTCAGGGAAGGGCAAGGACAAGAAGAGTAGGAAGAAGCGGTTCAGTCCGCAGGAAAACAGGATCCTGATAACGGAGGTGATAGAACACCATCAAACACTGTTCGTCACCTCCACTGTGTCACTGACAACTAAAAATGGAATATGGCAGACCATCGTGGACAAGGTGAATGCAGTCGTAGTGCTGAGGAGGACAATGGACGAGGTCAAGAGGCGCTGGAATGATGTGAAGCGCAAAACCAAGCTGAAACTCGCAAACAACCGGAAGGCAGCAATGCAGACTGGAGGTGGCAGTCCAGCGCCACAGGAGGAGCTGGACGAGATGGAGGAAATGGTGTCCACAGTCATCAGTGGGGAGACAGTGGCAGGAGTTGGGGGACCGGACACTGCTCAACATGACCGGACACAACAGCAACAGGGTGAGTAACGACCAGGGACTGGGAGGACGGGGGGAGATGGGCACAATGGCACACATGCACAATTAAGCATAGCACATCTGCGGACAAACCATGCCCCAGACCCCCAACTCCCACCAAGCGACCAATGCACACAGGTATGCAACATCTCAGCACCGCATAAGCACAGAAGCCCGAGGCACACCGCATGTAAGGGCTAAGGGGCGACTCCCCCAAAATGCGGCACACACACATTACATGCAGAGCACATCAACATTGACAACGATGTGGTACAAACTGCAACATGTCCACAACAGAACAGAGGACACAACTGGTGCTGCATGTGCGTAGAAACTGGCCAATCACATTTGGCATTGCAGGGAAATGTGAGTTGACAATGTACAAGTACAAACACACATCCGTGATGTAGTCGGAATGTCCACTGTCTCGCATCAAATAGGCAGCTCCCCCCAAACAGTCACAATGTACACTGTCATGCAGTCTGAATATAAACATGTACAATGCGTCAACATACATGTGAACACAATGTTAAACTGCATCTCCTCTTCACATTGCAGGGGGAAATCCAACACCTCCTGCGGGGCAGTCCGAACCTCTCTTCTCTGATGACGAAGAGGACCACCACACCTTCGACTCCGACGCCCTCCAACAGCTTGTGGAGAGCCTCTGCAGCCCACTTCCAGGAGCAGGGCAGCCCAGCTGCCACGAGGAGAACCTACCCCCTGCACAGAACACACAGCAGGCAGCACCCACCACCACGGCTGCCTCCCAGGACCCCCATGACGAACACATGGCCTTCCAACGCCGTGTGTTGGGGTGCCAGGAGAAGCTGGCTGAACAGGTGAAGGTGGGGTTCGACCGCATGGCAGCCAAATTAGACGCCATACGTGGGTGTCTAAGTCCCATCAGGGACCACTCACAGTCCCTCACGGACACCCACAGTCCACTCCATGCTCTCCAACGGACCATGGCTGACATCGCTAGAGTCCTGACTCTGCGACAAGAACGACTGTCTAGTCAGAGTGCCTCCAGCGATCTCGCCCGGGAGTTGGGACACATGCGGAGGATCATGGAGAACATGGAGCGGACACAGGCAGAAAGAGCGGCTGCCACGGCTGCACACCAGCGAGAGGTAGCTGGGTCCCTCAATGCCCTAAAGACCCTCCTCATGGCATTTCTGCCACAAGGCCTGGCGCTGATGCATGCTGCTGCTACCACCCCATCCACATCTCCGGCACCTGAGGTGTCACTGCCACACTGTGCTGGAGACAGAACACCACCACCCACATGTGAGGCACATGCAACAGCAGAGGACGAAGATGCAGATGAATCTGCCTTCGTGGTCAGAAGGACGCAGTAGCATTCATCTCCGCCATGTGGCCTGTTTCTGCTTGGTTCTGGCCTCTGCATCCTCGCCTTCCACTTCCCCCAATGCACTCTGCGACACTCACCTTGGACCTCGACATGGACTGCCATATTCTGTTTGGTCACCAATGACACAGCTATCAGACTGCGGACTGAACTCCTCCTCTCCTGATGTACCTGTCATTCCCTGAAGGACTCTGGCTGGCCCTCCACGGGCCAACAATGTAAAGTGGGGTTGACATGGCCCTTTACTGCTCCAGCTGCAACACTCCACTGAATGTGCAATAAACATTCATATTTACACAGATGTGTCATGTCTATGATCTTTCAAGTGTGGATGTATGGATGAATGTAGGGTCAGTGATTCCCCCTTACGTCCATGTTGCTCATGTTGTGGGACTTTTGTCACAAGGTGACACATTGCCGATTGCAGTCCGGGTGGCGCCGACACTACAACAGAGACACATCCATTAGTTACTTCCTTGTCCAGCCCAGGACAGAACCACGCCCAGAGCCCCGGGGTCATTGTTCACACCCTTACGCTGTACTGGCATACCGCAGGACAGCCCACTCCGCTTACGCACACGGGGGGACGAAAACGCCACATGTCCCAGGTCTTCACTGTAGGGATCTGAAGCTCACAGGTCTAGTTGTCAGCATGCCACAGCCACTCCCTCACGGCTGGTGTACACCCACACCACACCCATCCAGCACAGGCGTCACAGGACATGTGACCCTGCCAATAAAAAGGGCCTGGCGCACGTGCTGGACGCCATTTCCACTCTCTAACTGGGTGTCTCCGTGTAGTTCTCATGTATGCATGAGGGCCTAGGGCCCTGCCACCTCACATTGCCCAGTGCCGGGGGTGACATGATGGCGTCCGCACCACAGAACTCAATCATTGAGGGTCCATGGCTAGTGGTGCACAGACTTGGTGGCACCGGATACACTGCGGCAGGCACAGGCACACCGCCACGGGACGGTGTCTTGTGGTGCAGTGAGATAGGGGCACCTAAAGTGCTGAGCGGGTGTGCAGCCTGCGATGATGCGCCGTCCTGGCAGTCCGGACTGGCAAGGATCAGTGTGAGCCCTGCTGGACCGCAGTGTAGGCCTGAGCCAGCGGGCAGTGCGTTGCCTCGCGGTTCACAGAGTTAGTGGCACCTCAAGCGCTGAGCGGGTGTGCAGCCTGCGATGATGCCGTGTGCACTGATGTGGTCTCTGCCATTGCGAAATCAAGACCCAGAATCAGGTGTGTGACCTGGTGGCCCGCGGTGTGGGGCTGCATGATGTGGAGGGTGCCATGGTGACGGGCCCCAGGCTTGGAGATCCCACCGGAACGTGGTGGGCCCTCTTGGAGACACGCCGGTGGCGGAAGGTGAGCAGTGAGGCCTGGTTGCGCAGGGGCGGGCAATCACCGCTGGGCGGTGGGAGGGGCTGGAGTGCAGCAGTCTGTGTGCGCAGGGGCGGGCAAGCGATGATGGCGTGTGCAACTGTATGGACTCTGCCATTCATGTCTTAGGACACTGTTTCAGATAAGGGACCTGGGGGACTGCAGTGTATACCGGCACGTGGTTGGAGACACACCGGTGGCAGCAGGTGAGCAGTGAGGCCTAGGTCCGCAGTGTCGGCACTCTCGCACCCTCTCTTTCTCTCTCCCTCTCTCTTTCTCTCTCCCTCTCTCTCTCTCTCTCTCTCTCCCTCTCTCTCTCTCCCTCTCTCTTTCTCTCTTTCTCTCTCCCTCTCTCTTTCTCTCTCTCTCTCTTTCTCTCTCCCTCTCTCTCTCTCTCTTTCGCTCTCTCTCTCTGTACTTTGATGGGCGCATGGCACACCTTCTTATCCAGACTTCTGTTTTGCAGGCTGTGACTTACAGAATGTCCTGAGAACAGGGCCGGACTGGCCGTAGCGGGCACCGGGCGTTTCCCCAATGGGCCGCTAGGGTGGGGGCCGGTTTTGGGCCCCTGGGGGCCATTTTTGTTACCGGGGGTCGGCAATATCGGCCCCCTGTAACAAAATCGGCCGAAACCGGCGCTCGCAAACTGCTCGGCTGCACCCCCCCTCACACCAGGGGGGGGCGGCCGAGCAGTTTGCCAGGGCCGGTTTCGGTTGCCAGTCCGGCCCTGCCTGAGAAGACCCGCCATGCCTCTTCAGAATTGTTGTTTTTGGTTTATTCTGTAATAAACATATTATTTGGATATTATGATATGAATGTATGATTTCCCTTTTTCTGACAACACATGTATGTTAGGTGTTGTGATTGTGCGACTTCAGGCGATTTGTTTGGTTCATGATTTCGTGGAGTTGATGTGCAATATCTTTGTCCAAAGGGTGGGGGTTGTAGGGGGTGCCGGGGCCCTGGGGGGGGGGAGGGGGGGTCCTGGTGGTGGTGGCGGTGGGTGTTGTTGACCTATTGGGGCTCCGGGCTGCATGATCGGTTGCTCCATGGCATCTGTTGTTCTTCATGTGTGGCTCTGGGCTAGGCTCCCTTGTCTGGTGCAGGTTGTCGTCCGACTTTACACCAGGTCAGGGCAGGTGTTAATTTCCTGCTGCTAACGCGCCTTATCGCCTGTTTTGTGGTCTAATCGCTGATGTGGCTGGTCGTTGAGAATGTTGTGGAGTGGTGTTGTCGCGGATTTTTGCACGGGAACGCCTACTCTGCATCTCATTAGCGTTAGTTGCCGGGTTCATCTGTGGCGATGTTTTTTGCGACTGCTTTCGCAGGTAAACTGGTGTTATGGGCTGTTAGCGCCAGCTTGTGAATGGGGCGATGAATTTATCGCGACTTTGGCTGCGATAAAGAGCCGATAACTCGGCGAAAGATCCTTGAGAATATGCCCCATAGTCGCATCATATTTTATGGTAACATTTTAATTTCCCATCACTCTTCTGTAATTTTAAAAGCACAAATACTTCAATTTGATACAATTGCTACAATGCCTTTTTTGCTTTTTATTTTGTTGCTTAGACGTTGCAATTATTTTTTCAGAACGGATAAAACTTTCACTGATTACAAAAAGTGATATCTGAACCTCTGTTCTATTTGGCAATTCCGCACCTTGAACCGGATTCACAAAGAAATGATTGGTCAGAAGCAGCGTTTATCGCTGAAAATTCCTCCAAATAAACCTACCAGGAAATCACAAAATGATTCTACTACAGATTTAAAGTGTGAACTGCCCCGGGCGGCCTCCACACTAGTATGCTTGGCGCAGGTTTCCAGGCATAGTACTTGGAATGTTTGCGAATTCCCAAAAGTAGTAAACTTGCACCTGTACATGTGTGTACTTCCACAAGTACAGATTTACTGCTTATTCATGATTAGAACCCATATTTATAGCTGGGACACAAACAGATTTCAATAAGATTGACTTGCACGCTACGGTCTTCAAACCACATTTACCTAGTGCAAAAACTGCATTGCATTGTTCAAGATTGAAAATGTAGTCCTTATTTTTCAATTATGTATAGAACAACATAAATTATCATTCATAAATTCAAACACTTTCTTCCATAATGCAATTTGAGCAACAAACACAACTCTACATTAGATAATTCAACTTCGTACACTTCGTTGCATAACACAATGTCACCTTATGATTCGTGCACACAGGACCATATGCTGCTTTCATTGTGACTGATAGCTTGTTGTTTTCCTAAGCTGGTAAAATTTACTTTTTAAATATGGGTCAAATTTAAGCCTGGCATGTATCTACTTGCAAATTCAAAATCTGCTTTTGAAAGGTTGTGGCGACTTATGAATGCTTTTTTACATCACTAAAGCCTCCTTTTACCACTAACTGAATGCTCTTGATGCCGGATGAGTCAATTGGCTTGCTTCGATGTCTGTATAGTCTTCTTACCCATCTCTGCTTCGGGAATATCAGCAGAGTGTATTAAAACCACGCTTTGTCCTCTTTGCTCTTTCCCCTCTGGCATCACTTCCATTGCCTGTCGGGGTCTTCAACTGTTTCCTAACTTGGAGCAGCGTTGGGCTGTCCTGGTGAATACGGAGATGTTGTTCCAGATCCTGTGGGCATAAATAGACAAGGCCTGCTGTCTTTTTTTTTCTCCTTTTTAACACTTCCTAATCTGTAGTCTGATGGTGGCCTGGCTGGAGGGCCAGAAAAATGTCTTATTAAATTCCAAAGGGTCCAAAACAAGGTTGCCGAACTCATATTCAATCTGAAGCACCGTGAAGATATCACACGTGCCCATAAGGTCCTACCCGGCTTTGTCTCTCAGAAATGCCTCTATTCACACAGCCTGACTCATCTGTAAGGCTTTGTACTGCCATGCACCAGGTTGTCTTTTCAATATCTTTTAGCCTTCCCATTCTGCTAGAAACCACAATCTTCTAGCCTACCGACTTGTAAATGTAAATGATGTATTCAGAGGACATTCACATAGAGTACAGAGATGACTAATCTACCCTTAAATTAGTGGGTACCCTCATAGTGTACAAGGATCATCATGGTGAAAGAATCAGACGGCACACCTAAGACACCAAAAAGATTTCTTGAAATTTCTAGTCTGAAGACGCACTTCGTCTGCACAGCCTAACAATAGAACCTCACCCCAGTCCGGATTCCTTGATAATCTTTTTTACACCTTAGTCTGGTCCGATGCCTATGACCCAAACTGCAATTCCAAGAGGATGCACCTGTTGATCAATCACATGGATTTACAATTATACTTACATTGGTTGCTTGAAGTATCCTATTTTTACTGTAGTAGGGCAGTTTCCTGTCTTATCCTCAAGAACTGTTCCTGTGGCTGCATTCTTCATGTCCTCCCATTGAAAGCACTCTGCGGTGACGTCTGCTGCATGATGCATTTTACAAACATAATAAATAAATAAATGCATTTTACCTTCAATTCTCTAAGGGTCACCAGAGACAGTGTTTAGAACGATTGTGCCATGCAGCCATTTGTTCTGCTCTGATAAGTGAAGGATGCATATTTCAACCCACTGTCCTTCTCATTCTGTAAGGGCAACATCAGTTTAGTGTTTAAAATTCATTCCCTTCCGATGTGAGAGTGGCTGGAGTAGTACTCTTACTCTTGCTGAGAAAGGGACTCAATGTCTGTGGCACATCTCAAGCTATTGCCTTTTAGGTGTGATTATCAAGTTCATGGTTTGAATTTTCTTTGAATTCTGGATTGTCTTGACCTGCATTTATAATGGCAAACACGTATAACTACAAGCACCAGAATGCAAAAAATAAATACCTGCAGGGCCCTGGCATCAGGAACCACTTGTGATCAACATGTGTAGTTCCAGTCTCCATTTGCAAGAAGGCAAAAAAACAAAAGTTATGGGTGGATTACTTTAATTAATCCTAGTTACTGATAATAATTCTGGGCTGCAATGCAGACTTAGTCCTGTTCCACTAGGAGCAGACCAGCCCGAGCTGCTGCATCAGGTACCTGCTGAATGGGAACACACGTAACCCCAGACCGGTTTGGGTCTATTTGGGCCTCAGATGTAGGGTGCAACTTGATTACTATACCACAGTGGGCACAGGACCCAAATCTGGGAATACCCATTGCAGTTATGGGGTTGCAATGACGAGAACTAAAAGTGATGGGTGACTAGCTTGAATGAATCCCAGCTACTCGTAATTACTCTGGGCTTCAATCCAGTCCATTGTTTCTTTGCCCACCTTGCCACCTCAGAGAGGCTCCAGCCATATACTAATCAACCTTGGTCCTGCTCCGTAGGAACAGTCCAGCCTGAACTGCCATGCCAGGTCCCATCTGAATGACAACAGAAGTAACCCAAGACAGATTTCAGCCTATTTTGGCTGTGTCAGTACAGTGTACTTTGCGTTGTATGGCACAGTGAGCATGGGACCCATGTCTTGGCATAACCATCAAACTTAGGGTGTTGAGCTTCATAAACAAAACAATAGGTGGATTGCTTGAATTAACCTCAATGCCAACTTAAACAAGGACCAGCCATGAGCAAATCAATCTTTGCCCTGCAGCACAGGGAACAGTCCAGCCCGAACTGCCCTGCCTGGTTCCCACTGAATGGTACCACAAGCACATCCAAACCTATGAACATTGAGGTATGTGCATATTGGGAGAGGATAATTACCATTCTAACTCCAGTCCAACAAACATAGTAGTAGGTGCACATAATTGGAGGGGGCATATTCACTATTCTAACTCCAATCCTGCAAACACTGGGGGAAGTACATGTAATTGGTGGCTTATTTATTATTCTAACCTGAGTTCAACAAACATTGAGGTACTGGCATATATGTGGGTGTGTCACAATTAATAATAAAACTACGTTACAAAAAAACACTTCTTATTCAAAAATATTTTCCAACCTTTATTATAAAAATTTTAATTCCCATCCTAAACATATGGATATATTCCAAGTAATTTAGAAAGATTACCTTTTGTTTAAAATATAATGTATTAAGTATTAATAATATTCTTTTATATAACAACCTATATTTTAAAATTTATCGAAGAAAATACATAAGAAGAAACATAGGGAACAACTTTAAATTAATTTTTAAAATAAAAATTCAAACACTATGGCGCTGATTATGATGTTGGTCGTAGTTGCCTCTGACCAACTTCACTGCAGATGGGGAACCGACCGACCTCAGGCCGGCAGTTCCGACATTCAATAAGGATGCGACCTCACATGGTGCAGTCGCAAACTTCCATTTTTCAATAGGAGCTTGTGTGGTTGGCCGCAACCGCCCGCAACACAAGCGCCCATTGAAAAATGGAAGTTTTTACACATCCCTGCACCGTGTGGCAGGCACCTCAAGGTGCCTGCTACACAGTGCAGGGATGTGAAGGGGGGCCATAAGTGCCCCCCAGGGCCACATGCGGAGGGCTGGGGGAAGGGAGCCCTGCTAGGGGCCCCCAAAGACACTTTCCAACAGCAGTTCCATGTCAGAAAGGCTGACATGGAACTATTGTAAAATGCCATCATAATCCCGACGACGGAAACGCGTCCATTAGGGAATATGAGGCATTTCTGCTTCGCCGACGGACACCTTGAGCCTGTCAGAACCGAGTCAGAATCCCCGGCTGGTTTAAACTCCGACTGCCGTCATTGTGATACGGTGGTCAAAGTTTAAACTACAATGTCGGTCGGAAAGCCTCCGACCAGCGGTCGGAGGCTTTCTGACCGACACTGTAATTAAGCCCAATAATTGAATATTTTATTTAGATTAATATTTTCAAATATAATTTCAATATGCTTAATATAAAATCTTATGATTTACTATTATTTACTTTTTTTTAAAACGTTACCTACCCTATTGCGCAATAAAACCTACAATCACGTAAATAAAGCTAAAAATAAGAATTCATACAATAATTACACTTTAAAGAATTAATAATGAACATAATTATCTAAAATCTCAAAAAAACATTCCAAATAAGACATACATTTATAACAATTTAAGTAAGGTAGAGTAAGCAATTCTCAATAATAATATTAGCCATGTTGCATGATATCCCTTGACTAAAATAGTGGTCAGAGAGAATGTACTACTAGTCACATAAGCTTATTTTAATGCAGTTGAAAACAAATGAAAGCCTCAATTTAACTCAGAGGCAGCAGAGAACTTAGGCCAGTCAACGTGTGTTTCGCCCCTCAATGGTGTGCAGTCCTGGGGCTTTTCAAGGTTGTTTAAGTATTATTAGTTACATAATTACAGGAATTCGATTCAGATATATATATATGTCACATAAAGAAAAAAATAAAAGTAGAAGCAAATGATAAATGCAGATGAACATTACATACAAGCAAAAAGGAGAGAGAAATAAAGACAGAAACCAACATAATAATAAATATGTATTAAGGAATACTATTTGCATTTGCATCTGTGTTTCATGTGCTACAATTCGTGCTTACAAACCACTCCATGCTTTTCGTGGAAGATTTAAAAAATAAAAAAAGGTAGCAAACTGTCATATTCGGTGTCCTAGTGCTCGTGTTATAAGTAACTGAATCAGGTTTTTAGGGCAGGAACATTCAGGCGGGCCCCCTCGATAGTGAGTCAAAAAAGGTGCTTGATAGGGACATGCAACCTAGTTCTGAGGGGGGTCTCAGAAGTTGCTCAAATGGCTTACAGGCAGCATTGTCAATATAAGTGGGGTTTTACCTGAGATGTTTTGTTGGTCTCACATGGATTGTAGGTAAGCCTTATTAGTCTGAAAGATTCACAATTCACATCAAGCTCATGTTATTTATGTACTTTAAAAGTTAATCTGAATTTAATGGGGCCTTTTAAGTCATAAGCACTTGCCTACCCTTGTGGTCCTAATCGTATCTTCAGGTAGTAGATATTTGGGCTTGACAACATCACATGGGAGGCAGACTATATACTAACTAGCATAGATGTTGTAAGCCTATATATCTCGATCTGACAGCCTGATGGCATTGAAGCAGTATGAAAGACCCTTAATACAAAATCAGCACACTTTCAGCTTCAATCAGGAACTTTACAGGCAGATGAAGTGCACGGCGATGGAAGTCAAATATGCACCACCATGCGCCTGCATACTCATGGGAGAAGTAGAGAAATTCTAGATCTGGGATGATCAATTTTCCGAATATACCCCTCATGTAACTGTCTGGCGAGGTATATTGAAGACATACTCTGCACCTGGCAAGGAACAATGAGTGCCTAACAACAGTATCTCCAAAGGATCAATAATGATCAATGGAACATTCAGACTTCTGCTCATTTCTTGACTAAAGAAATTGACTTCTTGGACACTACTCTTTATATAAGAAATGGCAAGATAAAAAAAACTTTACATAAAAGCCACAACAGCAAACACTATCCTAAGGTTGGACAGTTGTCACCCAAAATGCATTGTAAAAAATATTTCAAAGGGTGAACTACTTAGGATTAAACATAATTGTAGCGAAATATAGTCAGTTTTATCTGCTGCATATGAACTGTTGGACAGATTGGGAGGAAGGGGATACCAAAAAGCTGGATTATTGCCAGCTACCAGGGAAATAAATAATAAACAATGCCAATCTCTTTTGCAAACTAAGAATATAGCACAAAAGCAATCAAAGAATACAATGAGCTTCCTGACTGACTATAACAATGGGCACCATAGAATCAGAAAAATCTTTAAAAGGCCCTGGCACTTACTAACAAGTAACTCCTCTATCAAGAATGTCATCCCAGCCTTTCCACAAGTGGGCTTTCGATGTGCAATGAACCTGAAGAACTTCTTGTGCAGATCTGATTTCACTGACAAAAGACAAATAAATCCGTTTTTTCTGAATAAACCTAAGGTCTTTTTTACATGACACAACTGTAGCATGTGCACATTTGGAAATAACAGAAATCAACGAACTCTCACTGGAACCCCGTAAAACGTTCAAGATAAGTGATTGGATGAACTTCAACAGCACCCTTGTGATCTACATCATTCAATGTACATGTTCTAAAATATATGTGGGTAGCACCACCAGACCTCTCAGAACCAGGAATCAAGAGCATTAAAGAAGCATAAACAAAACTGATGTAGGCCCACTCTTAACTGAACATTACATTCAGGAACAATCACATGACAAAACCTTCATCTTTTTCGGATTAGAACACATCAAGGCCCACCCGCGTGGGGGAAAACATGAACTCAAAATAAGACAATGGGAAAGTGAATGGATTCTGAGACTGAACATTATTAAAAAGGGATTGAACAAAGATGCAGAAATGCATTTTGGATGCAGAAATATAACAAACTGCCAACAGCTAATCTGAACTTGTCCCCAAATAGATTGAAACCTCTAAAAGAATACAAACTCCCCTGGAGTGTGGTAGCAGAAACTTATATCTGCATGGGGTAGGTCTCCTCATTCAAAGAGAATTAGTTATTTCCCTTTATAGCAAGGATCTGCAATAACTACTAGAAACAAATTCTTTACCATACAAGCTACCTTAATTTCTGTACTAATATCCTTAATATTTTCTTAAGTGCACCATATGGAGCACTATATTTACTAAAGTATGAAATTACTAAAATGTATCTATGCAAAGCCACTCATGTTTCTGACTAAACTTGTATGAACAGCAAAATATCTATGGATGACCATTTACCATCACCGCAGGAGCAAGATCATGTCCCATAAAACAGAACTGATAGAAATGACGTCTAATGAAAATGCAACTCAAGACTACTTCGGACCGAATATACCAAACAATCTAAAAAAACAGTTCACTGCATCTGAAATACTGTAAAGAACTTTTACTGAGAAACCGATAAGAGAACTTTCATGAAAATTGTAACCATTCCCATAAGGCCATTGCTCCTTTTTCTCTATATGATCAGATTACTGGTATATATGTACCATATTTGTGTACATGTAGCATGACACAAGACCTTAACATTGTTATGATGCACAATGATATTAATCAAAGATTCTATTTCTCTTAACATAATTTTAACAATCTGTCAATGGGAGGTTCCAAATCAACTTTTGTGAAATAACCTCCAACCACTTCAGTAAGGCTGCTGCTTTTTTCGGTGTATAAAAGATTATTAATTTTGAGTGTAGAACAGTAACCAATTTTTGGTGAAATTGTACTCTAAAATGTAATTAGTTATATTAGTGAGTATGCAATGAAGGCAGTGTTTGTAATGGATACATACAAATGCTTCGTACCCTTGAAAAACCAAATATACAGCTCTTCAAAAGGGCCGCCCTGCTTTCCAAAATGTGTCGACCGTAGTCACTGTAACAGTACCCAAACATATGAAAATATCAGCCATAGGGTGAACATAATAAAGTATTATGTTTCTTGATACACGTACACTCAATCAATGTACTCTGAAGAAGATATATATAATATCATAACTTTCTCCCCATCTCTACAATGGGAACCCCCATAGCTTGGCTATTTTTGACAAAAGGCTACCAGACAAATAACTTTGAATGATTCACCACTCTTTGACTATCAGTCTTTTTTCTTTTCCTTTTTTTCTTTCTTTATTTAAAGGATAAAGTACATGAAGCTAGACGAGACTGATTCAACATGGTATCTAAACTACTAGCAGTACGTTTTGACTATTAAAGCTCCATTACAACATGGACGCTGTCTTAGCACATCCATGTTCATCCATGACCTCCTAATTCACTTTATCTTCTCTTTGAAAGAGTTCAAACAGTTTTTGATTGGAACGCAGGTACAGAACGGACTACTACTAATGAAAGGTAGGCGTAATCTGCCCAATTTCTGGTACAAATGGTGCACTTGCTTTATGAAGATGGCTACACAATGATGGGATACTAGCGATTCATTTTCAAACGTGTCTTTCCTTTATTTTCCTTATTTCTTTTCCCCCTGTTCTCAGAGATACTGACCACTTTTTCAGAAGTATTGTGAAGGTCACCTTGCTATTAAACAAGCGTGAATATCTACTACCTGAAGATTCGATTAGGCCCACAAGGACAAGCAAGTGTTTATCACCTAAAAAGCCCCATTAAATTCAGGTTTACTTTTAAAGCACATAAATAATATGAGGCTGCTCATAAACCTTTTCCTAAAATGTTTAATATTTGAGACTAATT
The DNA here is from genome assembly GCA_963921515.1 of Calotriton arnoldi. Lineage (NCBI taxonomy): Eukaryota > Metazoa > Chordata > Amphibia > Caudata > Salamandridae > Calotriton > Calotriton arnoldi. The sequence continues at coordinate 315,121 of CAWUFW010009086.1, forward strand.
CGGCTTACTTACAATCCATGTGAGACCAACCATAATGCTATTTTTGACGTACAAACCATCTTAGGTAAAACCGCACTTATATCAACAATGCTGCCTGTAAACTATTTGAGCAACTTCTGACACCCCCCTCCAAAACACCTTTTTGACTCACTATCTAGGACCCCTGCCAGACCGTCACAGCCCTAAAAACCTAATTCTGTCACTTATAACATGAGCACTAAGACACAGAATATGACAGTTTGCTACCTTTTAAAAAAATCTCACACGAAAAGCATTGAGTGGTTTGTAATCACAAATTGGAGCACATGAAACACGAATGCAAATGCATGTAGTATTTCTTAATACGTATTTATAATTATGCCTGTTTCTCTTTTTTGGTCTCTTCTTTTCGCTTGTATGTAATGTTTATCTGCATTTATCGTTTGCATCTATTTGATTTTTTTCTTTATGTGACACATATATGTACATGAATAGAATTCCTGTAATTCTGTAACTAATAATACATAACCAGGCTTGAAAAAGCCCCAGGCCTGCGCGCCTTTGAAGGGCAAAACAAGTGTTGGCTGGCCTAAGTTCTCTGCTGCCTCTCAATTAAATAGAGGCTTTCATTTGTTTTCAGCTGCATTAAAATAAACATATGTGACGAGTCGACTAGTACATAATCTATGACCACTATTTTACGCAAAGAATATAAAACCGCATGGTTATGATTGTTATTGAGAATTGTTTATTCTACCTTACTGAAATATTTTTCATAGTTGTCGGCATAGGGGTATTGCCCTCATAGGGCAAGCAGTCAATACTGCCAACGAGGCAGTACTAGTCAGCATAACTCCAGAATAATTACCCCCCTTCCTTCATAAACATACATTTATAATAAGCATTGGCAAAGCCAGTGATGTTTACCTATGCAAGATCCAGTGATTTTGTGAAATTTTATTTTTAGACATGTTGCACAGCAGCAACATGATACGCAGTTCAGGTGTACAATTATGCAGTAATGAAACATTCATACCTGCCAGGCATATTTTTGTGGTTTCCTGACAGTTGTCAATTGAGCCATGTTCAGTTAAGTAACACAGGTCTGCGGGTGTATATGGCTTTCTGAATCAGGCACGATGATTTTCAGGGTCTTCATACCTGAAATGAAAAATGTATGTATGTTTGCAATGAGAATGGGCCTGGTTACATCAAATCTGAAACAACAGTAAATTAGTATGAAATCTCAAATATTTCATATGTTATCAAGAAGACAAGTGCTTTGCGACACAACTATGAGGAGATGTGATCTAGTATTGAAGTTGCCATCTGTGGAACAGGTACGCCATAGTTCCAATCCTTGCTTTTCAGTTTCAGAACAAACATGAGATTTTGGTCATGCGACTGAATTTTCTTCTGTCTTTGTTTCTTTTGCCTGTCATTGTTGGGAGCACATAAACCAGGCTAAATAAGTATCAGTATAAAACACTACACGGTAATGGAAACCAATGACATAACGCAAAATGATGGGGCCGCCTTGCAGAAGTGATGAGGAGCCTCTGAGTTTCCTATATTTCACAAATATTAATTGACCTTGGGCTGAATGGGCCGCCTCTTCAGGGTTGGAGGCCCCCTGAAGGGTTGGGGCCCTTCTGCGCAGCAGGGGCCTGGGCTGTGCCCCTGATGGAAACTATTCACTATATAAAATGTGGAAACTGACCAGCAATGCAGTAGTTTCCAGTGGAGACGGACACTGTTAGAAAGGACTTTTCTTCTCAGCTCCTGTAAGAGCCAAGTTAAAGATCCTGAGCTCAAGTCTACTAACTTCTATTACTCTCGGATAATTCCTGGGAACACTGTACCATGTCTGTGAAATTAAGAAGTTCTGTAAATACTCCACAAGACTATTCTGGGGCTGCATGTGGTGGTTACTGTAGGCGGAAGCTGTGTAGAAGTGTTCCAAGTTCTGAAATCTATAGAATTCACACCTTCGCTAAGTTTATAAAAACAATTTACAAGCTTCCCAGAGAACCAGAAGGGCTTTTTCAAAGCACTTAAGTAGCAGCAATGGACCTTAGGACTGTGGCCGCCAGAAGGTGGTAGACGCTCTTCAGAGGCCCATACTCACACTACCCATGTAACCCACCTATCATCCCTCGCATTGTCTGAGGCGTATTACCTGTCCTCCTCTCCATCCCACATGGTGTCCCTGGGCTAGCTCCTGCACCAACCCCAAAAAATGATCAGGAAGGTCCCCTTCTGCCTTAGCAAATGAAAGCCTGGGGGCTAGAAAAAGTTTGAAACTTTTTTGTAAAGTTTGTAGAAACTTATAGGTACATTAAATATGCCAATTAGGGTTTTGCCAATTCAACCATGCTGAAAAAGGGAGGAGCACAGGCAGTTTACTACTGGTTAGCATGGGTAAAGTGCACAGAGTTTTACTGCCAGCAAAAAAGAGAAAGGGCAGAAATCCGGGGATACACCATACAAAGATAGACATTTCCTACACAATGCAGGAACGATGCTGTGGAAGAGGGCCACTACGTAGCAACAAAGCTGGCAAGGATATAGTCCCAGCATAGTGTGTTGGCGTACACTATACCACAAGACTTTTGTTATTGTACTGCCTGCTCATCTTCCTGATGACAAGCATGTTCCACTAGTATTTGCCCTGGGATAGTACAATTACTTTTTCAGCCATTGCCTGCATTTTCTTTAAGCAGTTGGTGGGGCAATTGGTTTTGCAGGCGCAGCTACTCCTGGGTAAACCTAATTATATCTGTAATGTATTAGCACTATATATTATTATATTCATAGATTTCTGGTGATTTCACCACTAAAGGTGTCTTTCTTATACTGTTTGTCCTTCTCTTCAAAGGGCCAAGTCAATCCAGGAATCAAACCATAGACTTCAGAGACTGATAACTTAAACTCTGACATCTTCGTTTGAATGCTTCAACAAGTAAATTGTAGGATGGGTCTTATCAATGATATTCTGAAGAGATCTTTCCTCAAGCTGGATATGACAACTGAATGAATACATCACACTGCTGAGGCTTTGTCCAAATCGTGTTCACAGTCCTACAACTGAAGAAATGTTTCTACAGATATGAGTACATATGCTTGTGTTCAGTAAGCCTTAATCAACTGGGGCTTATTTAGTTTACGCGACACTTCGCCAGGCATCATTTAAACTGCGTATCACAATCCTTTTTCATTGTTTAATTTTTGTTTAGTGTTTATATGCAATAAAACATATCCAGTAGATAAAAAGGCAAACAGAGCTGGTCATGCACAGTAGAAGTTCAGAGTCCTGCAGTGGAAGAAGTTACATCAGGAACTTTCCTCATACAACTTGGAAATGGTTTGTTTCTCAAAGAAAAAGTAACTCTTTGTATAGTGGTTAATTTCGTAAGTTCACTGTGACTTTAATAGAAATTCAAAGAGACTGGTGGATATGCCTAGGTAGTAAAAAGATCTGATTCTGTTTTTTTGAACCCTTGTATAAATGAAAAAGCCAAAAATTACTACAGTTAAATTTGTTTTGGAAATGTACATCAGAGTCCAGAACTGGCTGGCTCGATATGGAATATATACTGAAGGAGCCGGTTTCCATGTTCTAGATCTGCTCTGGAAGAGAAATTTGCGCTACATCAATACCATTGTTACCTCTGCCATGCTACTGCAAATGAACTGCCAAGTCTGCATACAAGATGTGACGTACTCCTGGGGCTGTGGGGACCTATATTCTGCCTACTCCTTAACAGTCATGTGACAATTCAGTTTTTGAGGCGTGCTGTAGTCAGTTAATATCATTATCATTTATCACAGAACAAATGCAGATAACATATAGGTCCCTACGTTGAATATTAAATATGGTTTAAATGGCAGATCCTGTAGTAGCATTACCTCTAACTTCTTCATCCTCGTCCCAGTCATTACACCTTGAGGGGACTCCACCTCCAAGCAGAAACAAATGCAGGAGAATTCTTGGTAAGCCCTACCCACCCTCTGGGTGCTATATAATGGTACCCTTACCCAGAGCCCTCATGTTTGGTTTTTCTGCTTGTTCGGGACAGGAACGTGGGATGCAGAGAATTTAGGGGAGGGGGGACGACCTTCTGGGCTTCTGCGCATGCGTTGCCATTAATTTTCACCGATGATGGCAAAGCGCGCCTTTTGCTAGGTTAAAAGGGCAGACCTGACCAGAAGGTAAGCGTTCTGATGGACTTTTTCCTGTTTGGCAGCATTTCTTTAGTCAAAGTATATCTTTTGATAAATTGGTGTTTCTTTGCTGCTTGGTGAGGAGCTCTTGGGACCCAGAGGTGAAGATCTGAGCTTCTTATTGTAAAGCGTAAAGATTCTGATCTAACTGTCTACATAGAACCTCTAAAGGAGACATGGGCACGCACACGGTTAAGAAGATGCATTGTTCTCCTTTCAGGTCCCCATCATCTTCCCTTGGGGACTACTGTCCCTCTCCTAAAAGATGTAAGAGAGGGGGAGAGAAAGATGAGGAAATAATCCACAGAATTGTACTAGCAACCCTGAAGGCATTCAAGGACACTCCTAAGATTGATTATGACAAGAAAGCAAGTGGGGAGTCTCTTTCTGCATCAGATATTTCATCAGACAGCGATGAAAAAGTCCCCCCCAGATCGTAAAGGCATATATATCTCCAAGAATTTGTTACAAGACATACTGCCCCATGTCAGGGAGAACATGGGTTTTTATTCAAGTAGAAAGACCTTGCTCCATGCAGGATTCTATGCTGCAGCAGTTTCAGAGATCACTTAACACAGGGATGCCTATACACCATATTGTGTTGGAAGTGATAAAGCAGGAATGGAAAGACCCAGAAAGGATTTACCTGTCCAGATTTATGTCAAAGCTTTACCCTCTGAAAGAGATGGATTCTATACTCCCGGACAACAATCATGTGGATTCAGCAGTGGCTAGCCTAGCGGGGAGATCGTCACTGGCTGAAAAACTTTTTTTAAAGGATTCCTAGGATAAAAAGGTGGACTCCGTTTTAAAGACAGTCTTCTCTGCCTCTAATGGTGCCTTCAGAGCAGGCATTTGTGGTGCTTACACAGCACAATCTTTCATTTCTGATTTCAAGGCTTTGTCCGAGTGTATCCGAGATAGAACTGACTATTTTTAGTTGCTGGAGCCTATGGAACGTCAAATTGAGTTCAGATATTTCTTTTTATGTGTTCTGTGCCTCCACTTTGGCCAGTTGTTCCTCGATTGCATCTAGAATGAACTTATATTTGAAGGATTTGAACATGGGCGCTGTGCAGAGATCCACTACCCTCAGGATGCCATTTAAAAAGAGCCAAGCTATTCGGTGAAGAATTGGAGAAAAAACTCCATAAATTGTTCAAAGACAGAATACATTCTTCTTCTTTCAAGAAGGACACTGCAAAGTCCTCTAGATATTTGAAATAGATGTCTTTCCGTCATCCTTCTTGATGGCAGTCTTTCAATCAATTACAGAGATTTCAAGGCAAGACTTCTTCATCCTCATTTCTTTGATTTCAGAGACAGAAGCAAGATTTGGGATCCAAGCCTCAGAATTCCTGACTATAAACTATAAATGACGTATAAAGAAGTTTTGTCTCCGAGTAAGAAAAGAATGCGTCCGACAGATGGCCTCCCAGTGTAGTCAGATCGGGTTATCATATCAAGTTTCAATCTCCCCCTGTTCCATCAGGCCTTCAGAAAGCTGATTGCCTCCATTTTGAAGAAGACAGCAATCTCTACAGTCCCAACCAAGGAGAGGAATCTAGGTGTCTACTCAATAGTTTTCCTGGCGAAGAAAGCAACCTGCAATTACAGATTGGTGATAGGTCTAAAGAACCTTAACAAATTTACCCAGACATCAAATTCAACATGTAATCTTTACAGAGAATCTTTTCTTTGATCCCATCTAAAGGTTTAATGATTATGCTAGTCCTTATGGACTCTTAACTCCACATTCCAATAGCAAGGAAGGATAGGAATTTCAAACTTTCACAGTGTTGGGTTAACATTGGCAATAGTGATTCTCAAAATTAAACGGCAAGAGAATCTGAATTTCATTAAAGACACGGAGGCTAACATTATGCATTTATCTTATTAATACAACTCCACGCAGCACTTAGAAGTACATTGCATCATAACACAAATACAATCTAGAATAGAACAATGGCTACACATAAAAATTCCGCTCATGGAACAATCCTCCTCTTTAAAATGCGTGACTTGCACACAAAACTTGCTCTCCTTCCCAAGATAAACAAGAAATTGAAGCCCGGCATAACGAAAAACAGCTACCAGAACCAAATTACTATGTATTATCTGAAAGAGAGAACTTGTTTGAGAAAGCGTTCGAAGGTGAAAGAAAAACCCAAACCATAAATAAATATCACATTACAATTACACTTCCTAAGTAAATCTGTAAAATAAATTTGTTTATATCAACCCTTCTTTTTTATAATGCAAAGACTCAATCTCAACAGAAGGGAGGTGAGAGAGGGATAATGTTAGCCTACGTATCTTTAATTAAATTCAGATTCTCTTGGCCTTTAATTTTGAGAATCGCTATTTCATTACAAGACCGGAGGCTACCATTATGCATGTTGGTAGCCCTTCAAAACCACATCAGACATGTGTTTAATCAGTATACAATATTGTTTAGCAAATGTGGAAGCATTAGACCAATCAGCTGCTCTCATAATGTCTTCCAATCTTCCACCTCTCCAAAGGGCTTGACTTGCCATGGCACCTCTCAAAGAATGTGCACAAAAGTTTTATAAGTCAACGCCAGCTTGCTGCCTAATACATCTAACCCACTTTGCAATCATTGCTGTGGTGACTGCTTGAAAGGGTTTGACAAAGTTAATCAACAACTGCTTAACGCCATCAAGCTGAAACTCATTCATACGGAAATCATATTCCCTCATGCAATCAGCTACACACAATTTTCTGAATGAATATATTGGATAAAAGATGGTGTCGGCCATATTCTTTGTTCTCTTAGTCACATCAAAAGTAACCCCAAAGGGGTCGTAGAGTCTGTCACTTGCCTCCAATGCCTTACATCTAAAACTCTGTGACACAAAATTAAACAAAGTAATGACACAAGTTTCATAGAAAGTCTTACGGTTTCAAAAATCTGTTAACTGGCCAAGAAGAGAACATGGGAAGGATCAAATTGACGTCCCACAAAGTTTGATTCTAGGTCTGAGGGGTCTTTTTAACTTGATGTTCTTAGGAACTCGACAAACTAAAACATTCTTTCCTAGGCTCCTGCCATCAATCATACTGTGACCTGCGGATATAGCAGAGATAGCAGATCTCTAGCAGTTAATAGTCCTATAAACTGTTGAGCAAGTTTTAACTGACATGTATAACCACATACAGTGCAGCATCCAATCATGGGCAAAACCTGATCCGAAAGAATTGGAGAACAGTGAACACAAGCATATTCAACTGTTATGTTATGTTATTTAATTTTGTAACGCGCGCAGCTACTCCGAAGAGTGTCCCGGCGCGAACCAAGAGGGGTCAGCAGAATAACACTAGACAAAAAGATAAGTGTTTACTTTTTTCTTAAAGACCAAGGGGTCTTGGGTATTGCAAAGCGCAAAAGGAAGGGCATTCCAAGCCTGAGCAGCTTTCACGGCCTTTACCTCGTTTCTCCCATAGGAGAGAGAAGAATCTTTGCGATCATCTGGTACATACCCGAACCAGAAGAACAGCACCAACATGATCAATGAATCCGAGTCTTTGGGGACTTCCACCAGTAGTGGGTCATTACCCTTGCGGCTCCTGTTCAGTCTGTCACTTAACAATAACCACCAAAACGCTAACCTTAAAGCTGGAGTTTGAATGGACCTTAAGGAAGCACCCGAATTGCAACTCCACACATGCTATAGATATGATAACATGCCCATGTGGCTTAACTATATAGGCATGACATGCAGAAAGGTGAAGACCCGAATTTGTGAACATAGAAGCAACATAAGATGCAACAGATCAGCTACAAAAATTAGCAGTCACTTTATAAGTGTAAAACACCCTATAGATTATTTAAAATGGATAATCCTTGAAACATTGGACTATGCAGAAAAAAATGCTGAATTGTCATTATTACGCATAGAACAACGCTAGGTCTACCGTCTGGGAACCTTTCAAGAAGGATTTAAAGAGAACATACTATGGGCCATGGTTACGTAATACATCACTCTGAGAACCTTTGAAAAGAACACATACCCTCCTAACTAGACACACAGTATGAAAAAAATCTGTTTAATGGACACCCTGACCAACAAACAAATCCCCCTTCAATAGCGCATTTTAGAAATTAACAAAGAGCATCACCAACTACTAATCTTTATTAAACTACACCATATATTCTGAATGAGGGGCATCAATAGAATATCCCATTGATTTCCGAAATAAAGGAACATATCGAAGTCCTTAAAAGAATCCCTAACAAAACCATTATAGAGGAAAAAGATACCATTTGCCTATTGCACTCACTACTATAATAATAAAGGACCAGATTTCCCTATAGGTAATACAAACAGTGGAAATACAGTTCATGAAAAACCGCATCCACAATAACGTTCCCCTGAGGCACCAACATGAGAATAAATCCGTCTTCCTTCGCTCGAGCTGCCAGGAAGTTCCCCGAGGTCACTGTGTGGTTTACACTCACACAACACCTGAGGTTAATTGTTGAGTTGCCCACCTGCACTTCGATTTAGGGACGTTTCGAGAAGGACGCCAACAGAACTCCAAAATACGGGAAGACCACTAGACAATGGCCGCACGAGGATCCATTCGATCCCGAATTTTTAGATCCTAACACTGCCTTTTCTAAAATAACCTTTTATCTTTCCGACACAAGGAAAATCTTCCTTCATTTCCCATGGGACCCTTAAGGACTCCGTGTTAAGGTATTGCATTAAGCTATTCACAAGCACATTAAGTTATTCAAATTTAAAGAGACAATAGGATAATTTTTTACATGTAAATTTCTTTATTGCATTTCACGGCTGAACGAGCCTTCCCCCTCATAAACAATGCGCTAACAGCACTACAGTAGGCAATACAACAACTGTCTCTAGCTAGAGAAGTGAACTTAATACCTCAAGTTTAAATAACGCTTGTTACACATTACAGAACAATTACCATATATTTAACGGTTCACTAGATCTACACACTCTGCAATTTTTAAAAAGACAATGGGTCGAGAGGAACCCCAGAATACAATGTCTCCTGTTTATGATAGTGGCTTGGGATTTTCATCTTCCTTTTTTTCCCACGTCCAAGAAACCATTCTCTTTTACCAGAGATGAGGTTTTTCTAAAAATATACAAGGACGGACTCTTTCTATCAAAGGCATCTAATTTCCAGGTTTTATCGAAGGCATCCTTCTTACAAAATACCTTCATAACAAAGTGTAGAGAGCGCTACATTTCCCACACCAACATGTCTCTAGTGAGAATAAGGATGGCATCCCTACAATATCCAAGAAGTGGACATACACAAAATAAGATTTCAGCAACCAACTCGATCTGAATTAGTCTTTTTCCAACAAAGGAAAAAGAACCAACACCACCTAGTGTAGCACTGAAACGCCTTTTATAGTCGCAATCAGAACAGGACTAACTATTGTGAATCATCAGACACCAATAGGCTAAAATATTCTCTGACGCTTAACTGAATGTATATAACCTCTACTTATAGAACCTGACTTTTCAGGAGAACACTTTAAAACAAAATAATTTTTTAGTGGAACCTTGCTTCTGAGAGTTTTAACCATACAATCCCCCGAATGTTGTAAAAACAACATCGCAAATATTCCGTGTTCAATAAGTAACAATGCAAGAAACGAGTTACACTCAATGTTCAAAATTGGTGGACATACAAGAATACAAATGTTAATGTTGGGTTTATGAAAAAGATTGATGAAGAGTACCACACATATAGAATGTTGTATATTGTGCATGTACAATTGCCCATCTTTTTTGTATTTCAAGAAAAAAGACAAAAAGATAAAAAAGTCAAAAAAGACTCTCGTAGTTCAAGAGTTTTCTGAAATCAGGAAATAACGAGTATCTAATAGAAAGATCCGAACAATCTGTGCATGGTCCTGACGAAAGCCAATGACCCAGGATGGCGCAAGTATGGCTGAAACATGTTGACCAGATATACCTTTTTTAATTTAGATATGGGGATACCTAATATTCCCTAGACACATCGTAATCTGTTTTTACCTTGCCCTGTCTCTGGTATACCTCGAAAATAAATGTAAAAAATGAGGAGGGACATTTAACAATTTTAATCATTTTTATGGAAAGGATCCCACGAATGCCTCTTATACAAGAGACATCTCCTCCTGGTGAAGGACAGACCCAAAGATGTCACTACTAGTCACTAGTACGTCAGTGAAAAACACCACTGACTGAACATTACTGTTGAGGGTCCTACTAAGAAACCAGTTGGAGATTCTCACTGCGATTTTCTTCCACTCCTCTTGATTTTGTGTTCTAAACAGAATAGACCAAGTTTATTGGCTACATCTGTCAGATCCATGGATTTGGTACCTCCTAAGCGATTTATATAAGCAACCACAGAAACATTGTCCATTTTCAATAAAACTGCCATGCCTTGCAAACAATGCCTGAAACTTATGAAAGGATTGACACCTGCCATCAATTCTAAGTAATTTATGTGATGTATCCTCTCTGTGCTTGACCACAGTCCACCAGTCTCCTGAACACCCAAGAGTGCACCCCAACCAGTCATGCTCGCATCCGATTCTAGAATGAAATCTGCAGAACAAACAAAGATTGCCCGGCCTCGAATCCATCCACCAAACCAGTTCTACCCTTGCCTCTTGATCTAGTTGCACTCTGTCTCCATACCATAGATGTTCCCAGAGAGCTCTCGCATTTCACCCTCTGCAAAGAGTGGTAGTGTAAGGGCCCCGGGAAAATGGCTTGAATAGAAGAGGACAATAGTCTTATTTCTGAATCTTGGATGTCTTTTTCAAAGGAAGGAGTATAAGCACATTCACTGTATCCATTGTAAAACCTACGCATTCTAGAGAATGAGAGGGGATAAGAATAGAGTTCTCTTTGCTGAATTTAAAACCTAAACTTCCCAGTAGGGACATGACCATGTCTAAATCTTTCAAGACTTGAGAATGGCATTGGGACATGATCAGAATATCGTCCAGGTAAATGATCATTCGGATGAGGAAGGAGGTAACACCTCTCATTACCTTGGTGAAACGCTAAGGGACTGAAGGAAGGCTGAAGGCGAGTGAAAAAAACTGGCAAGGGCCAGATGAACTGAAGGCAAGGTTGGCAGTCCCTGGCCATTGGAATTATGAAGTAGACATCTTTGAGATCCAACTTCACCAGTCAGTAGTTTGTTAGCAAAATATCCCTTAACAGATGGATTCCTTCCATGTTGAAGTGACTGTAAACCAAGAACCTTTTCAATTCCCTCAGGTTTATAACAGGTCTCCAAACCTTGTCCTTTTTCTCTACCAGAAAAAGAATACTTACGAAGACTCTGCTTTTTAACTCCACTTCTATTATAGCACCTTTTACCAACATAGACCTCACTTTTCGTCTAAAACTTTTGTTGATCTACCTTCAAGATCGTCTCCCTTGGTATGGTAGATTGAAAGGGAGTTTCCGAAAAATCTATCCTGAAACCTTTCACAATTTGTAACCCCTAAGGATCCAGAGTAATTGTTTCCCAAACACGGTAAAAATGCCTGAGACGACCTTCCACTCTTCCCTGGAAAGAAGGAGAAGGAAGGATGACAGTACTTACCAGAGGAACCTTGGCAACGGGGTTTATTCCCTCTTGGTGCTGATAACAGCCGCACTGAGGGTGGAAGGTAGATGTCGCTCCAACTTGGTAGCCTCTACCGAAGCCCCCCCTTTGTTTAAAGTTATTGAATTGGGACCTTTGGAAGGCTCAGCCGGCAAAAAGTCCCTTTCTACAGGCCGGGCCAAAAATACCTGGGCTAAAAGCCTTGCACATGTTGCTATGTGCCTTGTCAAGAGTGGTGAAAGTAGCAACATATTTGTCCAGGCTCCTAATCATATTTTCACCGAAGAGAAGACATTTAGGTTTTTCTGAGGTTTCCTTCTCAGTGGAATCTCCAAGTTTGGGGCTAATCTTCATAAGGACTGCTTTGTGTTTTTCAGCATTTGCGTTTCCGAATAGAGACATGGCGTGCTGGCTCCAGCTTCTTAGTAGGTCCAAGTCTAGGGGAAGTTCCTCAATATAAGCCTCTTCAGCCATATCGATTATCCTGGCCTGAGGGCTAACCACATCAGGAGGCATCTAGGAGGCAGTCCTGACAAAGTTTGAGGGATCTTTCAGGCCTTTTTCTGTGGGTCTCTGATCATTCTGAAAAGGAAGGTGATGGAGCAGGGATTCGATAAAAGAAACTTGCTCGAATTAATACCCCCATAATACGTACTAACAGTAAGTAGTGATAGAAAATTAACATGCACCTTACATGAACACGAGGGAAAACTGCTTTGCGCCTGCATGTACTAACGTGAAAATAATATATGTGTCACACGGGGCAGGCAGAGACGTGACACGAGGTAGGTTGAGTCAAGGGTTTTTATTAAGGGGGCAAAAGAAACAAGGACGTAAGAGTCTCCAGGTGATGTCGTCCTCAGGCGAATGGGGTTTCTCCTCCTTGGAGTCTTCGCTGGAATGAGGTAGGGTGGGTACTCCGGTGAATAAGGGGAAAGAAAACAAGAAGGTGCACTCTGATTAGTGCCACAATTGTTCTGAACAGTGCAAAAGGGAGGGTGTGAGGGGAGGCAATACCCGGTCTGTTCCTAGGAAGGTGTGGGAGAAGGGGCCGTCACCAGAGTAGGTGGGGTTTTACGCAGCGCGTTACCCTCAAGGCCTTCCTACAGAAGGGCTATTTCCCCTGCTCTCTCCCGCCTCCCGGTAACACCGCCTCCAGCCTCCCGGGTCCCCTGAAGCGGGCACGCACCTGTTCTAGCCATGTTCCTCCGAGAACGTGGCGGGGCGCTACGTGAAGCCGTTGGCCTCCTGGCTCTTCCTCCGCTGTCTCCGCGAGTTCTTCGGTGCCGTTTCTCCTTCTCTCTTGCTGCTCTCTGTTCTCTGGTTTCCGATGCACTCGTCCGTCTTCCTCCTTCCAGGTCTCGACCCCCTCCTCATAGGCTCCAGGGCTCTTATCTCCCGATGACGCTCCGTGGTCCCACCTCCAAGGGGCGGGGCTGGCCTCCTCGTCGTCCGGAACGTTAAAGGGCCAGACAGGCGAGGCGCAGGAAGCCTCCAGCCCAGGAAGACACACCTCCGATTCCGGCAGCTGGAGGGGAGAGAAAGGGGCGGTTCCATCAGGTAGACAGGTACGTTCGGGGTCCGGGGGGAGAGGATCCCGACAATATGAAAGAACTAAAATTGTATTTACATCATGCTTTGAAAGAAACGAGAAATAATGCATGACTAGGCCGCATGTGCATTTCGTAGTTTGCATGTTGCAGCTTGCTTTGAATTAATAATGTCGTTTTGCATAAGGCTATGCTAGGAAAAAACATTAATAAGGGATAGTACAAAGGTGGGTGGTAAACAGTGAAAATTACATTATCACATAATTCATGAATGTTCGTTTTTTTATTCGTTATAGTGGGCTGGATGAACTCCATGTTTTCTTATATTGACCAAAGTGAAGGCGGGTTGGAAATGAAAGTAAATGCTGTTCAGACAAAAGCACGTTGAAGCACTGAGCACAGCAGAAGAGATGAAAGAGTTGAAGGCCAATGTGATGATCGTCTGCCAAGCAAAGTGACAGACCGTGGGATAGAAGGGCATTTCCTGAAGACATTGCTTGAAATGTATTAAATTGTAACTTAGACTTGATCGTGTGAATGTACAATATATGAGCTAATGAGAAACGGGCATAAAACTAGGGGTGGGCGGAATTTGCGTAGTCGCGCTACGCAAAGCTCCGCAAAACGGTAAAAAATCTCCGCGAGCACGCAAAAGTTCCACGCACACGCAGAATTGCTTGTTCCGCCCGTTCGCGATGCTTTTTTCCTGTTCGCGAACGCTGTTTGCGTGCTCGGGGAGAAATATCTCGCGAACACACATTTTGAAAGCACGAACAAGCAAAAAATTCTGCGAAACCGCAGATCGCGGAATTTTTGGTAATTCCGTGTTCTCCGCGGAACACAAAATTACCCAAATTCCGCAAATTCCGCGAGCGGAACGGAATTTACCGCCCAAGCCTACATAAAACAAAGAATAAGCTTAAGAGTGAATGAAGTCATCATGGTGTGACATACCTCCCCCAAAGTCCACCAATCAACTGCTTAGTTTCATGGGATGTTTCAATTGATGTGGGACAGACATGTAGGTTTGAAGGTATAATTGGGGTGCCTTTAGGGGTGTGGTTTAGCACGTTAGGTGGAGAGGCTGAGAGAGGGGGATGCGTCGCAGTCCATCGGTTAAAAGAGAGGCCTAGCTGATTCCTGTCCTGTCCTGATCCTGTCCCTGAAATCTTTGTCCCCTGACTCTATTTCGGGGGATCCCCACCACCACTTAGTCCTGGGGGGGGTGGTTTTCACTACAAATCCGATGGGTTTGTATTAGTCTAATTCGTTTTTCTTCATAATTTACTCGCAAATGTATTTTTGTCTCTGAAACTTTTGTCTCTTTATCTATCCACTCCTTCATGCAATATTGTCATTGCTTATTGATGAGTTCTGTTCATTTGATTTGCTGATGTTCTCTCTCTCTTTTGTGAGTTCATTGTTTGCATTTCTGACCGTATGCATTTGAGTATTTTATTCTATGATTTTGAGATAAACTTTATTAACTTCAACGAGAGTTTGTGGTTATTTAGTTTATAAATGATTAGTTAGATAAAAGAGTATCATTACCATCAACTATTCAACTAATTGGTTCATTGACCAAGTAGAGGAAGAGTTGATTGATGAATTAGATAGGTATTGGGAAAAATTGCCATATATGAACAGATATGAAGAAGGAGAATTGAACTTGTATAAAAATTGACAACCAGCGCATCAGGGATTTGGGTGAGTGTGTATGGGTCATTGTTCTGCTATATTATTGAGTATTGATCCCTGATTAGGCATTTGGCCGTGCGCTGGATCAGGTTCCTGGTAGCAGAGGATGGTTTGATTATTGATTAGTTTGGTAATGATTATTGATTATTGATTTTATGTTTAACTCGAAAAAAAGTTAGTGTCCTGTTCTATGTTGTCTAGAATACAGGTATGGAGTTACCTGAGAAATCCCGGGAATGGAATTTAGCCTGAAGTAGGCAGAAGAAGAGTGTGGTAAAGAAGCCACACTGCAGAAGTACTTTGTCTGTTGTAATAAAACCTAAAAGCTACGGAGGGCTGTAGGTGTTATATTTAGGGAACTTTCGTATGTGAGTACAGTGTCTGAAATAGTGAAGGGTCCACTTCCGAAACTCTAGCCTTATCCCCAGGGGAGTACCAAGACCTCTTTTCACACCAAAAAGTCCTCTTGCGAAACTTTGGCCTTATCTCTAGAGGAGTAATAGGTCCACCCGGAGCTTGTTTGAAGAGTAAAATAGCGCTGGACGTTATTAGGACTCGTAGTGAAGAAAACCTCTGGGAAAAAGTGAAAACTATCTCTTTATTTAGTGGAACAGACAAGGTAGCATTGTTTTATTTTGTTACTAATCGAATTTTGGATTAAGAGTGCTTAGAAAAATATTGCCGTATTATTTTGTAAAGGGAGGGTCAGTAGAAGGAGTAATACTGACGTCAGAAAAGCCGCACTGGTATTGGACAAGCAGTGGGCGTGTACTGGACTGTGATTGGTTGGTTGGTGTGAGCTGCGCTAGTAGTGGTTGAGACTGTGCTTACGTAGTGGTGTTCTGATTGGTTGGTTGGTGTGTGTCGCGCTGGTATAGGATAAGAGCGGACGAATAAAATAAGTAGAATTACGGAAAGGTTTCCTTGTTTGTTTTGTTGAAATACGTTAGTGTAATAAGTCAGAAAAATGAAGTTGTTTGAGAAAATAAAGAAATTCTTCAAGAAAGATAAACCGATTGCGACTAGAGAAGGAATTCTTATTCCCCCTCCAGGGACGCCTGCTTCCTATATGATGTTAGAGCAAGGATATCATACGTGTACATGGTTGGAGAATTGGGCAGAGTATACAAAGGATGATGGTGTTTTAGCTTTTCCACAGCATGGTTTGTTTAATATGAGGATTTTGCAGAATTTGAGAAATAGAATGAATTCATTAGAGCCGAATCCCAGACCTACACAGTATGAAGCATTAGAGGAATGGGAAATAGAAGCCATGGTAAGAGAGAAATATCGAGGAGGTAGGAGATATAGAAATTTAATGTCCAGGTACCCTTTTGAGAGAAGAGAGGACACAATGAATCGATGGAGGAGAGCTTTGGTAACAGAGGGTTTGTATCCAGTTTTAGTTGCTGATGAACAGCCAGGAGGCAAATGTAAAGAGAAAAAGAAAAATATAGAAACCTCAAGTACAAGAGAAGGTGTAAATGATTCTGATGATGAGTTATTAGAGTATATTATGACCAAAAGACCCCCCGCCATATCAAGAAAATTCAGTTGAAGTGACTCCGAATGCACCTTTTATGGGAAATGCATTGATTCCACAGATTGCGGACATGGCTAGGATAATGAGAGAGAAAGAGTTTGAGATGCTAAACAAGGCAAATGTAGAGCAGATTCAGAAAATAAATCAGTTAAATTTAAATGCAGAAGCGTTGACGGTACCGGTTACAATAGGTCCTGTAGTTCCTTTGTTTGGAGAAACCCCAAATACACCCAAAGTACATACATTAGCAGTTCCAATGGGTAATGTCAGGAGCTGAATGGAGACGATAGTCAATGAAAATAGACAGGCTGACACAAATGTTACATTGTTAGATCTTCCAGTTTGTGAAATGATAACAGAAACCCCTAGAAGAGGTATACAAATAAATCCAAGGAGAATAGGGACAAATGTCACTCCAATGACAGGGAGTTCAGCAGGTCCTTCATCAGAAGAATTGAATGATTGGATAAAGGAAAGGGAAAGGAAAGAAAAACAACAACAGAGTATAAATGTGAGCCAATTGAAAGTAGATTTGGAAGAGATGTTTATTGGTACAATCAGTCCAGACAGATTAGGGACTTACCGAGATGATGAACTACTGTTTTTGTGTAAAAGCATTACTTGGAGAGCAAGGAATCTGCATGAGAAAATATCCGAAGCTGCTAGTGAGTAAGGAATAGACATAGAAAAGTCAAAGGTGTTGCAGAAATCGTACAGGTTGGCATTTACTGAAAAGGATCTGGAGAGTTTGAATGCGTCTGGAAAGAGGTTACAGATAAAAGAGTTGATGAACATTTTGAAGAAATGGGGAAATGTAGATCGATGGAGAAATAGATAGGTAAGAAAGAAGGAAGAAACCGCTAGTAAAGGAGTGTCTATGTTCCCTTTAAAGGAAACAGAACATGTTGAAAGGCCGTGTCCAATGAGAGAAGTACCAGGTGGTGGATACGTTCATGTTCCGTGGTCAAGACAGGATATATTGTTATTTTCGAATGATTTCCCCAGACTAAGAGAGAAACCCGTAGAATGGTACAAACAGGTAGAAAGGTTTGTGAAGGTCTCGAAGGTTTTGTTAAAGGATTTAAATGGGTTGTTTGAAATGGTTGTTCCGACAGACTTGTGGACAGAATGTAAGATCCCTGTTGATTGGCCAAAAAAAGAATATCCTAGAGACCCTAAAACAGGAGCACCATCCGAGGAGGTAATGAAAAAGTATAATCAAGTAAGCACTTACTTGAAAGGGAAAATTTCCCCAAAAGAAACAGATTGGGTGAAAATAGACCGAACGACTCAAGAACCAAAGGAGTCAGTACATGCCTATTATGAAAGGTTGTTAAAAGTATTTAAACAGTATAGTGGATTTGAAAATATTGGAGACAAGGATATGGGACATTTTGTGTATCGTTTTGTATTTGGATTGAAACCAGAGATTAGTAATATGATTCAGCAACATTTGATTTGCTGGCAAAGCAAGACAATAGATGACATTTTGAGATATGCAAAGTATTGTAGCGATGACATTGAGTCAAGACACAAGAAATTAAAGGAGAAAATAATGTGGGCGCAAGTGAAGGTAGCAGAGCAACAAGAGGTAAATAGTAATTCTCAGACAGGTTATCAGATGAATGGTCAGAATCAAAATGGTCAGGTGTCAAATGAAGGTAAAGGTAGAGGTAAGATGAGCAAAGAGGAGGCTAAGAAGAAATTTCCTTGTCATGCGTGCAGAAAGATTGGACATTGGAAGAATGAGTGTAGATCTGCTCAAAAGAATAATGGGGTGAATCAAAATTTAAATCCACAAATGCAGAATGAGGTGGTTGTGAACCAGCAGCAGCAGGTAGTCACCCCACAGTTACAGGTGCCACAAGCTCCTATGCCAAATAATATGAATGCTAAGGTGCAGAGGTACGGTGTGAACACTGGATTTCACGGAGGTGACCAGATCGGTAAGAATCAAAGTGTGCAGATGATTCCGCATTATTGGTGGCAGTGCAATGACAATGATTCAGACTCATCTCAATGACGGTGCCTAAGGGGGGAGGAAGAGTGCGTACTTGGCGCATCTTTGGCGGTAGATCAGTCAGGTCCATTTGTCGAAGGAAAGGTGGAAGGAAATGATATCACCTTCTTAGTGGACACTGGTGCTACCCATTCTACTGTGAGAGCAGCAGAAATTCCAATCCTACCCCTCTCGGGAGAAACTATCCAAGTTGTAGGAGTTTCAAATAAGCACATTAAAACCCCAGTCACAAATCCAATAGAAGTTCATATTGGAAACTTCAGAGACATGCATCGGTTTGTGGTAAGTGACTCAAGTCCAGTAAATCTCTTAGGTAGAGATTTGCAATGTAAAATGAATTGTACCATCTATTGTACACCAGATGGTATTGCATTTCAGACTCCTGATGAGGATGTCGAATTCAAAATGATGTTAGCGAAGCAAGGGATAGAAATGGATGAGTTGTTTTCACTTCTCACAGAAGAGAGTTTGCCTGAAGAATTAAGAAGTACAGTGAGGTCGGATGTATGGGATTTTACAGGAAAAGAAATCAGTCTAATGACAAACGTAGACCCAATTCAGGTTACGGTGAAAGAGGGTGCTGTGTATCCAAACACTCCTCAGTACAAAATGAGTCCAGAAGTAATTGCAGGTATCACTCCTGTGATTGATCAAATGATTGAGCAGGGATTTTTGAGAGAAATAATGAGTAGTCCTTGTAATTCACCCATTATAGGAATCAAAAAGCCAAGTGGGAAATATAAAGTAGTACAGGATTTAAAAAAGATTATTAAAATTGTAGTACCTTGCTGTCCCATAGTACCAAATCCAGCAGTCATCCTTTACCAAATTCCATGCGATTCAGAATGGAACACAGTGATTGATCTGTGTCAAGCATTTTTTTCGATTTCCTTGCATCCGGAGAGCCAATATCTTTTTGCGTTCCAGTTCGGAGACCGTGTCTTGGCATGGTGAGGAGTGCCTCAAGGGTATACCGAGAGTCCCTCAATCTTTAACCAGATTCTGAATAGATGTCTGGAAACTTTGATCATGCCAGGAAATTCAGTTTTGGTTCAGTACATTGATGACCTACTTGTGGCATCAAAGACTCGAGAGGCATGTGTGACAGATACCATTGCCTTACTGAACCATTTGGCAGAGGAAGGACACAAAGTGTCACCAACAAAATTACAATTTTGTAAACAAGAAGTCCAGTATTTAGGACACCAAATTGAAAGGGGAGTCAGAAAGGTGACACCAGAAAGAATTAGTGTGATCAGACAAATGAGCCCACCTACCACTCAGAAAGAAGTACGAATGTTTTTGGGAATGGTTGGATACTGTAGGCAGTGGATTTGTGGTTTCTCATTGATTGCAAAACCTTTACAGAGGTTGACACGAAAGGACGTGAAAGATCCAATTGTATTGGATGATGAAAGTATGGAAGCTTTCAGGAAATTGAGAAACAGTCTTTGTCGAGCACCTGCATTGG
Organism: Calotriton arnoldi; assembly: GCA_963921515.1. Taxonomy (NCBI): domain Eukaryota; kingdom Metazoa; phylum Chordata; class Amphibia; order Caudata; family Salamandridae; genus Calotriton; species Calotriton arnoldi. The sequence continues at coordinate 335,229 of CAWUFW010009086.1, forward strand.
GAATGCCAGATTACACCAAGGAGTTTGCATTGTATTGTTGCGAAAGAGATGGATGTGCACTTTCAGTCCTAACTCAGAAACACGGAATGGCACGACGTCCAGTAGCATATTTTTCTGCTACTCTGGATTCAGTGGCTGCAGCGTTACCAGGCTGTTTGAAAGCCGTATCCGCCACTTGTGTGAGCCTGGAACAAAGTGAAGCAATTGTGATGGGTTATCCAGTCAAAGTGTATGTACCACATTCTGTTTAGATCCTTTTAACTTGAACTCGGACTCAATATTTAACCTCTAGTCGGCTGACTAAGTACGAGAGAGTGATTCTGGGTGCAGAAAATGTGTCTGTGATAAGGTGCACCACTGTAAATCCGGCAACTCTATTGCCAAATTCTCGGTGTGAGGAAGTGAGAGAAGAAGCAGATCATGATTGTTTGGATGTGACAGAAATGTGCACCAAACCCAGGTTTGATATAGAGGATGTTCCTCTAGAAGAGCCAGACTGTGAAATATTCATGGATGGGTCATGTCTGAGAAATGAGAAAGATGAATTATGTACTGCCTATGCTGTTTGCACCGTAGCGGGAGTTCTAGAAGCATCCTGTTTAAAAGGAGTAAATTCTGCACAAATTGCTGAATTGATCGCTCTAATTAGAACTTGTAAAATTTCCAAAAGTTTGAGGGTGACCATATTTACAGATAGCAATATGGATTTGGGATTGTCCATGATTTTGGACAGCTATGGATGCAAAGGGAATTTCTGACCTCTTCAGTTTCTCCTATTCGTAATAGCAAAACTGTAAAAGAATTATTGGATGCTTTGCAATTGCCCAAAAGACTTGTAGTGGTCAAATGTGCCGCACATAAATCAGGGGATGATTATGTGACAAAGGGCAACAGATACGCTGATCAAATAGCGCGTTTCTTTGCACGAAATTTAATGGCTTTAAACAGATCAATTGAAAAGGAAAATACCGAATGCCATCTTTTGTTCACAAACATATATGAAACTTGGGATGAAGTGAGGCAGATGCAGGAAGAGGCAAGTGATGAGGAAAAAGAAATCTGGAAAAATACTGGTTGTAGAAAGCGAGCAGAAGATGAAGTGTGGGTCTATTTGGATGAAAGACCAGTCCTGCCTGATTCCTTACTTTCCCAAATGGCCAGGGTATATAATGGAATTGCGCATGTTGGAAGAGATGCAATGATCAGACTCTTCAAGCAGTCATGGTATAACCCGAGGTTCAGGGTCATTGCAGAGAGCCTTTGCCAGAGATGCGTCATTTGTCAGAAACAAAATCCAGGCAGAAAGACAGTTGTTAGTTGGGGACGAATTGGAAGAGCAGGAGGACCATTTACACGTCTTCAACTTGATTTTATTGAGCTCCTCCCTTGTAATGGGCTGAGATATGTGCTAGTTATTGTCTGTTTGTTCTCTCGTTGGGTGAAAGCCTATCCGACAAGAAGGAATGGCAGCCTAACTGTTGCCAAACTACTTCTGAGAGAACTGATTCCTAGTATTTGGATTTCCAGTCACCTTAGAAACAGATAGAGGAACTCATTTTAATAATGAAATAATTCGGATGATTTGTGCAGCATTGCAAAATGAACAGAAGCTGCATTGTGCCTATCGACCAGAAGCATCTGGAGTGGTAGAGCAATTAAATGGCACAATAAAATCCAGGCTAGGGAAGGTGTGTGCATCCACAACACTGAAATGGCCTGACGCTTTACCCTTTGTACTGATGAGTCTTAGAAGCATTCCTGACAAAAATACGGGTTTGAGTCCACATTAGATCCTAATGGGAAGAGCAATGAGACAAGCATACATACCAGCGAACAAACTGATGAATATATCTGATGATCTAGTGCTTGAGTATTGCAGAGGATTGGCTGATCTGGTGCGTTCTGTGTCTCGCCAGGTTGGGGAAGATGCCACAACAACACAGCTGAATCAAGCTCATGATCTGAGTCCTGGTGAATGGGTTCTAATCAAGAAACACGTGAGGAAATCGTGTTTAGAACCCAGGTGGAGCAGCCCTTACCAAGTTATCCTGGTGATGACAACTGCGGTGAAGTGTGGTGGTCTGCCAAACTGGATTCATGCTAGCCACACCAGACGAGTCCCAAGTCCACTTGAAAGACAAGAGCAACAACTGGTAAACAAAAGTAAAAGACCAGAGGTTGAAGTGTGTTAAGCTGACGAATCTAGAATAAAAGATTCTGAAGAACAAACTAATGATGAACAGCCGAGCACAAGTCAAGTAAAGTGGGCACCAGTTACTGGGTCTCGGGAAATTGCTGTTGAACCAGAAGAAGGTGAGAGGCCTGCTGCTGAACCAGGAGAAAGTGAGTTCATTGCCAATCCAGAAGAAAGTGAGTTCACTGTTGAACGAGGAGTCAGAGAAGTTACTGTCAAAACAGAAGAAACAGAAGTTGCTGAAAAACAAAAGAAAAGACAGATAGAAGGAAGGAAGGCCAAATGAAAGAACCTGTGAAAAAGATGCGGATGGTGAAGAAGTAGTTCAACACATGAAAGCAAGAAAAGGCGATAATTGGCCAGGTGGTGTGAAAAGACTAAAATACACTCTTGTGAGGAGAAAGTAAAAAAAAAGACCAGAGCAAAGTAATGAGGTTTTAAGTCAGACAGACCAAGAAGAGTCAGGAGAAGAATTAGTGCGAAAAACAAGAAGAGCAAGAATTCCAAGTAGAAAATATACAGCACCAGAATGGACCTACGTAATTTTGGAAGAAATTGAAAGCTCAGATCCAAGTGAAGAAAGAGACAAATCAGACACTGAACATGTGGATGAAAGCAAACTGAGACCACCTTAAAGAACTGTGACAAAAACTAAGGTGCAGCATTTGTCAGTTGGAAAAAGAAATAAAGATTCTGAAGACCTAAAGAAAAGAAAAAGAAATTCAAAAGAAAGGGGTGAAGAAGAAGGTCTGAAGGGTAGGATTACACTATATATTTCCTAGGATTCTTTAGATTTTTTAGTAAAGCTTAGTGTTTATAGATTTAGAATTTTTATATTTTTGGAAGAATACAAAATGGCTAAAGAAAAGGTGACTGAACTTCACAAACCTAGTCTAAAACGTAGATGTATTAAAGCTTACTTATGTAGTGTCTTGCTATTAACATTTATGTGGGTATTACTAACTGTCCTTGTACCTATCCTAATGATAACTAATAATGGAAATAATACTAATGATGTGACAAGTGAAAGAGTGAATGATGTTACTAAAAGAATACCTAATACTAACATAGAACAAATGGATGGAAGCATTTTCCATCATGATAAATCAATTAGTGATTTCTCATTAAATGTGTTTACTAAATTGTTGTATGAATATATTGCTACGATGAATGTGAGTGATTGCTATGTGTGCATGCAATTACCTTCGTCTGTCTCAGAGGGGGTAACGTACCATCACCTTACTCTAACATATGGTGTGTCTTGTAGTTTCCTAACGAGCTTGTTTTATGTAACAGGGAAGCTCGAGTATCATTACTCTAATATAGATTTAGGGCCCGATTCTGATGCGGGTTGGAAAAGCTTCCCGACCGAGGGCCTGATTCTGATGCGGTTAGGAAGGCCTCCTAACGGCTTTTGCTCCTTCCAAATCGGATCGGGAACATGTCTTCCCGACCGAGGGCCCAATTCTGATGCGGTTAGGAACAAATGTTCCCATTGAAGTCAATGGGAGTTCAACCAAATCGTATCTGGAAGCATCCGGATGCATCCTACTCCGCCGGTCGGACTTTCCCGATCCGAGTGGGTCGGACACCATTTCCCAACCGATTTGGTCGGGAAGCTTTTCCAACCCGCATCAGAATCGGCCCCATAGTGTTTTCAGAAATACCTATTGTTAAAGAACTTAATAAGGTTTTGAGTAGTAAAAATGCACACTATATGGGAGAGTTCTTCCATATTACTAAAGCTTTAGATGTGGAATATGCTTACAAAAATAATTTAACATGTAGTTTGCGGGTTGAAGAAAAAGTATTTATAGAATTAGTAGAAAGTAGAAGAGAAAGTTTCCAGAGAAAAGCTGTCGAACAGAAGTCACAAGTTCCACCGTGGGCTTTTAGGGAAGGAAATTATGAGAAAGGTGAAACCTACGCTGCAATGTCTCTGGACTGGCCTCAGGAGGGAAAAATATGTTTGCTTAGAATGAAGACTAATTATAACAATTATTTTATTGGTACTAGTGAGTGCGAGCATACTTTCCAAATTACTGGAGGTTGGGGATTGAAGGGTGGAACTGATCCTGTGTTTACGGGAATTTATTATGTGTGTGGTAAGAGAGCCTATTATAGGTTGCCTGCGCATTGGTATGGTAGTTGTTATTTTGCAATTGGTTTTCCTAAGGTCTACCATATGGACCGAAACAGCAATAGACTAAAAGAAATAAATCATGGACTAACACGTAACAAGAGAGCAAGTTTCTCAGAAATAGTAGGTGATATTTTTGGTGCACTGATACCCTCAGTTGGAGTCGTCTTGAATTCGCACAAAATTCGGAAATTGTCCACAGTGGTTGATCGTTTATCAACAGATACTGCTGGTGGGTTCTTAATGATTGACACAGAAATGATTGCAATCAGATCTATGGTTTTGCAAAATCGCCTTGCCCTTGATATCTTATTGGCAAAAGAGGGTGGAGCCTGTGACATGTTGAAAATCCAACACTGCTGTACTTATATCACTGACAAAAGTAAAGGAATTGAGGGATATATAAGAAATATTACGAAATTACATGAAGACTTGACCCAACTGGAGGTTGACAGTGTTTGGGAGAGACTTGGTAAGAGTATCTCCTCTGTAGGTAAATGGTTTTCTACCTTTGGAAGTAGTTTATTAGGATAAATAATAATGCCAGTTATTTCGGTAGCCATAATAGTCTTAGTGATAATAACAACATATAAATGTTATAAGTGTAAGAAGGGGAAAAAGGAAATGTCTGAACGGGAGAGTAAACAAAGAGCAAGAAAGAGAAAAAGAGAGGAAATTGAGCTAGAAGAATACTATAAGATGATGAAAGATATAGATGAAAATGCCATAAAAAGAGAGAAAATTAGAGTTTTAGATAAAAAAAAGATGACACTCGGTACGGTAGATATTTTATGATGGCTCCAGAAAGCCATCAAAGGGGGGATTGATGGAGCAGGGATTCGATAAAAGAAACCTGCTTGAATTAATACCCCCATAATACATACTAACAGTAAGTAGTAATAGAAAATTAACATGCACCTTACATGAACACGAGGGAAAACTGCTTTGCGCCTGCATGTACTAACGTGAAAATAATATATGAAAGAACTAAAATTGTATTTACATCATGCTTTGAAAGAAACGAGAAATAGTGCATGACTAGGCCGCATGTGCATTTCGTAGTTTGCATGTTGCAGCTTGCTTTGAATTAATAATGTCATTTTGCATAAGGCTATGCTAGGAAAAAACTTTAATGAGGGATAGTACAAAGGTGGGTGGTAAACAGTGAAAATTACATTATCACATAATTAACAAATGTTCGTTTTTTTATTCGTTATAGTGGGCTGGATGAACTCCATGTTTTCTTATATTGACCAAAGTGAAGGCGGGTTGGAAATTAAAGTAAATGCTGTTCAGACAAAAGCACGTTGAAGCACTGAGCACATCAGAAGAGATGAAAGAGTTGAAGGCCAATGTGATGATCGTCTGCCAAGCAACGTGACAGACCGTGGGATAGAAGTACATTTCCTGAAGACATTGTTTGAAATGTATAAAATTGTAACTTAGACTTGATTGTGTGAATTTACAATATATGAGCTAATGAGAAACTTGCATAAAACAAAGAATAAGCTTAAGAGCGAATTAAGTCATCATGGTGTGACATACCACCCCCAAAGTCCACCAATCAACTGCTTAGTTTCGTGGGATGTTTCAATTGATGTGGGACGGACATGTAGGTTTGAAGGTATAATTGGGGTGCCTTTAGGGGTGTGGTTTAGCACGTTAGGTGGAGAGGCTGAGAGAGGGGGATGCGTCGCAGTCCGTCGGTTAGAAGAGAGGCCTAGCTGATTCCTGTCCTGTCATGATCCTGTCCCTGAAATCTTTGTCCCCTGACTCTATTTCGGGGGATCCCCACCACCACTTAGGCCTGAGGGGTGGTTTTCACTACAAATCCGATGGGTTTGTATTAGTCTAATTCGTTTTTCTTCATAATTTACTCGCAAATGTATTTTTGTCTCTGAAACGTTTGTCTCTTTATCTATCCACTCCTTCATGCAATATTGTCATTGCTTATTGATGAGTTCTGTTCATTTGATTTGCTGATGTTCTCTCTCTCCTTTGTATGTTCATTGTTTGCATTTGTGACCGTATGCATTTGAGCATTCTATTCTATGATTTTGAGATAAACTTTATTAACTTCAACGAGAGTTTGTGGTTATTTAGTTTATAAATGATTAGTTAGATAAAAGAGTATCATTACCATCAACTATTCAACTAATTGGTTCATGGACCAAGTAGAGGAAGAGTTGATTGAAGAATTAGATAGGTATTGGGAAAAATTGCCATATATGAACAGATATGAAGAAGGAGAATTGAACTTGCATAAAAATTGACAACCAGCGCATCAGGGATTTGGGTGAGTGTGAATGGGCCATTGTTCTGCTATATTATTGAGTATTGATCCTTGATTAGGCATTTGGCCCGAGCTGGATCAAAGGTGATAAGCTCCTCCCTATCTATATCTTCCTAGTCAAGGTTGAGAAAATACTTGTCATACGTCTGGTCATCATTATTTTATTTGTTTATTTTTGAGTTTTATATAGCGCAAACTTGACCCAAAGGTATCAGAGCATTTACAGAGTAAGCACAACAGCAGTAACATGCGGTACATAGAGAATAGATAAAATATATGGTAACGGCAAAAATATTACACAGCATACAGTGGAATATGTAAGAAGAAAAGCAGCAAGTACACGAGTTACATGAAGCGTAAATAAAATACATAGCAACATTATATAAAAGAAGACTCCGATAGACAATAGCAAGTGCACAAGTAACATAAAGCGTAAATAAAAATACATAAAAACATTATATAAAAGAAGAATCTTATAGACAGTAGGATGTGTGGTCGTAAGATTATGAGGTTGTTAAGATGGGTAGTTGCAAGGGTGGGGAGAGTAGATGCATAGTTTGGTCCCCAAACTCAATGTCTTGAATGTCCAATACCTGTGTGCCGCTAGGGTCACCCAAATCCATTGTGCCACATCAGACACCTCTCTCTTTTATGCCGCAGAGGTCATCACTCCCTTTTGAGGTGCTTAGACCTCCCATCATTTTAAAGGTGCTTAACTCTCAAATCATCTTTGAGGTGCTTTGACCACCCATTATCTTTAAGGGCATGGACCTTTTCTCAAGAGGCTTGGTCGTCTACTTCTTTTTGCCCCCCTCTTATATCTAGAGACGGAGTCACCCTTCAAGATGGACCATGTTTTATAATCTGAGCCCCTGTGATACCTCTTCTTGCTCATTACCTGTCTAATTGTCACACGCACACAGTTACGCATCTCATGTTGATTAACCTCTTATTGATTTATTCATTAATAGTACCCTCAGGGACCACAGGGGAAACTCTTCCCTGATCAGACATTGTGCAAAGCAGTAGTATTTAAATGGGGGTAGCACGAAGGTTCAGAGAACATTAAATTCTCCAAACAATGCTAAATTGATCAAATTGCCCAAACAGGAATATAAGTGGGCTCTCAAAGGGCATGAAATTGAGCAAAACAATGCAAACAGGTGTCAAAACGGCCAAGCACTACGATAATGCTCATGCCATGCCGGGGAACTGCTGATTGAGGAGATACTAGAACTGTCAACTGTTAACCTTGACGCGTTGCAGTATCCCTCAATGCGTGGCAGCATGGAATTCCAAGACAATAATGGGCTTCAGCCCAAACCAAAATCGTGGTAGTCTCATGGGACTAGTGACATTGCCCGAGGCTTTCCTCAAATTTGAATTCCTTGCAATCCCCCGCCGCATGCAGCAGAACAGGCTTTTGGAACGCATACAGCGGGTCTTTGCAGCGGAGACGAGTGCTCCCTCACAGCGGGTGGAAACCCGTTGAAGGAAGTGACCCGAAATGGGTCACCCGGGTTTCCTACAACCACCTTATAGCCTTCCCCAAAATGAAGAGTCGGTCAGACAGTAGAGAATACAAAACAATCGTTTATTACCAATACTCTGCAGAGGAGTCCAATCTGACCTGCACCCTAGGATGTCTGCCGAGGGACTGGCCCCCCAACAGTCGGCAACGCATAATCATTCCTCCCAAAGGTCTCCTAACCACGCCCACAATGGAAAGTTACCGGCTTAGGCCGAACATGAACAAAGGAAGCACAGAGGGATGGACTACCACCTGCCAGATGGGTACATGTTATCACTATCTCAAGGTTGCCGTGCTGGGTTTCGGCGGCTCCTAACGTGGGAGCCGAGCTACACACAAAGATAGGTATGCGAGGGCAAAATGGCCTATTCATTAGTAAGTCAGAAGGCAACCTTGAGCAAAAGAGAAAATAATAACTGAATACAGCGTTCTGCTGAGGCAAGCAATACGAACAGTGAGGCCTGGTACAGACACAGCCTAATTGGGATTACGAAATACAAAATGGAGTCACACTTGCTAACTGAAGCCCGTACATTGCATGGATAACTCAGTGGGTTACATGACATGAATACGAATGGTGTCTCATTTAGCCGCTCAAAGCTAACCAAATATAGTGTAAAACGAGTATATAACGAGAATGGGATTTTCAAATCTAACAGACCCTTCTTTTAGCAGGGGAGGCTAAATGCTTTATTGGCTAGCAGGTAGGGTCTTTACAATTCTAAGCAGGGAAAATAGGAAATGCATAATGACAGTAATATCCAAAAGGAATAAGCAACATACGTATTGCAATATATATTTCTAATATTCAAAAAAACCCTCATCTATCTGCATCATATCCTGTAGTTCCTGCATCATCATCATATTAGAGATTTTATCATTACGGCCTGACAATTTAGGGGCAGGGGTGAGTTTACTCACACAATAGGTACAGCATGCTGGAAGACAGTTGACACATAGGCAACACGTGAAGATGACACCTGCGATTGCTACTAGGAAAAGAAGTATCTTCCAACTCCAGTATGACATCAGACCCCAAAACCACCATGTCAAGGACCATGAGCCATTCTCCTGATGAATATCGGATGCAAGCCTGTGTAACTTCTGGATAGCGGAGTATACGTTAGGGGCGTGGTCTGGGATGTAAACGCAGCAACTGCTGCCTATGACACGACAAGCTCCACCCCTATCTGCAAGGATGACATCTAAAACCATACGATTCTGAAGAGCAACAAGTTTTGTAGCCTGAAGCTCAGCTGTGATGTTGGTGAGTATACCTGCTGTAGTGTTGATGACCCCTTTAACAACCCTGGTGAGGCGACGAATGCTGACACTATTATACATAGGTCCCCAGAAAGGCACGATACCCTTCATGGCATCCATGAATTGCTGTAGAGTAGTATCTGTTTGATCAATATCTGCTGTGTCAATAATTCTCCTGACTCGGGACAAGTATACACTTCTCCGCTGCAGCCTGTGGTCTTTGTGATAGTTGGACGGTGCAATGTAGACAGGAGGTAGAAGGAAAGAGACATAACACTGGTCAGACCATCCCCTAGGGAGCCAGGTGTAAGCCTGCTCTCCACAAACAAAATATACATTAGGGGGGGTGAGCAAAGGTGGGCTACTAGTAGAGTTTAGTCGATAGGTATAGTTGCAACTGCTCTGACCCACTGGAATATTCCCAGATCCTTCGACACAGAAACTAGCTGCTGTATGAACCACAGGTACGGGAAGGGCTTTATCTTAGGTGATATTTCGTGCATGGAAGCATTTAAAATATTCGGTAACATTGAACCCCTGAAAATCCAACATTTCGTTTTGCAGCCATGTGGCATTCTTGTTTCCCTCATAAACATTCATGCAAGCATGAGGATGTAAGGTACCCTCCTTTCCTCCTGTCCCAGGTGTATAACCTTGGTGTACTACTACTGTATTCCAACACTGCCTCATAATCAGACTCCGTCATATTCATGGCGTCAGTATGATAATGTATATACACCATGGAAAGCAACAGGAACCATGCCTCACAACTACTTAGGGAGGACAGCGGTAAAGACACCAGAAAATCATTCTTGTGCATGACTGAGGGGAGTAACCCACACACCCAACAATTCGTGGCATTCGTCGTATTGTGTACTGGTGAAGCATTTGCAGGAAGGCATTTTCGACATTTGTCTGTCTATGTCTCTGTTTATGTGGGGGCAACGTAACGAACAGATGCTCAGGTGAAGCCGGGGTAGTCCCTATTAAGGTGTGCACAGGATGCTGTTCTTCTAAATACCATACTACTCCAAACAGTGTTATCATTACTATGAGGATTCTATTTCTATTTGAAAAATTTATAAAGCGCGACAGCTGCCCCGGCCAAGAGGCGTCCCGGCGCTAAACAGCAAATAGGAGACCACAGCGCAAAGGGGAAGCCAGGAGACCTACACAGTGGACAACACTACCACTACTATCTTATTCTTAATAGACCAGCTAGACCACACAGGACCACCCTGCCCTGGTGGCGGTGCCTCCAGGGGCTGTTCTTCTTCCATGACAACATGTCCAAATAGGAACATGAGAAAAACCTTAAGAACTGGAGCCACAAAAATGCAACAGAACAGAGGGGCACAAGTTACCCAGCGTCCTTTTTAGAGCCTCGCTGGCAAGCTCCTACCGTTCATCAATAATTATTCTTTGAAGCACTCCTTCTTGGGGGTTGCGCGATCGCAGCCCTTGCTGGAAACAAATCCTTCTTCTTGCAGGATAGGGCACCAGCCCTCCTGGGCAAGTACCCTCAACGATCCTGTCGAGTGTCTCAGGCAGTGCACCAGTGTCGTTCACCCTAAGCTGACGCAGGCACTGCAGATGTAGTACCTATACCCTAATCTCAAGTGCTTCCCTCACTCCTGAACTATCCCTCTGGCACACTGACATTCTTTCGTGGGCGCAGATTGTACCTGTCAGCTCCAGGCACTGTTTCATCAACAAAAAGGGGTTGAAACTCAGGCTCAGAAAGGCAGGAGGACTCAGGTGCCTGTGAATCAGATGAGGGAGAAACTGGGGCTGCCCTTGTCTCCGGAGGGACCGCCTCAAGCAGGGCGGTGACAGTCTCTGCTTCCGTCTGCACCCCCCTTAGCTGGGCGTCAGAGAAAGGAACAAAGCAGGGCACCCTTTCCCCTTCTTGATCAGCAATACCGTCTCGCACCCACTCATCGTAGGGGAGTGGGAGAAGTATCCTTTTGCAATGGGTGGCATGCACCCAATGTTTCCGGCCGTCGAGTTTCACTGCTGTTCGGGTGGCAAGCAGGACCAACAGGGGGCCCTTCCAACGGGGCTCCAGGCAGTTCTTCCTCTTGAAGTTCTTGACTAGTTCATATTCTCCGGGCTGTAGCTGATGCCCGGGCCCCTCTGGTACCGGCTGCAGTGTCTCCTGAATCTGTTGGTGAAGAGAACGAAGATCTTTAGTTAACTCATACAGATAGTCTATAAGTAAAGGGTGCTCAATTTCAGAGAAGCGCTTTGGTCTTGGAACGCCCCAGATATTGGCAGGGCGACCAAACACTACCTCATATGGTGACAACCCTGTCCTAAAGTGTGCCGTCGCACTGGTGGATAGCAAGGCCAGGGGCAACGCATATGGCCCTCGCAATCCTGTGCTTTCCTGTATCTTTGCTAACTTCAGTTTGAGAGTACCATTGTACTTCTCAACCAGACCTGCTGACTGGGGGTGGTTGGCTGCATGAAACTTCTGCTTGATGTGCAAACCTTCGCACACCAGTTGGATGACTTTGGAATTAAAGTGACTTCCGTTGTCACTCCAAATCACACGTGGCAATCCGAAACGCGGGAAGAACACTTTTAGGAGTGCCTTCGCCGTCGCCATAGCCGTATTCTCTTTAGTGGGGTAAGCTTCAATCCAGTTACTGAATGCACAAATCACTACCAGCACATACTTCAAATTGTTGACTCGTTCCATTTCGATGAAATCCATCTGGAGGACCTCGAAAGGGAAGGAAGGCAGTGCAAAATTACCAGAGGGTGTAGGAGTACCTTTCCCAGGATTATGTGTCCTACAAATCATACAGTGTTTCACTAAATGAGTGGCTACCTTGGAAATATTGTCATTCTGCCACACTGGGTCCAACACCTTACATATTCCCTTGGTGCTAATATGGGCTGGGCCATGGTAACCACAGGAAGTACATAGGCATTAGGTAACATCCATCGCTGTTTCTCAGGCTTATCAGTCCAGCACCCATCCTCATCCTATACTGTATCCTCGAACATTCCATTGTCTGGGACCCACCTATCCGGACCTGCTACAAACATCTTTTTCATCTTCGATCTCGCTGTCTCCTAAGCTATTTGATCTGCGAATGCATTTCCTCTACCAACATCATCTGTTATTGCTTTGTGGGCACTACATTTTATTATCGCTAATCTTTTGGGAAGTGTTAGAGCTGACAAGAGTCTATGTATCAATGGGCCATTCTGTATTCATAATCCATGTGATGTTAAGAATCCTCTCTCCGCCCAGAGGCATCCAAAATTATGGGTGACCCCAAAAGTGTACTGGCTGTCAGTATAAATATTGACAGCCAGTCCCTAACTCAACTCACAAGCCCTAAGAAGAGCAACCAGCTCCGCAGCTTGGGCTGATTGGTATGGAACACGGGATGTCTCAACTATAGTGTGTAATGTTGTAATTGCATATGCTGCAGTGGTGGTGCCATCTGGTAGTTTGAAGCAAGAGCCATCGACATATAGTTCCCCTTGGGGTTCAGATAGGGGAACATCAGTCAGGTCTACCCGTCCTTTCGTTTCCTCTTCCGTTCTGTATACACAATCATGTGCATCTGTGTCATTGCCCGCCGAAGGGAGGGGTAGTAACGTGGCTGTGTTCAGAGTGGCACATCTTTTGATGGTAATGTGCGGAGCAAACAAGGTTTGTTCATATCCGGTCAGACGTGCACTAGTAAGGTGCTGTGTCTTTGTCTTATTCAAAAGCGTATCCACAGCATGGGGTACCATTACCGTGAGAGCAGTATCAAGAACGAGCCCCGCCGATTGTCTGATAGAAACTGCCACCGCCGTGGCAGCTCTCAGGCAGCTCGGGAGCACTCTGGCTACGTTATCCAGCATTGCAGAAAAATAAGCGTAGGGTCTTTGCTTACCACCAAAGCCCTGTGTTAGAACAGAAAGCGCGCAACCGTCTGCCTCATGTACGTAAAGCACAAAAGGCTTCTGGTAATCAGGACTACCAAGCACAGGAGCAGAGCAAAGCGCAGCCATTAATTGCTCAAAAGCCTGCTGGCATGCAGATGTCCAAGGCAGGGGTTCATGCACTTCTTTGGTGGTTAGGTAAAGGAGGGGTTTTGTTAGTAAGGATTAATTGGGGATCCAGTGTCGACAATACGAGGTAATGCCAATAAATGCGCGCACTTCATGTTGAGTCTTGGGAACAGGCATATTAGTGATAGCAGCTATGCGCTCAGGTGTTAGCTTGCGACCCTCCTTCGACAGTAGGTGACCTAAGTAGGTGACCTCCTGTCGACAATATTGAAATTTAGAAAGGGACACCTTATGGCCATGATGTGCCAAATGCAACAGCAATTTAATGGTGGCGTCTCTGGAACCATCCTCAGTATCAGAGGCCACAAGGAGATCGTCCACGTTCTGCAATAGCACATTACCAGTGGGAAGCACCAAAGAATCCAATTGACTTTTTAGAGCTTGACTATAGATACTAGGACTTTCTGTATAGCCTTGAGGAGCACGACAGAATCTAAAACTCCTGCCGGCTAATGCGAATCCAAACAAATATCTGCTATTTGTATGAATTGGAATGCTAAAGAAAGCATTCTTCAAATCAATGACGGAAAAGAACTTTGCTGACGGGGGAATCATTGTCAATATCGTGGTAATGTCTGGAACTACAGGATATTGGGGCACAACTATTTTATTGACCTCTCTGAGGTCAATTATAAAGCGATAAGCATCCGGGTGAGCATCAGAAGAGTCCAAGGGGGCCCTCTTAAGAATCGGAAGGATAGGGCTGTTACACACATTCGCTACTGTCTTCTCAACCACACCAGACTTAATCAAATCCTGTATTACTTGCAACAAAGCCCTTTCTCCTGCTTGTGAAATCTTATACTGGGGAGTACGTGGCAATACAGCATTATCCTTAACCGTAATAGAGACTGGCTGGATCTGGAGTAACCCTACATCCGTGTCTCCTGCTGCCCATAAACTACGGGGCACGTCCTGGAACACTGCGGGGAGGGGTGCATCTTTTGCAAAGCATTGTTTTGCGCGAGCCACTTGTGGCCCAACAGTCATGTAAACACCATCCGGAGAACAAAAGATGGTGGTATGTAATCTCGTCAACAAATCCAATCCCATCAAATTCTCCACACAATTTGTCGTTAACAGAAATGGCGAGTCCACCGTAAAGGGACCTATAGTCAAAGCACAGGTTTGGAAATGGGGCTAACAACCGGCATGCCTGAAAAACCTACCGAAACGTTGTTTTGGCCAGACAGAGCTGCCCCTGGGACCAGCGAACGAGAAACAGAGCTATTCATAGCCCCCATGTCAAGTAAGAACGTCTTGGGCATGCCCTGTAAATCCGCAGTGACATAAGGTCCCCGCTGATCTACAGGCACTGGAACCGGTCCCTTACCCTGTCCCTGGCTGTCCTAGCTGTGGGACATCCCCGTCACTTCGTCCATGTCATAGTCGTCATGATAGTACTGCCTTCCCCGATGGTCTTACTCTGCTGATCATACGATGCATCCTTAAACTGACCCTCTTTGCGGCCACCTCCTCCTCTACCACGTCCTCTGAAACCCCTACCTCTCGGGGCCTCAACTTTCTGCAGCAACTCTGGACACTCACTTCGCCAATGCCCCTCCTTTTTACAGTACGCACATTGGTTGTACCCTACGGGCGCACCCGATGTACTGTTCCGATCAGACCGGGATAACCGCGGAGCGGGACCCAAACCCCTTCCTCTACCGTTCCCCCTTGCCACCTGCTGCATCAACACCCTCGTCTTCAACTCCTTTGACTTTTTCTCCACCTTCTCTTTGTCCTCATTCTCCCTATGCTCGTAGTACTGTGCCATACTCAATATTACTGACGGGGAGGAGGTGGTCCAAGTACTTTCCGCTGCCTGCAATCTAGTCGCAATCTCAGGAAGCAAATTAGTGACAAACCTGTTGACGAACAGACGAACACCACCCTCCTGCGATAGATCCTGACCACTAAAATCCAGAAACACCCCTTCAAACCTAGTAAAGAAATCGGACACACTTTCATCCTTCTTCTGACGACATGCAGTCAACTTGTCCCAATACACTCGTCTTGGCGGGATAAGGGAGTGCATGTAAGTGATAATACGTCCCGGCAAGGCCAATAGCTCCACTTTCGGCTTCTCGCCGGGCTTGCACTCCTTATCCCATGCCCTAATCTCATCCCATGTTCCACCCAATTCCACCACATGGTCCTGCATATGCACCTGTCTCCATATATCCACCGGTACCAACAGACCGAAAAACAACTCTATATCAGCTAATGTCATCACTGTGGAGGAGGACGCCTCTGTCAATTCTTTATAGTACACTGTCGGATTTTTCCGAGGGTCCGGTAACTGTCCTTTTAGGGATATTACCTCACTCCTCTTCCAAGGAGTGTAGATCCACTGTTCCTAGAAATGGGCTGCCACTCGTGGGCGAGTAACAATATTATTCCCATCTCGCAACTCTGGTATTTTGGGGTGTTAAATGGGATGAACTTCCCTCATGGGGAACTGTGACACTGTTGTCGGGACCTTCTGAAGCAATCTTCCCCGATAACCCACCAATGTCTTCACATTACTGAAAACCTCATTTGGGGCCATATCTGTAGTATATACCCTGTCCCGAATGTCATAAATTATCTGCGGTGCAATACCCTTGAAACACTGTTCCCACAATCCTATCAGCGTGGCCGACATATGCTTAAGAGCATGTTGCTGTATAAACGGCTCGTAATCTTTCATCACACTCCACACATCTTCCACACTATAAATCAAATTCCGGGCCCACTGTGCAGCCTGGTCAGCCACCATTCTCTTTTCCTCATCACCCACAGCAGAGCGCACCAACACTTTATCCATGCGTTCACGTGCCGCAGCCCAATTTACTTCATGCACTCCATGCACAGGCGTCTCAGCATTCCGCGATGTCTGAGGTAACACACCCAAAGGGGAAAGAGCAGATGAAGAAACAGGTACCATCGCACTCAAAGACTGTCCTGCAGGAGTAAGAGGAGGCGTGACCACAGGCACGGGGTCGGGAGACAGAGTAGAGGAACGGACGGCACCCGCCCCTGTAACTGGCGAGAGTGGGGAAGAAGCGGGCGGCCTGAGGCTGAAGTAGTAGAGCTAGAAACAGAAAGAATAGGAATAACAGAACCAGAGGCCTAAGACTGAGATGTCGGAATTACAGGATATAGTCGTTCGGGGGCATAGGGAGGTGGGGGTCGGGAATCCAAAAACTCCTCAACGAAGACATCACCTTCCTCCCTAGCCACATAACACTTATCACTCTGCAAGCGAAACTGCCTGTCCGCACACTCTATGCCTTTCTCGATCTTTTCTCTATCATAAGCTATTGCCTTCTGCGTTATCGTTTGCGTCTGCCCCCTCCGGTCTTGCTTCTCTGCTCTCATACGTCGTTGCTTCGCTTCCTTCTGCCATGTTCTCAGAGAATCAAACATCGACTGTCTGCTCTCTTTGGCGAACAATTTGTCCTGCAAGTAATTCAATTTTTGCTCATAAAATGTGCCAGTAAGCGGCCACTGTAGATCGACATTGTCCCTCGTATATTTATTCCACAACGTGCTAAACATAATAGGGCCAATGCCATGCTTGACGTATACATCAAAATTTGGGGTACCCTCTGGAGGCGCCGGCTGCCTCTCTTCCAATCGAGCTTCAGTGGAACAACACCGACATCCAAAACACCCTAACTTACTTAGACAAGGCATCTTAATATGAGACACATACACTGTCCCCAATGGACAAACAGAACACCAACCAACAACTGATCCAAGAACCAAATACAAGCGGTCCAAAACCGCACAAGACAGTCCGCAGACTGTACCAAGACAAGAAGACAGGCTCTAGCCCCAGACCTTTTCAAGAATGAACCGAATTTCCAGTTGGCCTGGCAGATTGTTCGCAAACAGCCCCAAACCTTTTCAAGAATGTGCCGAATTTCCAGTTGACCTGGTAGACCATTCACAAACACTCTGTGTCTTTCAAGGGTCCGCGAACCCACCAAGTTCAAGACAAGACAGTCCGGACACTGTACCAGACACAGCCCGTAGGCTCGTGCCGTTCAACCATGGCGCCACATTTTCCAAGAATTCAAGTCACTCACCTGGTGCACTCAGGTCAAGCAATATTATTCTCCACTGCCGACTCTTCGGACCAAACGGTCAAATCCAAGGTTCCGCCTTCTCAGGACTCCGGCCGACGACCACTAGACGAGGAGTCGCCCGATCAGCCGGGCGGGGCAGCCAAGAGAACCGGGCTCTTATTGTGTGGGGATCCCCGATCCGCCCGACCAACCGGACACCACCTCGACCCTACAACCCGATTACGGGCGAGTCGGGTCACCTTGCGGAGTCCCTGTTCGGGCGCCAACTGAAGGAAGTGACCCGAAAAGGGTCACCCGGGTTTCCTACAACCACCTTATAGCCTTCCCCAAAATGAAGAGTCGGTCAGACAGTAGAGAATACAAAACAATCGTTTATTACCAATACTCTGCAGAGAAGTCCAATCTGACCTGCACCCTAAGATGTCTGCCGAGGTACTGGACCCCCAACAGTTGGCAACGCATAATCATTCCTCCCAAAGGTCTCCTAATCACGCCCACAATGGAAAGTTACCGGCTTAGGCCGAAAATGAACAAAGTAGGCACAGAGGGATGGACTACCACCTGCCAGATGGGTACATGTTATCACTATCTCAAGGTTGCCGTGCTGGGTTTCGGCGGCTCCTAACGTGGGAGCCGAGCTACACACAAAGATTGGTATGCGAGGGCAAAATGGCCTATTCATTAGTAAGTCAGAAGGCAACCTTGAGCAAAAGAGAAAATAATAACTGAATACAGCGTTCTGCTGAGGCAAGCAATACGAACAGTGAGGCCTGGTACAGACACTGCCTAATTGGGATTACGAAATACAAAATGGAGTCACACTTGCTAACTGAAGCTCGCACATTGCATGGATAACTCAGTGGGTTACATGACATGAATACAAATGGTGTCTCATTTAGCCGCACACTGCTAACCTAATATAGTGTAAAACTAGTATATAACGAGAATGGGATTTTCAAATCTAAAAGCCCTGAAGCAAGGAAAGAGGTCAGAGGTCTCTGCTTATTGAGACACGGCCTCTTCAACTCGTGAAGGAGGGGCACGGCGAGGAGAGAGGACTTGTCTGGGAGTTCTCAGGCGAGTTGGAAGGCCGGGCCCAAAACGAAGACAAATAATTAGGGAAGAGACACCGCTGAACAAAGGTAGGAGAGAACACTCCCATAAATTGTAAACCAAGGGCAAAATAAGCCTAAAATAGAAACAGGCTATAAATAAAGGCTAAGCAAATCACAATTAAAGCGTTAAAGAATGAGAGTAAAGTGCTACTTATCTTTGCGAGGAGCAACATTCAAAAGAGGAGGATTGTTTCGTGCATGGACCTTTTATGTGTTGCCATTGTTCTATTCTAGATTGTATTTGTGTGTGATGTAAGGTACTTCTGAGTGCTGTGTGGAGTGGCATTAAAAAGATAAATGCATAATGGTAGCCTCTGGACTTGTAATTACATTTTTGGACCTCCCATTCAGATTCATGTCGGCTCCCAGAGTTTTTACAGAGATGACGGTCGCTGTAATTGTGCATCATCACTTGCTGGGATTTCAATCAATCAATCAATCAATCATGTCACTTATAAAGCGCACTACATACCCGCGAGGGTCTCAAGGCGCTGGGGGAAGAGGGGGGTGGTGCTGCTACTGATCGAAGAGCCAGGTCTTGAGGAGTCTTCTGAAGGCCAGTAGGTCTTGGGTCTGTCGGAGGTTGGTGGGGAGGGTGTTCCAGGTCTTGGCGGCGAGGTGGGAGAAGGATCTGCCGCCGGCGGTCGTTTTCCGGATGCGGGGGACTGTGGCGAGGGCGAGGCTGGTCGAGCGGAGCTGGCGGGTGGGGGTGTAGAAGCTGAGTCGTCTGTTGAGGTAGGCTGGTCCGGAGTTGTGGAGTGCTTTGTGTGCGTGGGAGAGGAGCTTGAAGGTTATCCTCTTGTTGACAGGGAGCCAGTGCAGGTCTCTCAGGTGGGGTGTGATGTGGCTGCGTCGGGGGATGTCGAGGATAAGACGTGCAGAGGCGTTCTGGATGCGTTGCAGCCGTCTCAGGAGCTTAGCCGTCGTTCCTGCGTAGAGGGCGTTTCCGTAGTCCAGCCTGCTGGTGACGAGGGCCTGGGTGACTGTTTTTCTTGTTTCGGTGGGGATCCACTTGAAGATCCTGCGGAGCATTCGGAGGATGTTGAAGCAGGATGAGGAAACGGCGTTGACCTGCTTAGTCATGGAGAGGGTGGGGTCGAGGATGACCCCTAGGTTGCGTACGTGGTCGGTGGGTGGCGGAGCTGTTCCCAGTGATGTTGGCCACCAGGAGTCGTCCCAGGCTGAAGGGTTGGAACCAAGGATGAGGACCTCCGTCTTGTCCGAGTTCAGCTTCAGGCGGCTGGTCCTCATCCATTCGGCGACGGCCTTCATTCCTTCGTGGAGGTGGGCTTTGGCGGTGTGAGGGTCTTTGGTGAGGGAGAGGATCAGCTGGGTGTCGTCGGCGTAGGAGATGATGTTGAGGTTGTGCTGTCAGGCGACGTGGGCGAGGGGTGCCATGTAGATGTTGAACAGCGTTGGGCTGAGGGAGGAGCCTTGGGGTACGCCGCAGATGATCTTGGTGGCCTTGGATCGGAAGGGGCGAGGCGGACGCTTTGTGTTCTGCCGGAAAGGAAGGATGTGGTCCAGTCCAGGGCCTTCTCTTGGATCCCGGCGTCGGTAAGGCGTGTTCGTAGTGTGTGGTGGCAGACCGTGTCGAAGGCGGCTGATAGGTCCAGGAGATTGAGGGCTGCTGTTTCTCCGTTGTCTAGCAGGGTCCTGATGTCATCGGTGGCGGCGATGAGGGCGGTTTCGGTGCTGTGGTTGCTGCGGAAGCCGGACTGGGAAGGGTCCAGGATGTTGTTCTCCTCGAGGTAGCGGGTCAGTTGTTTGTTGACGATTTTCTCGGTGACCTTCGCGGGGAACAGGAGCAGAGAGATGGGTCGGAAGTTCTTGAGGTCCTTGGGGTCTGCCTTGGGTTTCTTGAGTAAGGCGGTGATCTCGGCGTGCTTCCAGCTTTCCGGGAAGGTTGCTGTCTCGAAGGAGATGTTGATTATTTTCCGGAGATGGGGCGCGATGGCTGTACTGGCTTTGTTGAAGATGTGGTGAGGGCACGGGTCTAGCGGTGAACCGGAGTGGATGGTGTTCATGATCTCGCTGGTGTCCTCGTCGTTGATGTTGGTCCAGGAGAGCAGGCGGTTGGTGGTTGTGGGGGCAGTGGTCTCGGTGGTTGCCGGGGCGGTCGTGGTGTTGAAGCTGTCGTGGATGTCGGCGATTTTGCGGTGGAAGGAGGTGGCCAGTGAGTCGCACAGGTCTTGCGACGGCTGGATGTCGTTGGTGTTGGAGAGTTCCTTCACGATGTTGAAGAGCTCTTTGCTGTTGTGTGCGTTGTTGTCTAGGCGGTCTTTGAGTGAGGCCCTTTTGGCGGATCTGATGAGGTGATGGTGATTGCGGGTGGCGCTCTTGTGGGCGGCGTAGCTGTCCGCTGTCCGTTCGTGGAGCCAGATCTTCTCCAGTTTTCGGCATGTTCGTTTGGAGGCCTGGAGGTCTTCGGTGAACCAGGTGGCTTTCTTGCTGGTGTGGCTGTTGGGCGGATTCTTGAGCGGGGCGAGGGTGTTGGCGCAGTCGTCGATCCACTGTCTGAGGTTGCGGGCGGCGGTGTCGGGGTCGGAGGGTTCGGCGGGTGGGCTCAGGGCGAGGGTTGTGGTTAGCTGGTCTTCCGTGACTCTGCTCCAGCAGCAGCGAGGCATTTGTTCGGTGCGGTGGTGCGTGGTGGGCTTCCTGTAGGTGAAGTGGATGCAGTGGTGGTCAGTCCAGTGGGGTTCGGAGGTGTGGTTGAAGGAGACGTGTGGGCTTGCGGAAAAGATGGAGTCTAGCGTGTGGCCGGCGGCGTGGGTGGGTGTAGTCACGAGCTGTCTGAGTCCGAGGGTGGCGAGGTTGTCGATCAGGGTGGTGGTCAAGGCATCAGGGTTTCCAGTCTTCCCGTACCGCGACGACTGGTTGCTCCTTCCATGTCAGAAACACTCAGGATTATGAAGACGCCCAGGGTTATGAGGACCACGAGGAACCCAATGGGGGTGATCACCAGGCTGGGTCTACTCCTCAACATCTCAAATTGTCAGTTAGCTCAGTCAGTGGAGATCAAATTCATCACAGCAATCTTCCGAACAGGCTTAGGCAGGGTCTTCCTTCCAGTGGACTGGATCACACGCCTGCATAACCTGATCAGGATTCTTCTCTCATGTTCGAAAGTTCCATCGAGGCTGCGCATGGAGGTCCAGGAGCACATGGCAGCTTGTGTTTTCATGGTTCCTTTAGCTTGCCTTCATCTACGCCCCTTCCTTTGGCATCTGCACACCTTCTTCTCTCCAAAACTCCACACATTGGACCTTCCTCTTCCCTTGTTTGCTCAGGTCAAACTGAATTTGATATGGTGGTTAAACATGGGCAATCTTCAGAAAGGCTTATGAATGCATCCTCTGCAACTGATAACTCTCATCACAGATGCTAACAAAGCTGGCTGTGGAGCAACCATTCTGAACCAATCACATCAATATAGGTGGCCCATTTTGGAGCGGAAGAAATCATCGAAATGGAGGGAGCTATCGCCAATCTTTGGCGCTCTCCTGAGATTCAAGGGGTCTCATTTTTCAGAAGGATGCGTTAATAAGAACAGACAAAAAGGTCTCCATACCATACATAAACCACCAGGGGCGCACCAAGTCCAAGTCCTTGAATCGAGTAACAACAGAGTCTTTGGGCAGAGGCCAACCTGCTGAGTCAATCAGCGGTTTACAGCACGGGAAAGGACAATTTGCAGATTGATCACCTGAGCAGGTACTTTCCTTCCTCAATGAACCTCACCTTATCCCAGAGGATATTCAAACAGATTTACGAGAGGTTTGGGGTTCCGTTCCTAGATCCCTTCAATCCAAAGCTGATTAACCCCATGCTACTGCTTGGGGTTTCTAGAGAAGGGAGCTTGTGGGTTGGACGCTGTGCTGCTAAACTGGCTCCAGAGACGTTTGTATGCTTTCACACCTATTCCGCTATGCCAATAACTTTGTCAAAGATCCAGCAGGAAAAGGCAGATGTGATCCTGATAGTTCCATACTGGCAGAGGGGGCCATTGTTTCTAACCCTGAGGACTCTATCAATTTGTCCTCCATGGCCGCTACATGGTCCTCAGACTCGATTTTCATACACAAAATACTCACTTGGGCCCATACATTCATACTACGCTAATACTTACGCTGGAGTGTCAGTTGTACTCTTTATCAAAATTCCCTGCTACCAATTACCTTCTGTTTGAAGAGTAATGACTTACCGATGAATCCTTTGCTAATTGGGAAGTTTAAAATGAGTGACATTCAATATAATACATAAATCCTGAAAATAACCACTGAGTCAGGAAGTTTTAAAATGTTTATCTAAAGTTTTAGCAGAGTAAAATACAGTAAACACGGTACTTGATCGAAATACCCATGAAAAAGCATAAAAAATGATTTTGCTAATAAATGACGGTGTTTAAGGAAAGGAAGAGAATAGAGACAGCAGCGCAACTAAAGGTTGCATTATAGTTACCTAAAAATGCGAGAACCAAGCCCCTTAGCCAAGGAGTTGGAAAGAATAGGACCCAGGAAGGATGAAGAGCAAAGACTTCTTCCAGGATCAGGACAGGACCAGTGACCTCTCTATAACGACGCCTGCGCCGTTCCCCTCTCTGGTACTCGGTTTCTCCACGATTCTCCCTTCTAATGGACTCCGCCATCCCCTCCTCAGGACCTCTTCAGGACAGGAACTCAGTCAGCAATCGATCAGCTGGGCAGTCTGGAGCTAGGAGCGCTCTGGCAGCATGGACGCCTGTTCTTCGTGAACGCATGCTCTGACTAATTAACTAATGCTATATTCTATTATACCCTTCTACGCCCATGTACCTCCCTTAATGTTGCTAAAATATGGGGCCACTACTTCTGATTGGACAGGGACAGGGGGTGGATTCTCGCACCACATCAATTTTGGCCTAAATTGTAAAGCCTATTGTCTTTATGTTCCCACCCTTCAAATTAATACATTTGCTTTATTTCCCACCCGTCTCACGACAAATGTACTCCAATTTTCATAGAAAATGTATCTATGCGCGACAGGAAATACAGTAGTTTAACATCTTTGGCCATCAGGTCACGGCCTTGAGAAGACGTCCAAGTTGACTTCACTTGGCAGGCACACAGGACACATGCGCAGAATCGTCTGTCTCTCGAGTTTCAAGTCACCAACCCAGGCCCAAGTTTACGAATTACTAAAAGTGCAAGAAGAAAATATTAAAATCACAGAATAAAAGGTTTCACTGTATACCCACTTTCCCTAATCTATTCCCAATTAATTATATATACTATCCCATATTAGTAGCGTTAAGAAACGACAATTTAATAATGACATGAGAGCAAGCTTAAGCATGTGCGCCCATTTTAATGCACACTGCGCAGAAGCAAAGATTTCCCACCAAGCAAAGAAAGACGTCACACCATGTGATCAGGTTGCGACATGCGCAGAGAGGTTCCCGCGCTTTAGCGGCCATTTTAGATTATGGACAAGCATTATTCATTAGTAAAACACATAGACAAGCGTCTATCCCTTTTGTGTTTGTGAATGCAAAGATTAGTTTTAACAATACAAGTTTAATAAATTAATACTATGAGGAGGATTGCTTACAAGCAAGTTTCAATTTTGAAACCTTGCTCCATCAATCCCCTCTCTGATGGCGTTTCTGAGCCATCAAAATACTACCCTCAATCAGATGCCAACTTCTAGCAATTCGTTTCATTCTCATTTTTACTTTTTCTATTTTTCACCTCCCCTTTCAACTTTTTATATAATTCACTTCTCCATTCTTCTAATTCTAATTCATCTAGTTTTCTCTTCTTTCCTTTTCCTGTCACTTTATATGTTCCCTTCTTTCTACAGCATTTGCACCATATTGTTATTGCTAAAATTATTATTGCTATCCCTGCTAATGGTACTAAGATTTGACCTACAAGTCCTTTTCCTACATTAGCAAACCAGGTTCCAATTGACGAGATACTATTTGTCAATCTTTCCCATACACTATCAACTTCCAGTGGTTTAAGTTCATTCTCAAGTTTTGTTATGTTCTGTATATACGTTCCAATTTCTGCACTCTAATCAGGAATATAAGTGCAACAATGTTTCGTCTTCAATAATTTACAGACTCCTCCCTCTTTTGCCAATAGAATGTCAAGAGCAAGTCGATTTTGCATTACCATAGATCTAATCGCGACCATTTCCGCATTAATCATTAGAAAACCTCCAGCAGTATCCGTTGATAAACGATCAACCACTGTAGACAATTTGCATATTTTCTTGAGTTCAGAATTATTCCCACTGAAGGTATCAATGCACCAAATATATCACCTACAATTTCAGAAAAACTAGCTCTTTTACTACGTATTAATTCACTATTGTTTTCATTGCTTCCAGTGTCTCTTTTTACGTGGTATATTTTTGGAAAAACTATTCCAAAATAACAACTTCCATACCACCTTGCAGGAAGCCTAAAGTAAGCCTTATTCCAGCACACATAATATATTCCAGGAAAAACTGAATCTGTTCCTCCTTTGATTCCCCAACCTCCAAGAATTAAGAAATTGTGTTCACATTCACTGGTACCGATGGAAACATTGTTATAGTCAGTCTTTAACCTATGAAGACAAATTTTCCCCGTCTTTTCAAAATCCAGAGCCATAGCAGCTTGAGCCATGCCAGGTGTGTAACTACCCTCTTTCTCTGCCCAAGGTGGTAAATGATCCTTATGCTCGGAAGCTTTCTTTTGAAAATCTTGTCTCCTATCTTCTACTAAATTCAAAAATATATTTTCTTCTTCTAATAAAGAACATGTTAGATTGTGTCTATGTGCATGTGTTATGTCTATCAATTTCATTGTTAAGAAAAATTCTCCCATAAACTGTGCTTCTTGACTACTAAGCACTGGGTTCATACTCTTGCGAATCGGAACCTCAGAAAATATCACATCTAAGTTTGAATAATAATACTGTAGTCTACCTGTTCCATAGAATAAACTTGTTAATACACTACATGAT
This sequence comes from Calotriton arnoldi, assembly GCA_963921515.1. NCBI lineage: Eukaryota > Metazoa > Chordata > Amphibia > Caudata > Salamandridae > Calotriton > Calotriton arnoldi. Next base: position 360,916 of record CAWUFW010009086.1, read on the forward strand.
ATGCCATATGTCAGTGGTAAGTGGTGATATGTTAGACCTTCTGCTACTGATTCAGGTAATTTCATACAGACATAACAATTGCTAACTTCCATGGTATCTACATATTGAAATAATAATTTTGTGAAAACATTTAAACTAGTGTTATTATCAGTTATTTCATGATGAATTTCTGCCTCATCTTCTGCCATTAGTTCTACTCTATTGCCCTTCATGTTTGCTGTCCTTCCTTTAGTTTAATTATTAATCTTCTTATCTATTATCATGAGGTAAGGAACTGCTACATTCAGGACTAACCATACTATAAGTATCAATACTAGACTACATATGCAGATTGCACAGCATCTTCTACAACAATTTCGTTTTGGTCTCCCAGTAACTCTAACATCAGGCATTTTTCGACAAGGAAGATTGCTCTTCTTATCTCTTCTTCTTTTCTTTAGAGGATTCTTTTGTTTAGTCAGGGTGGTCTTGTTTCTTCTTCGTAAGTTAATTCTGCACTTGTTCCTTCACCACCACTGTCACTTGACTCTGAGTTTTCAAAATCTTCAAGAATGATATAAGTCCAGTCAGGACCCTTGAATTTGTTATTCACAAGTTTCAGTCTTTTGCTTTTTCTTTTGCCTGACTCTTTCTCTTGATCAGTTTGACTTGTTACTTCATGCACTTGATCTGGATCTTCACTTCTGGTTGTTATGTGGTACTTTACTCTTTTAATGACACTCGGCCAATGATCTCCTTTTCTTGTTTTCTTTGTTGGCACTGTTTCTTTGTTTTCGTCTTCAGAGATATCGTTATGTTCACAGTTTAGTATTGCTTCGTTTTCTTTGTTTACTACTTCTTTTGTTTGTTCTTTTTCAGGTCTGATTGGTCTCTCTTCAGTAGCTCCACAATGACTTTCAATATTTTGACCTTGTTCCCTTTTTATTTCTTCATGTTCATTTTTATCGATCTCTTTTTCTTCTGTGTATTCTTCTTGATCTAACTGCTTCTGATCAGGGCTTATTGCACTGTGAACTTCTGCAGCCTGACCGGATTCTTCTAGACCTGTCTGTCCCTCTTCAAAGTTTATTAAATCTTCACTGTTTTGAGTCCAATTTTCTTTCCCTATCTGATTTAGTTCAGGATCTTTTACTGTCTTGTCTTCTTGATCCTGAACTGTTTCTTCTTCACCTATCTGATCTTCTTCAATTTCTTTCAATTTAGTTTGATTTCTCGTTCTGTGGTATACTTCAGACACTTCTACCACTGGTATCCAATCCTGACTTGTGCTCGGTTGTTCTCCGTCAGCTTCTCTTGAACCTCTAGCTTGAGATTCCTCAGCTGGGCAACCTTCAGCTTCTTTAGTGACTGGCGTTGTCTGTAGATTCTCTTCTTCAGGTTCTGGTACTCTCTTTGTGTGGCTTACGTGAATCCAATTAGGAAATCTTGCACACTTCACTGCTGTATTTGTGGTCAATATGATTTGACAAGGTCTGCTCCACCTGGGTGATAGACACGTTTCTCTGGTGTGATTCTTCACTACCACCCAATCACCAGGATTCAGATCATGTTCTAGTTCAGGCTGCCTGGAAACTGCGTCTTCTCCTGATGAGAGACAGAACGCACGAGGTCAGCCAATCCTTTGCAATAATCCAGAACCATATCATCAGATATATTTACTAATTTGTTTGTGGGAACATGTGTTTGTCTCATTGCTCTTCCCATCATTATTTCATGCGGGCTCAATCCTGTCGTTCTGTCAGGTATGCTTCTTATTCCCATCAGGACAAGTGGCAATGCGTCTGGCCACTCTAATGATGTTGATGCACACATTTTTCCCAATCTTGACTTTATAGTGCCATTCAATTGTTCAACCACTCCAGAAGCCTCTGGGCGATATGCACAGTGCAATTTCTGTTTGATTTGAAATGCTTCACAGATTAGTTTGACTACTTCACTGTTAAAGTGTTTTCCTCTATCTGATTCCAAAGATACTGGAAAACCAAATCTTGGTATGAGCTCTCGTAGCAACAGTTTTGCAACTGTAATGCTGTCATTTCTTCTAGTAGGGTAAGCCTCCACCCACTTGGAAAACAGGCACACTATGACTAGTACGTATTTCAGCCCTCTACATGGTGGTAACTGTATGAAGTCAAACTGGAGTCTTATGAATGGACCCTCTGCCTTTCCAATCTTCCCAAACCCAATTATCGTTTTTCTGCCTGGATTGTGCATTTGGCAAGTTAAACATCTCTGGCAAAGACTCTCTGCAACAGCCCTGAATTTGGGATTGTACCAATTTTGTCTGAACAGCCTAATCATTGCATCTCTCCCTATGTGTGTGTCTCCATGATGCATTCTAGCCATTTGTGAGAGTAAACAGTCTGGCATGACTGGTCTGCCATCTGCACTGATCCATACTTCATCATCTCCTCTTTGGGAGCAACCCACTTTAATCCACAGATTCTTTTCACTTTCATCAACCTCATCTTGCAATTTCTTAACTTCATTCCAAGTTTCTGGTGGCATATACAGCATAAGTTGGCAGCTGATTCCCATTCTTTCCACCCTCTTATTTACTGACGTTCTGGTTTTGGCACAATATTGAGCCACCAGATCCGCATATCTGTAGCCGACTACCACCCAGTCATCTCCTGACTGGTGTGCGGCACACGTCACCACAGCCAATTCTTTTGGTGATTGTATTGCTTCTAGCAATTCCCTTACAAATTGTCCATTTTTAATGGGGGATCCTGAAGAAGTTATGAAATCCCTCTGCATCCAAGGTTGGCCAAAATCGTGCACAACCCCGTAACCATATTGACTATCAGTAAATATAGTTACTCTCTGATTCCTCCCAATTTTGCAAGCTTTTATTAATGCAATTAATTCAGCTACTAGTGCAGATTTGACTCCTGGTAAATGTGATGCTTCGACTATTCCAGTTAATTCACATACTGCATAGGCAGCAGTTAGTTTACCATCATCATGTCTTTGACATGATCCATCGACAAATAGCTCCCTATCTGGCTTTTTAAGAGGCTGTTCCTCTATATCTGGGCGTGGTTTTGTGCATAATTCTGTAATCTGTATACAATCATGTTCATCTTCTTCGTCATCTTTATTTGTTTCATGATATGGGTCTGGTAGTAAGGTTGCTGGATTTATTATAGTACACCTTACCATGGTCACATTTTCAGCACCCATTATTATTCTCTCATACTTAGTCAGCCGACTAGGAGTAAGATGCTGAGTTCGGGTTCTTGTCAACAGAATCACAACCGCATGTGGAACATACACTTTTACAGGATGTCCCATCACAATTGACTCACTTTGCTCAATGCTCAGACAAGTAGCTGCCACTGCTTTTAAGCATCCTGGCAACGCGGCTGCTACTGGGTCCAATGTAGCAGAAAAATACGCTATAGGACGTCTGTCTAGTCCATGTCTCTGAGTTAAGACAGAAAGTGCACAATTTTCTCTTTCTTGACAGAATAATGCAAATTCTCTTTTATAATCAGGCATGCCTAAGGCAGGTGCTGAACAAAGGGCGTTTCTCAATTTTACAAATGCTTCTACACTTTCATCCTCCCACTCAACAGGGTCCTTTGCTTTCTTTTTGGTCATGTTAATCAAGGGCTTAGCCAACATGGAAAAATTTGGTATCCATTGTCGACAGTAACCTACTATTCCTAGGAACATTCGCACTTGTCTTTGGGTTACAGGCATTTGCATTCTCTTTATTAATTCTATTCTTTCAGAGGTTATTCTTCTTTTTCCCCTCTCAATTTGATGTCCCAAATATTTAACTGCTGTCCTGCAAAATTGTAACTTTTCAGGTGAGACTTTATGCCCCTCTTCAGCCAAAAGATTCAATAATGCTATGGAATCAACAACACAGTCAACGCCACTAATAAGTCCTCTATATATTGAACTAAGACTGAGCTTCCTGGCATCACTAATTTTTCAAGACACTTTTTCAGTATCTGGTTGAAAATGGAAGGACTTTCTGTGTACCCCTGAGGAACACGATTCCACACATAGACTTTATTCTCAAATTTGAATGAGAAAAGATACTGGCTGTCTGGATGCAATGGTATTGAAAAGAATGCTTGACACAAGTCAATTACTGTGAACCATCCTGCATTCCAAGGAATCTGGTATAGGATTACTGCAGGATTTGGTACTATAGGACAACATGGTTCTACAATCTTATTTATTTTCCTCAGGTCCTGAACAATCCTATATTTTCCACTTGTTTCTTTAATCCCATGATTGGTGAATTGCATGGGCTACTCATTACTTCTTTTAGTATGTTTTGTTTGGCCATTCGATTTATTTCTTCAATGACTCCTGCTTTTACTTCTGCACTCATTTTGTACTGTTTCGTATTTGGGAAAATCGCACCTTCTTTTACAGTAATTTGAACTGGATCTATTTTTGCCATAAGTCCTGCTTCTTTTCCGGTGAAATCCCATACTATTTCATTTACTGTACCTTTTAATTCTTCTGGCAACTCATCTTTTGTTATTAACGAAAACATTTCGTCTATTTCTGTACCTTGTTTTGCAACCATAATTTTATATACATGGTCCTCATCTGGTGTCTGAACTGCCACACCACCCGGCGTGCAGAAAAGTGTACAGTTCATTTTGCACAATAAGTCTCTACCAAATAAATTCACTGGGCTAGAATCGCACACTACAAATTGGTGCATTTCTCTGAAGTTTCCAATTTTAACTTCCATTGGTTCGGTAAGAGGTGTTCTAATTCTTTGATTAGCTACCCCTATTACTTGGATATCTTCACCAGAGAGAGGAAGGTCTGGGATGTCTGCTGATCTCACAGTAGATCTGGTAGCACCAGTGTCCAAAAGGAAAGTAATATCATTACCTTTCACATTCCCTTCAACATATGGACCAGACTGATCTACCTGTAAGGATGCGCCAAGTACGCACTCCTTCTTCCCCTCTCCTAGGCACCGTCATGAGTAGGAGTCACTGAATTTGTCCTGAAAAAGAAATTGTGATGTCATATAATCATTCTTACCACTTCCTCCTGAGTATCCGATGTCTGTACCGTGCTTTGCTCTACTTACATTACCCTGAACAGGTGGAGGTGGCAACTGACTCTGAGGATTTACCCACTGTTGTGAGTCATTCTGCATCTGTGAATTTAAATTTTGATTTGGGCCATTATTATTTCGAATCTTTTTACACTCGTCCTTCCAATGCCTCAATTTTCCGCATCCATGACAAGGAAATTTCTTTTTAGCCTCTTCTCTACTCATTCGTCCTTTCATTCTTCCACCATTCCCAGAATCACCACTCGTTCCAGAATCCTTTCCTTGATTTTCACTCGGATTTTCCAAATTAATTCCCTGTTTCTCAGCCATTTTCACCTGAGCCCACATCACTTTCTCCTGCAATTTTGTATGTCTATCCTCAATATCGTCTCCACAATATTTTGCATATTTCAAAATTTCGTCAATACTTTTTCCTTGCCAACAAAGCATGTGCTGTTTAATCATCTGGCAAATCTCTGGTTTCAGACAATAAACAAATCGATACACAAACTGACTCATGTTTTTGTCTCCAATGTCCTCAAATCCACTATACTGTTTAAACACCTGTAATAGGCGTTCATAGTAAGAATGTACTGTTTCACTGGCTTCTTGGGTGGTTCGATCTATTTTCACCCAATCTGTTTCTTTCTGTGGTATTTTCCCTTTCAGGTAAGTTATCACCTGCTGATACTTTTTCATCACGTCACTAGACGGGGCACCTGTCTTTGGATCTCATCACTAGGCCAATCCACTGTGATCTTACAATCTGTCCATAAATCGGCAGGTACCACTATGTCAAACAGACCATCCAAATCCTTCAACACCTTTACAAACCTTTCAACCTGCTTGTACCACTCAATTGGCTTTTCTCTCAATTTGGGAAAATCATTTGTAAATGATAAAATATCCTGTCTGCTCCATGGGACATGTACATATCCTCCTCCCGCAACTTCTCGCATTGGATACATTTGATCTGCTTTCCCTGTTTCCTTCATTACATATTCCGATGCTGTTCTACTTGTTCGTGCTTCTTCCTTTTTCTTGGCCCACCTAGATTTCCATTTATCTAGATCTCCCCATTTTTGCAAAGCTAGCATTAATTCTCTTATTTGTAGTCTTCTTCCAGATGCATTCATATTTTCTAAATCTTTGTCTGAAAATTCTGCTCTATAGGGTATCTGTAGTACTTTTGATCTCCCTATTTCGATTCCCATCTGTACTGCTAGATTAGACAATTTTTCATGAAATAACCTCACATTTCTAGTGATACTTCTGCACAGAAACAATAATTCTCTCTTCATCATAGGTATTCAAGCGTTCTACTCCTACATTTCCTGCTATTATTTCTTCTAATTCAACTTTCAATTTATGGATATCCAGTATTTTCGGAGGTGTGCACTGTTTGTCTGACCCTTGTACCCATCTTTCTAGATCTTCCGGTGTTACTATGGTGGCACTCTTTGCCCCCGATGAAGTTATTAAACTCACATCTTTTAAACCTTCTGGTACCTCTTTTCTAGGAGTGCCCTTTACTGGACCTCTGATAGGCAAGTCCATGAGAGATATTGTGGAATCACAATCACTAAATTGATCTTCAATTATTACTGGAGTTTCATGTTGTGAAGGATTTACAGGAGTATTCATAGGAGTGGGTACAGGTATCAATGGAGGGCAGTTTCCTTGAGTACCATATAATGGAACTACTGGACCAATTGTTACAGGAATAGTCAATGAATCAGGATGTACTTTTATCTGAGTTATTTTCCGTACTAATTCTACTCTGGTTTTTTCTAAAGCTTCCTTTTCTTTGTCATGAAGTATTCTAGTCGGGGTAAATTCATGCATTACCTTTGGTACCATTGGAGTTTGTGGTGGTGCACTAGGAGGGCATCCACTTGTTCCTTCCTGATATGGTGGGGGATTTCTTAACATTTCTTCCATAAACTCATCTTCTGAATCTTCATTTCTCATTAAATGTTTTGTCTTTTCTGTACACTTGCCTCCTGATTTCTCTCCTTCTGTGAATAATGGATACAGTCCCTCTGTAATCATTGCCCTTCTCCATTGTTTCATCTGACCTTCTCTCGACTCACGTAAATATCTGGGATAAAATCCTGGGTAACTCCTATTACTTCTAGATCGGTCACGCTCAAATGCCTCGGTTTCCCATTCCTCTAAAGCTTCGTACTGAGTTAATCTAGGTCTGGGTTCTAAGTCATTCATCCTCAATCTCAAATTTTGAAGAATTCGCCCATTGAACGTGCCATTTTTAGGAAATGCTAATACTCCAACATTTTTGGTATATTCTATCCAATTCTCTATCCATACACAAGTATGATAACCTCTCTCCATCATCATGAATGATGCTGCCGTTTTAGCTGGTGGAATAATAATTCCTTCTCTAGTTTTGATTGGTTTGTCCTTTTTAAAATAATTCTTAATCTTTTGTAAAAATGAAATTTTTCTTCTTTCTCCGTACATTCTATCTAATCTTCTGTGTACAAAATTATATTCTGCAAACCCTAGGAATCTCCTATCCGGATGAGTTCTTATTAAAGTTGGATCACGTTTTAACATGCAATCCTTTCTCCACTAAAAATTTCGCTTTTATAATTTCAACCAATCAAATGTCTGCTAACTTTTATTTCTGAGCCAATCCTTGCGCGGCCTTTTGGTGACGTTTCTCTGTCAACCCCTCCTTTACAATCTGCTCTTTTCTTTCCCACGCTGATTCAGCCAATCCCAGCGCGGCACCTGTGACGTCAGTACTACTCCTGACTACTCACCCCTCCTTTACAAAAATCTTACGCAAAAACTTATTTTCTCTATAAATCTTCAATTAAATTTCAGTAACAACATAAAACATTCGCTATCGTGCCAGTTTCTTCTAATTTCGAAAAGATAGTTTCTCTCACACTTAGTAAAACCTTTCCGTTTACTAGACATACACTACAAGTAAAACACTTCCGTCTACTCTTCACACAAGCTCCAGAAGTACCTGTTACTTCTCCAATGTTACCCTTATTAGGTGATATAACATCAGATTTTTATCAGCGTACCCTTTTTGCTATTACTCACACGCATAGAGTCCCTAATGAGTACTAAAAGTCCTGCGTAACTTTTCAGTACTATTTCTGCCTGACAGATAACCTCACTGCAGTATGGCTTCCACTTGCCACCCACTATTCTTTTTACCTACCCCGGGGTATTCTGGACAACATAAAACAAAACTCAAGAATAAGCGGATGTTAGTTCATAAAAAATACAAATAAAATTCTCATTACCCAATTAACAAAGAGTAACCATAACCGTCCTCTGCTTACCAGAAAACTGATCCAGCGCGATATTAGCAAACAGCATTCATACACAAAATACTCACTTGGGCCCATACATTCATACTACGCTAATACTTACGCTGGAGTGTCAGTTGTACTCTTTATCAAAATTCCTGCTACCAATTACCTTCTGTTTGAAGAGTAATGACTTACCGATGAATCCTTTGCTAATTGGGAAGTTTAAAATGAGTGACATTCAATATAATACATAAATCCTGAAAATAACCACTGAGTCAGGAAGTTTTAAAATGTTTATCTAAAGTTTTAGCAGAGTAAAATACAGTAAACACGGTACTTGATCGAAATACCCATGAAAAAGCATAAAAAATGATTTTGCTAATAAATGACGGTGTTTAAGGAAAGGAAGAGAATAGAGACAGCAGCGCAACTAAAGGTTGCATTATAGTTACCTAAAAATGCGAGAACCAAGCCCCTTAGCCAAGGAGTTGGAAAGAATAGGACCCAGGAAGGATGAAGAGCAAAGACTTCTTCCAGGATCAGGCAGGACCAGTGACCTCTCTATAACGACGCCTGCGCCGTTCCCCTCTCTGGTACTCGGTTTCTCCACGATTCTCCCTTCTAATGGACTCCGCCGCCCCCTCCTCAGGACCTCTTCAGGACAGGAACTCAGTCAGCAATCGATCAGCTGGGCAGTCTGGAGCTAGGAGCGCTCTGGCAGCATGGACGCCTGTTCTTCGTGAATGCATGCTCTGACTAATTAACTAATGCTATATTCTATTATACCCTTCTACGCCCATGTACCTCCCCTTAATGTTGCTAAAATATGGGTCCACTACTTCTGATTGGACAGGGACAGGGGGTGGATTCTCGCACCACTTCAATTTTGGCCTAAATTGTAAAGCCTATTGTCTTTACGTTCCCACCCTTCAAATTAATACATTTGCTTTATTTCCCACCCGTCTCACGACAAATGTACACCAATTTTCATAGACAATGTATCTATGCGCGACAGGAAATACAGTAGTATAACATCTTTTGCCATCAGGTCACGGCCTTGAGAAGACGTCCAAGTTGACTTCACTTGGCAGGCACACAGGACACATGCGCAGAATCGTCTGTCTCTCGAGTTTCAAGTCACCAACCCAGGCCCAAGTTTACGAATTACTAAAAGTGCAAGAAGAAAATATTAAAATCACAGAATAAAAGGTTTCACTGTATACCCACTTTCCCTAATCTATTCCCAATTAATTATATATACTATCCCATATTAGTAGCGTTGAGAAACGACAATTTAATAATGACATGAGAGCAAGCTTAAGCATGTGCGGCCATTTTAATGCACACTGCGCAGAAGCAAAGATTTTCCACCAAGCAAAGAAAGACGTCACACCATGTGATCAGGTTGCGACATGCGCAGAGAGGTTCCCGCGCTTTAGCGGCCATTTTAGATTATGGACAAGCGTTATTCATTAGTAAAACACATAGACAAGCGTCTATCCCTTTCGTGTTTGTGAATGCAAAGATTAGTTTTAACAATACAAGTTTAATAAATTAATACTATGAGGAGGATTGCTTACAGGCAAGTTTCAATTTTGAAACCTTGCTCCATCAACAGTACAGACTTAGCAATGTGCTTAACTATGGTTTGAATTTTGGTGCAGGGGTGCTCAGGTCTGTTTTTGAAGAATGTATTTCTAATTTGTTTTACGTTGGTGTGGAGTAAAGATCATGGCGTATGCATACTTGTAATACAGTGTTGTTTTTGGATAAAAGCCATATGATTTGGTACACCTCAAGGTGCAATTACTGGGGTGAGAATGAGGGATGTAGATAAAATGCCTGCGTGTTTGGTCTACTCCTGAGCTGGCACACTATAGGATGGGACTAAATGATGTTCTGAACAGGTCTCAGGACAGGGTGAGACGGGGGAAGCTCCCGTGTCTGGATTATGTAAAACAGTTATTTTATTTTATGGGCTTGCAAGAGTACTGTCTAAATCCAAATACTATCACACCATCTGTAATAAAAAACTGAAGCTCATCTATTGAGACCACGAGAAAGCAAAACTGCCCAGTCAGGCAGGCTTGGGGGCGAATGACCGAATGCTTTATAGAGTTCAAGCCACTTTCCTCCTTTGAAAACTATATGGACGAGATTGAACCTCCTTTTACAAAAGCACTTTATATAAGGTTTAGGTTGGGTGCACTTCCCCTTGCTACATTCACAGTCAAATGGAAAGGTAGTCTCAGACAAAACCTGTCCTGTATGCAGAGGGGGTGAAGAGACTGTTAAACATTTATTGTTCTTTTGTCCAAATGAATGCAAGCAGCGGAAGTGTTGGATTGTTCCTTTATGTCGCTTCATAGGTGTCCGTCAGTACCGGATTGCCTTGAGAATTTGTAGAGCAGATACGTCCCCTGCCATTGTTTTTTCTGTTGCTAAGTACCTCGAGAGAATTTGGCCCATTCAGCGCAAAAACCTCTTTTTCTCTTCTCCAAATGCCACCGCTCCTTCCACGCTAGACAATAACCAGCCCCTAGCCCATTTAGACTCCATTTTATAATATCGTACTGTATGGTTTAAAGAGTTTTTATCAAGCCAATGTTATGACTAAGTGTGTTTGTAAATGATTTTTTAATGAACTGTTCTTTTAACTGTAAAGATATTATGTACTTGTACTGTATTGTTAATGTGTTACTTTTATGGTCTACGACCGAAATGAAGTAAAGTAACGGCTAAAGGCCTCGATTACTTACCGGTAATCCTCATTACTCTGAGTCCTACTCATCATAGTCTTAACAAACCCAACCGCCCTTCCTCCTTGCCTTTGATTAGCCTCAGATATTTCAGGAGGATTCTGGGTAAGGCTACTGCTTTATAGCACCCAGGAGGGTGCATAGGGCTTACCAAGAATTCTCCTGTGTTTTTCCGGCCTGGAGGTGGAACCACCTCAAGGTGTAATGACTGTGAGGAGGACGAGTAGGACTAAGAGCAATGAAGACTGCTGGTAATACATCGGGGCATTAAAGGCTGACCCGTTCTGACATTTTCAACTTTTTCCCCCTGATTTGGTGAAGCAACTGTCAAAAACAGTGTTTATGACACTTATTACAACCGAGCTGCCCCAGCTGCAAAAGGCTGCAGGTGAACCATTTTGGAGTGTGCGCTATACAATTGAATTCCATTCATTCACCCATTTCCATGTAGTAACCAAAGGTGTGCAGTGGTATCGTCATATTTCTTGATAAATGCCAGAAATCCTTGTAATGCTAGAGAGTGGGAAAATACCAGCAGACCGACTAACAGACGCATTTCTCCCTTCCCTTTCACATGGTGCCACATGAACACCGAAGCCGTGCCCTATCTTCAAAGGCTCAGTCGCCACAGCGCCCTTCTCTTACGTGGCCTCTGCCCCGGCCTTCTAAGTAGCATCGTGCCCTCAGCCAGAGTATAAAAACATAAAAATGTCAAAGCCCAGTTCTGCTGGGTGAGTCAGTGCCCCATTGATCCGCCTGAAGGCGATGCAGATTAATGACTTAGACAAGGTAAAGACGGCCTTGTAGCTTCAATCAATAGAATCTATTCTCCCGGGGGAGCTTCAGAAAGTAGAGCAGAACTGTCTAGCCTGATGGGCAGATAACTCAGTGAGCTGATGGGAGCGAATGTTCAAAATGACGGATGTATGGGAGAGGAGAACAGGCAGCCTATTAGAGAAACGAAAAACGAATTGAAAACAGAACATGTTTACAGACGTGAAGCTAATACATCACTACAGTAGGACTAGGAAAGTGCACCAATGAGGCACACTGGCAGATCACTCCTCAAGCAGATTGGAAGTGCGATGGCGTGTTTCCGCTGACTTCATTAGCAGCCTCATCTCAGTATAATGTGACTCTGCGATGAACAACCTCACGTGCCCAGCCATGCCCTGCCCACACTTACGGAGTTTGAGACAAGCCAGCACTCCCACAGTGACCCAAGTCAGGGTCACTGACAACCAGTCATTGAAATGGAAAACATTTACTCCTGAGCCCATAGATTTGGGGTCAAGGTGTGGCAGTCGAAAGGGGATGGAGTCATGATTGGTGGAGTCATGAAAAGCGAAGCCTGACAGTTAACTTATATATTTTACTTTTTAAAACCCTAGGAATTTTCAGGAGATAATAACGGCAAGATAACTGTGGTGGTTAATCCACATGCTGGAGAGGTCTTTGTTTTGTTTAGCCCCACACTTACCTGCCAACTTGAAGAACAATGCCACTGTGTGAAGAGGGGCGGGGCTTTGAAGAGGGCGGGGCCTCGTGCCGAGACGTAGCTACAAGGCACTTTTGAACCCCAACCCACCTCGCCCCCAACCCACATGACCACCCAAAAACCTGGCTGGTGCCGATGTCCTTGGGTGTTTTCACACCCCTTAATGGACGTCGGCAGTTCAAAGCCTCAGAAAACGAGCTGAAAAAACACTATTTTCAGTTTTTCCTACCACCGTGTGCTATCGGCTCCTCACTGGGTGACTCTGTGATGGGAGCCGATATTGTGTGTCACACGATGGCACCCTGTGAGTTGGCAGGTATCAGGCGCGCAACACCCATTGGACTCACCGGGCTTCAGCCCCCCCCCCCCCTTGTGTGTGTCAGCCCGGGCTGAGACAGCTTTGCGGGCTGGCGACCGTCTAATTGCAGCCGCAGCCGAGTACTTCACAGGTCTTTAAAAGACCATTTACTTGTTAATGAGGCTCTTGTTGTGTTTTCACCCCTTCTTAGAGCCACTCTGCCTATGGCTGGAAGAATTAGCCCCCCCCCCGAGATCTTTTTCAGCCCCCCCCCCGAAATTTGGCTCTAGTTGCCCGCCTGGCAGGTATGCCCACAGTTTTGACTCCCAAAAGAGAATAAAGATTATTGTGGATGCTGCAAAGCATATTGTGTAACATGAAGATCACAGATTTGTATTTTACGTATACAGCTCAGTGGGATACTGCTTATGCCACAGAGCTCCTTTTATTACTTGTAGTTGGTAAGTTGCAATCCTTCTACAGTACCACAGGAAGCTATGAACCAGCATCAAAGAATTGCATGCAGACCACTAGACATCAGTGGTGTAGCTCGAGCTTTTGCCGCCTGGGGCGATCCCTGAGTTTGCCTCTAGTGACGGCCGGTGCAGGCAAGAGCGGGGGGGTGGGGAGGGTGGCGAGAGGCGACAACAAGGGGGGGAGGCGAGAGAGGAGAATAAAATGTAAACAACATAAAACTTACTTTGCGCTCGCCGCCACCCCCAAAAAAGTGACGCCCGGGGTGGACAGCCCCGCCCTTCTTAGCCACGCCACTGCTAGGCATAGGTTTAGAACCTTGTTTTTTTCTCAATCTGTCATTATTCTGAGGTTGCTAAAAAGGGTTCCTTTAGGTAGTAATGAAGTCTTATTAGTACAGACACCCCCAACCACTGCATTACGTTTGAAATCCTGACTTTGTGTTTCTCCCAATGCAATCTCAACCTATAATGCCTTCCAGTGTGGATGATATGTGACTCCAGCACCTTAGAACCTTCATTGTCTCATGTAACATTTGTGTGCTTTTTCTGTACAATATGCATGTGCGATGTCAACGCTCTGACACCCTACATTGGGATGAGTAGGGTTATAAAAGAATTAAATTAAAAATAAGGAAGTGCTGTTTCAATTATTATTTGTGTAATTACACATGCAGACAGATACATCAGATATTTTTACATTGCATTTAGGGGTGGATAGTGGAAAAGGTCGGGAAGGGTAATTTTAGGGTTTTGGGGCGGGAAGTGGTAAAGGGAGGTTAGGAGAATTTTAGGGTTTATGGGTGGGTAGTGGTAAAGGGTGGTAAGGGTAGTTTTAAGGTTTAGGGGTGAGTAGTGGTAAAGGGAGGTAAGAGTAATTTTAGGGTTATAGGGTGGGTGGTGGTAAACTGTGCTAAAGGTAATTTTAGGGTTTAGGTGTGGGTAGTGATAAAGGAATGTTAGGAGTAAGTTTAACAAGCATTGGAAATGCAATCAGTCTCGCATTTGTATGAGTTAGAGCTATTGTCATTGTAAATGGCAATGTCTTTTACCTATATGTTATGGGGTGTATGTATGTGGTGGAATTATGTGGCTGGGATTAGATTAGTTAGTTGTGTAATTGTGTGGTGTGGATTTGTGTTGTGGAATTATGTGGCATGGTGTGATGTGGAATTATGTGGATAGTAATTATGTGATATTGAGTGTTTTGGAATTATGTGGTGGGGGATTGTGTGTTATGGAGTGTAATTATGTGGAATGGTATTTTGTGTTGTTGAGTGGTATGTAGTGGAGTTTAATTATGTGGTGTGCTGTTGAATTTTGTGGCACGATGTGGAATTGTGTGGTGTGTATTAGATGTATGTGGTGTGTTGTGTAATTGTATTGTTGAGTTGTATTATGTGGTTTGGTCTCGAATTATGTGATGTGGATAGGAAATGTGTGAAGTTGAATTGTGTGGCATGGAAATGTGCAGATAGCTTTGCGTTTAGTGGAGTGGATGTATGTGGTGTTGATTGGAATTATGTGGGTTGGATTGGAATTGTTTGCTGTTTGTTGTGTGGCGTGGACTGTGTTGTGTAGAGTGGAATTATGTGGCATGGCGTGCAGTGGTATTATGTGGGTAGTAATTATGTGGCATTGAGTGTACAGGAGTTATGTAGAGTGGGATTGTGTGTTATGGAGTGATTATGTGGTATTGAGTATACTGGTATTATGTGTTGTGTGATTGTGTGTTATGGAGTGTAACATTCCATTCTGCTTGGTTTCGGAGGGGTGATGCAAGGATAAATGGCCAGACAGAGGCCAGAGAAAACAATCACAGCCCTCAAAACTGGCAAGGAAAGCAGGAAAACTATATATGTTAGTGTCACTGGGCCCGATTCACAGAACTAACTTAAGACAAAATCCTAAACGTACTACCATTTTGGTATTCACAGAAGGCACTTACTCATTTTGGTATTCACAGAAGGCACTTACTTACTCATTTTGAGTAACTTAAAAATGAGTAAGTTACTCATTTTAGTATTCACAGAAGGCACTTACTCATCAATGAGTAAGTGCCTTCTGTGAATACCAAAATGAGTAAGTTACACAAAATGAGTAAGTTACTCAAAATGAGTAAGTTACTCATTTTGGTATTCACAGAAGGCACTTACTCATCAATGAGTAAGTGCCTTCTGTGAATACCAAAATGAGTAAGTTACACAAAATGAGTAAGTTACTCAAAATTAGTAAGTTACTCAAAATGAGTAAGTAAGTGCCTTCTGTGAATACCAAAATGAGTAAGTGCCTTCTGTGAATACCAAAATGGTAGTACGTTTAGGATTTTGTCTTAAGTTAGTTCTGTGAATCGGGCCCATTGTAAATATACCACAAGTTTACTGCTTGAGTTAAACATAAAAGTAAATAGAGTTCCAAAAGTACCCAAAACCGAGAAACACATGCAGTGGTCTGGTAGGCAAGTTTAGGCATCACTGCCATCATGTACATGTACATAACCGGAAGTCCTTTATGACACAGCAGTTTTTCGGAGTGTAGTGTTTTAACATGACAGAGGATGGTGTTTTTTGAGGCCCTGAAGCCTGAAATGTTGTCAATTGGTGATTTCAAACGTTTGTAAGGTTATCCGAATATCCAGACACGCTTTCATTATGATATAGCTGTTACGAGTTAGGTGGAGTGTGAAGGAAACTTGTAAGAATTTTACACTGGAGTAGAGCATCCTCATAATAGCCCTCTATGCTGTAAACTTGTTGAATGATTCACCCAGCTTGAATACTGTTGAATTATGATCTGCGTCAAGGTGAGTTCCAAGGAGGGTATAAGGGAGTTGACTGCGTACCATTCTTAGGGATCCTTTCACCATCATGGCGGCCAGGCAAAATAAGTTAAAACGAAGATTATGTGCCACCAAATTCGACAAAATCTGGTGTATAAACTTTCATGGGGATGGTGAAGTTTTCTAACAAAATATTTTAATGTTTGGCTAATTTCTATAGAGGTGCCTTCCTCTCAGGATGTTTCTGGATTGGCAAGCACTCCCAACACACATCCCCGTGCCAAGACGATGCAGACAGCTGAGTAGGGTAGTACAATTAATTAGCTATGCAGCACATTATTAACCACCTACCAATAGCTTGGCACACCATACTGATGAGGTGCCAAGTCCATGAATGAAACACTGCATTAAAATACTGCCCTTACCCGAGGTAACAAGACCAGTGTCCGGAAGGAATCCCACTTATCCGAACACGAAAAGCGGGCTGCTGTTGCCCGAGTCTGTCTGCACGATAGGAAACAAGGTTGTGTGTTACGATGTGCAAAATAGATGGAGGCGTGTTACGTAAATACAGCAGTACACGCAAGGCAACCCCCTGTGACAGCACATTATTAGCCACCTACCAATAACTTGGCACACCATATTAAAGAGATGACAAGTCCATAAATGAAAGACTGCATTAAAATACTGCCCTTAGCCTCAGTAACAGGACCAGTGTCCGGAAGGAATCCCACTTATCCGAACACGAAAAGCGGGCTGCTGTTGCCCGAGTCTGTCTGCATGATAGGAAACAAGGTTGTGTGTTACGATGTGCAAAATAGATGGAGGCGTGTTACGTAAATACAGCAGTACACGCAAAGCAACCCCCTGTGACAGCACATTATTAACCACCTACCAATAACTTGGCACATCATATTAAAGAGATGACAAGTCCATAATGCGCCCCCCGGGGGAAGTCAGGTCACAGACCAGTCTTCCCACAGGGTATTCGCGCAGGACAGGAAGGACACCTGAGGGTAGGGGTTAGAAGGTGGGATTAGGGGTGGGGTCGCTGGGGAGTGGTTATAAGGGCCAGGAAGAGGTTAATCGTCCTCTTCCTGCGCCCAACACCACTGGGGAGGGAAAAGGTTTTTTGCGGAGTGTAGTGAGGGGATAGGGCCTCTCGTGCCGATTGGTCGATTGGTGGGGTATTTGGGAAGACAGCAGTTTGGCAGCAGAGTAATTAGCGTAGGACTCAAGGACGGATGGCAGTCCCTGATGCGCAGGCGGTGCGCGCCGCACTGCGCTTGCTTAGTGAGGCCGGCAGGGAGGATCTCCTGCGGCCGGGTGTCCTGGGCCAGGCTTGGACGGGCCTTACACGAACGCCGAGGACGGCGTCGGCAGGCGTGGCGGCCGCGGTGGTGGCGTGCCAGGAGGAGCCTCCACCGGGCTGTAAGACAGGTTCAGGTAGGGGGCGTGGGGGCACCCAGAAGGCTGTGGGGAAGCGCGGGGGCAGGCGGCAGAGCCTGCCTGCGCGCCTGGATGCTGGCGTAGGGAATGCGGTTCCAGCGGGGGAGGCGGGGCAGGTGATTGCTGGGACTGCGCTACAGCGCGACGAGACAGCGGGAGGCCTGGGGCCTGAACTGGCTGCCGAACGAGGGATGGAGAGTGCTGGGGAATATAGTGCATAGCCAGCCGCTGCCTGCAGGGGGAGGGGGGGAGTAGACAGTGCTCAGGCTGAGGGCTCTCAGAGCTTGAGTGTGCAGGGGCAGGACTGAGAGGATGAGGAAGGGCCCATAGACCTTTCTAGAAGGCCAGGGGCTGGGGCTGGGGCTGGGGCTGTGGCCGGGGGTATATTGCCTGGGCCACCTAAAGATTTCAGCCAGATCCCGAGAGGGGGGAGGCTTAGGCGGGCGGGAAGGCAAGTTTATAGGGCTAGAGGGATCCCATGAGCAGACTGGGAGGAACAGGAGTCCTCCTCCTTTGCTCCCCAGGTGGGAGGGCATGACTCTGGAGGAGAGGATCAGGGATCAGCGCAGGTTGATCTAGGAGACCGAGCAAAAATGGCCGGAGCTCTGTTTTGGGATCAGGGACAGGGAAGACGATCTTTGGAAGGATGGGTCCCCCACTCCCACGTCTGAGGAGGAGGCTGCAGCAGCACTAGAGGAGAGCATGAGGAGCGCAAAGGGCAAGTGGGTGTGGGTGGAGAACAGGGACCAACCCCAGATGGGGTTAGGGACGGCCTTGACGGTGGCGAGACCCAGTGGTGTTGGGGCCTCCTCAGGTTGGAGCAGCCTGGGGGGGGGGCACAAGCCAGTGGTTGAGACTGGTAGAGGGGTGGGGGTGCCAGCGGGGCGCAAAACGGTCCTGAGACGCTGGACAGAAGGAGCAGGGGGGTTTGCGGCGGCCCACCCTCCAGCGCGGGAGCTGGCATCGGCGCCAATTGCGGCGGATGGATGTGGTGTGAGTGCGACGAAAAGCAAAGGGCTAAAGAGAGCGGTGAGAGAGGTATTGTGGGCGCCTGCGGAGTTTGAGGATGCTGTGCAATTGGACTATGGGGATGAGAGTGAAGAGTTGGAAGAAGGTGAAGTGAGAGATGATGTGGGTGACGAGTTGTCGAATGTGAGGGGTGGCCTGGGAGCGTCAACGAGGACACTTGGTGTTTTACAGGAGGCACATGCGACCAAAGGCAAGACAAAGGTGGTGACTCAGAAGAAGACGGGAGCCAAAGGGACAGACCGGGAGACACGGATGAACCTGACAGGTGAGGGCGAATGGTGGTCAGCAAGGGACGGGGGCCCTACAGAAGGGCGTAAGAAGACCTGCCGGTCGGTGGGTGTGAGAGATGGGTCCGTGAGGGACACGGGAGCGGGGGCAAGCACATCAGCGGCGCCTGCGTCAAAGGGAGTGGAGACGGGGGCAAAGCGCCTGGTGGTGGCGTGTGTGCAGACTGATGAAAGTGGAAGGGGTTGACGGGAAAGACGAGACTCTGGAGGAGAAGCGACAGATGAAGCTCCCGTATATCGGTCTGGCTATGCCATTGGGGTCCCATTTATCTGACAAGACAAAAAACAGGATATGGCGTCACGAGTATGTGGACGTTTTCAAGCTTTTGCATAGGGAGATACAGGCCAAAGAGGGGTCGAAGGAGGAAGAGTGGGAGTTGACCAGGAGGCCCAGGGTGCCCGTCAATATGGAGAACTGGACGTCAGCTTTTCTGATTTATGCCAGTATTTATTGTGAGAAACATCTTGATAGGGCCATAGCTTTGCTAAAGTACATAGACATTATTCGGAAGGCGCAGATGCATTTCGGGGGATTTGCATGGCTAAGTTATGATGAGGAGTTCAGGGCACGTATCAGTATCAACCCAGATAAAGCCTGGGGGGAAGTGGATCAAGAGCTGTGGATGCAGTGGATGTCTTCCACGCAGTCGTCTGCATCTACACATACAGCGAGTGGCCTGCCGGTGACGTATCAGTCTTTTCCAGCGCGTCCCGCCCAGGCAGGGGCGGGAGGTAGCAACACTCCGGCAGGAAACACGGGAAACCCACCTAAGCAAGGGGGAGGGAACACAGGAGCATGCTGGAATTACAATAAAGGATACTGCTCCAGATATCCCTGCAAGTTCAAGCATGAATGCTCCAAATGTGGGGGACGACATGCTCTCACGCAGTTTTTTACTTTGGCCACACCGTCTGAGCAGTGGCGGGCAACAAAGGGCAGAGGACAGGTTGGGCCAAAGGGCTCCTACCCCAGTTAAGATAGAGGCCATGGGCCCGTGGCTCTCATTGTACCCGGACAGAGAAACTGCGTTAAAACTTCATTGGGGATTTACAGAAGGTTTCCGGGTGGGGTATCAAGGTCCTAGAGAGCGGAGGTGGGCAGAGAATTTGAAGTCAGGCAAAGAAGTACCTGCAGTGGTGGCAGCTAAGTTGAGAAAAGAGGTGGAGGAAGGTAGGATAGCTGGCCCCTTTGACAATTGGCCGGTGGCTGATTTGATTATCTCACCTCTGGGGATGGTCCCTAAGAAAGAACAAGGAGAGTACAGGATGATCCACCATTTGTCATGGCCGTAAGGGAGGTCTGTTAACGACTTTATAGCAGAGGACGACTCGAGGGTGCTGTATGCCTCGGTGGACGATGCGATCCGCCTAGTAAGGGAGTGCAGGCAGCAAGCGGAGCTGGCTAAATGTGACGTGAAGTCGGCTTTCCGGTTGCTGCCAATACACCCTGCGGATTTTTAGTTGCTGGGGATGCAGTTTGAGGGGGCCATTTTCGTGGACAAGGTCTTGCCAATGGGATGTGCGATCTCTTGTGCGCTGTTTGAAATGTTCAGCACGTTTCTGCAGTGGACTTTTGTGAAGATGAGTGGTCATCGGGAAGTGTCACACTACCTGGATGATTTCTTATTCATTGGCAAGGGACAGTCAGGTGAGTGCGGAAGGGCGCTGCAACAGTTTCAGGACATGGCGAAGCTGTTTGGGGTGCCGTTGGCGCCGGAGAAGACAGCTGGGCCCAGCTGTAGGTTGACTTTCCTAGGCATCGAACTGGACTCCATCCTATGGTTGGCCCGTTTGCCGGCAGGGAAGGTTCTGGAAATTCAGACTTTCCTGTTGCGGGTGATCGGAGAAAATAATATTGATCTGAAGACAGTACAACGGCTCATGGGCTTCTTGAACTTTGCTTGTAGGGTGGTGAGAGCTGGGAGGACGTTCTGCTGACGCTTGGGCATGGCCATGTCTGGGGCGGTGCTACCACATCACAGAGTCAGGATCTCGATGGCAGTCAGGGCCGACTTGCGAATCTGGTATAGGTTTCTGTCGGACTTTAATGGAGTGTCGCGGGACTTTGTTGAGGACAGGACGATCGGGCAGGTGCAAATCTTTTCTGATGCTGCAGGGGCTTCTGGTTTTGGTGTTTTCTGGGATGGTCGTTGGTGTGCGGAAGAGTGGCCACGTCATTGGTTGAGGCAAGGGAGGAGCATAGCCTTTCTAGAGTTTTTTCCCTTACTGGTGGCATTGGAGGTCTGGGGCGCAGAATTTCAGAATAGGTTGGTGCTGTTCCATGTGGACAATATGACAGTGGTGGAGCTTGTGAACAGACAGAAGGCGAAGGACTTGAGGGTTTTGCGTCTGCTGCATAGTTTCATGCTGAAGTGTCTGCGATTGAATGTTGTTTTTCGGGCGAAACATGTCCCAGGGGCGAGTAATGATATCGCGGATGCTTTGTCTCGTTCGCAGTGGCAGAGATTCCGTCGCCTGGCTCCTGGAGCGGATACTTGCAAGACTGAGTTGCCGGCCGGCATCTGGGCCGGGGGGGAGTGAGAGTGATAGGCCTGGTTGAGAAGTCGATAGCGGACTCGATGAGACATAGCTACAGGCTGGCGTGGGCTGAATTCGGATCATTTTTGGGCTGGACCAAGGATACGAGGAATATGTCAAGACAAGACACTGAACAGGGAGTGATGAGATTTGTTCTTAATTGCATTGAGAAAGGTTTGTCGCAGACAACGATAGCTGGGAAACTGGCGGGGATTTTGTTTTATTGTAAGTTGTATGCTGGTTTTGACCCGGCAAAGGATGAGTTGTTGGGTAGGATGTGAAAAGGTTGGGGTAGGGAGCGGGGGAGGGACAGGGGAAGGAGCCTAGGGAGGCCATTACTTTTGATTTATTGAAGCAGTTGTTGGGGGTGTTTGCCCAATTGTTGTTATGATGGTAGTGAGGTGGCACTTTTTCGGTTATGAATGTTGTGGATGTTTTTTGGGGCGTTTCGAGTTTCAGAGTTGTTGTGCACCAAAACGCATATGGGCAGGACGTTCGCGGAAGTACGTTTGGACGGGGGATGGTTGGGGATTTGGTTGGGGCAGTCAAAAACGGACCAGGTGGGTAGGGGTAAATGGGTGTGGTTGAGTGGGACGGGTTGTGTGGGGGCGTGCCCAGTGCAAGAATGGCGTAGTTTGTTGAGTAGGTCCGGTGAAAGGTCAGGTGAAATTTTTTGTCATGCATCAGGAATGAAGGTTCGGCTTACCAGTAGTTGGCGGTACTGCGCATGGCGCTGTGGCGTGTGGGAAGGGACCCTATTGGGTATGGCAGGCACTCGTTTCGCATTGGGGCGGCTATGGCTGCGGCGCGGCTGGGCTGGTCGTGGGACAGGATACGACAGATTGGGAGATGGAGGTCCCGGTGTTGTGAGAAATATGTGCACAAGTAAAAGAAAGGGGGGTTTGGCTGCAGGGAGGGGGGAGGGTTTGATGCGAACAGCGTTGTAAGACGACAGTTGCCATGTATGGTCTAATGAATTTTTCTTGCCGTAGGTTGTGTGAGGGGACCAGGGGCTAAGACGGCGACCTGGATTGTCGGACACTCTTTTGTGCATTGGGCAGCAAGGTATGCGGATCGCCAGGTCTACGGCCGTAACCTGGGTCTGAAGAGCAGCCACCACGAAGTGCATTGGTGGGGAAAAGGAGGTATGCATTGGGGGGGCGATATTGCCCTGGCTGACAAAGATGATTTCACAGAGAGGCTGCCCGGACATGTTAGTCCTGCACTTAGGGGAAAATGACTTGATCAGGCTGTCAGGACCCGCAATCATGCAACTAATGCAGAGGGATCTGGAAGATTTGAAGCAAAATATGGCAGGCACATGCATTGTCTGGACCGAGTTTGTACCTCGTAAAGTCTGAAAAGGGGCCGTGAAGCCGATGGCTGTGGAAAAAGCACGCAGGAAGCTCAACAGAGCTATGAGGGTTTTTTGTGCCTCTAAAGACATTAAAGTAATTGGGCACGTTGGGCTCCGACTGGAAGAACCATTGCTTTTCAGAGACGATGGGGTGCACCTTTCGCAACTAGGGAATGCATATTATATGATGGAGATGCGGGACGTGATAAGTAAACTATGGAATGAGTCTATCTGGTGTCGTAGGGAAGTGTCTGAGTGAGGGCGAAAGGTGCACAGCTGACAAGGTGGGGCAGGTAACCGCCCTCCGGTGGGTCACCTGGTTGGCAGTATTTTGGAGGGGTGTGGAGTCTCGGACGGGCACACCCACCCCTTCGGGGGGGTGGGGGAGAAACAGGTGAATGATGGGGGTGCGGGAAGCAAGAGTGCGTCGGCGGGAGATTCAAGAGAGGATGTTGAAAGATAAGTGAGGAGGTATGGAGAGTTGGAAGAGGCACAGAGTGGATTGGGACGTGAACGGCAACAGTGAGGGGAGAATGGACGAGGTGAATGAAAGGTTGGTTTGGGGACTGTTAATTCTGAATTGATGTTTTGATTAAAGTTTAAGTTACAGCCTGTCCTAATAAATGGCCTTTTACGCTTCTACATCAGTGTGGAGTGTATTTATTGCGCGATGTGGCTTCCGGGGGAAGTCAGGTCGCAGGCCAGTCTTCCCCCGGGGTAAAGCCCCCATACTTTCTGCAGGTTGTTGCACCAAACTGAAAGAATACAACGTACAGACAATAATTAATGTGTCCTGCTGTCAGCTAATTATACCGGGATGAATTCAGCATGCTTGACTGTGATAACCTGGATCCTGGATCTGGCTCAATAAAATCTGCTGGATCTGGGAACCTCCTAAATCCCCCTATTTGTCTGCAATGGTGATAACACATGCACTTTCAGGTAACCTGTGATTGGTTCAAGCATCATTTTATGCAGAACACACAGACTGACAAACAGAATCGTGCGAAGCTTCACCTATGCATCTATACATCAACTGAAATTTAATAAACGCAAATCTAACTGTTAAAGAAATAATTCTTGGTAGTGTACGTAAGTTGAACATATTGGGGATAGGAAAGGGTAATCGGGTGCTTGCGATCCTCCGATGAGCCTGTGGGAGAGTGGTCCTGGATTTTTAACAAGGCTGCTTGGAGTGTTCAGCAAAGAGGTGAATTTTTATTCCTTTTTTGTTTTTTTATAGATTACATTTGCAGGGTCTCAGCAATTTTACTACATATTTGATGTGATTGTTTTCAGATTCTAATATGTTATTTGTATATGTGTAGTGTGATATTTTTGTCCTCTTAAAACATTTTACTATCAGATACACTTTTAATAGGAACACTGTGTATGCTTGCAGCAGTCATGAGGCATGGTGATAAAATATGGAGACCATTGTTAGGACCACTGCACAACAGATGGTGAGGAAAAGCACACATACCTAACCTCGACACCTTACAAGAACGATGAGAACAATGAGATGGAATCTGAACACCACTGGCACACATACCCCATCCCCACGGCAAAGCTAAGGACACACCGTGCAGCCCTCATCTCTCAATACTGCCGTGGGCTGGAAGTTGGTCTCAAGATCAGAGAGACGTTGGGGCATATTATCAAGAAACGGCGTTAAAATTATCGCCGCTTTAGCGGCAGAAAACTGCCGCTAAAGCGGCGATAATGGGCTTGATAATATGCCCTTGAGAATTCCAATAGAAGCCCATGTTCTGGTGTCAACATGGGCTTCTATTGGAATTCTCAAGGGCATATTATCAATCCCATTATCGCCGCTTTAGCGGCAGTTTTCTGCCGCCAAAGCGGCGATAATTTTAACGCCGTTCTTGATAATATGCCCCGTAGAGACTTACAATCGGCTAACACACACATCTGACAGGAAATCGTAGAGAAGGAGAGCGGTCTTAAATGACAACCAACAAAGCCTCACAAATAATAGGAAACACAACACTGTAGACATTCAGGGTTTGAATTAAATGGCCATATTAATTCCAAACACTGCTAAGTGAAGGGTCTGTGGAAAATATCGAAAGTATGCTATAGAAAACTATGACATAACCTTTAAATAAGCAGATATGTCTAAATATCTTATTGTTAAAATTTTAGAATGTGTTGGAAAACACTTAAACGCTTTCAGATTCTATTGGAAACGATCAATAAAGTGCTATAGATGCTTATACTTTCACCAAACCATGTATATTGACCTCAAGGAAAACATTACCAAGAAAATCTAGGTGGCCTGGTCCAATCTCTCGCTACTAAAAATGAAATAGTTTCTCATAGAAAGCGTCCTCAGAATTGTTATTCAAGCCCTCCTACTCTGACATCTGGATAGTATGAGGGCAATGCTCAGCTCCATGCCCGCTCAGACTTCACACTTGCTCCTCTTAAGAGCATCCTACACACCACAGCAAGCCTCATCAAGGACCTGAAGAAATATGGCCACGCCGTTACCACCATGATGGAACTCCGCTGGCTCATTTAGCTGACTAACACCATCTGCAAACCCAGCTGCATCTTCTGCAAAGCCATCACAGCTGGCACCTCTGCTTATCTGTCTGACAAGGTCATTACTTCTGGTGGCATCACCGCAGCCAGTACACCACAGACCAGGGAAGAAGTGCAAAAAATAAAAAAAACAAGGTAGAGGACCTACATATATATACACAAGATCTTCAAAGACATTCGTATATATCCACTGGGACCATCCCAACCCATCTCCAATTTAGGAAAGATTCAAACACACTACATCATGTTGAGTAACAGTCCATTTCCACTCTCAAAACTAAGCTACCCCTCCAGTCAATCTTTGATACTGTATGGCACTTTGTAGCCTTTTAAGGCATCATGGAGGCCTTGTGTCATCCTTAAGGGCGTTCCCAAAAGAGAAAGGTAATCCATTCCAGATTCTTGCTACAGGATATTTCTTAGGACCTCTTGCCCCTTTACTATGCAACGCCGTTGCTTCCACCTCAGCCCACTTTATAACTGTTGTATGCCAAATCAAAGGACCCGATAAATAGGAAACTTTCCACTTCGTGGTGATGAAACGTTTGGCTAGCAACAGAGCACGATCTAGGAATCTGGGGGTACATGTACAAGAAATGGCGCTCCGCTGGTTTGCTGCAGCGGAGTGCCCAAATTTTTACCGCTGCCGTACGACACTTCCTAACGGCATGTTAGCGTGGCATTAGGAAGGATTAGCGGCTGCAAAAAATGACACTGAAATGAGCGTCGTCGATAAAAAAGATAACGCTACGGTGCAAAATGTGACATTCGGCCAATTAGTGGCTAGAATATAGATGCTAGCCGGCCTAATGTCACTTTTCTGCACCAAGCGGGGAAAAAACCCACAAAAACACAGCTAAGAAGAAAAAAAAAGTTACACTTACTTGAAAGCAGAATGGAGCAGCTAGGAATAATCAAAGCAAAGGAAAACAACCCCCCCCCCCTTCACCCCCCAACCCCACTACCAGCCATGATGGCCAAACAGAATCCCAGAGGAAGAGGAAGTGCAAGTTTACTCAAGAGGAGAATGAGATCTTGATTGCAGAGGTGACGGAGCGCCAACACCAGTTCTTCGTCAGTGTTAGAAATGGGGGTCTCTAGTTGGCAATGGTTTGCACCTTTATCCAAGTAGGGACCCTTTTTCCTAGTCAGGGTAAGGGGGATACACTTCTAAAATAACCCCTGCTCACCCCCTTTGTAGCTTGTCACGAGTAGACAGGCATATCTCAGAGGCAGTGTGTAAAGCATTTGTGTATGCATACAGTAACACAGTGAAAACACTACAAATGGACACCACACCAGTTTAGAAAAATAGCAAATCTTTATCTAAACCAACAAGACCAAAAACGACAAAAATCCAACATACAATACTGGAAAAATTGGTACTTTGTAAGATAACCTTTAAATTGAAGAAATATCTCAAAAACACAGTTCTCCCGAGTCAGTAGCTCCATCCAGGGCTACCGCGATGCTGAAAATGATGGAGTCTAACAGTTCCAGCCTACAGCGTTGGTATGGGTCAGCTGTAGCGTCGAATGACTCATAGACAGTACCTTTCTCGTTGAGGCTGATCCCGTTGGAACGAGTCATTCAGGGCAACCGTCGCTGTTGCGTTGTGAAGTGAAGCGGTGCAGCGTGTGGTGCCCTCACAGAGCGGTGCAGGCAGCGGCTCGGTGACAGTCGTCCAACGGCATCGGTGAGACCAAGGCTACGAAGTGGAGGGAGGCGGTGCTCGATGTGGTGCTGGCAGGTCATGGTGCAGGCGACGGAGCTGGTCGATGTTTGGGCAGGCAACGACGGT
Organism: Calotriton arnoldi; assembly: GCA_963921515.1. Taxonomy (NCBI): domain Eukaryota; kingdom Metazoa; phylum Chordata; class Amphibia; order Caudata; family Salamandridae; genus Calotriton; species Calotriton arnoldi. Next base: position 388,086 of record CAWUFW010009086.1, read on the forward strand.
GTTGGTGAGGCCCGGGCAGAGTGAAGCGAGGTGGTGCGGAGCACGGTGCCCAAAGGATGCAGTGCAAGCAGCGGCTCAGTGACGGTCACACAGCAGCGTCGGTGAGACCAGGGAGGCGGTGCGAAGTGCGGCGGTGCCTTCTGCGGTGCCTTCAGGACACCGAACCAGCGGCGGACTCGGTGACAGAGTCGGCTGCTCTTGTCCGCTGCGGCAACTGAAACCAGTGGTTCCAGAGACGGTGCCCAGAGGGATGGTGAAGTCTTTGCTATTACTGAGACTTCTTGAACAGGGGGCAAGCTCTACCTCAAGCCCTTGGAGATACTTTTCAAGCAGGATACACACGCAGTTCCTCTCCTTGGCAGAAACATCTACTGCAGGCCAACCCCAGACAGCACACAGCAAAGGGGCAGGACTTCTCCTTCAGCTTTTCCCAGCTCTTCTCCTTGGCAGAGGTTCCTCTTGAATTCCAGAAGTAATCTAAAGTTCAGGGGTCTGGGCCCCACTTTTTATAGAACACAAACTCCTTTGTTCTCTGGTGGCAGAGAAGCTCTTTGCCCAGCCAAAACCAGTTCTGTCCTCTCTGGTGCAGCTGCCCGGCAGGAGGTGGAGACAGCATTGTCCAAGACTGACCAGGCCCATTCAGGTGTGAAAGAAATCTCCTCCCCCTACTCTGAATGCAGCCCAGGTCTTTTCAGCCCAGCCCTGACTCACCCTGGAAAGGCAGGACACACCTCATCCCCGCAAGTGGCTGTCTGAACAGAATGCATGTCCCCAGCCCCTGTCACTCCAAAGCCAGACAGTCAATACACAAATCTAGCAGAGGCACACAGGATGGCTAAGCAAGAAAATACCCACTTTCTAAAAGTGGTATTTTCAAACACAGAATGTAAAAACCATCCTTACTAAAAAATGCATCTTTATATTCTGAGTTTAGGCATACTAAACTTTATCTTCCTATCTTGTCCCTATGGAATGTTATATTTATAAGATGGTATAAATAAACTCCTATTCTATCCTATGGGACAGATAGCCTTTCAATAGTGTAAAACGAAATTGGCAGTATTTCACTATCAGGACATGCCACACACATCAGGGCATATCCTACCTTTTACATACACTGCAGCCTGCCCACAGGGGTACCTTGGGCCTAACTTAGGGGTGACTCACATGTAAGAAAAGGGAAGGTTAGGGCCTGGCAAGTGGGTGCACTTGCCAGGTCGACATGGCAGTCCTAGCCTGCACACAGACACTGCAATGGCAGGCCTGAGACCCTTTTGCAAGGCTGCTTGTGTGGGTGGCACAATCAGTGCTGGAAGCCCACTAGCAGCATTTGGTTCACAGGCCCTGGGCACACACAGTGCACTGTATGTGGAACTTAACAGTAAACCAAATAGCCAATTGTGGAAACACTAATCCATGACAACAATTTACAGAGGGAGCACTTGCACTATGGCACTGAACATCAGTGGCAAAGTGCCCAAAGCATCTAGACCCGCAAAAACGAAGTCCAACACACATTCAACACACTGGAGGCAAAGGCAAAAATACAGGAGAAACCCACACCAAGGATGCCAGGTCTAACAGTCAGCTCCAAAGTGTTATTGAGGAAGAAAAAGACCATATGGCAGTCCATAGTGAACAAGATGAACAGCGTTGCTGAAGTCAAGAGGGTAGTGATGGACTGCAAAGAAGCACTGGCATGATGCCAAGCGCAAAAATAAGGAGAAACTGGCAACCAATCTACAGGCAACATTGCTAACTGGAGGTGGTTGTCCAGCACCCCAGGAGGAGCTGGATCCCTTGGAAGAGCAGGTGTCAGCAGTCATCCCGAGGAGTCGGTGGTTTGAGTTGCGGGACAGGACAGTGCTGGCTCTGACCAATTACATCAGCAAGAGGGTAAGTACCAACAAGGGCCAATTGGGAGACCTATGTAATGTGCAGTCCAGGCAGCTATGTCCCAGCGCTCTGCCGCACTGTCTGCAGGTCAAATGTTTAGACATGACATCAATGGAAGGCTCATGGGTATTTTGATCACATGGTGGCATAGGGCAGCTTTGCAAGCCTTATACCTGGGCTATCCTAGCTCAAAATGTAAGGGCAGCAATGTGCTGTTTCTACAAGATACGTTACATTCCTGAATTAACTGCATGCGCTGGCGCACATACAGCAGATGTACACCAAAGCAGGCACCCCTGCACCATGGTTCAAGGGTACCTGCATTGGTGCTAGCCAGCTGAATGTGCACCAGCAGAAAGGAAAGCACAGGGATGCGTTCTATTGTCCTAAACACAGCGCAATCCTGTACTTTCCTATTCACACAGCTTGGTGCAGCAAGATGGTTACTTACGCTGCGCTTCACCAAATGTCTATGAAAGATGCCCCTCTGTCACACCTGGGCCCATGCACATGAACCTAGGCTACAAATTACTTGCATACATTTGGTATCTCACAGGATAAACAACACACACTCCTGAGGGATGGGGATCTGTGGGACATGGCTAGTACCTACACATAGGGACATTTATTTTGTCACTTCCATACCTGCATAGAGCAAGCTACATGGCACGCAGCTGTCCTGGCATGCAGGCTCAGACCACGCATGTGTCAGCTGCCGTGGTAGGGACCACCTGAACTCCTCTCATCTACATATATATGACTGGATGTGAGGGTGAATGCAACTTATTATTTTTTTTTTAATATATCTTTATTAAAATTTGTGGCAAACATTTACAAAAGCAGTATGTATCATTCATCTTCATGCATTGAGGAGTAGCAAATCTGCATACACAGTAGGGTTAATAACCCGATTATCTAACAGGAATAGACAGCAATCCAACTAACATATATAATCATTCCATCTTCATGCATGTTTCTTCGTTAGGGTGAATGCAACTTATGTACACCAACGGACCATGGGCCATAGTTAAAGTGACAAGGCGCAGGGAGTTGATGCAAACAAATCTGCAGCACCGAGATTAATCATTTCACAAATGCATGGATGGGCTGTATTTACTGGATTATGTCACACCCCTGTGCACCCCCCTGTGCCACTGCAAAAAAGAACAGCTGTGTGCCAACGCAGACACACTTGCACCGTGGCGCAAGGTTGTCTGTGTTGGTGCTTGGCTGTCATTAAGGGTGCCAGCGCTAGGGAAAGCACATGGGAGGCACCCGATCCTTGTGAATACAATGCTGTCCTGTGTATGTGGAGTGATGCAGGGTTGCCTAGATAAATTGCTTTCAGCGCTGTGTTGTGCCATTTCTATGTGAGCATGCCCCTCAGTAGGTACATGTCACCATTCCCAGCAACAGTACCATCTGGGGTGCTGCCTGACACATGTCACTCTGTAACAGCCTTCCATGTCAGCCCATTCGAGATGGTCACACATAATGTAGGTATCGTAGGCACATAAGAGTCATTGTATGATCAGGGGCCCATCACTGTGTGGCAGTAAGTCGGCTGCCAGGACCTAATTTGAAACAGCCAGAGGGGGCACGTACACATACAAGTGCATGGATCGGATTAAAAAGATGTCTGATATCCTGAATATAATGAACTCTGGTCATGATGAAATGGCACGAATGTCAGTGATTGGAATCTGACTACTAGGACAGGGTACAGGTACATCTGCTCAGAGTAGGCACATGGTGGTACTGATGACAATGCTGAGGTCCTGTCATCCGAAATGGAAATACAGTGTTATCTGCCATCCACACCCTAGCGTAACAGCTGTTCTACGCATCAATGGGGAACTGAAAGTGTAATGTAATGCACTTTGTTTGTCAACTGCTTTAAACCATGTCAACATGTAGAAGACATCACCAATAGCATTTCCCCATCTCATTGTAGAGGATGAACCCTTACCTCCTGGCCAGCACCCTGTCCTGGACATCAGTGATGATGACAACCTACCAACCATCAACCATGACACCCTCCAAGAGCTCCTGCACTCCAATGGGACACCATCTCCAGACACGGGGAGGGTCAGCAGCATTGTGGTGTCTCCTCATCCCCCGCCTAACAACCAAGAGGCACCACCCCCCACCACATCCACACCCCGACCTCTGAGGACCCACATATTACCTTACAATGGACAGCTGTAGGAGTCCAGCAGGAGTTGGCAGATCAGGTGCGGGCGGGGATGGAGTTCCTGGCGGCCACCCTAGAGGGAGTCCATGGGTGCCTCAGTCCCACCAGGGACAACACTGCCACCATCAGAGGCACCTACTCTCCCCTCCGAGGCCTCCAGCAGTCCCTGGCTGATATCGCTGGTGTCATGAGGTAGAGGCATCAGCAACTGCCCTGCCAAAGTGGCACCAGCGACGTGGATAAAGAGCGGGGGGATATCAGAACCATCTTGGAGTCCATGGAGCAGAAGCAGGACTCCCACATGACAGCCATGGCTGCCTACCACTGTGACTTTGCTGCTGTGTTGCAAAACCAGCAGATCCTCCTCGCTGCTGTGCAGCCTCATGGATTGTCACAGATGAATGTTGCTGCGGGGATGGGATCCACATTTTCCACCACTGATGTGTGTGTGCCTCACTCAGATACCGCGTCTACAACACCACCCTCACAGGAGATACCGCACACATCAGAGAAGGAAGATTTGGATGGTACCTCTTTCCAAAGAAGAAGTGTCAAGTAGCATTCATCTGTGTTTTACATCAAGTTTCACCTTAGCCCTGTGCTGATCAACATGTCAGGGAACCTCTGCTGTAACTGTCCTCATTTTGACTTTGCCCTGTTAACCTAGACCATTTGCGGACTGACAATGTGGCCTATCCTCCCTAATGACACTGCGGGCATCCTCCTGACTGAAGCACTCCTCATCTCAACATGTCCCATGACATGCTCCCCACATTGACTCTGTCTGGACATCCACTGGCTCTAAACATCCGTTGGGGTTGTTATCCAATCAACTTTGGCTGTGATCTCCTACAACATTAGCACTTGTAAATAAATGCACCAATAAGTACTACCTGTGTGTTGTCTGTTTCTATGAGCCAGGACCAGGTTCACCATTGGCCATTCTGGGAGGCAGCTACACCAAGTACAAGCCAAAGGGACATATTTTTTTTGCAGAGTCTGGGACAATGCTAGGCAGTGAGAGTGTAACATATATTGTAATCACTATTTGTGTGATGACTAGTAAGCACTTACTCAGGTTTGCCAGTATTAAGTTCAACTGGTGTCATGCAGTCAATGTGAATGGTGGGTTCAGTCACCCCACAAGTGTAGGGTCAATCCATGGTTACTAGCAAGCATACAACATTGGTTTGACAAATACATGCTGCAAGTGTGAGAGGTTATAGGGCAGCCATCAGTGTATGCGTCCAAATGCCTACTATATGTGCAAAAGTCATTGAGCACAACATCCCTCCAAGGCACGTTGCATTAGCAACACACACATAGATCGTGAATGTGAACACAAGATGAGCACTGTGTCATAATTCATTCATGAATGCCAGGTCAACTGGTCAACAATGTCTGATTGTAAGATTATGTAAAGTCATGGGCAGCCTGACAGATCCCTGTCCATAGCTAAGAAGCCTACTCACATATGTTGCCAGACACTGCAAGCAAAGACTAATACGTGTACAAAACTTCACCTGAGCACACATGCTAACTCCCACACAGTAAATCATGACGTACACCTGTATGTGGCAAACTATTATATTTCATGTAAATATAAAAGTTTAAATAGAAATAATTATCTACCCTGTACTAAATACCTGTTCTAACCTATTCTACACTAACTTAACCTATCTACTATATAAAACTAACTTAACTTACTCTACACAATTAGCACAACATGATAAACATCAACACCCACCCCTGCTTAAGTCATATCTTCACACAAGGGCAGAAACTATACCTAAACCTCAATAACCTACACATAGAAACCTAAACAATAATAAATTTTTGGGGATTTTATCACAATTAGCACAACATGATAAACATCAACACCCACCCCTGCTTAAGTCATATCTTCACACAAGGGCAGAAACTACACCTAAACCTCAATAACCTACACATAGAAACCTAAACAATAATACATTTTTGGGGATTTTATCACATAAATTTTACTTTAAATTTTTTAAAATATATTTTTTCCTTATAAACACATCAACCCCCATCCCCTAACTAACCCAAAGTAGCCCTACCCACTAACAAACTAACCCACCCCTATAAATCCCCTAAAACCACTATCACTTCACTATCACTAAAACTACACTAACCTAAACAAACCTATTAAAACCTATTCTTAAAACATCTGCATGTCAAGCAGGAGGAATGGCAGAAGGGGTCTTTGTGGCAATCACCTTTTGGCCTGCCCAACTGCCTGCTTTATGTCCTGCAGCAGGGATAAGTCCTGGTCCACCTTGTTTTCAATGACTGCCATTCTGAGCTTTAGATCTGGCATGCCCTTTCTCATTTCCTGCTCAAAACTTGTGGGCAAGCCTGTGGGCTGAGATGTGGGTGCCAGTGGTGGAGGTACTACGGATGGCTGTTTGTGAGGCCCCTGAAGTTGATTGTCCATGGTGGGCTGAGCTACCCCTTGTGGTGGTTGGTGGTCCCATCAGAAATACAGACCACTTCCCTTGGGCATTTTCCGACTCATGGCCCTGTGTCCCTTGGCGACCCTTTTGATGTGGTGGAAGTGCACCTTTTGCTTGTTGTACTGGTGCAGCTCATCAGGGGTCATGTTGTCTGTTGACAATGAGAATAAATGTAACTCAAAGGCTGACTAGGAACAGGTATCAACATAATGAAACATCATGTTTAACATTACACCTAAGGTAACATACCCTTCAGACCCTACAGCCTAAATTCATCTTGCAGCTCAGAGTGACTATACACATACCTATTATCTAGCATATCAGATGTCCTCAGCCCTATTTGCAAAGGAAGGCCAGTTGTTATACTGTACAATAGCAGCACCATTGGCAGATCTAATTATGACCATTTCAGTACTGAGTATGCTTGGAAACAAAGATCTTTAGTACCCATGGAATGGTACACATTTTCACCTTCACTGTGTGTTAGTGTACCTTCTGCATCCTGCAATGGCCTTTATGCCATACACATTTGACACATCCAGAAGTGCTATGTCTTGACGGTACATGTCTAGTCTCACAACGTTTTGTAATTGATAAGGCAGCGAGCCATATTAGGACACATTGCTCAAGTCATATCAGGACACATTGCTACCTGTACAGATAACTTGGCAGGTATGACATGTAACAATGGACGCAGGAATAGTAGCAGGGCCGGACTGGCCGTAGCGGGCACCGGGCGTTTCCCCGGTGGGCCGCTGAGGTGGGGGCCGATTTTGGGCCCCTAGGGGCCGGTTCTGTTACAGGGCCGTTTTTGCAGCATAGCTGCAAAATCGGCCCCTGTAACAAAATCGGCCGAAACCAGCCCTGGCAAACAGCTCGGCCGCTCCCAGGGGGGCCGGCCGAGCTCTTTGCCAGGGTCAGTTTTGGTTCCCAGTCTGGCCCTGAATAGTAGCCCACATCATACAGAGGCATATGAAACTTCTCATATTTGACCTATAGCAACTCCACGGTGGACCATGCCACTGCTCAATAGTGCTCCTAATATCCTGGCATGTGCATGTGAATGCTACAGAATGCATGTGCAACTGACATACATTCTGTAGCATTCACAACCACATCAATTTCTGATGTTCATCCACTACCACTTACATTAGCATTGTCTGACACTGGGACCATGGCTCCCCTGTCAACCATCTATCATGTGGTCCATCCCAGATTGGCAAAGTGTTCTCCTCAACAGTAGTCAGAGGATGATAGGCATGCAACACGTCACCACAATTTTTCATGGCCTATATATCTCCTTTCAAAAGTTAAATTATGCATTGAATCTCATCACACTCATCACACTCACTCCTTGCAGTACACAAATAGCACTGATCAAGGCACTCACCGATAAAGTTGGGGTTCTTGATGTTGGCCATCTCAAGTTTCGTGTATGAAGGGGGTCCAGCTAGAAGACATAACATGTAAATCACATCATGAAATTTACTACACATATTGGATATGCAACAACAGCATAGTACATATACTTTCATTCAATGTAATTTTTTTGTGAAAAAATCTGAATTGTTTTTTCTTCTTTTCCTTTATGTAATAATTGTACGAAGTTGTTGTCCCCCTGTGTAGTGTTAAGTTTGTTGGAATTGCATTTATGAATTGTATTTTGAAATTAAAAAAAGAGCAGATCAAAAGAAATAATAAAAGTAAATTAAATAATATATGGTTGTTGATCAGAACATGCATGTGTGTGATCGCATGAGTGAGTAAGTGCATGAAAGTATATCAGTACTGGCATCTATGTTGTTTCATTCATTAATAGGGCCTAGCCTTACTAGGGCAGAACCCTGTGTTCTTTTACCAAGCAATATAGGCTTGGCATTTGCCACTTTTGCATCGGGGCATGCCTATTTAGAGCCAAACGTTCTTGGGAGCCATATTTAATGTTTCCACAAATCATCAATTGGTGCATGAGAAACATAGGAGAGCAGACACATTATCTGTACTCACGTGTTGGTCCACCAACTTCCATGCCCATGTAATGTAGGAGGTCGGACTCCCTGCCGACGACATCTGCCCAGCGATGCTTTAACTGCTGGGTGTTGCGGTCCACGCCATAGAGGCTCAGCATCTGGAGGCATATGCCTTCCCATCGATGCTTCCTTATCTTAACAGGGTAGCCCTGGGTCACACAGCCCCCACAGGCTAGCATGTTTGGGAGGTAATGGCAGACAAGCCACAGGAATGGCCCTAACTCCTGCTCATTCATGGGGCGACTACGGCTATGCCTCGGTATGATCCCACACACAATAAACTACCCCAAACACTACAAAACCCCCCAAAACACCCTAATACCCCTATAACAAATATACCCCAAAAGACAAACACCCGACAGCACACAGGACAATAAACAACAATATACTACAAAACACACAAAAAAGACTTAAGGGACACAACAGGGGCAGCAGACACGACACATCAACTCCAAAAACAACTCTCCAGCACAAACACAACACCACCACTCTCAAGTACAGACAGTAAAACTGTGACTTATTGTGAAAGTGAAAATAACTTCACAGTTCCTGGTTTGCAGCATGCAGGATCCATTACATCACTTCCCTTTATCCATTACTTCACTTCCTGGGCGGACGTGGACATTTTCACCTTATGCGTCGTATTTTTTTTTACGCAACCGCTCAATGCGTCGATTTCACAAAAGGCCTAACAGTGGAAAAAAATGTTATGCAGCAGCAGAAATATTTCATGCTGAATGGTGTTGCGTCATTTGTCTATTTACGCTAGCGATCTACAGTAATTTCTTTACGTTTTGAGATGTGCACTTCATGTAAATATTAACAGTAAATGCAGTTTTGTGTGTGATGGGTAGAGTTGACCTGTATCCAGTCTTTGCATATCTGTGAGACATCCAGTTCATGGATCATACTATGCATAGTGCCCAAACACTATGGTAGCATAATGGCACACCCTACCAGAGGTGCTCTTTGTGCTAAGTTATTAATGGCACCCATTAACATTGCATCAGCTTCCTCCAGGGATGCCAGAGACTACCACGGCCATGGGGTCAGTACAACCACATCTATGACTGCTAAGCCTACAGCCAAATAGAACCGTGTCCCACAGTGGAGGCATCAGGCTGTAGTTAAAATTTGAAAGTGTGCAGCAATTGACTGCACTCACCTGGAAGGGTATGTATGGATGAGGCAATTCGATTGTTTGAATAAGTGCCATTTATATCTCAGGGTCATACTCCATAGGACAGTGACAGTGTCATCATTTGTGGCCACCATGATCCTTATTCATGGTGATTGTGGCATGGTAGGTCACCATGCATGCCTTGGTGTGTCCTCCAACATATTGTTGATAGTAAGGCTATGTAAATGACTCCATACCTACACTATGCATCAAGACTGTGTTGCTTGTGCATAGCAGTGAGCGTACACATGAAACACTGTTACACTGGCAAAGTATGGTATGTAGATTTTGTCTGTGTAAATTGAGACAACTTAATGGATGTGACATGTGGGTACGTTTGTTGATGTAGCATATGTAGAATGTAGTTTTGTGAGAGTGTTCCCATGCACATCCTATGTGGAACACTTCAAAGTCATCATACAAAGAGTGGCCTCTACTTTCAGCCACAAGTATGAGGCCTAACACATGTTTAGCATCAGGAGAGACACACACACACACATACACACACAATCATAGCCCACTATCTACATTACTACACCATGGTAATGGTGACTGGAAATGGAGGACTATCTGCTACAGGTAATTGGCATGCACACTATTTCATTTGTACCAGATGATGTTCAATGCTGTTTGTTACATATTGCTGCATACATATTCTCTGTGACAAATAGTAGTGGATCAAATGTGGAAGTTTAGTGGTTTAGTGTGAGTATGGAATGCAAATGCTTATACAGTTGTAAGTGCGCTGACATTTTATTTACAGATAGATGTACAATGTGTAATCTTTCATCATTGTTTCATATGATATTGGACAATCATGCTTCAGAAAAGAAATTATTGATGATGTTGTCCCTCCGCCGTATTGCCGCAACTGGTGCTCTAGGTTGCTGAGATTCCTCATCTTCCTCCTCCTCATTATCTGGCACTTCCTGATCCCCAATCTCATCTGGCCATGGCACATTAGTCCTGACACATATATTGTGCAAAATGCAGCAGACTAAAATCATTTTACAGACCATAGGTGAGGAGTAGAATAATCTGCCCCCAGATACATCAAGGCCCCGGAAGCGTGATTTTTAGTACTCCGCATGTCCGCTCAATGATGGACCTGGTGTGGCATAGGGCATTGTTGTAGCTCCGCTGGGCTTATGTTTGCGGGATCTTTACAGGAGTGATGACCCACGGCATCAGAGTGTAACCTTGGTCTGCTGCAAAGAAAGGAGATGTTGTATTAATTAAGACTCATGATAAGGGTTAGCCTAACATTCATTTCCAATCTGGTCTGTGTCCAGCTTGACTCATACACCTTGCAAACTGTCATGGACATGTTAAGACATTGTGTGGCATACAGACAAGTTGGGATTGGCAACGGCTGAAAGAGAGGTACACATACAAGTGTGCTGTCCTCTGAGATTCAATTACTATTTGTCTTTCAGCTGGGTGCCAATGCCATGCAGGTGATGATTTGACACCAATGAGGTTAGTCTATTTGCCATTGAGAAGACACGTCTCACAATCATCTATTGTGTCTATTTTTGGCTACTATTGCAATTCCTGAACTGATACCTGTCTGATTTGACAAAATTTAACAGTAGCTGGTGATGTGTCTTACTACTGTCACACATATTTTGTATTCATCATTCATAATTTTTGTAAAACAATTTCTATGTGTTCAGCCATGGGAAGTAAAGTGGGCGTATGTAAATATGGGACATGGTAGTATACACATGGCAGTGCACAGAGTCCACTATGGTGACAATACACAAGGGTTATTAGATATGTGGTAATGTTGCACTGTACAGTGCAACAGGTAGACTGCATACACTACAGTGCCACATGTCTTGGGGACAGTGTAGGCTATGTCTTCCACATGATTCAGTGTCCATGGTTGTGTGTCTGCGCAGACAGAACCAGTGCAGCATAGCTCCAAGACAGTCACATTATTTCCCTGAGAACTGTATTGTTGGCTGTCATGGGGGATGTAGTTTGTGGGGGCACCTTGCTGCAGATCTGGCACCTTGGATGACTTCTGTAGTGGTTTCCACACCAAACATTATACATGTTTTGCACATAGGATGCGATGTGTGTATTTGCTGTGTGATATAATGTAGCGTAGTTGAGTTGATCCAGTGAGGTTTATATATGCCCACATTTATCAGTTTCACAGGTCTGGGATACATCTTCATGCCGCCTGACCATGGGAATTCCATGTGATACACAGATTTGAGACAGGATTGCCTTGCTTCAGCAATGTATTTGGAAGCCTCGTTTAACTAGTTATTACATTTGTGAGGGTCTGTGACACAATTGATTGCACACACAGGGCCTCATGTAGCATTTGTAGACACTGGGCATGAATGGACGTGAAATGGCTGAGCTAACCTGCATCCAAAGTGAAGTGATGGAATGTGCCTTTCAGTGGACATACAGCATATTCAGTTTGTTGACATTCACAACATCACATGATAGTGACTAGTGCCAACACTCCCCCTTACACCATGGTGCACCTGTGTCAGCTTAGTGTCCTCATATGATGTCATGCTTTATGGGACACATTCCACGACCACTTTCATACAGTCTGTGCTATTCCCTCCTTCAATGTGTCATGCGGAATGCTGGACACATAATAATTGGACATGAGAACGAGACATGTGATTATGTATCCTCTTTTCACCTCCCCTTGGGAGGCACATGCCTTCACACTGTTTCAGTATCCCTGTACATATAATGTGTGTAAATGTGTGATCTTCATTGGTGTTGAATAGGAAGGCCACCACAATGTTATGTTATGTTAAAGACACTTATTGAGCGCACGTACACCAAACGGTTTCATGGCGCTGGAGGCAGGGGGGAGGCAGCAACAGTGAGAGAATTAACTTAGTCATACGCCAGGGAGAACAGCCAGGTCTTAAGCTGTTGCCTAAACTGTGCATAGGAGGTCACAGACCTCAACTCCACAGGATGTGAGTTCCAATATTGCGGGGCCAAGACCACAAATCTTAGTCCCCCATATTTCTTGTGTTTGAATGATGGAGTAGCCAGCAGATTCAAATGGGAGGACCGCAGGTCCCGAGAAGGAGTATAACGCTGGATCCTAGAAGAAATAAATGCTGGACTATCACCAGAGAGGGCTTTGAAAATGGTACATCCCAACTTGAAGGCACAGCGTTTGGCCACAGGAAGCCAATGTAGGCTTTTCATTACCGGTCTGACGTGATGCCATTTGGGCTGATGAAAAATCAACCTGGCCGCTTGGTTCTGCACCAGCTGTAAGCGATGTAATTGATATGCTGGTATACCTACATATAGTGAATTGGCGTAATTAACACGGGAGATTACCAGAGCTAGAATGACTAAGGTCAGGGCTTCCGTGGTCAAAAATCTACAGATCTTCCTAATTCTTCGCAATTGAAAGAAGCAGGCGGAGACCACTGAGCCAATCTGGGCTTTCATAGACAAATCATTGCTGATCACAATACCCAAGCTCTTGGTAGAACTTGCTGGGAGTGGGGGATTTCCCAATAATGGAGGCCAAAAGTTGGAGTTCCACGGGTTGGCTGACCCACCCGTAAGGATCAGCTCGGTTTTGTCAGGGTTCAATTTTAGTTAATTGCTATTCATCCATTCGCTGATAAAATTCAGGGTGGATTGGAAGTTGGACACAGAAGATGCTGATGCATTGATATTAAATACCAATTGAAGGTCGTCAGCGTAGTTAAAGGTTCCAACCTTTCTTTCTCTCAGGGAGCAAATCAAGGGTAGTAAGTACAAATTGAAGAGAAGGGGTGAAAGGGAGGAGCCCTGAGGTACCCCGCAGGTCAATTTCATTTTGTTGGAGGAGAAATTGGCGAGGCGAACCACTTGAAATCGATTGCTGAGAAAAGAAAAGAGCCACTTCAGCGCCAGACCCTGGATCCCAGCATTACTGACACGGTCAATCAGGAGATCATGATCGACCGTATCGAATGCCGCTGACAAATCAAGAAGTACCAGGGCCTGGGTGATGCCCTTGTCTGCCCCCTTCTGAGGTCGTCCATGACTGTAAGAATAACTGACTCCGTTGAGTGTGCAGGTCTAAAACCTGACTGATGAGAGTCAAGAAAGTGGGAGTGTTCAACGAAGGAGCTGAGGCAATTTCCCACATGAGCCTCTAATATTTTACCTAAGTAGGGCAGCAAGGAGATGGGACGATAGTTGCTGAGGACCAGAGGGTCAGAGCTAGGTTTCTTTAAGATTAGAACAATTTCCGCACTTTTAAATATATTTGGGACTATACCCAGCTTGAGAGAATTGTTCAGGAGTGAAAGAGGGGGGTCCGGACAAGTGAGAAAGGCTTCCCGTAATATGTGAGAGGGACAGCAGTCAGTAGGGGAACCGGAACCAACCTTTTTAAGCAAACCAAAGAATACCTCCCTAGAGATAAAAGGGATTTGATCAAGCAGAAGTAGGTTTTTGCGTATAAGCGGAGAGAATGTGGAAGGGGTATAGGTAGGGATGCTAGCCTTAATAGTGGCAATTTTCTCAATAAAATAGGAGTTGAGAGAGTCACATAAGGATTGCAAGGGGACAGGTTTCGCCATGACTCTATCTGGTTTGGCAAGCTCATCTACTATAGAGAAAATATCCTTGGGCTTATTTACCGAATTTAAGATTTTCTTGGAGAAGTAATCCGCTTTAGTTTGAAGAATAGCGTTTTTATATTCTTTAGGCTGGGTTAAAAATATAACCTTCTTATCTGAGGAATAATGGCATCTCCAGCTACGTTCTGCTTGTCTTAGAGCAAGTCTCTTTGTTTTTAAGTCGTCGGAGAACCAACGTTGGGCATCATGAGGTCTCATGATCTTGGTTTTCTTAAAAGAAGCGACACTATCACTAGCAGATTCAAGCCATATCTTAATGCTTTCTATCTGATTGTGAAGTGACTCCTGTACTGACGGGCCGTAGCAGTAAATAGTAAGCAAAAATCGCCAATATTTGCGCGTCTCCAGTTTCTAGCCATATGGTTCTCTATTCGTTGGGGTTTGGTTAAGAGAACACTGGAGAGAGTGAATGTAATAAAATGGTGGTCCGACCAAGTACAAGGAGAAATCAGTAACTTAGAGATCTTCAGGTTAGATGTCCAGACTTGGTCTAGGATGTTCCCTTATATGTGGGTAGCTGCGCTCACATGCTGGGTACAATTCATCCCAGAAAGAAGATCTGCCAGTTCAACAGAGCTAGCTCTCTCCCGTACATCATTGGGCCAATAATTAAAATCTCCAATTATAAGAATTCTAGCATGGTTAATGACTAGATGGGAAATCATTTCGCCCAGTAACTGGGGGAATGTTGGCATGTGATAAGGGGGGTCTATAAAATAAGGCGCAAATAAAAGAAGACTGAAGAGATTCAAATTTCAAAACTAGACTGTCAACCGAGGGTAAGCCCGTGACCCCTAGTGAGGTGAACTGAAGTTTCTGGTGGATGATAGCTGCAACCCTCCCCCAGCTTTACCTGAGGTCCTGTTTGCCTGAAGAATATAATAGCTATCATGTACTGCTGCTAGAATATCAGGGACAGACTCTTCAGTAAGTCACGTTTCAGTGAGGAGGAGAATGTCCGGTTTATCTGAATCTAAGAGCTGAAAAATTTCGAGCTGGTGTTTCACCATCGAGCGAGTGGTCAAGTAGCTAATTGTGAGTCCCTTTAACTCCTGTTGCTCGGGGGTGGCAGAATCTGGCGAGATAATTTGTTTGAAATGGTCCTCCAGGAGGGAAGGTTTATGATAGATTTCTGGGTAGGTATCTCTATGTATTAGAATCCCCGCCTTGTCCAGTTTAGCCCGGGTGTTAGTATTAATTAACGTGTTACCTTGCAGTAATTTCAGCTCCAAAGCAGAATAACGGAAAGAAAGGGCATGGAGTGTAGCCCCTAGCCCCGGTCGGCCGCGGACGGGCGCAGATGGGCTTGCCTTTGGCGCGCCTTTGTCCCATGGTAGAACACCTTAACGCAGGGTGAATGAGAGATGTACTTTATTTATTTAAAAAGTTTTGTATAGCGCGAACAATACTCCGAGAGGTATCAGAGCGCTTCACAGTAATGGGAGAGGAGAACACGGTATAAGGGAACATTGTAAGGCGGTAATAGATGATAACATATTAAGGTAATAAAAATGTACAAGGATGCGAACGATAATTACTTTGTTTTGGCTTGCTGTACTACATACCTATGAGGCCTTGCAATGTCATGCAAACATGCTTAGCATTGCCACATTGACATGATTTGGGTAGCTGCTCCACCAGAGCATCATGATTAATGATACTCCATCAGCCCAGTTGACTTGTACATGTAGACCACAGTGGCGTAGGCAGTGTCGACATGTGTGAGTTGTAGGAAATGTAATGCCCATATGCCATGTAGTATGGGACAAGTACATCGGCCCACACCGACAATGTATGCACTGTCTCATTCAACCAAAGACTGATATGTCAGCGTATTCCTGCATAATTGACTGTCATGTGGTCTGTCATGTGCTTGAGGTGTACTTACCAACCAGTAGGCCATTCCCATAGGTCCCATTGTGGAAGCGCTCATTGATGGCGGAATGGTGGAAGATGAATGAGTCATGAGCACTGCCAAGGTACTTTGCTAGTGCGTTGCTGAGGAGGCCCAGATGGTCCACAAATGCCTGCACGTTCATGGAATAGGTATGCTTCCTGTTGCAGTAGATATGGGATGTAGTTGCTGGAAACACAAGTTGCACATGTGTGCAGTCCATTGCCCACAACACATGTGGGAATCCTGAAATGGCATAAAAGCCTTGCTTGTTGTCCTGTTGTTGCTGAGCTGTGTTGGGGAAGTAGAGGTACTGTGGCGAAAGGCTTAAGATGGCATCCAGGACGGTGGGGAGGAACCTGGAGAAGGATGCCTGGGATACTCATGCCACTCTGCTGTGGTGGGTTGAAAAATTCCAGATGTCAGCATGTGTAGTACAGCCAGTAGTTTGGCCTGTGGAGGGATGTTGGTGCAGCGCTGCGATGTTGGCTGCAGCCATAGTGCAACCTAGTGCAGGAGGCGCATAATGGACTCCCTCCTGAGCCTGGAATGGGTAATGACCTCTTCCTTCCTGAAGTCAATGAGGGTTATACTCTGTTGGTATGCCCACTCCCTTCTTCTGAACTGCCTCTGTGGTGGTGCTGATGGTCTCCTTGGTGCTCCTAGCTGATCCTAGCAGTAATAACAGTAGATCCAAGGCGTAGTTGAGTTTGCCAAATGTCTTTGGGTCTGTTCTGCTTTTGTACCAGTGTGCTAGCATCATTTTTAAGACCAGCTTTTCCCTAGTGGTAAATAACTGCCGCTAATGGGACCTAGTGTTTCCGAAAATCCTTGTACATATGACAGTGTCAGATTTGGAAGCATTTTTCTGAGGGAACGCCTATCTTGCATATCATTTTTGGAAAATGCAGCTAGTACAACTGGCGTTGAAAAAATTGGGCGCAAGAGTTAAGGGACTCTAGTGTCACTTTGTAAATATGGCACAAAAAAAACCGCCTCAACGTCAAAAAAGTGACTCTGCGGTGGCATATGCCCCTGGTTTCAGCGCTACCAGAGTTGGGGCACCAGTACAAAATCATCTGTGAACCTTCCAAGTTGTCTACCCCATACGATTACTTATAGATGCGAATACGGTGTGAATTCCCTTCCAGTAATTAGATACCAAGGGGAAGGCCCATAACATATGCTGGAGATCAGCATCAAGTACAGAGCGCCTGGGACAGTTTCAACTAGTGGTTGGGTATAATTTGTGTAATCGTCGAGGAGGGGCCAGGTAGACCTGGTGAGGTATGTTGTATTGAATGTGTTAAAATATGACATTTCTGGGGATTTTTTGTGAGTAAGCCTATAATTTCTCCCATTCCTTTTGACTAGGAGCACTACCAATGTCTGTTTCGCATCTTTTCTGTAGTCAACCTAACAGATCGACTTTCACTGCCTGAATAGACCTGTGTATCAATAAAATCTATCTACGGCCAGTATCAATGGTGTATATTGTCTCCATAAGGTAGTGGGTAGGGAGCTGGAAAGTAGTAATTTCCCAGGTCGATTTAACAGCAACAACTAATCACCTACGGGCTAAGAACAGTTACGCCGGGATGCTATACTCCTCCAACAGGATCTCAAAGGGGATTAAAATATCATCCTGAAAAAGGTCACCAACATGTATGAGCCCAGAGTTCTCCCAAATCTCTGGTGCTCTAAGAGAGAGGCCAATTCGAAAAACAATGGAAACTCAGGAGTAGTATGACCACAGTAATAGGGGTGGGGACGAGGTGAACTGCAGGACTTTGTGATAACAGTTATAACCTATACACACCAACCTATTAGAGGATTTGTGCAGATGAGAGGTAAGTACAATTATTATCAGAAGCCTATTCCGTGTATGCTGGCCCCTGGAATCACCAGCTTCAGAGAGGGAGCAGTCCGCAAGCCAGTGGGCTTCCCATTGTTGTGGGGATGCCTAAAATAACTGCTCAAAATCAGGGACATCCAACCCTCCATGATCTGTGGGAAGTTTAAGTGTGGCCAGTACCACATGCCTCCGACCACCATTCCAAATAAGATCTCCTAACATACTATTTAGTGTCTGATAGAGCCGCTAAAGGACTTGAATCAGTAAATTACAGAAATAATAGCAAAGTATGGGCAATACAACCATTATTGTTAAAGCAACTCTGCCTTGTGTAGTCAGTGGGAGAGATCTCCAAAATGCTACCTGGGACCTCAGTGAGGTTATTGCTTTCATACAGTTGATATCAAAGAGATCCTCATCAGTGTGGTTGATTTGGATCCCCAAATAACGAAAAGTTGGATCCTCCTATTGAATCTGTTGGCTCCCCACATCACCAGGAACTGGTGGGCAGTCTAGGTGTAAAGGAAATACACTGGACTTCGACCAGTTGACCCATAATCCAAAAGTCGCCTGAATATCCTGCTGCACTTAGGACACAAGCAGACTAGTAAGTCATCGGCATAGAGGGAAGTAACATACCATTCGCCACCTGAGCGAATGCCTTAATCTCTTGCTATTTGACACATTGTGGCCGCTAGAGGCTCCATTGCTACACCAAACAATAGGGGGGAGTGGGCACCCCTGACGTGACCCCTATCAACCACTAAGTGATCAGAGATGAGTTGTCCTGTTCTTACCCTAGATGTTGGCTCAGAATAAAGCAATTTAATCAAATGAATCATTTTGCAACCCAGACCAATTCTATGGAGGACTAAAAACATATAATCCCAGATCTGCATATCGAAAGCCTTTTCCAGGTCTAATACTATATACGCAGAAAAAGGCCAAACCAACGGGGCAGAATCTATTAGGAAATATTGTAAGCAAAGAATCAAGGAAGTGCATCATCCTGGTATTGACCCATTCTGGTCTCTGTGGCAGCAGGCCAGGAAGCAGGAGTGAGAACCAGGACACAAATATCTTGTTCAGAATCTTATATTTCTAATTTAAAATGGTTAAGGGTTAGCTACAAGTCATGACTAGTAGATCACGTCTCCCTTTTGGAATGGAAGTAATCATAGGCTCTCTCATGAAGGAAGGTAATGTCCCTCCCTTATCTGCAGCATCATAAAGAACGACAAGCCTAGGGATCAGAACATGTGAATATACCTTATAAAACTCCATCGTTAACCCAGAAGTTACAGGTGACAAGGTCGTTTAACGCAGCCCAATTTCTTTTCCCATTATCTGACTATCCAACAAATCTACACAATCCGGGGGAAAGACAGGCAGTGGCAAATCATGTAGAAAGTATAAGTAGGATACTTAACGGGCTATATACAGCATGATAATGGGCATAGAAAACTGAATGAATGTCGACTTGTGCATATACAAATTTATCAGGAGAAAGGTGAAAAGTAGAAATAGGCAAACCAGCTGCTTCGTCTCATTCCAAGCAGGCCAGTAGCCTCCCTGACTTGTCAGACTCTTTGTGAGCTTTAGCAAAAAGATTTCTCTAATCTATGCATCTCAGAGAGTTTAAAACTTCTGCATGCTGCTTCCTAGCTACTGATAAAGAATCTCTGTCCAGGCCAACAGTAATAGCACTTTGCTTCAGTCAGGACATGGGCACCAACAACTGCTCAGATACACAGCACCCAGATGACTATTTTAAAAGCATCCAATCCAACCAATTGAGAGGAAGTTGTGCCATTGTTAATCTCAAAATATTATGTCATGGTTTTGCGAATGTCTCCCTGAAAGCTGTTTAAGGAAGATACCCCCCAAATAAGTTGTAGCAAGAAAGGACTATGGCCAAAGATAGATCTCCCAACATACTCAGTGTTAGTGGTAAGGAACTGTAGTGCAACATGTCAGAAGAATCTATCCAGACGAACATGGAGATCATGTGGGATTGAATAAAATGAATATTCCTTTGCAATGTGTGTGGACAACCTGCCAGACATTCATCAGGGACCAATATGTAGCCCATGGTGCAGGATCCTCCATGTTACGAGATTTAAGTGTGCATGGGGTGGGGGAGATCTGTCTAATTGAATATCCAAGACACTGTTATAATCACCACCAATGACCCAAGAGAGATGAGACCATTTCATCAAAATCAATCAATCAATATATTTGTAGAGCGTACTACTCACCCGCGAGGGCCTCAAGGTGCTAAGGGGGGGGGGACCACTACTGCTTGAACAGCCAGGTCTTGAGAAGTCTCCTGAAGGTCATCAGGTCCTGGGTCTGTCGCAGGTCGATGGGGAGGGAGTTCCATGTCTTGGCGGCGAGGTAGGAGAAAGATCTGCCGCCGGTGGTCGTTCGGTGGATGCGTGGGACGGTGGCGAGGGAGAGGTCAGCAGAGCAGAGCTGGCGGTTGGGAGTGTAGAAGGAGAGTCATTTGTTGAGGTATGTTGGTCCAGCATTGTGGAGTGCTTTGTGAGTGTGGGTTAGGAGTTTGAAGGTGATCCTCTTGTTGACGGGGAGCCAGTGCAGGTCTCTCAGGTGGGCAGTGATGTGGCTGTGGTGGGGGATGTCGAGGACGAGGCGTGCGGAGGCGTTCTGTATGCGTTGGAGTATTTTCTGGAGTTTGGCCGTGATTCCCGCGTAGAGGGCGTTGCCGTAGTCTAGCTTGCTGGTGACGAGGGCCTGGGTGACCGTCCTTCTGGTTTCGGTGGGTATCCACCTGTAGATCTTGTGAAGCATGCAGAGGGTGTTGAAGCAGGAGGAGGAGACGGTGTTGACTTGCTGGATCATGGACAGTGATGAGTCCAGGATGAACCCCAGGTTGCGTGCGTGGTCGATAGGTGTTGGTGTCGCTCCTAGCGAGGTCGGCCACCAGGAGTCGTCCCAGGCGGAGGGGGTGGAGCCGAGGATGAGGACCTCCGTCTTGTCCGAGTTCAGCTTCAGGCGGCTGTTCTTCATCCATTCGGCGATGGCCTTCATTCCT
Source organism: Calotriton arnoldi (assembly GCA_963921515.1). NCBI lineage: Eukaryota > Metazoa > Chordata > Amphibia > Caudata > Salamandridae > Calotriton > Calotriton arnoldi. Next base: position 409,304 of record CAWUFW010009086.1, read on the forward strand.
TCGTGGAAGTTGGTCTTGGCGGTGGCGGGGTCCTTGGAGAGGGAGAGGATCAGCTGGGTGTCGTCGGCGTATGAGATGATGTTGAGGTCATGCGAATGGACGATGTTGGCGAGCGGTGTCATGTAGACGTTGAAAAGGGTCGTGCTGAGGGATGATCCTTGGGGTACGCCGCAGGTGATCTTGGTGGCTTCGGATTGGATTGGAGGGAGGCGGACTCTCTGGGTTCTGTCGGTGAGGAAGGAGGTGATCCAGTCCAGGGCTTTGTCGCGGATCCCCGCGTTGTGGAGGCGTGTGTGTAGGGTGTGGTGGCAGACGGTGTCGAAGGCGGCTGAGAGGTCTAGGAGGATGAGGGCCGCGGTTTCTCCGTTGTCTAGCAGGGTCCTGATGTCGTCGGTGGCGGCGATGAGGGCGGTTTCGGTGCTGTGGTTGCTGCGGAATACGGATTGGGACGAGTCCAGGGTGTTGTTCTCATCGAGGAAGCGGGTCAGTTGTCTGTTGACGATCTTCTCGATGACTTTCGCCGGGAACGGGAGCAGGGAGATGGGCTGGAAGTTCTTGAGGTCCGTTGGGTCTGCCTTGGGTTTCTTGAGTAGGGCGTTGATCTCGGCCTGTTTCCAGCTCTCCGGGAAGGTGGCGGTCTCGAAGGAGCTGCTGATGATCTTCCGAAGTTGGGGTGCAATGATGGAGCTCGCTTTGTTGAAGATGTGGTGGGGGCAGGGGTCAGACGGTGAGCCGGAGTGGATGGTGTTCATGGTCTTGATGGTGTCGTCGTCATTGATGTGGTTCCAGGAGAGCAGGAGGCCGGTGTGGCTGGGGGGCGGTGGGTCAGAGGTGTCGGCGGCTGTCGGGGGGGTCAGAGTGTTGAAGCTGTCGTGGATGTCTATGATCTTGCGGTGAAAGAAGGTGGCAAGTGAGTCTCAGAGGTCTTGTGACGGCGGGATGTCGTTGGAGCTGGGGTTGGCGAGTTCCTTCACGATGGTGAAGAGCTCTTTGCTCTTATGTGCGTTGCTGTCGATGCGTTCCTTGAAGGAGGTCCTTTTGGTGGTTCGAATGAGTTGGTGGTGTCTGCGGCTGGCGTTCTTGAGGGCTGCGTGGTTGTCCGGTGTCTGTTCGTGGAGTCACTTCTTCTCGAGTCTTCGGCGCATCTGCTTGGATGCTTGGAGGTCGGAGGTGAACCAGAAGGCCCTTCTGTCGGTGCGTCTGTTTGAGGGTTTCTTGATCGGGGCGAGGGTGTTGGCGCAGTCGTCGATCCATTGCCTGAGGTTGTGGGCGGCTGTGTCGATGTCGGTGTGGTCGGTTGGTGGGTCTAGGGTGAGGGTGGTGATTAGCTGGTCCTCGGTGACCTTGTTCTAGCTGCGGTGGGGGATTCATTGCGGGTGGTTGTGTGTGGTGTTCTTCTCGAAGGAGAAGTGGACGCAGCGGTGGTCGTCCAGTGGAGTTTGGTGGTGTGGCTGAAGGTGACGTGGTTGCTGGCGGAAAAGATGGGGTCGAGCGTGTGTCCAGCGGAGTGGGTGGGTGTCGTGACAAGCTGTTTGAGTCCGAGGTTGGCGAGGTTGTCGAGCAGGGTGGTGGCGTTCTCGAGGTGGAAGTTCAGGTCTCCGAGGAGGATGTAGTCTGTGGAGGTCAATGCATGCGGGCTGACGACGTCTGTGATGGAGTCGCTGAACTGTGGTCGGGGTCCGGGGGGTCTGTAGACGAGGGTTCCTCTGAGGGTGGTGTTGGGATCGATGTGGATCTGGAAGTGCAGGTGTTCGGCGGTGCTGAGGGGGTCTGCGGTGCTGGTCGAGATTCTAAGGGTATTCCGGTGGACGATGGCGATTCCTCCTCCCGGTCTGTTGGTGCGGTCCCTGCGGGTGATCTTATAGCCATCCGGGATGGCTATGGCAATGTCAGGCGCTGAAGAGGGGTTCATCCAGGTCTCAGTTAGGAAGGTGACATCTGGGGAGGATGAGTCGAGCAGGTCCCAGAGTTCGACGGCGTGCTTGTGGATGGAGCGGGTGTTGAGTAGTATGCATCTGAGATGGTTGCGACCTGCTCTGGTGGGAGTGGCCGAATGTGCAGGTGTTTGCTGGCTGGTGAAGCTGCAGTTTCGGCAGGTGAAGGGTCCGTGGGTGAGCTTCGGGGTGGCCTGGAAGCAGGTGGTTGATCGGCCGGCGTTGAGTGCGTGGAGGAGGTTGGCGTCGTAGCGGCGTATGGTGTTGTGGCGCTCGCGGGGGCCAGGGGGTCTGGCGCTGGGCGCGGTCCAGGCACGGACGGGCGCAGACGGGCTTGCCTTAGGCGCGCCTTTGGCACGGCCGCGCAGCGGCCGCCATTAAGAAGGGGAGGTGGGAGGGAGGAGCAGCTGGGAGGCGGGTGGGAGGGCGAATGGGCGAGCGAGGGGGGCGGGGCCACAGGGGACGCAGCGGCGGGAAAACAATCAGAGTGCTATGGGGAGCAAGGAGCCAGAGAGCTCCGGGGAAACGGAGGGCAGGGAAAACAAAAAAGAAAAAAGGCAGACACAGCAGCCCAGAAGAGCGGGCAATTTACAGAGTAAAACGAGCGGGCACAGGAGGTGCGAACTCGCGGAAGCAGTGGGAGGAAGGACACGGGCACAGTCAGGTGGAGCTAGCTGTGCGGTGTGGGGAGCGACCTGCCTGAGCACAGGGTCAAGGGTCGCTCTCCTCACCACGCAGCGGCTGCCATTAAGAAGGGGAGGTGGGAGGGAGGAGCAGCTGGGAGGCGGGTGGGAGGGCGAATGGGCAAGCGAGGTGGGCAGGGCCGCAGGGGACGCAGCGGCGGGAAAACAATCAGAGTGATACGGGGAGCAAGGAGCCAGGGAGCTCCGGGGAAACGGAGGGCAGGGAAAACAAAAACGAAAAAAGGCAGACACAGCAGCCCAGAAGAGCGGGCAATTTACAGAGTAAAACGAGCGGGCACAGGAGGCGCGAACTCGCAGCAGCAGTGGGAGGACGGACACGGGCACAGTCAGGTGGAGCTAGCTGTGCGGCGTGGGGAGCGACCTGCCTGAGCACAGGGTCAAGGGTCGCTAAATAGACAACAATTTAGCTAATAATTGAGGTTGGTCCACATTGGGTGAATAATTGTTTCTAACAATACAGGCACCTCATGCAGAACACCCTCAACAAAGATGTGCCTTCCTTCTTTATCTAAATCAGCAGAAAGGGATAGTGGACCGGATCCAAATTAAAACACTGTGACATAAGCGTAATAACTTGTGTGGAAACACTGGCCTCGCCATTTTTTTCATAGGCTAGACCCTTCTGCCCCGTCAGATGCATTACCTGAAGCATCGCAATATGTACATCCCTATGCTTTTGAAAAGAGTAAACATAATGGTGCTTCCTAGCAGAATTCATGACCTGTATATTCAAGGTCATGAAAACTATTTGAGCCATAATAAAAAGCTTAGGAGTATCAGCATGGGTGGTCTCTCTCTTGGCCCAAGGCGCATGAGGGAGGGTGCATGGTTAGTGCACCATCAATCCTTTCACTTAGTGGTACAGTTGTACCGGAAGAACAGTGGACAAGCCTGTTGGTTGACTGGAATATGAGCTGTGGCCAGGCAACAGCCACAATCCCTGGCAGGGTGAACCACAACAAGTCGCTAAATTAACCTGTACTTAAACCTGGATAGCCTGGCACAAAAAGAAGTAAGGCTTAACTTAGGGGCAATGTGTAAAGTATTTATGCAGCACACAAACAGTGATAAAGTAAAAACACAACACAAGAAAAATCCCACATTTAGAAATCCCAATTTAGAAAATAGAGTCAATTGTAATAAATTATTTGATAGCAAAATGAAAAAACAAAAATCCAATCAGTAGTACAGGAGTTATGATTTGTTTAAACTTTGAAGTAAAAACAAGCTCCTAAAAGTTCATAGAACCAACTGAGGACATCTAGTTGGGCGAGGTCAAAAAATATGGGCGACCGCTATGAGGCGCGGTTCGAATAGTAGAAATGGATTGGGCCCGGCAGTGCTTACAGTCGGACTTAGAAGAAGTTTTGAAAAAAGTGATCTGAGAAGGTAACATTTAGCGGGGCAAGTCTACAGATGGTGTCCGAGGAGGGACCGCTGTCATCCAGGAGCCCTGGGTCAGTGCCACGGTGAAGATTTCTACATTCAAACTTAGTCTCTTTTTTGGAAGTCAAAAATCTCCAGCGGGACGAGGCAGAGAGCAGTAGCCAAAGACAATTCCACGATGCCAAATACCCCTTTGGCGAAGGACCACTGAACAGGATTTGTTGCTGTGGAGAAGAACGTAGTGTGAGAAGCTGCCAAGTCAATTCGACTGGCGATACACCCTGGGCGGATAGGCAAGCATGATGGTCCCGGTCTTGTCTCAGTTCTGAGAGCAGTTTTTGGTAAAATATTTCTAGGTTTTGGATTTTGGTTATCTAGGAACCTTTTGCATTACCACCACCATGGGCCCAGAACTGGAGGAGCACCACTTCGGGGGTTAGGACTCACTCAGGCTGAGCAGAGGTGCGGGTTGAAGATGGTGGGAGCCTTTTATGTCCCTGTGGCTCTGAGCAGGAGGCCAGGAAACTAGCCCTCTGAGTCACTCTGGTAGTCCTGGGTTCAGATGAAGAAGCAGGGCTCAAACAGTAGGGCAGCCTCTGAGGGTTCAAGGCAGGTTCCAGGCAGCAAGGCAGTCTTTCCAGATGCAGCAAAGCCATCTTGTGGAGTACACAGCAGGCCCCAGCAGCAGGACGTCCTCTGACAGGCCTTCAACAGGTCCAGAAAGTGAACTGAAGAGTAGGTCTGAGGGCCCTATTTTTATACCTGGTGCCCTCTTGAAATGGGAGAAGTTTCTAGAGCTTTCTCTTTAAAGTGCTTGGAATTTTCTGACTCCCCTACCCTGGCTCCAAGCTAACTGCAAAGGACAATGTAGAGGTGACAAGCCCTTTGTGTGAAGGCAGAGCACAGCTTATTCAGTTGCAAGTGTTGTCTGTGAGGATTTCACAAAGTCCTAACTGCCAACTATGCCCAGTCATGTGACCCAAGGGAGGTTGCAGGCACCAAATGGCAGAGGGCAGGAAAATGCCAACTTTCTAAAAGTGGCATTTTCAAAATTTTTATTTTAAATCTGACTTTACCATAAAGAGGATTTGTGATTACAATTTTATAGATACCAAACATGAAATGCCTATCTGTCCCTAATCAAAAGTTAGCACTTATTAAATGTAATAAGGCAGCCCAATGTTATCCTCTGGGACAGGTAGACATCACAGTAGTGAAAAATTAACGTAGGTGTTTTTCACTACCAGGACTTGTACAACGTAAATGTACATGTCCAACCTTTTCATTACAATGCCTCCTACCCTATGGGCCACATAGGGCCAACCTGAAGAGTAATTTATATGTAATAAAAGGGGAGATAGAGGTTTGGCAAGAGCGTTATATTGCCACGTCGAATTGGCAGTTTAAAACTCCATTCAGGCTGCAATGGAAGGCCTGGGACATATTTCAAGGGACTACTTAAGTGGGAGCCGCACTATATGCTGTAGACCCACTACTAGCATTTAATTTACCATTCTACAAGGGACTTATAAGCAAATTAAATATGCCAATCTGGTATAAACCAATATAACCATGTTTAGGGGAGTGAGCACAAGCAAGTTAGCACTGGTTAGCAGTGCTACACAGCAAAATAATGGAGGGACACAAGGAAAGGTTTAAGGAAAGACCACCTTAAGGCTGACAGATGCAACACTGCACAAACCAGAATTGGCAACAGGGCCAAAATGAGTGTGATCGGGAACCACCAAGGACCCAGGGAGCGTTGGTGGAGGCAACATATGGTAATAGGACAAGAAATTGTGTGAGGGGAGGGCCTCCCTCAGCCTGCCAGTCTATCTTCATGTAAAAAATATGGGACCTGCCATCTGTACACAGCAAACATTGAAAGAAAAAATGGACTGTGGGAAAAGAAAGGCAGGGGGAGTACATAGGAATGTGCAACAGCTGAAGTTATCAGCTAAAAACGGGGTCAAGCAAAATCATCAGGAGAGAAGAAACATCAGTTGAGAGAAAATAACATGGAATCATAGACATTGGAATCATGGGAGAGCAGGCTAAATAATGCCATCTGCTGTCTGTGGAGTATCAATAGGCCAGTCTGGAGATGTAGTGCTGCACACTGGCAAGCCTTTATTAGAACCAACCAAATCAGAGTTGCCAGAGGCTTGAGCATCTTCTGGGTCACATAGCTGTAATGCGGCTGTCAGTGCTGAGTCTCACTGAACTTGTGTCTTTGATGCAGAGGGGCCTCCAACCAGAGTCCCAGAATGATGCCGGTGGTCCATTCATTGCGATTGGCCATTCTGTCAACTATATCTGTGTTGCAGAGCAGACGAAGGGGCATCCTAGGAAACTGGTGATGTTTCTCTTTGTTTGACCTAGTTGCAAGCATGTTTGGGATTGGTAGAAAATAAGTTGTTGGTCTGCATTGATTTTCAATTTGGCAGGGAAAATTGAAGAGTACTTAAGGTCTAAGATGTGGAGCCTCCACTCTCATGAATGATGCCCACAAATGTTGTGCAGCAAATGTATAATCATGAAAGTTCATGACACAAGCTCCCTCAGAGGCATGATGTCCAGCCTCTCGTGTTGCACGTAGAATTGTGTCTTTGCCACAGAAGTTCAGAGTCTTGGCAACACTAGAGAGGGATGGAGCCACTGAGAGCGGGTGACAGACCAATACGCAGTGGGCACGCTTGATCGTGAATAGTGAATACAAACCAGATTGCACAACATGACATGGCAGCAAATCTTCTATAAATAGAGTAGGGTCCAGACCTTCAGTGCCCTCTGGTATGGCCACAATACAAAACATTGCTGCAATGGGAGTGTTCATCCATGTCTTCCGCCTGGCCTTCTAGAAATCTCACCCGATTCAGCAATTCGTTGATCTCTCACTGCTGATTGATCATCTTTGGGTGGAGCTCCTCTACCACACCTTCATCTTTCTTAGCCCTCTCCGAGAGTTTCCACTGATCATCGCAAAGTTCAATCACCACTGCGTCTACCTTGCCCGCTGGTGCCGTATTGATCTGGTATGGGCTGTAATGTAATGTTCAGTTTCTCTGATGGAGGGAACGATCACCCCAGGGAACGGTCCTTTCTGGCTGGGGACTTGAACTAACTGGGGCATTCTGTGCAATGATGTCCCCGTCCGGGATGTGGGTGGTCTTGCAAGTCCTCAGATGCCCCATTATTGAATTCAATGCTGCAGTGGTGAGCAACTTTAGGTATCCTCAGGGGCGGAAGAGAAGAGACCAATAAAATGGCCAAGAGGGGAGGACTACAGTGATGCTTCCAGCTACACATATCTCGCACTGCAGACCTCCTTGCACTACAGCACTAATGGAATGCTGGCGAAGACCAGTGGAGGCATGAGCAGTCTAGGACACTAGTCAAGTGGTGCAAGGATGACCTTCCTTGTCTAGATTTGTAGTCAGGCCAATTTAATTAGTGGCATAGTGGGTCAATTGTGAAAAGCATACTTGGTGCCTCTCTCAGCCAGTCAAGCTTCACAACTCAAGGTGGAGCTCCCATGCAACCTATGAAGATACTGCAATATTAATAGAGTTTAGACCCAGCAAGCTGGATAGGCCTCAACATTGAAGACCAAAAGGAACACCAACGGGGGGCGGGGGGCGTTCAAGGGCATCCACTCCAATCTGTGCAGTTGGCAGGAAGAGAAAGGTTCTTCCATCACAACAATTACAACCTAACCCTTCACCTTTTCACCTGATGTGGGGGCCCCACTCCTGTGGAAGCCACCCGAGAGTCCAGGGAGTGTACGCAGCAGAGACACGGTCTCCAGTTCCTGGCAGCGGCACAAACCAATGGAATAGGGTATTTTCTATGGGGGATGCCTTAGGCATGTTTCATGGTCAAGATGTAGGGCGTACACTGCAGCTGGTGTGATGGGGTTTTCCTCTCAAATCTATTAACCTCTACCTATCTCCCCTGCCTTATCTCCCCTAGATTGTTGTTCGACAGCAACTCTTTAAGAGCTGAAAAGGCTTGCAACTCCAGCTCTTTTACTCGGAGATGCTCCATGGTATTGTTTTGGGTAGTGTTTAGACTAGAGTTCAATTCATGCTTGTTTGCTTTAAGAAGATGGGTTTACTGTAAAAAGCAGACCTCTGCAGCTCTTTTAGTATGCTCATACTCTTGGGGGGGACTATTGAGACTTCTAGCATTGTATATGGTGCATTTCAATCTTTTAATCTCAAGTACAATTTCTACATGGATAGTTTAGAGTATGCTACGGGTTCATTTTCTATTTGGTACCTTTGAACTGGAGCTGACTCTTCGAGTTTGTGGGTGGCAGCCCCCTCCCTCCCTTCCCTGTTGACTTCTGGACTCCATTGTCCCCATCCAGTGTCCCCACAACCCTTGAAAACACCACGTCTGCCTCATGAATCCCCAATCTTGTGCTTTGTAAAGCAGATTAAAGGAAAAGTTGCTTATCTGGCTGTGGGTGGTCCATTGAGTTGACCATCTTCTCTGGTTCTGGTTCATCTTCGCTGGTTCTGCAGAGGTTTTGTAGTGCTCTTTCCTTGTTAGCGTCAATTTCATTTGTATCTGGTTGATGGTCTGTACAATGTCAAGCATCAGACCTCCATTTCTCCCTCAGTGTTCACAAGTTTCTCTGATCCATTGTATATTGGTTCTCTGCCTCTTCCTTGTTCAGGTCCAGGATTGCATTTGCATCCTTGATTGATGTGATGGCTTACAGTTTACTTTCAAAGTGAAATTTCAATTTAGAGGGGTGCCTCCATTTATATTTAATGTTTTCGGAGATTAGTCTGTAACTGGTTTGAAAGTCTTCCTTTTCGCTAAAGTAATAGGAGAAAGATCCTGGAATAGCTGTATCTGAGAACCATTAAAGGAATTTGGGCCTCCCTGTCGTGACTTTGACTTGATGTTCTCCTTGTCAACATAGTAATGGACTCAGACTAGTGTATCTGGAATGAGAGGTCCCCTCCGTCAAGGGAGTTACCTTGTGTGCCCTATCCATTTTGATTTAGTCTCCCTCTGCTCTCTCCAGTATGGAGTCAAAAAGGTCAGAGACATATTTTGGTAAATCTTTATGAGTGATGTTCTTAGTTTCCACAAATGTGTCTATTATTATGCAGTGGATGGTTCTGTACGTAATTTGTTAGCTTAGGTTGGACTCTAAAATGTTGCCTCTGTTCCCTAGGTCATTGAAATATTTCTGTATCTCTTTCAGATCAGTATGCAGGTATATTTTGACACCCTTTGTTTTATCATTAATATCCTGGAAGGCTTGGAGTAAAAAACACCTTTTGTGACGGCTTGGTGTGGGGCCCCTTGGGATTTGGACCTTGCTCCCCTCTCCCACCGTGCATCTCTGTGCTCATTTTACAGGATACAGTTTTCTGAAGAAGGCTTTCCTGTGCCACCCCTAGTCATGGTTGTAGTGCTCTTATTAGGGGTGATTGTCGTCAGTTTAGCTGTTATTTATCACAGGATAGTAGCGAAGACAGTGATTCCAGCCCTTAGTATAGATGCTGAGAATCCCCCTGATTCTCAGAGGTGCCAGAGTGCAGATCAATAGACAGTCCTTTAGGTTTGTACATTGCTTCACTCTCTGTCACTGGCAAGAGTCTGGTGACTGGCAATCCTCCTGTGCGGACTGTTCTTCCCAGGGAGTTGTAGCCAATTGCATCAGTGGTCCCACGTGGCACCAAAGCTTTCTTTCCTTCACTTGCTGTCCCAGAAGGGCCCAGGGAGAACAGCACAATTCTTGTTGGTTTTGCTGTGTGTCCCCAGCTCACCTGCACATTAAATTGTATTGTACACAAAGTGACCCCCTCAGACCTTGAGGATGTGGTGGTGCTATTTAGGCTCCTGGTTGGACTCTCAATCAATCTCCTGTGTTTGGGGGTCTAAAAATAACCAATTACCATGGGCTGGGAGTCTCAGCATAACAGTTTGACCATGGAGTTCACTGGAGGGACTGTACTCGTGTGCCTGGCCTCGTTACTCAATACATTGGGATGAAGTGGCCCCATGAGGGCCACCGCACTGTGCTCGGGACTGCGGGTGGGCATCAGGGTTTGCACATTAAGCTTTGGGAGCTTCCAACCTCACCGGGGCCCAGTAGACCATTTCCAGTCTGTTGACTCAGTGTCTGGGTTTGCTGCTCTGCTTCCCCTTGCTTAGAGGGTCTGCCACCTATGATAGCGTCCTTGTGGAGGTGTTCTCTGCTGAAGTTGTGGGGGTACTGTTTAGGCTGCGGTCTACCTGCCATTTCACAGCTCTGAGGGCCTTTGCTGGATGCCTGCATTTGCTAGTAGGTAAACCCCCCGCTATGGCCTCCTTGTTGATGGTTGGGGAGGTGGTGAAGATTCTCCTCCAGTGACAAGGGGCGCTGTTCGGGTTTCAGGATTCAGCAAGGAAAGAAGCTGCACAGCGTGCGTGCAGAGCGTGAGGATAACGCACTGGGAATTACGATAGTCTAGTGTCTTGGGCCACTAGGCCCTCATGCTTGAGAAAGGACCACACGGACACAGTATTACAATACTGGAACTGGCCCAGGGCACGTGCGCCCGGGCCCTTTTTATAAGCAGGGTCACCTGACCGGTGACGCCTGTGATGGGTGGGTGTACAGTGTTGGTTAACACCAGGCGGAACACTAGAACTTGTCCAGCAGGACACTACATCCCTCCCACATTTTAATGGAAAAATAACAAACAAAAGTCCAACCTATGGGAAAACAACATAATGAAACATAGCATCAATGAGTCTCTTCAGGCCGTCTGCCGGGCACTGCTGGAATTCTGGACCGCACGGTCAGGAGGCTTTAGTCCACCTTGGCAATGTAGTTCAGACCGGCCAGGTCATGCGGTGTTAGAGTCTATTTACATGGTTCCAATAGCGGTGCATCTGGAGTGGTGGTGGAGTCCACTTTGGAGATCTTCTTGCAGGAGTCAGGTTCCGGTGGACGGCAAACTTGCAAATATTGCGGATGACCTTGGTGGATGAGGGCCTTACTTGGAGGCGATGGTGCTTGATGGTCTTTAGATGACCAGTCTCCGTCTGCGACCTCCATGCTTCCCGGTGCCTGTTGTGGAGCTGCTGCTGACACAGCTCTCCGATTGAGATTCCCCTCTCACAGGAACTCCGCTGAGGCCCTTGCCCCTGGATTGCCACGTGACTGCGTGGGCTGTGTGGGCCTCTTGTAGGCCGTGCTGAGGGGTCGCTGCAGAACAACCAACAGGGCCACGGCCAAGCCTCGTGTAACCCCAAGGGTGGATAGTCCAGTGGTCGGGTATGCTCTTCTTCGGCAGGCCTCAGGTTTACGGGGGCACACAGAAGGTTCCTGGGTGGCTAGCCTCCCACGGCGCCAGGATTGCCTCATTGAACTCCGGCTGTCTTGGGTGTTTGGATCCACTCGGGTGGTGTGATGCTCCTTAGATGTTCTTGGTAGCAAGGATGCACCTGGATGATGAACACGATAATTTTCTTTCAGTTGGGCAACCAGCGGCGATCTCTTGCTTTAGGTGACCTCGTGGGGTTAGGAGGACTGGAGGGACTTCGTGGCCACTTACAGTTGTCTTCTGGCAGGTGCACTTGCTAGATGTGGTGCCATCGATGCCAAGAAGCCAGTGAGAGGTGAGTGGACGGTCGCACTGTGAAGCGTGGGGCCTGGACGCAGATTGCGCTTGCTAGTGGCTTACGGTTGGTCCTCCCGCGAAGCTGTCTCCAGTGACGTCTCTGCACCCCGGTGGCTGGCTCGTGATGATGAACACCTTCTCCAGTGCTGGCACGAGTCCTCTGCCTGTCGCTCTTCTCCTTTTCCCTCTTGCGCGCCTATGGTGGTCGTTTGCCCTGTGGCGTCATGCCACTCTCCTCTCCTCCTTCGTGAAGTGGCGTCCTGCCACGCTCTTCTCCTTCGCTATGTGGCATCCAGCCACGCTCTTCTCCTCCTTCCGACCAGGTTCCTCACTCAGATGTTGCCCTGCCATATGTCTCATGTTCGCGCCACATGGACATCTCGTTGGTCGCGCCCTGCTCTTCAGACTGTCTTTGCTTTGCTGCGGACCTGTCGTGTTCTGTCCTATCGGTAGGACATGCTTCTTCTCCTTGAGGACCTTTCGCGGGCCCTATCTCCTCCTCAGGGATTTACACGGTGATCCTCTGCCAGGATGGCAGGTTACCTTCTTCGCTCGAGGGCATCATGCTTGTGCCTCGAGCCTGCGCCATCTTGGCACTTGCTCCTGCCTCCGTTCAGGCATGCTTGGCGGGGTTGGTCACTTCGTGTGATGTGCTCCTTGTTTGCAGTGCGATGTGGCATCGGTCACTTGTTGCGTGTCCTTGGAGCACATGTTGCGGTGGCAGTTTGCCACATGGAGTGTGCGACTCTCTTCTTGCCTATCTTGAGCCACTGGCGACTCCGCCTTGAGGCAGTGTGAGGGAAGACTCTGTGCTGTCTTTTGGCCCACTGCGGGGCTTCGCTGGTACGGTGGAGATGTAGAGGATCTCCCTGCTGCCTTCAGCACTGCTTCTCCACTGTAGAGAGGTCTCACTCTCTTGGGCGCCTGCCCATGCAGTCAAACTTCTGGGTGCCTGAGCCGGTGCACCTCGGACTTTGCGCTTTCGGGACTCCATTCATGGGCACCCTCTTCAGGTGCTTTGATTGCTCTTTCTCATAGCTTGCAGTGGGTAATGTCCAAATCACTGGGGGCATGCAGTGCACTTTCTCCTTTGCTTTGGTACTTGGCTGGGGCAGCTTTGGGCTACTTGAATGCTCTCTACTGGGTTTACAGTCTCTGGCCGTTGTGCCCTTTTCTCTCAGGCCAAATGTCCCTTGAGCCTTCTCTAGCCGACTGCGGCTCAGGCTGCTCACCTCCTTTTCTCCTTGGGCGTTGCTTTTCCTCCAGCATTCCTTCTTTGATTTCAGCTGTCATTAGTGTCTCTACCATGGTTGGGGCAGCTTTTGGGCTTTTTAGGGATCATGGTGGGGTGTGGCAGTCTTTCTCCTTCCTAAGGGCAGACAACCACTAAGGGTGTGTGACACTGTCTTCCTGCTTGTGGTGGCGGTAGACGGCTGCTAGGCGGTGTGTGTGCTATGTGCATTCTCCTTTACCTGGATTTTTTTTGCTGAGCTAACTGTCCTTGCCCCCTTGTGTGCCAATGACCCCACAGTATTCTTCTCTGGCATGCAGCCGCTAGGGGGCGTGCTTAATGCATATGCTTCTTTTGGTACTGAGGGACAGGGCATTGTCACTGCTTCACTGTCTGCTGAAGGCACCAGGGATTTGTCCTCATTGTAGTGGCCTGTTGTCACTAGGTGGTTCACTGTGGTAGTCGCAGCAGTCTTCCTCACTTGCTGGGTAGACGCTGGGGATGCCAGTGCGGGGATCAGGACTGATCAGGGCATACACAGCCTTCCTAGCTTCCCGGGGACTCCCCCAGCCACTATAGGTGGCACTGAAGGTTTTGCACCGCGGCCTTCCTTCTGCCGCTCGCCTCATGGTCCCTGTGGTTCTAGTGTGCAAGTTGGTGCCAGTGTGCAAGTTTCACTGGAGGCTGCATGGAAAGTCCTGGGTGCGGTGGACCAAAGCAGCGCTGGATGGCACTGTAGCCGCCACTCTTCACAGGCCGCTGCAGCTTTAGCAGTGCTGCTGGCCGGTTTTCTACAAAAGTGTTTGGGCGCGGTAACTGCAAAGGCCACTAGGTGGCACTGCATCGTTGTTCTCTTCTGGTCGTGGCAGTCCGCGCTGAATCTGAGAACTACGCTGCGGCGCGGATGCAGGTGCGGGGCCTGTTTGTGGCACTAGCGCGGCCCGGTCCTCACTCTCCACATCAGGGTAATGGTTGCCTCCCACTAGTTGCTCCAGTAAGTTTTTCTGGCACTATCATTTGAGGATGCAGGAATTTGCCTCACTCTGCTGGCTATGTCTTCACTTGGGGATGCTGCACGCTCATTGATTGCTTGGGGCTTTGAGTGTGGGGGGCATCAGGGATTTCATTTCTTTCATGCTGCCTGTGCGGGCCTCGTAGCTCCTTACCGATGCCCACGCACCGACTTCCCTCAATGGGGCTTCCACATCCGACACTGTATACCAGGACATAGGCAGCAGGTAGCAGGAAACTTATTGGTAGTTCTCTTGGCAGGCCACAGGCCATGCCTTATTATGTGGGCACAGTCTTCAACAGGGCGAGGGAGGTGATGCTTGTATGGGATACGGCCGCGGGCCGATCCTCCCTTCCCTTACCGACACTCTGCATGTTGTACGCCCGGTGGCGTGCTTCTCACACATTCTCTAGGATGGATGGCGGAAGGCAGCGCCACAAACAGGCACCTCAGCAGGTAGGGGGCACTTCGTGTGGCACGGCGGCATGTGTGTGTGTCGCTTCCTCTGCGAATGAATGGCGGCGGGGCAGCCTCAGGACACTGAGAGCTGGTACGGGTGCCATCCTCTTGCTTATGAAGTGCCGCACTTGACAGCTTGTCGGTTGCTTGGACGGCGTATCGTCACTCACCAGGCCTCTATAACAGTTCTCCTCACTGCCGCTTACAGCAGGCCGGGGAGGCGCCACACTTGTACCTTGGCTATCCAACTAGGTCGCAGGGGCACTCCTCTGTCACGGCAGTGACCGCCAGTGCTTGGATGTCGCTGGGGATCCCTTGCCTCATGCAGCGAGTGTCGGCTGCGCTGAGACGCCTCAAGCGTGGTGCGTGTTGCAATGATTCTCCCTCTTACTTTAGCTGCTGGCATCAGATGCAGGGAATGCCCCAGACATGGGCTACTCTCCTCCGCACGATGAAACACCAAGCGGTCGACGGCTCGTCGCCATTGTAGTGTCTTGGGGCACTAGGCCCTCATGCTGGAGAAAGGACCACACGGACACGGTATTACAATACTGGAACTGGCCCAGAGCACCCGGCCCCTTTTTATTAGCAGGGTACAAGGACGCAGACTCAGTAAGTAACAAGGTCCTTTATTCCGCATGAAGTTGACAGCACGAGTAAAGTACATCCATCTCCATAAAGGTACATCACCCTACTAACCGCCGCTATACCCACGTTCCATTCCCTTGACAACCCCAGAGTTCCACAACATGTAGGACCCAACACACCCTCCCCTTTATATATACCGAAGAATACAACATAATAATGCATTTGTGAATCACAAAATGAGAACAACACCTACCCCTTATATAATCAAAACTGAAAGAGCGGATGAAAAGAAAAGAAAACATGGAGAACACATTTACAATGCATTGCAGGTAAATATATACATATGTACATTAGATGTGCATAACAACCTAGCAATTAAGGCACAAAATCACGCAGCTTGAAAGGTGGTTTCCTTTCCCTGGTGGAAACTCTCCTCTTCCCCCAGTCAACCTTGTCATCTTCCCCACTTCCAGCACTCGAATCAACACTGCTCTTGCCAACATCATGTGCAATGGCAATTTTGTCTTTATTCCACCACTTCCGATTTTGCAATCTGACCCCATTCTTCCTCACATCCACAACCCTTTGTGGGGAGGAAAACTTGGAATCCTTCCTGGCGATGATCCTGGATATTTTGACTCTGACAAAATCACCAACAACTACTTTGGACTCTCTTCCCCGAACACCCACATATTTGTCCTCAGCTTGCTGTCTTTTCTTGTCTAAATCTTCCAATTTCTGCTTGGAAACGGTGAATTGCCCCATCCACTGTCTAGTCATCTTGGATGCTGGCAAGCTGCCCCTTAATAATGCAAAGGGAGATAGATCTGTGTCCGCATTAGGGGTAGTGCGGACAGCCCACAACAACTTCCGCAACTCTTCCTTACAATTCAACCCACTAGACCTGGCTAACTATATGTTGTCTTTGATGACCCGGTTAAACTGTTCAACGAAACCATTGCTTCTTGGGTGGTATGAAGAAGTCTTGGTATGTTTAATACCCCAAAAACTTAAGAAATCAGAAAATTGGGTAAAAGTGAATTGCCAACCATTATCTGATAGAATTTCATCAGGAATGCCTTCCCTAAGAACAATGGATTCTAAAAATTCGATGATCCTGGAAGTATTGGGAGATTGGACAAACTTAATTTCCGGTCAACGGCTATGAAAATCCACAACAACAATACCATATTCCTAACATACCTCTAGAAATAACCATGGGACCAATGATGTCAATGGCTAATTTTCCCCATGGCTTATTGGGTACCTCAATTGCTTCTACAGGACTGGGAACGTTAACTTGACACTTGTCACTGCTGGCACAATTGACACAATCTCTGACAAAATGCTCAACACTGCTGTCCAACCCTGGCCACCAGAAACATTCACTAATCCTTCTCTTCATAGCACCCATGTGGATGTGCCCTTTATGGGCCAAAACCAGGATTCTGTCCTCATACCCTCAGGAACGGCTGAGGCATTGGATTGGTATAGGAGTTCATTAATGATGGACAACTCCTCAAAAACATGTTTGTAGGTATCACTCTTCACCCCATCAGACCTCCATTGAGACCACCCTTGCCGAATTCCATCCTTTACCTCAGTGATCTGTTCATCTGAATCACAAGCAGTGAGCCACTCACTTTCCAATATAGCACCATCACACCGCTGTTCGACAGCACACACAAGATCAGTGTCCATGTCCTCTGATGTTTCCCCCTTATCAAACACATTGTGACTGGGGAGACGAGACATGCAATCTGCCAACACATTTTTGGCACCAGGAACATATTCCACAGTATAATTATATTCTTGAAGTTTATATTGCCATTTGGCAATCCTGGGTGTGGCTCGTTCCATGCCTTTAGTAGTAAATAAATGCACGAAGGGCTTGTGATCAACTCGCACAGTGAAATGAGAGCCCCACAAGTACATTTTAAAATGGACAATACCCCACCAACATGCTAAGGCTTCTCTCTCGATCGCCGAATAGGATGACTCAGCACCTTTCAAACTCCTTGAAGCAAAAGCTACCACCTCATCTTTGCCCTCCCTGTGCTGCATGAGGATGGCACCTAGTCCCATCTGGCTGGCATCCGTCATGATAATAGTTTCATCACGTGTAATGAAGGGTTTCAAGGGTGTGGCATGTACTAATTCCTTTTTGATGAGCCTAAATTTGTGATCACACAGATTACACCACACAAATGTTAATTTTTTTGTGTGTAAATTCCTCATATGTTAAGATTTCTCTGTACACTTCGGAATAAATCTTGAATAGAACTCTATCAGACCTAAGAAGGATCTTAACTGGTCCTTGTTTTTAGGAGGATCAAAATCATCAATGGCCTTGACTAAGTTAAACTTGGGTTCTACACCGTTGGCAGATAACCTATACCCTAAGTAATTGATAGTAGGGGAACTGAACTTACATTTCTCCACACTGAGCGTTACACCTCTTGCTTTCAAAATGGATAAGACCTGACGCATTCTGACATCATGCTGGTCCTGATCATTACCAAACACTAGAACATCGTCTTGGAATGCACCAACCCCTTTTATGTCCTTAAACATGCCTTCTACCACCCGTTGAAATACGGCGGAAGTCGAAGCTAGCCCAAAAGGCATGAGCTTAAATTGAAATAAACCTTCCGGGGTTATCAAGGATGTTAAATGTCTACAGTCAGGATGAAGGTTGATTTTATGGTGCGCTGAAGTCATATCCAACAAACTGAAAATGTTACCTCCCTCCAATGTGGAAAGCATTTCAGTGATGTTAGGAAGTGGATGGCGATCGATCCAAATTTGTTGGTTGAGATCACGCAAATCCACACACATGCGGACGGAACCATTAGCCTTGCGTGCCAAAACAATGGGGGAGACCCAATTAGAACACTCAACAGGTTCAATGACTCCTTGTTCACAAAGTTTATGTAGTTCTTCTTTTAATTCAGCACACAAGGCTAATGCAACTCTTCTAACTTTGTGAGCTACAGGACAAGGTTCTTCAATCAACCTGATCTTGTGAGTATATCCCTTCAGGATACCCAGACCCTTTTGAAAAACTTCGGGATATTGCATCTCTCAATTGTTTTTATGTTTAACAGGCATTATGGGTAGGTGGCTGTTCCTTAACACCACCTGAGCGGGATTATTGGGGTCAAGCAAAATGCCTAGGTTCTTCTGGTCGTACCAACCTAACAAACAAGAGTCATCCCTGGCTACATATACAACCCCATCTGTACTGTTAGTTTGAAACTTTAAAGTGGCAGTGAATTCACCCACCACATCAATGAGCTTACCACCGTAACCCACTGGGTGAACTTTAGAATCAGTCAACTGAGCTCCTTCAAAATGGTTATGCCAAACTTTCTCACTCAGCATTGTATAAGGTGAACCAGAGTCCACCATTACCTTCACATCAATTCCATTGATGCTCACCATGCAAAACAGCCTCACAAAATCATTCGAACCAATGCGACAGATTGTATCTTCTGCGATGATGAAGGAAGTGGCCCTTAGGGGCCACTCGGGTTACTTACAACCACCTGCTATGCCTTCCCAAGAAATGAAGAGTCGGTCAGACAGTAGAGAATACAAACAAGCATTTATTAGCAATACTCTGCAGAGGAGTCCAATCTGACCTGCATCCTAAGATGTCTGCCGAGGGACTGGCTCCCCAACGGCCTGCAATGCATGATCATTCCTCCAAGAACCCCCCAACCACGCCCACAGTGGAAAGTTACCAGCCTGGCCCGAACATGAACAAAGAAGGCACAGAAGGATGGGCTACCACCTGCCAGATGGGTACATGCTATTGGCAACTCAAGGTTACCCCGCTGAGTCTCAGCGTCTCCTAACGTGGGAGCAGAACTACACACTCGGATAGGCATGCGAGGGCAGAATGGCCTATTCATTAGTAAGTCGGGAAGCAGCCTTGAATGGCAAAGAAAAATAATAACTAAATACAGTATTCTGCTGAGACAGGCAATACGAATAATGAGGCCTAGTTCAGACACAGCCTAATAGGGATTACGATATACAAAATGGAGTCACACTTGCTAACTAAAGCTTGCACTTTGCAGGGATAACTCAGTGGGTTGCATAACGTGAATACAAATGGCATCTATTTAGCCACACATTGCTAACCTAATGCAGCATGATACAAGTGCATAGCAGGAATGGGATTTTCAAACCTAACAGACCCTCCTTTTAGCATGGGTGGCTAAATGCTTTATTGAGCCCATCCGGTAGGGTCTTTACAATTCTAAGTGGGAAGGAAGAAAATGCATAGGCAGTCAAATTCAAAGGGAAAATAAAGCAGCACACTAGTGTCAAATCTACTTAGTATTCAAAAATACCTTCGTCAATAAGCGTCATATCCTGGATATCCTGCATCATCATAGTGGAGACCTTAGTATTGTGTCCTGGCAATTTAGGGGTAGGGGTGAACTTGCTCACACAATAGGTGCAACATGCTGGAAGGCAATTAATACACAGGCAACATGTGAAGATGACACCTGCGATAACTATGAGGGCAAGTAGTATCTTCCAACCCCATGATGTCAGCAGACCCCAGAACCACCCTGTGAGGGACCGTGATCCATTATCCTGATGGATATCTGAAGCAAGCCTGTGTAATTTCTGTATGGCGGAGAATACATTAGGGGCGTTATCAGGAATGTAAACACAGCAACTGTTGCCAATGACGCGGCAGGCTCCGCCCCTATCAGCAAGGATGACATCTAAAACCATCCGGTTTTGAAGAGCAACAAGTCTCGTAGCCTGAAGCTCGACTGTAATATTAGTCAGTATATCTGCAGTAGTGTTAATGACCCCCTCAAGTACTCTAGCAAGGCGACGGATATTACGGCTATTGAACATGGGACCCCAGAACGGCATGATGTCTCAGGTGGAGCTGGGGTAGTCCCTATCAATGTGTGCACAGGATGCTGTTCTTCTAAATACCACACCACCCCGAATAGTGTTATCATTACGATGAGAAGGACCACAACCACTACCACCCTACTCCCAATAGACCAACTAGACCACACAGGACCATTCTGCTGTAATGGTGGAGCCACCAGAGGCTGTTCCTCCTTCATAACTGCGCGGCCAAAAGGGTACATAGAAAGAAACTTTAGGAATTGGAGCCACAAAAATACAACCGACCAGAGGGGTACAAATCACCCAGTGTCCTTCAGAGCCTCACTGGTAGACTCCTATTGTTAATCAACGACGGTGCTATGAAGCACTCCCATGGGGGAGCAGCGCGATCACAGCCCTTGCTGGAAAACAAATCCTCTTCTTTCAGGATAGGGCACCCTCCCTCCTTGGAAGACACCCTCAGCAAATCCTGTCCAGTGTCCAGGGCAGTGCACCAATGTAACTCACTCTAATCTAAAGCAGGCACCTTAAGCATAGCACCTACGCCCTAAGCTCGAGTCCTTCCCTAACTCCTGGACTGCCCTACTGGCGCACTGTCCTTCCGTCGGGGCCGCAGGTTGTACCCCAGGCACTTCTTCATCAACAAAAAGGGGGAGAAATTCAGGCTCAGCAGGGCATTGAGACTCAGGTGTCTGTGCACCAGAAGCGGGAGCATCCGGGGCGGCCCTTATCTCTGGGGGGACCGCTTCAAGTAAGACCTTGTCACTCTCTTCTTCTGTCTGCGCCCACCTCAGTCGGACATCAGAGAAGGGAACGAAATGGGGCACTCGCTCCCCTTCCTGGTCAGCAATGCCGTCGAGGACCCACTGGTCATACGGAAGTGGGAGAGGGATCCTCTTGACATGCGATCCGTGTACCCAGTGCTTCCGGCCTTCAAGCTTTACTGCGGTGCGGGTGGCGAGCAGGACCAAGAGTGGCCCTTTCCACCGAGGCTCCAGGCAGTTCTTTCGCTGAAAATTCTTCACGAACACGAAGTCCCCGGGCTGTAGCTGATGCCCGGGCCCCTCTGGTACTGGTTGCAGCGTGGCGTGAATCTGTTGGTGGACAGAACAAAGATCTTTAGTTAACTCATACAGATAGTTCACAAGTAGGGGGTACTCTATCTCGGAAAAGCGCTTGGGTCTTGGGACACCCCAGACGTTGGCGGGGCGCCCAAAGACCACCACATACGGGGACAACCCTGTTCTAGAATGTGCTGTCGCTCTGGTAGACAACAAAGCCAAAGGTAGAGCATCGGGCCATCGCAATCCTGTGCTTTCTTGAATCTTCGCTAACTTCAATTTGAGAGTACCATTGTACTTCTCAACCAAGCCTGCTGACTGGGGGTGGTTCGCTGCATGAAACTTCTGTCTAATATGCAAGCCTTTACATACCAATTCAATGACCTTTGAAATGAAATGACTTCCGTTGTCACTCCAGATCACACGTGGTAATCCATAACGCGGGAAGAACTCTTTTAAGAGAGCCTTTGCCGTTGCCGTAGCCGTGTTCTCCTTAGTGGGGTAAGCCTCAATCCATTTACTGAATACGCAAATCACTACCAGCACATACTTCAGATTGTTAACTCGGTCCATTTCGATGAAATCCATCTGGAGAACCTCAAAAGGGAAGGAATACGGTGCAAAGTTACCTGCAGGTGTAGGAGTACCTTTCCCAGGATTATGTTTCAGACAAATGATGCAATGTTTCACTAGGTGTGTGGCTACCTTAGGGATATTATCGTTTCGCCATACTGGGTCCAGTAGCTTACATATTCCTTTGGCACTAATGTGTGCTGGGCCATGGGCCATAGTAACAACAGGGAGCACATAGGCGTTAGGCAGCAACCATCTCTGTTTCCCAGACAAGTCAGTCCAACACCCATCCTCGTCCAAACGCCCTGTCCTCTCCTCCCATACTGCCAGTTCATCTACTGTCGCCTCGCTCTGTATTTCCCTGACATTTTCTAATGTGTCCTCGAACATTCCATTGTCTGGAACCCACCGGCCTGTCACGAACATCTTTTTCATCTTCGATCTAGCTGTCTCCTTAGATGTCTGATCTGCGAAAGCATTTCCCCTTCCCACATCGTCTGTTACTGCTTTGTGAGCACTACATTTTATTATTGCCAACTTATCGGGAAGTGTCAGTGCTGACAACAGTCTATGTATCAATGGATCATGTTGTATTCGCAACCCATGCGAGGTCAAGAACCCTCTCTCCGCCCAGAGGCGCCCGAAATTATGGGCCACCCCAAAGGCGTACTGGCTGTCGGTGTAGACATTGACAGTCAGTCCCTCACTCAACTCGCAAGCCCTAAGGAGGGCAACCAACTCTGCAGCCTGGGCCGATTGGTATGGGATACGGGATGTCTCAACTACAGTGTGTAATGTTGTGATTGCATAAGCTGCAGTGGTAGTGCCATCTGGTAATTTGAAACCAGAGCCATCGACATATAGTTCCCCTTGGGGGTCAGATAAGGGAACATCAGTCAGGTCTACCCGTTCCTTCGTTTCTTCCTCAGTCCGAAATAAACAATCATGGACATCATTGTCCTTTTCTTCCGAAAGGAGGGGTAGTAACGTGGCTGGGTTCAGAATAGCACAGCGTTTGATGGTAATGTGCGGAGCAAACAAGGTTAATTCATATCCAGTCAGACACGCACTAGTAAGGTGCTGTGTCTTTGTCTTATTCAACAGTGTGTCCACAGCATGAGGTACCATGACTGTGAGATCCGTATCAAGGACGAGCCCTGCCAATTGTCTGATAGAAACTGCCACCGCTGTGGCAGCCCTCAGGCAGCTCGGGAGAGCTCTGGCGACGTTATCAAGAATAGCAGAGAAATACACGCAGGGTCTGTGCTTACCACCGAAACCTTGTGTTAGAACAGAAAGCGCACAACCGTCCGCCTCATGTACATAATGTCAGGGAAACGAGCGTTACTGCGCCTGCCAAGTTCCCGGGACTACAACTCCCATGATGCCCGGCCACGGAAGGAAATATAGCCGGAGAGGGCGCACAGGAAGTTGCGCGTAATACTGTTCTGTTCTTTCTCTCTCTCTCGGACGAGAGAGAGCTGCCTGCTGAAGCGCCGGAGGAGTAGGACCAAAGGGAAGAGTCCTGCCGCTTGAGAGAGACTGAGGGGTTTCATAACTCCCTTATGAGAAACAGTGAGTACCGAGAAAGTTCTCATGGAAACCTGATTTTCTTCATTGTGCAAGACGGAATACAGCGGGGCTCCGCGTATTGCCGTTTGTTTGTGTTTTTCCTTGCCCTTATACTGAGGGCAGATTTCTGGGTGACGCAGCGGAATACGGCGGTGCTACCGCGTATTGCCGTTTGTTTGTGCTTTTCCTTGCCCTTATACTGAGGGCGGATTTCTGGGAGACGCAAGCGGAATACAGCGGTGCTGCCGCGTATTGCCGTTTGTGTGCCATAAACGTTTTTGTTTGGCCATTGTGAATAAACGAGCTACACAGCGGGTTACAGCGGTGAGGGAACCGCGTAGCTCCGTTTGTGTGCTGGAGACTTTGTCCTTTTTCATTTAAGGAGACGGGACATGTTTTGAGATGCAGTTCTCAACAAAACTTTATTGCTATTGATATTTGGATGCAGAGGTGACGTAACCTCGTGGAACTGCCGAGCTGTATTCTGTATTGTGACCTTCGTACTTGATAGGGATAGGCTGAATGCTAGCACTGCTTTTCCATCCCCTACGCTTATGCCTATATGTGGGTATGTATGACACCTGTGTGAGTCCTAAGTAACTGGAGAAGTGTGGTGGTCCATACACTGGTTAATGTTTCTAGTGTTCTTTGTTCTAGGGTGGAGGAGTGCGCTACATGACGACATTTGATGAGTCCCGAGGGTTGTACAAACAGCAGCATATATGCTCAGGTACATACGTCCTCTAGTGAGACATTACTGAGAGTAGCCACTGTCCTACATGTATTTAAACCTGTGTTTTTTGTTCTTATAGGTTCTATTCCACTGCCGTTCCTTTTCCCTCTCCTTTTCCCTCGCCTGATCATTCGAACACCCTGTAGACTATTTGTACCAGGGTGTTGGTGAGATCTGGAGGTGGACCCTTTTTTGCTGCAACTGGACCCTGCGGAGCTAGGCCTGACACATAAAGCACAAAAGGCTTCTGGTAATCAGGAGTACCAAGCACAGGAGCAGAGCAAAGCACAACTTTTAATTACTCTAAAGCTTGCTGGCATGCAGATGTCCAAGGCAAGGTTTCATGCACGTCTTTAGTGGTTAGGTAAAGGAGGGGTTTCGTTAGTAAGGAATAGTTAGGTTTCCAATGACGACAATACGAAGTTATACCAATGAAAGTGCGTTCCTCGCGCTGGGTCTTAGGAACAGGCATATTAGTAATAGCAGCTATGCGTTCAGGTGTTAGTCTACGACCCTCCTTCGACAGTAGGTGACCTAAATAGGTGACCTCCTGTCGACAATATTGAAATTTCGAAAGTGACACCTTGTGGCCATGGTGTGCCAAATGTAACAGCAATTTAACCGTGGCCTCTTTACAACCATCTTCAGTGTCTGAAGCCACAAGGAGGTCGTCAACGTACTGCAACAGCACATTACCAGGGGGAAGTTCCAAGGAATCCAATTCAGCTTTCAAAGCTTGGCTATAGATACTAGGACTCTCCGTATAGCCTTGTGGAGCACAACAGAACCTAAAGCTCCTTCCGGCTATTGCAAATCCAAACAGATATCTGCTATCTGTATGGGTCGGAATGCTGAAGAAAGCATTCTTCAAATCTATCACAGAGAAGAATTTTGCAGACGGGGGAATCATTGTCAAGATCGTGGTAATGTCTGGGACTACAGGATACTGAGGAATCACTATTTTATTCACCTCTCTAAGGTCAATTACAAAGCGGTAAACGTCAGGGTGAGCATCAGAAGAATCCAAGGGTGCCTTTTTAAGAATAGGAAGAATAGGGCTGTCTCCTCAACCACACCAGACTTAATCAAATCCTGTATTATTTGCAATAAGGCCTTTTCTCCTGCCTGGGATATCTTGTACTGGGGAATCCGTGGCCATACAGCGTTGTCCTTAATCTGTATAGAGACTGGTGGGATCAGGAGTAACCCCACATCCGTGTCTCCTGTAGCCCACAGTGTGCGTGGCACATCTTTAAACTCAGCAGGGAGGGGGGCATCCTTTGCGAGACATTGTGTGGCACAGGCCACCTGTGGTCCAATAGTCATGTAAACACTGTCTGGAGAACAAAACATTGTCGCATGCAACCTTTTTAACAAATCCAACCCTAACAAATTCGCCCCACAATTTGACGTTAATAGAAATGGTGAATCAACCGTGAAGGGGCCAATAGTCAAAGCAAGAGGCTTGGAAATGGGGCTGACAACCGGCACGCCTGAGAAACCCACCGAAACGTTGTTTTGGCTGGACAGAGCCGCCCCCGGGACCAGTTAACGGGAAACAGAGCTATTCATAGCCCCTGTATCAAATAAGTATTTCTCGGTCGTACCGTGTAAATCCGCAGTGATGTAGGGTCCGCGCTGATCTACAGGCACCGGAACTGGTCCCTTGCCCTGTCCCTGGCTATCCTAGCTGTGAGACAACCCCGTCACTTTGTCCATGTCATAGTCATCATGATAGTACTGCCTCACTCGGGGGTTGTCAAAATAGTTCCCGCTCTATCTATTAAACAATGTATTCTCCGATCGTGTCTCCCCCCGGCCTCCTCCTCCTCTTCCACGTCCTCTAAAACCCCTACCTCTCGGGGCCTCGTCTTTCTGGACTAACTCCGGACACTCATTCCGCCAATGTCCCTCCTGCTTGCAATAAGCACATTGATTGAGCCCTATAGGTGCGTCCGAGTTACCACCCCTGTTAGACCGGGGTAGCCGCTGGGCCAGACCCGAACCTCTACCTCTTCCGTTACCCCTCGCAACTTGCTGCATCAAGACCCTCGTCTTCAAGTCTTTCGACTTTTTCTCCACTTTCTCCTTCTCTTCATTCTCTCTATGCTCGTAGTACTGTGCAATACTCAATATTACCGACGGGGAAGAGGTGCTCCAAGTGCTTTCTGAAGCCTGCAACCTAGTCGCAATCTCAGGAAGCAAATTGGTAACGAACCTGCTGACAAACAACCGGACACCACCTTCCAATGACAGATCCTGGCCACTAAAGTCG
This sequence comes from Calotriton arnoldi, assembly GCA_963921515.1. NCBI lineage: Eukaryota > Metazoa > Chordata > Amphibia > Caudata > Salamandridae > Calotriton > Calotriton arnoldi. The sequence goes on from CAWUFW010009086.1 coordinate 435,353, forward strand.
AGAAACACCCCTTCAAACCTGGTAAAGAAATCAGAGACACTCTTGTCCTTCTTCTGACGACATGCAGTCAACTTGTCCCAATCCACCCGTCTCGGCGGGATAAGGGAATGTATATAGGTAATAATGCGACCCGGTAAAGCCAATATCTCTGCCTTCTGCATGTCACCGGGCTTGCGGTCCTTATTCCATGCCCTGATCTGACCCCATGTTCCTCCCAATTCCACCACATGATCCTGTGTATGCACTTGCCTCCATATATCCACCGGTACCAACAAACCAAAGAACAACTCAATATCTGCTAATGTCATCACCGTGGAGGAGGCCGCCTCTGTCAGCTCTTTGTAATACGCAGTCGGGTTTTTCCGAGGGTCTGACAACTGACTTTTAAGGGACATTACCTCACTCCTCTTCCAAGGAGTATAGATCCACTGCTCCTGGAACCGAGCGTCGACTCGCGGCCTAATTACAGCATTCGTGGAGTTGCGCAGTTCTGGTATTTCAGGATGATAAATGGGATGGACCTCCCTCATGGGGCACTGGGTCACCATCGTCGGAATCTTTTGGAGCAATCTGCCCCTATAACCCACCAATGTCGTTACATTGCTAAAAACCTCATTGGAGCCATACCTGCAGCATATACCCTGTCCCATATGTCATAGATGATCTGCGGTGCAACACCCTGAAAACACTGCTCCCACAGTCCTATTAGCGTGGCTGACATGTGCTTAAGGGCATGCTGCTGTATGAAGGGCTCATAATCTTTCATCACACTCCACACATCTTCCACACTATAGATCGGGTTCCGAGCCCACTGAGCCGCCTGATTCGCCACCATTTGCTTCTCCTCATCACCCACAGCAGAACGCACCAACACTTTGTCCATACAGTCTCGTGCTGCTGCCCAGGTCCCTTCATGTATCCCCCGTACAGGGGTCTCACCATTCGGCAGTGCTTGGAGTGTCATACTCGAGGGAGAAAGAGCAGATGAGGAGACAGGTATCATCATGAAAGGAGACAGTGTTGTAGGCGTGAAAGGGGGTGTAGCAGTAGATACAGAGTCAGTAGACGGAACAGGAGAGCTAACGGCTCCCACCCCTGTTCCTAGCGTGAGCAGGGAGGGAGCAGGCGGGGCTGGGGCCGAAGCGGTTTGACTAGAGGCCGAAATACTAGGAAGAGCGGCACCAGAGGCCGAGGACTGAGATGTGGGAACCCTTGGGTATATCCGCTCAGGAGCATAAGGTGGAGGAGGGCGAGAATCCAATAGCTCTTCAACGAAAACATCACCTTCCTCTCTAGTAACATAGCATTTATCTGTCAGCAATCGAAACTTTCTATCTGCACACTCTATGCCTTTCTCTATCTTTCCCCTTTCATAGGCCACTGCTTTCTGCGTTATAGTTTGCGTCTGTCTCTTCCGGGCCGCTTTCTCTGCTCTCATACGCCGCTGTTTTGCTTCCTTCTGCCTTACTCTTAGAGAATCAAACATCGACTGCCTGCTCTTTTTGGCGAACAATTTGTCCTGCAAGAAATTCTATTTTTGCTCATCAAACGAGCCAGTAAGTGGGCATTGTAACTCAGCATTGTCCCTTGTATATTTATTCCACAATGTGCTAAACATAATAGGGCCAATACCGTGCTTGACGTATACATCAAAATTTGGGGTACCCTCCGGAGGCGCAGGCTGGCTCTCTTCCAATCGAGCCTCAGTAGAACAACACCGACATCCAAAACACCCCAGTTTACTTAGACAAGGCATCTTAATATACACATGCGCTGTCCCCAACGGACAAATATAACACCAACAAACAAAATAATAAAGGGAAAAAAATAAAGAATACAAATATTGTTCAAAGACCAAACCAAAACGGTCTGAGGACCGCTTCCTACAGTCTGTAGACTGTACCAAGTTCAAGAAGACAGGCTCTAGCCCCAGACCTTTTCAAGAGTAGACCAAATTTCCAGTTGGCTTGGCAGATTGTTCGCAAACAGTCCCAGGCCTTTTCGAGAACAGGCCAAATTTCCAGTTGGCCTGGCCGACTGTTCACAAACAGTCTGTCTCTTTTAAGGGGTCCGCAAACCCACCAAGTTCAAACCAAGACAGCCCGAAGACCGTACCAAGACACAGCCCGGAGGCTTGTGCTGTTCAAACAAGGCAGTCCAAAAACTGCACCAAGACAGTCCGGAGACTGTACCAAGACACAGGCCGTCGGCTAATGTCGTTCAAGCAAAACAGTCCAGAGACCGTAACAGGACACAACCCGTCGGCTAATGTCGTTCAAGCAAGACAGTCCGGAGACCGTACCAGGACACAGCCCATCAGCTAATGTCGTTCAAGCAAGACAGTACGGAGACCGTACCAGGACACAGCCCGTAAGCTCGTGCCGTTCAAGAATAGTGCCATTTTTCAAGAATCAAATCACTCACCTGGTGCACACAGGTCGAGTCAAGTTATTCTTCACTGCCGACTCTTCGGACCAAACGGTCAACTACAAAGTTTCGCCTTCTCAGGACCCCAGCCGGTGACCACTAGACGAGGTGTCGCCCGATCAGACGGGCGGGGCAGCTGCGAGAACCGAGCTCGATCGTGTGGGTACCCCATCCGCCCGACCGACCAGACGCAACCCCGACCCTGCAACCTGATTACAGGCGAGCTGGATCACCTTGCGGGGTCCCTGTTTGGGCGCCAACTGAAGGAAGTCGCCCTTAGGGGCCACTCAGGTTACTTACAACCACCTGCTATGCCTTCCCAAGAAATGAAGAGTAAGTCAGACAGTAGAGAATACAAACAAGCATTTATTAGCAATACTCTGCAGAGGAGTCCAATCTGACCTGCACCCTAAGATGTCTGCCGAGGGACTGTCATCCCAACGGCCTGCAATGCATGATCATTCCTCCAAGAACCCCCCAACCATGCCCACAGTGGAAAGTTACCGGCCTGGGCCGAACATGAACAAAGAAGGCACAGAAGGATGGGCTACCACCTGCCAGATGGGTACATGCTATCGGCAACTCAAGGTTACCGCGCTGAGTCTCAGCGTCTCCTAACGTGGGAGCAGAACTACACACTTGGATAGGCATGCGAGGGCAGAATTACCTATTCATTAGTAAGTCGGGAAGCAGCCTTGAACGGGAAAGAAAAATAACTAAATACAGTATTCTGCTGAGGCAGGCAATACGAATAATGAGGCCTAGTTCAGACACAGCCTAATAGGGATTACGAAATACAAAATGGAGTCACACTTGCTAACTAAAGCTTGCACGTTGCAGGGATAACTCAGTGGGTTGCATAACGTGAATATAAATGGCATCTATTTAGCCACACATTGCTAACCTCATGTAGCATGATACGAGTGCATAGCAGGAATGGGATTTTCAAACCTAACAATGACATCCTTTACCATAAGCACTTCGTCTTCATCACTGGTATAATGCTCTTTGTCACTACCCTTGCTAGATCCCACTCCGTGAATTTTTGTTGTACCGTATTTGACAATCTGCAAACTTTGGCAAAGTGACCCTTACGCATACACTTAGCGCATGTACGGTCCTTAGCAGGACATACAATGGCATTTCCCAAATGAGATGGACTGCCACATAAATAACATTCTAACTGTCTAAATGGGTGTCTTTTGAAGGACTTGTCCGAAGTATTTCCAGTGTCAGATGTTTTTCCAGTGTCCTCCTTGCTCTTGGTCTTCGTATACTTGGATTTCACCGCTAAAACATCATGAGGGTGAGATTTCCCATCTGTCACAGTCATTTGACGCATGAAGGATGTGGTGCTCTCTATCCTAGAAGCTATTTCTACAGCCTTCTCCAACGTGAGATTAGGTTTAGATAGTAACGACTCTTGGATTTTTTTGTTGTTCGTTTTCTCTACTAGTTGGTCTCGGATCATTTCATCCTCAAAATCCCTGTATTCACATGAAACAGTCAAAATTCTTAATGCCCCTACATAACTAGCAGCTGATTCACCCGTAACTTGAATTCTTCTATAAAGTGTATGTCTTTCCATTATAACGTTTTTCCTTGCTTTGAATCTCAAATCCAGCACTCTTATGGCCATGGCATACTCGTCAATTACACTGTTCCCCTCTCCATCACCATCTCTAGCTATAATAGGATCAGAAGGAATGTGCTTGAGAATTTTGCGCCCCTCTGAACCTAGACAATGACGAAGAATAGCAAATTTCTTTTTGTGCGTAAAAGAATCACCTTCTAACGCATCCAAGTACGCCTCAAAGGCTTCCTTCCATTGCTCCCAATCAGATTCAGGAGTAGTAGGACTAGGAGAGAAGGCAGGTGGAGGAACCAGTGAATGCTGCATTATGACGATGCTAGATTCTCATTTAATGCTAAAAAACCACACAAAAAAATAGGGTTTAAATGCAACGAAGAAAATTCTGAAAAGTGGCAAGGAATGTACAGGTTTTTTATTTTTATTTTACGGAGTTTTATATAGCGCGAATTTGACCTGAAGGTATCGGGTATCAGAGCGTTTTACATAGCACCAGTTGCGTTACATGAGGCCACATTCGTTTTTTGTTAGGCACGGGGAGATTAAGTGATTTGCCCAGAATCACAGGATGTTCAGCATCATTGCCGAGACTCAAACCCAGTTCCCCAGATTCGAGGTTGACCGCCCTAGCCCTTAGGCCAACTCCTCTCCCCAGTTATGTGGAATGATGGTAGAAACCCCTTTAGAATAAAAAGACTGGGTTTCACAAATGTTGAATGCGGAAGATAAGTGTGCACATCACTGATGTGCAGGAAAGATGGTAGAAACCCCTTTAGAATAGTAGACTGGTTTTCACAAATGCAGAATGTGGAAGGTAAGTGTGCACATCACTGATGTGCAGCCAAACATGAATGATTTCCTCATGAAGTGACCTTGGCAAGGATATCAATGACGCGGCAAGTGTGTATTCCACTGATGTTGAAACACAAAATAAGTGTGCACATCACTGATGTGCTGCATGATAGAATATCACTGCGTAACCCAGTGGTGAACTCCACTCAATATGGCCGCGAAGAACAGGATTCAAATCTAATGCCCCAATTTGATGAGGCCGCCGACCAAACGTGTCAGAGACAGCGCGTCACTGACTTGATGACCCAATTAAAAATGGGCACCAAAAATGCAAAATCCAACCAAAGGCCTCGGAGGGCGATGACGTCAGGACGTCGGCGTCTTGTTGCTGTTGGAGTACGGGTGCAACTCGAGCACAGACACTGCGCGCAGCAACACCGCAGAAAATTGGGCAGAATGTACCTTAATCTTGAAGACAGGAAGACACCACAGCCGGGAATGTTTCATAAACGGCCCTCCATCAGAAAGACAGGAATGATCCTCGAGCAGAACAGAAAGTGGAGATGAAGATGCCTTTGAAGAACGAGGAGACAACGCGTGGGGGACTCCTCCTGTCCGGGTCCAACTCGTCGCCACTACAAGGATGCAGACTTGTAACAAGGTCCAATATTCCTCTTGAAGTTGACAGGACGAGTAAAGTACATCCATTTCAATCAAGGTACATCACCCGACTAACCGCCGCTATCCACACGTTCCATTCCCTTGACAACTCCAGAGTTCCACAACATGTAGGACCCAACACAGGGTCACCTGACCGGTGACGCCTGTGATGGGTGGGTGTACAGTGTGGGTTAACACCAGGCGGAACACTAGAACGTGTCCAGCAGGACACTACAGAAAGGTCGCAGTCAGCGCTCGAGGCGAACGGGCCCAAAAACAATGCTGCACAGTTACTAAAGTACTAACAGAGTGGTCCCACCTCACCCGCTTTGCTCCCGGTGACACGGAAACTTCTTACAAACACCGCACCTTGTGCTTTCCTGCATACGCCAAGCACACATGTGCCGCCTGTGGCCCACAGGCAAGCCCGGCCACGGATCCTGCTCACGCTGTATTCTGGGGTCTGTGTCACCAAGTGTGACTGGCAATCATTGCCAAAATGTTGAAGTGATACCCCACGCCGTGTATAAAGGCAGGAAAACCTTTATTTATGCACACCAGAAGCTGGTGATTCTCCCTACACCAGCCACCGGTTAAATGACAAAGCTCGAACCAGTACAACACCAGGATTCCACAAGGGTATCATGGCGTAAACATTCCAAACATTCTTAGTACTCTAAGCATGCATTACTACATACTGCCCCTTTTTACAACTGTTAGGAGGCCTCTGTTAGGGGTCTACTTAGGCCAGAGGGCTTGCTCTTCTGCTCCACCCACCAAACACTCGATAAAAGGGGGACAAGTCTCTTTCCTCCCAAGTCTAGCAATAGTCTCTCCTCCTGTGGCTCTGCTCAGCTCTCCCCTACACTGATGGACCAGTTGTATATGAATAAAGAGTGATCATCTTGAGCCTGATGAAGTGGCTCCGCTCCACGCCGCTCAAGTGATGTGGCTGGGAGCGTCTCTCTCTTGCCCCAGAGAGGTCCAACTGTCTCTCAAGAACTGCTATTTGTGGTTGTGGGCCTAAACAGGACTCCAGCAGATAATTATTACTGCTGGGCAGGGAGTGCCAAGATCTTTTGTGCTTGACCACGTTCTGCTAAAGTAATTTAAAATGAATTCCTAGAAACATCCGCTAGGGAAAACTCAAACAGCAACAGATAAAACAGCTGTAAATTGTCCTTGCGTCAGAAGGAGCAGTGTGCTTTCATATAGGCTGCTTTGTAGGATAATGACTGGAAATGTGCCATGTTTTCCTCTGGCACCTGCAGCTACAGTGCCAATCAAGCAAGTTAAAATTGAAGTTGCTAGTTGTACCTACTAACCAATGCACCAGGGACCTGGAATAAGATGGAAAGTTGGCCTCTCTGAGTCTCCTTCACTCTACGGGTAGACGTGTGCGAGATGTCAAGACCAAGCTCAGAGGACGTGGTGAAGGGCAGGTCCAGGAATCATACAACACAGTTACCATGGGTGCAGTAAAGATGTCAATGTCCAGCCAGATTTTACGAGTACACGACCCTTTACAAACAAATCAAGAATATATATATATATATATATATATATATATATATATATATATATATATATATATATATATATATATATATATCCCCACAGGACTCCTCCAGCTCAATAGTCAGAGAATTATCACTCGTAGGCAGGAATAAAATTACTGTTTTAATTGATCTAGTCTCACCGGACCAGCAACATTAAAAAAGACACGCGTTTCGGCAGTTCAACTGCCTTTGTCAATCCCAGATTGCAGATTTAGCAGTTATAGTTAGCTGAGCTAACTATAACTCGTGCCCCCACAATGCACTGCTTATGACCTCACATATTACATCACTCATGACATGGTCAGTGACATCACTGATGACATCTCAAATTTTTCTTTACATTTTTTATACTCCGCGATACCTGTGGAGACATTGCGAAAGGCGGATGTTTTTGAGGAAGTCTTAAACATATATATAGACAGATTTTACTTAATAGCAGACACTAGTTCTTTAGTAATGTAGACTTTATATTTGAGTTTGTGTGATTGTTTTGTGAAAAACCTCTTGAATGTGGTGTTTTATATATTCGCAGTGACTCTGTAGACCGTGGCGTCGTCTGTAGTCACGAAGTGCGTGTTTTTTTTAAACTTGGGAACACATACCTACACATATTTTAATTAATATTTGACACAAGTTGTTTATTGATCTACTCTTTAAACCTAACTTTTGTAAGAATTTTTCAATTAAAAGCCTTGTACTTGGTGTTTTGCATGATCGCGGCGATGCTGGAAGTCGCAATGACATCGGTTACTGCAACGAACATGTGTTTTTGGTAAAGTGTATAACACATATTTATACATATTACATTGTATGATGCACATTTGGGGTTTAATATCAGTCGATTAACACTTATATTTGATAATTTATTTGAAAATAAGTATTCATTCTCTTCAATTTCTGGTCTTCACGAAGATGCTAATCATCCTGAAGCTCATGTGACCAGGAAATAAAGGAATATCATTGGATGATACACTTTTCAAATGTAAGAATAGAAAGAACACGCCCATTTAACTATCTTGAACATTCTTTAAGAGGAGTTCATTGTGAGCAGCTCACTAGCATTTGTATGAGTGGTTCTTTTGCATATTTTTGCAAAAATGGCAACTCAGCCAGAAGAGAGAGATCAGGTGGAAAAGCAGGTGGACCAGGAAGTACAAAAGGTGGATTCTGGTGACTCTGGAGATGAGGGGCCTCCCCAGAAGAAATCAAGCATTGCCTGGGATTTCTTCAGGATTTCGGCCGGGGAATCAAAAACAGTCGTCAAATTTATGCAATACACAATATGTGACAAGACATTGTCAAGGGGTACAAACAAGAAATATTCTTGCGGGACTACGTCCATGCTTCACCATCTAAAAACATACCATGGCAATCGTCTAAAAGCAGCAAGAAAGCAACGCAAGGCTGAAGGACCCTCAAGTTCAATAGCAGCCGCAACAACACCAGGGAGAGAGCCCCTTCAGAGGTCCAGTCTCAAGTAAAAGATTTAGCTCCAGAGTTTTCCTGCATGGGGTCATACTGCATGGATTGTGGAGTTGTAGTGAGTGTTGGAGAGCAGTCCATGACAACCCTTCGCAATGCTGCAAAGAATTATACATGTTGATTTTTTTTATTTTTGGCCCTTCATAGTTATTCCATATTTTTGAGTGCGTGTTGAAATTTTTGCACTCCCAGTTGCCATTTTTGTTTCAAGCAAGATTCTTTTTAAAAAACTTTTAAATTCTCCAAAAAGTACAACCCCCCACCTTTTAAGTTAAAAAAAGATAAGCTGAATGAATCAGTTTATGAACATGTATATAGTTATTGAATGCGTGCATGAGTAGTGCATTGATGATTGAATGAGTGTATGAGTGGTGCATGGATGACTGAATGAGTGCCTAAGTGGTGCATGCATCATTGAATGGTTCAACGAGTGGTTGAGTAACTGCATGTTGAGTGCCTGGGTGATTGGATTAGTGCATGTGTAGTGCCTGGGCGATTGGATCAGTGCATGTGTAGTGCCTGGATGATCGGATCAGTGCATGGGTAGTGTATATGTGATTGGATGAGTGCATAAGTAATGTGTGGGTGATTGAATGATTACATGGGTAGTGCATGTATGATTCGAAGAGTACATATGTTGTGCCTGGGTAATTCAATGAGTGCATGAGTAGTGCCTAGGTGATTGGATGAATGTATGGCTAGTGGCTGGGTGATTGGATGACTGCATGAGTAGTGACTGGGTGATTCGATGAGTGCATAGGTACTACATGAGTGATTGTATGAGTGCAAGTGCAGTGGCTGGATGATAGCACGAGTGGGATTGCAGTGCCTGGATCATTGGATAACTCTAAGTACAGTGCCTGGGTGAATGGATAAGTGCAAGTGTAGTGCCGCCTGGGTGATTGGATGAGTCAAAATGTAGTGCATGGGTAAATGCATGAGTGCAAGTTCAGTGTCTGGTGACTGAATTAGTACAAGTGCGGTGCCTCGGTAATTGAATGACAAGATTAGTAGTGCCTGAGTATATGGATGACTCCATGGCTACCGCCTGGGTGACTGGATAAGTGCCTGAGTAGTACCTGGGTGAATGGATGAGTGCAAGTGTACTGCCTGGGTGAATGCATGAGTGCAACTGTAGTGCTTTGGTGATTGGATGAATGCATTGGTAGTGCCTGGGTAATTGGATGAGTGCATGAGTAGCATCTGGGTATTTGGATGAGTGCATGGGTTGTGCCAGGATGATTGGATGAGTGCCTCGCTATTGCCTGGGTGACTTAATGAGTGGAAGTGTAGTGCCTGGGTGAATGGATGACTACAACTACAGTGCCTGGGTGAATGGTTGAGTGCATGGGTAGTGCCTGTGTGATTGTATGAGTGCAAGTGCAGTGACTGGATGATTACATGACTGCTTGGGTAGTGTCTGAGTGAATGGATGAGTGCATGGGTAGTGCCTGGGTGAATGAATAAGTGCAAGTGTACTGCCTGGGAGAATGGGTGCGTGCAAGTGCAGTGGCTGGGTGAATGAATGAGTGCAAGTGCACTGCCTGGTTGAATGAATGAGTACAAGTGCAGTGGCTGGGTGAATGAATGATTGCAAGTGTAGTGCCTGGGTGAATGAATGAGTACAAGTGCAGTGAGTGGGTGATTCCATGACTGCATGGGTAGTGCCTGAGTGATTGTATGAGTGCAAGTGCACTGCCTAGATGACTGCATGAGTGAAAGTGCAGTGCCTGGATAATTGGATGAGTGCAAGTGCAGTGCCTGGGTGAATGGATAAGTGCAAGTGCGGTGCCTGGGTGATTGGATGACTGCAAGTGTAGTGCCTGGGTGAATGGATGAGTGCAAGTGCAGTGCCTGGGTGAGTGGATGAGTGCAAGTGCAGTGCCTGGGTGAGTGGATGAGTGCAAGTGTAGTGCCTGAGTGAATGCATGCACATCTTCAAAATCACAGGATTGTCGTCATTGATGTATTTTGAGGCTTCTGTTCTTCTGAGGTTGTATGCGTTCTTTGGTGATTTCCGTGTGAGAGTGTGTCTGACTGCAGACAAAAAGCTGTTAACTCTTCCTTCTGAGATCACAGACCATGGAAATCCAAAACGACATCTTTTATAAAATTTTCCTTTCGATGTACATTTCTATGACAGTATTTCCCACACCTATAATTTTGGAATCGTAGAACTTGTAATCTTAACATTTTGTCATCATTCTCCTTTGGGATGATGCCTATGTGGAGCACCTCTGGCTTGGTATTCTTTGGCCAAAAGAAATCAGTCACTTTACCTAGAGGTGGATTATTCTTGTTGGAGATAAAAGCCATCATGGCTTGAAATCTGTAGTTATAATATCTGCAAACGTTTGCAGGGTCCAATGAGCAGAGTTCTTCTTGTGCCTTTAGATCAATGTCTTTTATATTTGAATTTGCCTCTCCCAAGAATTGAAGCAGGTCATCCCATGCATACTCAGCACAACTGAGTGTTAGAAACCATGTAGGTGCTCCTAAATTTCTCAACATGCAGTTTAGTTCACCGTGACGATGATCCCAATATTCATTGGTCCCGCGTTGACATGCCATGAGATAATCAAGTTGTATTCCAGTTGTTCATCTTTTCCCTGAATTTTCTCAACAAATTCTCTTGCAGATAGATTTTGCAGATTTACACCTGTTTTCAAAATGTGGTTTACAGAATAAGACAATGAAGACAAATCACTTTCAAATAATAGATGAAACATATAAGGGATACATTGACGAAATCTAGAATCCTCTGAATAAAGTCTAGGACATCTGTACTCGGCCACAGCGATTTGTATAGACCGATCATCATTACTACCACCTACTCCAGTAGGAAAGAGATGAGGGAAACAGCGAGCTTCTAAACTTTTTTCACATACACGTGAGGGACTTCCTTTTGCTTCTTTTAGTTGATATAGATCAATAGCATCACCAACAATGTCTTTTGAATGTAGGGGATAGATGCTGTAATGTTCATACATTTCTTCGACTCTACTTCGATCTACTTTTTCTATCTGACCTGTTGATGATGATGTATTGTCCTCCAAATGTGTGATATCTTGTAGAATTTCTGTATTTTTATAATATATGTTATTTTGTACCAGATATGAAGTTGCATTTTTAACTTAACTACTTACTCTTGCCATATTGTTTTACTCTTGGTCAGGACACCATTTACTAGAATTACAAGTCCCTCTTCCAAATTTCTCTGTGCCCTATGGTTTTAATATTTTCCTTAAAATCTAATGGCAAGTATACAATTCTACCTTTGAGACCTTTCTGGACATCAGTTGGGGGAATATTTCCCTGTCTTTGGCTCCATGCAAACTATAGCTTGAAATGGATATATAGACTGTATTAATATGGATTAATAAACATTCAAATCTTTAAGTACTTCTGGAATAGGTACTATTTCTAAGTTGTTGTGTACTGCTCTAGGAGGCCTTTTGTGTGCCTCTAACTTATTATAACAGTACTTATATATAACTTGTCTGGTGGACAAGTCAAATCTTCCCTCTACAAATAAATGAACAGCAAATTCTTGCCACTTATTATTATTCACCTTTACAGTTTTAATGTACAAATCAACATTACAAGTTTGATTTTTGTAGTGAGTGCGTCAACAACATATACAAAAACAGTTTGGTTGCTCTGAAGAAACTGCGTTAAACTTTCTAATCTCTTTTGCAAAATTAGAAAAACTAATACATTTGTTCTGCTCCACAGCTCCTGCTGTTACCAACTCTTCATTTTCCCTTCACTCCTATTCTGGTCCAAAAAACGAAATTCAAAGTCATCACAAACCTTTTCTACTTCTACTATACTACCATGTAAACGAGCTCTATTCATTTCTCCTAAACATAGAGCTGGGGTTTTTACATAACAAAGCCTTCTAACAAAAGTTCTCATTATTGAATGGTGTACACCTAACATTCTAAAATGATGAAAACTACTTTGACGCATTTTTTTTGACAGACAAGCTAGTGAGTGTCCTTCTAAATTAGTATGCTTTCTTACTTTGCATGGATCTATTCCTTGCAAAGTATGTATTTTCTGTTTTAAACTTCTGGAAGCAAACATTCGGAGGAAATTTCTCAATATATCAATTGATTGTTGACGAATACTATAAACACTAATACAATTCCATTTGTACACAGGGGCCTGTCTATGCCTTCCTTGCATCTCTTCAGCAATCTCTTCCTCAACATTTCTAGGTACCATTACTTCCTTTGGAACAGGAATACAATTTTTCCTCTCATAACATCGTCCAGATTCATTAACTGCATGTACTAATGTGTTGTCTTGGAAATAGCCTTCCTCATTAAAGAAAGGCTCAGTATTCAAGTATGTATCCATTCTCCACTAAAATCTTTGCAAAAGTTACTTTCATTAACAAGTCTTTTCTTTTGGCTCTGTCTCCTCAGGACAAAACTATTTTGTCCAGTATCTTCCTTCTGTTTAAAACCAAGATAAGTAGTTTTCTCTTCAGAGCGGATGCTTTATCAACTACACCTTCAACATATTCCTTCTGTCTGATTGCTTGTGTTCTTCTATTATAATTTTTCATAGATGCTAACAAATTGCGAACTACTGTAGTACGGATCATTCTACTTCTGATTTCTTTGAACTGCTCCTGCCTTCTGGTTAAAGTCTCTCCTTTTTCAATGATTTCTTTCTTTTTACATCAGAGACTTTTTGTGCTTTAGTACTCGGTGTTATAGTTTTCTTTTTCTTTACTTCTTTTTGCACTTTATCCAGTTGTGCACAAACAATTTTAAGAAATGTCTTGGTCCTCTTAACAGCAAGCCTTTTGTCTTTCACCATCCTTTCTGCATTTTTCCCCTTTTGTTTCTTAATTCTAAGGAGACACTTTATTTGCTGTTGCTTCTTTCTTCTGAGTTTTTGTTGGCATGGTAATTCTGTGTAGATAACTAGATATTGATGTCTGAAAACAAAAATAGAAAACTACGTTCATCACTTAATTATATAGTATCACATTCCATATTTTAACAATTTAAGCATTTAGTTTATATGGTTATATATAGCTTAGGCAACCTTCAGACTAGATTTGTTCACTTTCAAGTACGTAGCACCAATTCTAATAACTACCAACAGCCTACGTTATTGCTCAGTTATATGTATGGGTGCGTAGGAGGTTGCTCGTACAGCTACTGACACATACACTTACTCACCCATAAAGTTATTGACACACCCTCTCACTCACCCATAAACCTACTTCCACAGACATTAACTAAAAGGAGCATACCTTATTTACTACCTACAGCCTACCTCAGGGGACAGTCATATGTTGTAGAGGAGTAGCTTAAAACTTGAGAAGAGCTTTACAAGTTAGACTCCAGTGTCTCAGTTTTTTCACATATATGTCAATAACTGTGTGAGTCCCTATCAGGAGCTCATATTCCATGAGTATGTAAGTCTGTTCATAAATGGCCGTCTATCATGTTGATATCTACAGTCCTCTAAATGTATCTGTAAAACATTGGGCTAATTAAGCATGTGAAACTGCCTTTAGTAGCACAACATACATATAAGTTGTGCCTGTATGATGTGTGAATTAATCTTTGCATGTTTCTTTAACTACCTCACTGGGGGGCAGATTTACAAGCCCCAAGCGCCACATTTACGCCGCTGTTGCGTCACTTCTGTGACACAGCGGCGGCGCAAACCATGCGCCACGTTGCGCCTTATTTACAACGTGACGCATCTAGGGAGATGCGTCACGTTGTAAAGCCCTGCGCCACATGAAGCCTGCGTTAGATTTCTTGTGGGCGTTCCGGCGCAGGGTGGGCGTTCCGTCGCAGGAACGCCTCGTAAAAGTGACGCAGTGAAATCTACAAGATTTCACTGAGTCACTTTTCCGTCCATGCTGCGTCAATACCCTGCGCCTGCTTGAAGCAGGCGTAAGGAGTGACGCAGCATGTTAGGCATAGGGCGCCCCTGAGCATTGCTGGAGCCGCGTCACGCTTGCGACACGACTCCAGCAATGCGCCGCCCTTACGCCACAGGATGCGACACGCATCGCCCTATCCTTGCGCCACGGTGTGCCGCATTGTAAATGCGACGCATTTGTGGTGGCGCAGGGAGGGAATTGCGTGTCGCATCTGTTTTGGCGCATCCCTGCTGATTTGCAGAGATGCGCCAGAACTCGTAAATCTGCCCCTGGGTGTTTCAGTGACTGTCTGCTTTTTTACTTAGGTATGTCAGGTTTAAGTCTGGATGAAGGCTGGATGTATAATGTGCACATATGTTTCTATGATGTTTATTTGATTCCTGGTATTGTTTTGTGATTTTATTCATTTCCATACTCCTGTTGTGCCCATTCTCGCCGCTCTCCCCGCTTCCATCTCCCGCCGCCGCTGCCCCTGTGGCCCCGCCCCCCTGTCCTCATCCGCTACCGCCTCCCGCCTCCCAGCTGCTCGTCCCTCCCCCCTCCCCTACTTAATGGCGGCCGCTGCGGGGGAGCGCAAGTAAAACCTCTGACCCTTGGTCTAAGGCATACTCTCTCCCCAGTAGCTCCGCTCCTACTTCACCGCCATTGAGCCTCGAGCCTCCTCCTGTGAGGGTTCGAGACCCCTGCCTGTTACTGTTCCTTCCGTGTGCCTCTGCCTGTTGCCTCTGCCTGACTCCGCCCCTTGGGGCTTGTAAATTCCTGGTATTGTCGTGTCTTTTTTTATTCCTGTTATTGTCGTGTTTATTTGATTCATGGTATTGTTTTGTGATTTTATTCATTTCCATACTCCTGTTGTGCCTATTCTCGCCGCTCTCCCGCTTCCATCTCCTGCTGTTGCTGCCCCCTGTCCTCATCCGCTGCCGCCTCCCGCCTCCCAGCTGCTCGTCCCTCCCCCTCCCCTAATTAATGGCGGCCGCTGTGGGGGAGCTCGAGTAAAACCTCTGACCCTTGGTCGAAGGCATACTCTCTCCCCAGCAGCTCCGCTCCTACTTCACCGCCGTTGAGCCTCGAGCCTCGAGCCTCCTCCTGGGAGGGTTCGAGACCCCTGCCTGCTAGTGTTCCTTCCGTGTGCCTCTGCCTGTTGCCTCTGCCTGACTCCGCCCCTTGGGGCTTGTAAATTCCTGGTATTGTCGTGTCTTTTTTATTCCTGGTATTGTGGTGTTTATTTGATTCCTGGTATTCATTTGTGATTTTATTCATTTCCATACTCCTGTTGTGCCCATTCTCGCCGCTCTCCCTGCTTCCATCTCCCACCAGTGCTGTTCCTGCGGCCCCGCCCCGCTGTCCTCATCCGCTACTGCCTCCCGACTCCCAGCTGCTCGTCCCTCCCCCTACTTAATGGCGGCCGCTGCGGGGGAGCGCGAGTAAAACCTCTGACCCTTGGTCGAAGGCATACTCTCTCCCCAGCAGCTCCGCTCCTCCTTCACCGCTGTTGAGCCTCGAACCTCCTCCTGGGAGGGTTCGAGACCCCTGCCTGCTAGTGTTCCTTCCGTGTGCCTCTGCCTGTTGCCTCTGCCTGACTCCGCCCCTTGGGGCTTGTAAATTCCTGGTATTGTTGTGTCTTTTTTTATTCCTGGTATTGTCGTGTTTATTTGATTCCTGGTATTGTTTTGTGTTTTTATTCATTTCCATACTCCTGTTGTGCCCATTCTCGCCGCTCTCCCCGCTTCCATCTCCCGCCACTGCTGCCCCTACAGCCCCGCCCCCCTGTCCTCATCCGCTACCGCCTCCCGCCTCCCAGCTGCTTGTCCCTTCCCTACCAAATGGCGGCCGCTGCGGGGGAGCGCGAGTAAAACCTCTGACCCTTGGTCGAAGGCATACTCTCTCCCCAGCAGCTCCGCTCCTACTTCACCGCCGTTGAGCCTCGAGCCTCCTCCTGGGAGGGTTTGAGACCCCTGCCTGCTAGTGTTCCTTCCGTGTGCCTCTGCCTGTTGCTTCTGCCTGACTCCGCCCCTTGTAAATTCCTGGTATTGTCGTGTCTTTTTTATTCCTGGTATTGTCGTGTTTATTTGATTCCTGGTATTGTTTTGTGATTTTATTCATTTCCATACTCCTGTTGTGCCCATTCTCGCCGCTTCCATCTCCCGCCACTGCTGCCCCTGCGGCCCCGCCCCCTGTCCTCACCCGCGACCGTCTCCCACCTCCCAGCTGTTCGTCCCTCCCCCCTCCCCTACTTAATGGCAGCCGCTGTGTGGTCGTGCCGCTGGCGCGCCAAAGGCGCGCCTAAGGCAGGCCCGTCTGCGCCCATCCGCGATCTGACCGCGACCAGCGCCAGGAACCCTGGATTTACGACCTTCCATCGCTACGACTCCGCCGCACTTCTCGCACTCAACCCCGGAAGACCCACAGACTGCCAACAGGCCTCACCGAACACGACCCACGGCCAGTTCTCCTGCCTCTGCTGCCGCCGGACCTTCACCACTTCCCCGACCCTCAACACCACCAACGCCAGCACCGACGACACCCTCACGTGCGTCCTCCTCAACGTGCGCTCCATACACAAACACGCCATGGAAATCTGGAACCTACTCGACTCTCTCTCGCCCGACATCGCTTTCTTCACAGAGACCTGGACCAACGCCGCCTCCGCCCCTGACATCAACACCGCCATCCCGGACGGTTACAAGATCCAGAGGAAGGACCGCCCCAACCACCCGGGAGGAGGCCTCGCCAACGTCCACAGAAGCACCCTCTGCCTCACCACCTCCAGCGAAACCTTCTCCTCCGCCGAACACCTGCATTTCCAGATCCAGACCAGCCCTAAGACCACACTCCGTGGAACACTCATCTACAGGCCCCCGGCCACCCTTTGCCACCACCATCACTGACTTCATCGCACCCCACGCCATCGCATCAATGAACTACATACTCATTGGAGACCTCAACTTCCACCTTGACAACCCCAGCGACCCCAACTCCACCATCCTTCGTGACAACCTCGCCAACATAGGACTCAACCAACTCGTCAACACACCGACACACATAGCAGGACACACCCTCGACCCCATCTTCGCTGCAGGAAACAGCGTCCACTTCAGCCACACAACGCAACCACCATGGACCGACCACCACTGCGTTCACTTCACCGTCGATAAACCCAAGGCATCTAAACCAGCCCCCTGCCCGCCACGAAGGAAATGGAGCAAGGTCACCAACGAGCAACTGAACTCCACCCTCTCCTGAGACAACCACACCTGGGTATTTGATGCAAACACCGCAGCCAGAGAACTCCACACTTGGATCTCCAACTGCACAGACGAGCTCGCCCCGCTACACAACCCCGGAAAACAATGCCCCAGAAAAGCCGCCTGGTTCACCACTGACCTCCAAGAAGCCAGGTGCACCTGCAGACGTCTGGAGGAACACCAAGACAACCTACAACTACTCCACCTACAAGGATGCCATGAAGGACTACCATAACCAAATCAGAACAAGCAAAAGGAACTTCATCCACAACAAAATCCTCACCAACTCCACCAACTCCAAAGAACTCTTCAATGTCATTCAGGAATTCACCAACCCATGCAGCGAAGCCACAGACATCACCCCGTCCCAAGACCTCTGCGACAAGCTTTGAACCTACTTCCACCACAAGATCAGAACTCTCTACGACAACTTCATTGACCACCCACAAGACTCCTCAGCCAGCCCCCCGCCTCCCCAAGGCACCAGCCAGCCCACCATCTCCAACTGGACACCAATCACGACCACAGTCACCGCCACGGCCATGAAAGGCATCCACTCGGGGGCCCCCACCGACCCCTGTCCCCCGCACATCTACCACAGAGCTGCAGACACCATCGCACCCCAACTGCAACAGACCATCAACACCACCTTCAAAACAGGCACCTTCCCAGACGACTGGAAGCCAGCCGAAGTGAGGCCCCTGCTCAAGAAGCCCACGGCCGACCCCAAAACTACCGGCCCATCTCGCTTCTCCCCTTCGCAGCCAAGGGGAACTGACATGATTCATCAAAGAGCACGCCGTCCTCAACCCTGTCCCAATCCGGATTCAGAAGCAACCATAGCACCGAGACCGCCCTACTCGCCGCATCGGACGACATCCGCACCCTCCTGGACCAAGGCCACTCCGCAGCCCTCATCCTCCTCGACCTGTCTGCAGCCTTCGACACCGTCTCTCACCGCACACTAGCCGCCAGACTACATGACGCCGGCATACAAGGAACTGCCCTAGACTGGATCCGCTCGTTCCTCACCAGAAGAAGCCAAAGGATCAGACTACCGCCCTTCCTCTCCGCCCCCACAGAAATCACCTGCGGAGTCCCACAGGGGTCATCTCTGAGCCCGACCCTCTTCAACATCTACATGGCCCCCTCGCAGACATCGTCCGACAACACGGCCTTAACATCGTATCCTACGCTGACGACACCCAGCTCATCCTCTCCCTCACCAAAGACCCCACCAATGCAAAACTCAACTTCCAGAGAGGAATGCAAGAAGTCGCAGTCTGGATGACCAACAGCTGCCTAAAACTCAACGCCGAGAAGACAGAAGTCCTCGTCCTCTGAACCACCCCTTCAGCATGGGACAACACCTGGTGGCCCACCGCCCTCGGAAGCCCTCCCACCCCCTCACACCTCACACCAAAAACCTCAGCATCGTACTCGATTCATCACTCACCATGAACCGACAGGTCAACGCCATCACCTCCAGCTGCTTCAACACCCTCTGCATCCTCCACAAGACCTTCAAACGGATCCCCCCCGAGTCAAGGAAAACAGTCACCCACGCTCTCATCACCAGCAGACTGGACTATGGCAACGCACTCTACGCTGGCATCAACAAGTCCCTACTCCGCAAACTCCAAACTATACAGAACACCGTGGCCAGACTCGTCCTCGGCATCCCCCGGCACGAACACATCAGTCCACACCTGCGGCGACTCCACTGGCTCCCCGTGGAGAAGAGAGTCACTTTCAAAATCCTCACTCACGCCTACAAATGCCTACACAACAGCAGACCCAAATACCTCAACGACAGAATAAACTTCCACGTACCCAAAAGAAACCTGCGATTGTCCAACCTCGCACTGGCTGAAACCCAGAGCATCCACAGAGCCAGAGCAGGCGGAAGATCGTTCTCTCACATTGCTGTCAAGACCTGGAACGAGTTACCGGCAGACATCAGACGTGCCCCCTCCCTGAACACCTTCAAGAAGACCCTCAAGACCTGGCTCTTCGGCTGAATCGGAGCGGTGTAACCCCCCCCCCCTCAGCTCCTTGAGACCCTCACTGGTGAGTAGCGCGCTTATAATTCCCTGATTGATTGATTGATTGATGTGGTATGTGATTGTGTGAATGTGTGTAAGGGCCTGCATAGATTGCCTCCTGGGTGTACTAGTGAATGTTGGGTTATTTAAGTGTGTAAGAAACTGCCTTTATTACTAGAAGATACATATCACTTGTGTCTGTCTGTGTGAGTGAATCTTTGCATGCTTCTCTAACTACCTCACTAGGTGTTTCAGTATCTATCTGATTTTCAACTTAGGTATCTCGGATTTATGTCTGGGAGTAGGCTGGATGTATCATTAGGCACATATGTTTCTATGAGTGCGCATAGCTCACTGAAACTTCAAAGTGCATCTTTTACTTTTTAATCGAATAGCCCCCTGCGCTATGGCCTAGCTACAGCCTACCTTAGTGTTCACTTATATCTGGTGCAAGAACAGTTTACGCCATGTGTAGCACCTTTAAGTGATAAGAGAGCTCTACCAGCAAAACTACATGTCTACCTGAAGTATACCCGGCCTGAGACATAATGCAAGCACTTCTTGTCTGCATGATAAACTTGAAAGTGTCACTTGTTTAGCACACATGTGAATACGTGTTTCAGTTCCTATCTGGGGCTGTGATTGCATGTGTATGTAAATGTATTACTAAATCACTGCCTCTCTTTATGTGATATGTGATTGTCGAAATTTGTCTGTAAGGGCCTATACAGATTACCTCCCGGATGTACTAGTGAATATTGGGTTATGTAAGTGTGTAAGAAACTGCCTTCATTACCCCAAAATACATATCAGTTGTGTCTGTCTGTGTGATTGAATCTTTGCATGCTTCTCTAACTACATCACTAAGTGTTTCAGTGTCTGTCTGCTTTTCTACTTAGATATCTCGGATTTAAGTATGGGTGTAGGCCGGATGTATAATTGGGCACATAGGTTTCTATGAGTGCGCATAGCTCACTGAAACTTCAAAGTGCATCTTTTACTTTTTAAGCGAATAGCTCTCTGCGCTATAGCCTAGCTACAGCGTACCTTAGTGTTCACTTATATCTGGTACAAGAACAGTTTACGCCTTGTGTAGCACTTTTAAGTGATAACAGAGCTCTACCAGTAAAACTACATGCATAAGCTCAAGTATACCGGCCTGAGACATAATGCAAGCACTACTTGTCTACATGATAAACTTGAAAGTGTCACTTGTTTAGCGGACATGTGAATGAGTGTTTCAGTTACTATCTGGAGCTGTGATTCCATATATATGTATATGTATTACTAAATCTCTGCCTCTCTTTATGCAATATGTGGTTCTCTAAATGTGTCTGTAAAGGCCTGCATAGATTTCCTCCTGGATGTACTAGTGAATATTGGGTTATTTAAGTGTGTGAGAAACTACTTTTTTACCAAAAGATACATATCAGTTGTGCCTGTCTGTGTGAGTGAATCTATGTGTGCTTCTCTAACTACCTCACTAAGTCTTCCAGTGTCTGATTGGTTTTCTTCTAAGTATCTCAGATTTAAGTCTGGGTCTGGATGGATGTATAATTAGGCACATATATTTATATGAGTACACATAACTGACTGAAACATCCAAGTGCATCTATTACTTTTTAAGCGAATAGCTCCCTGTGCTATGGCCTACATACAATCTACCTCAGTGTTCATTTAAATGTGGTACACGAACAGTTTACACCTTGTCTAGCAGTTTTAAGTGATAAGACAGCTCTATCAGTAAAACTACATGCCCAAGCTCAAGTACACCAGGTGTGAGACATAATGCAAGCGCTACTTGTCTGCATGGTAAACTTGAAAGTCTCATTTGTTTAGAAGATATCTGAATAAGTGTTTCATTTCCAATCTGCGGCTGTGATTCCATTTGTATGTAAATGTATTACTAAATCACTGCCTCTTTTTTTGTGATATGTGATTGTCTAAATGTGTCGGTAAGGGCCTGCATAGATTGCCTCCTGGGTGTACTAGTGAATATTGGGTTATGTAAGTGTGTAAGAAACTGCCTTCATTACCCCAAAATACATATCAGTTGTCTGTCTGTGTGATTGAATCTTTGCATGCTTCTCTAACTACCTCACTAGGTGTTTCAGTGTCTGTCTGATTTTCTACTTAGGAATATCGGATTTAAGTCTGGGTGTAGGCTGGATGTATAATTAGGCACATGGGTTTCTATGAGTGCGCATAGCTCACTGAAACTTCGAAGTGCATCTTTTACTTTTTAAGCGAATAGCTCCCTGCGCTATGGTCTAGCTACAGCCTACCTTCGTGTTCACTTATATCTGGTACAAGAACACTTTAAACCTTGTGTAGCACTTTTAAGTAATAAGAGAGCTCTACCAGTAAAACTACATGTCTAAACTCAAGTATACCAGGCCTGAGACATAATGCAAGCACTACTTGTCTGCATGATAAACTTGAAAGTGTCACTTGTTTAGCAGACATGTGAATGAGTGTTTCAGTTCCTATCTGGGGCTGTGATTCCATATGTATGTAAATGTATTACTAAATCTCTGCCTCTCTTTATGTGATATATGGTTCTCTAAATGTGTCTGTACCAGCCTCCATATATTGCCTCCTGGGTGCACTAGTGAATATTGAGTTATTTACGTTTGTGAGAAACTGCCTTTTTTACCAGAAGATACGTATCAGTTGTGCCTGTCTGTGTGACTGAATCTTTAAATGCTTCTCTAACTGTCTCACTAGGTGTTTCAGTGTCTGTCTGTTTTTTTACTTACGTATCTCGAGTTTACGTCAGGGTGTAGGCTGGATGTATAATTGGGCACATAGGTTTCTATGAGTGCATATAGATCACGGAAACATCAAACTGCATCTTTTACTTTACAAGCAAATAGCTCCCTGCACTTAGGCCTATCTACAGCCTACCTCACTGTTCAGGTATATATGGTTTAAGAAAAATATATACCTTGTGTAGCAGTTTTAAGTAATAAGACAACCCTACCAATAAACCTCCATGCACGGATCAATTCAGATTTATAATTCATATACAGCTATAGTGTATAATTTCTACTTTCAAAACTGAGTGTTCTATTAATCCTTTATAATGGAACAAATAAGACTACAACTCCCAGAATTCAAATGAAAATATTAGTTATAAGCAGCACATCATATATACACATATAAAACTTTGACATGATATACTACAAGATTACATATAAGTTTAACCATTAGTGTGCAGTTATTTCTCCTAACACTTCCACAATGCAGTAAACCAATACAAGTGCATTATTGACCTCCATGGAAACACATTCTAAACTAACTTGACAGACACCTGGTCTGCACCTGAGACAAACTATGTCTTAGTTACCTATTAATTGATATAAAAAAACACTTACAATTTGATTCATATATCATCCTTTCTATTTTTAAATAATTATATATATTTCAAAATCTTTTATTACAATATCACATAATTATATACCTTATTAATACTTTTTTCGACTTGCCCAAAAATGTAATCAACATACCAGAAGAATGAGCTTGTTGGTAAAATCGCTTTTTTTTCTTATTAGGTAGATGCAATATTCTCAGTGTTTGTAAAAACTTAGCACAAGAATGGCACACCACTGTAATACAAAGTAACCATAAATGGCAACCTTCTGAATTTTGAATTGCCTGATACTACAAAAGCCAGCAAATAAAAACATTGCTTTCATATTTGAGTCTTGTGACTGCATTTCTGAATGGTTACATTCTATTAACCCTTTCACTCCTGTTTGGGTGTAGCCCAAAATGCATGCCTTTGTGTCAATAAACGAACGTATCGCGATGATTGCAATGAATTGCGAGAAAAAAACGCAAGTCGGAAAACCTACTTCCATTAATACTTTTATATTTCTATCACTATACTACACTTTCTTGGAATTCAAATTATCCTCACTAGGGAATCTTACCTACCTTATAAAATAATGAATCTAAACCTCTCCAATTTATAAAAATGAATACATGTTTCTTTAACACCCTTCCCCCAATACACCCTCTACAGATTCTCCATAGAAACCCACTGGAACCAGTACGTTACAAGTTCACAATACATTCCAGAAGGACCATACTAGTTACAAAATGAACTACAGCAGGTGTGGTATACTGCACATACGGTAAAACATATCCAACCCTCTATTACATTTTTTTCTATTTACCAGAGCCAATGAAACATCTATTTACTAATCATTTCCAGATGCAACCTACTTCTATTCACCTGCATATTCCCTTCATCCAATCAAATTTCAAGTTTTTTTCAAACCACCAGCACACATGCATTTTCACTGTCTTTCATAGTACTAACTGCGATATTCAGCTGCAGACCTGTTCTGTGTGCTACTCCTCCTTCCTATAAAATGCTTAGAGTGTGGATTGTGGCCCACAGCTATGTCTATTGGGCTAAAGAGGCTGCAAAAAACCAAGGTATTGACAGAGACTTGGGTTTGCCAAATGTGGAGATTAGTTGGTTTGGCCAGAGAGGGTTAAAGTTTCATCAGGTGCTGGCTTTGGTTAAAACCATTGTGAATTTCCAAACTCCTCACCTCATGATTGTGCACTGTGGTGGCAACGACCTAGGCACATTGACTGTAGTAGGGCTGGAATTCCTAATGAAGGATACCTTTGCAGAACTGATGTGGCGTTTCCCTCACACTATCTTGGTGTACTCTAATATATGCTAAAGACAGAAATGGAAGTGGTCAAATCAATTTCATCCACAGATTGACAAAGCCAGGAAACCTGTTAATAAAACAGTTTCTGCTTTCCTCAGAGACCATAACATGGGCTCTATCTACAACAACAATCTGAGTTTTGACATGCATGGAATATATAGAGGTGATGGAGTTCACTTTACAGATGAAGGGAACAGGGTGTTTCTAGGCAACCTGAAACATTGCATACAGCCTTATATGTAGCTGTCTTATACACACGATCAACACAAAGGCTCTTGTCGGAGCCATCCAAGAGCCCAAACTGTTGTTCATTTTCTTGTTAAATGATTTCTTTTAATTGGACTTTGCGATATTGTATGATCATGATGTCGCAAAATCGCAAAACAAATACAAACATTCAATGACCACCACCACGTTCAAAAAATGATGACTCAAAAAATGTATTCGAACTATTACAATACACACATTACTAACTTAAAGAACATGTCTGTACACATATATTTGTAGTAACTTTTTTAAAAACTGTGTTAGAACACTACTTCCTGTTTTCGAGATGATGCAGAGGAATGCGATGTCTTCAATAATCATGATGATCGCGCCTTTTTTAAGAGGTGTAAAACACATGTATGCACACATTTGACAGGATTTTAGACACTAGGAGTTTATTACTGTACTGTTTAAAGTCATATTTTTGTAGGTAGTTTGCAGAAAAACAATCATTTAAACTGATATTCCGTTTTCGCGGTGACGATGGGCGTCACAATGACATCAGTAGCCGCGATCACTGCAAATACGTTGCAAAATGACAAAACAAATGCAGACATTCAACAGCCACCACCATATTCGAAACTTAGAACTGCAAACTGGATTATAACCAACAGACTAAACACATTACTATTTAAATAATGTATAATAACATGTACAACTCCTTTAATATCTCTATAAAACAGTGCATAACTTTTTCAGTGTAATCTATAGCTGCACGCTTCACTGTTTCAGTAAGTCTCTTATTCACTGTATAAGTATTTCAGTGAATCTGTAAAACAGTGCATCAGTCTATCAGTACTTCTGTAACGAACTGTGTGACTGCCTCAGTGCATCTATGAGTGGGTGCATCAGTTTCGCAATGGGTCTGTGATTGTTTGCATAAATCTCTCACTCAATCTGTGAGTAGCTGCACGAGTGCCTTTGTTAGTAAGTATATAACTATCTGACTGGATCTGTGAGTGGATACATGAGTATCTAAGTGGGTGTCTGAGTGGGTGAGTGAGTAGGTGCATGAGTGTCTGAGTGGGTCTGTGAGCGATTGCATAAGTCTCTCAGTGGGTCTTTCACTGGTAGCGTGAATGTCTGTGTGGTTCTGTCAGTGGGTGCGCGAGTCTCTGAGCGCGACTGTGAGTGGGTACATGAGTCTCTGAGTGTAAAACTGACTGGATGCATAAGTCTCTGAGGTGGGTCTATGAGTGGGTGTGTGAGTGACTGTATGGGTGTATGAGTGTCTGAGTGGGTCTGTGAGTGGATGTATGAGTTTCTGAGGGGATCTATGATTGGGTATATGAGTGTCTCAATGGGTCTGTGAGTGAGAACATAAGTCTCTGAGTGGGTGAGTGAATGGGTGCATGCATGAGTGTCTGAGTGGGTCTGTGACTGGGAGGGTGAGTGTCTGGGTGGGTCTGTGAGTGGATGCATGAGCCTTGACACTGTGTGTGAGCGGGTGTGTGTAAATCTGAGTGAGTTTGTGACTGGCTGTGTGAGTTTCTGAGTGTATGAGTGACTGACTGAGAGGGTCTGTGACAGAGTGTGAGTGACTGTATGAGTGAGTGTATGAGTGGATATGTAAGTGGGTGTATGAGTGTCTCAGTGGGTCTCTGAGTATATACATGAGTGTGTGAGTGGGTCTGTAAGTGGGTGAGTGAGTCTCTGAGTGGGTCTGTACATGGGTGCGTGACTTTCCGAATGAGTCTGTAAGTGGGTGCAGGGGTGTCTGAGGGGGTCTATGAGTGGGTGCATGAGTGCCTACATGGGTCTGTGAGTGGGTGTAAAAGTCTCTTAGTGGGTATGAGACTGTATGCATGAGTCTATGAGTGGGTCTCTAAGTAGGTGCATGAGTCTCTTAGTGGGTCTGTACATGGGTGCATCACTCTCCGAGTGAGTCTGGAAGTGGGTGCATGAGTACCTGAGTAGGGTATGTGAGTGGGTGCATGAGTATCTGAGTGGGTATGTGACTGGATGTATAGTGTGTGAGTGGGTAAGTGAATGGGTGTATAAGTGTCTGAGTGAGTTTGTGAGTGCATATATGAGTGTGTGACAGTGACCGGCGAGTGTGTACAAATATATATATATATATATATTTATATTTCCACGAATATTCGTGATGACATCACGATATTCGCAATGTCCCCGCGACGGTACATGGGGGCCGCACTGGCGATCGTGGCGTCATCATGAATATCGCGCATGATTAAAAAGAATCAATTTTGGACATATAATTTGTGTCACTAATACTCCCATTTCTCAAACATGGGGTCAGAGTACCTCCACCCTGACCCCTTATGTCAGCTTTCACAGAGATTTTCAGCCCCGGGAACCATTCCCAATCAATAAAATGGTGGCCGCAACTTTCTGTTCAGGTTGCGTCCAGCCAATCAGAGAATTCTCGTTGGCGCACGCATTTGCGATTAATCGCGAAATCGTCGCAAAATATCTGCGGCCAGAGATATCACTATAATTTTCAGCTTAAATTTCTCAAAAACTCCTGAACAGATTTGCACCAAATGACAAAAAGCACATTGTACCTAGTAACCTGACAGAGAAAAGAACAGTGTCTCCAGGCTCGTAGAAGTTCATTCATTGACTTCTGAAGAGTAAGGCTACTCTCCCATGGGTGCAGCTAGTGCTCACCAAAAACTATATTTAATAAGCCACCAGCCAGGGTTTGTGTGGAGGGGGTCAAGAGGGGTTTCCCTGTTGAGCCTACAGGATGGGGCGATCAGCTGATGGTTTACCCTCTCAGGGTGCACTAAAAGGGTCTCCTAGAGATGCACTAACTTGCAGCTGGAGAGCACACTCTGGATCAGGGACCCCACAAACTGTTTCCAAAACGTCAAAAGACCACTTTACCTGCATGAAGAAAATATGTCAGGGATGACACACCTGCACAATTTGGGGGTGACTGGCACCCTTAAAGTAAGGTACTGGAGATATACAATTAACGTCTGTGGGGTGTTCATAATAGTTTTTGCATTATTAATTCCCTTTGCCACGTCACCCAAACAGCAAGTGATATCATTCTGCATTAGTTTAAATAGACTATACCGCTCAGAGCCTCAGACACACATTGGCGTGCATGCAGCAGAGCTATTTTAGGGAAGTCAGTAGAATTGGATGAAGGCAGCGAGATAACTCAGTTGTCAAAGTACATTATTCTGACTAGCGTGATTTTATATTCTACAATTATCAAAATATTGAACAGATGGAGGTTGTAGAGCCCCTTCAAGGGGAATGGTATAAACACCCAATAACCCAGCATTACTGCCTCTCTGAAACAGCTAGTTCCAGAGTTTGAGTTTTATCTTGTATAGGATCACCAAATTCAAAACATCTGGATCTTGGCATGAAATAAAAGGATACGACTCATCAGGACAGAAGATCTTCATTGGATCTGTTTCCAAAGTCAGCTCATGTTGAATTACGCTGTACATATTTGGCAAAAGAGCTGTGTAGATAAAGATGCATAAAAGGACATTAGGGGACGACACCATTATCTGTGCAGAAGCACTGGGGGCCAAGGTATTAATGAGATAAACCATGTAGAGCAACACATGGCTATAGAGCTGAACCTGGATTCATGCCAAGGTTGAATTATGGTGGCATTTTGGGATGTTGTGGTCTTAATAACAAAAGGAGTGAATTTTGATTCAAGGTTTCATGTTGGATTCATGTTCCATTGTTATGGCTTGTTGTAAAACTTAATTAAATCATTTAACATTAGACTCTACAATGAGCAATAAAGTAAATAACATGCTAATAATTTGACATTATACTATATTTGCTAAAGAATATACACTGCTCCATCAAACATCTGTCCCTTTACAATGTAGAAGGTCTGGTTCTTGGGATTCATTATGGACCAGAAGCTATACCTGGTACCACACATATGCACAATTCCAAGTAGATGTATGCCCAGACGTTATGCATGTGCTCTCTTTTGCATCCCTCTTGGATACAGTTCTGGTACACAAACAGCACTGGGCAAATGCTATAAAATTGGTCCCTCCTACCTTTTAAATAATTTTCATACTTAGTACCTCATTACTAGGTTCCCGTTATCTCTCTTGTTAACTCCTGAAACTGGGGTACTGGTCCCTCTGGAGGTTGGAGTTAACAGGGTTGCAAATTGGAACCTGAGGTTCTCCAGAGAAATTAAGAATTTCCAGGGCAATCAGTAATTCTGGCCACAATTCCCCAGGTAATTCCTTACGTCACTGAGTATTTTACTTGGTGACTCCTCCTCCATCCAGTATTTCACCCAGAGCCACTTCTTGTTTTTATATTTTAACAGGTGGATGGGAGAATATCTGTCTCCATTTCCAAGGTGCGAAACTACCGGCTAGGAAAATGTGAATACTCACAAATGTGGAAGTTTCTGAATTTACCCACTTTTCAGGTACACTCACTATGAATCGAAAAACCAACCTAGCCCTAAATTTCCATCGCTTAGGTGCAATTTCTAAATTAGCAAATTGCATTTACAATGGTAAATTAATCGAATCAGAATTGTAAATTTACCTTTGCACATATCGTTTATTAGTGTTCCCTCTGGCCCTGATTAAGAGTAATATGGATTTAGGTGCGGAACACCAGACGGGTCAAATTACCATTTTCATCCAGTATCCCTGCACCTAAATCCAGTGATTCCAGGTTTGTGTTCCTGGAATTTGGAATATCAGAGTACCTGGAATAACTGGTCCAAATCCACGTGCATATTCACAATTCCAAGGACAAATCAGTGCATGTTTGTGACATATGATGGGGTAGGGTGCCAGAGGGCGGGGCTATGCTGCAATCCCAGCTCAATCTGCTCACAATTTTAATGGCTGGTAAGATCGGCCATGGTGTTCTGAGCTCAGGAAATTTAGGAGTGGGAGAACCGGGATACCTGTAATGGGGCGTAGAGCTATCCAACTTGAGGATGGTGCTTTGCCCGTGTTGTAATTGGTACGCTATGGTTAAGTCAGTAATCTTCCTGCATTGTGTATGACAATAGCAGTTGCGGCCGGCAGGGAGGCGGGTCACAGGGGGTCATAATTTATATATTTTTTAACTTACCTTTAGACCGGGTCCGCGTCTTCTCTGCTCCTGCTGTCCTGCATCCGACAGGAACAGGAAGCAGGCAGCAGGCTCCTCTCTAAGCCAATCACAGTGCTGCAGTGCAGCATTGTGATTGGTCTGAACTGTGACATGACGCTCAGCCAGGGGCTAGATGGGTGGGCATGTTCTCTATGCAAGCTGCAGCCTGCATGGAGAAGGGGAAAGTGTGCATGACTGGTTTGAGCGGCCCCAGAGGGCTGACCAAACATTCATTGCACACTCAGGAGTGGGCAAACCACTCCTCCCCTGCCCTGCTCCATAAGTAGAGCAGAGCAGCCCCGCCCACCTGCCCACCCGCAGGTTTTTGCTACTCGCACTGCGAGAAAGCAGTGGGGCGACGCTCCTCTGCCATAGCGGAGGAGCCGCCACTGGACAATAGCTTGTATCTTGGGCCAGGGCCGGACTGGGAACCCAAAGCAGCCCTGGCAATTTTGAAGAACCAGCCCCTGAGAGGAGTGGGGGAAGGGGATGTCGAGGTGCAAGTGTGCTTTTTCTACTGGGGGCTGATAGTGCAGCACCACTGCAAAACCGGTCCCCAGTAACAAAAAAACAGCCCCCACTGCTGGAAAACCGGCCCCATCCTTCCAGCCTCCTGGGAAAACACCTGAAGCCCGCTATGGCCAGTCTGGCCCTGTATTGGGCTACTGGCAAAACATCCTAATTGTTTATAATGGTTTCAGAATACAGTTGCAAGTTTGTGCATGTGGGAGGGCCTGCGTATACACATTATATTTGCATTGAGAGCCGTCTGGTTGCATAAAGAGCAAATAGAGTGAAATCTAGATATATTGAATTGTGCAGAAAATACAGTCAGATGTAATGCAGAACTTTGGGCCTGGGGGCGCTAGGTGGCGCACGACTAAGATGGCCGCACACCAGTGAGGCTCCAGCTCAGCCGAGCAGGAAAACATCCATCAAACCCATCCTGCATCGTCAATGGGTTTCCCTGACACTGCCATGCGACACCTGAACCACAGCTGAAGCCGTGGATACTAAAGCCGGTTGAACTGGCCGAGTCTTGCCCTGCAGCCTGGGGAACGGACGATACCGCTGAGAACATCCGAGGCCACAGAGGCGCGTGAGTCGCGGGGCCGGAGAGTGGACGGCGGCGCGGTGTGCTGAGCGCTCCTCCCCCCCGGATTGACCGCTACAGAGGATACGTACGTGAGCGGTGAGGAGAGAGGACACACGCGCTGTGTCTGAGACATCTGGGCCGCCTGCGAGGTCACATACACAGCCGCGGCAGCCTGGGACGCCCGACACCACGGAGCGGGCTGGTGCTGGTTTGGAGCGCTGAAGGGAGCGGTGCGCAGGCGATGGCCAACCGTGCCTGAGGGGGCTCAAGACGACGCACTCCTGGATGCGCTGACCCTGCCTGGCCCACATTAACCTAGCTGCCGACTAGGATTGTCGTCTTGTTGTTGCTGCCGGGGGTGGCGGCCACCATTTTGTTTCCATCGCGGCGGCGCCGCTGCGGGGGAGTCCTGCGCACTGATTACTACAGGGAGCTGCGCGCCACCTCTACGACTCGTGAGGTGCTTGCACTGTGCTGGGACACCGGTGATCGCCTTGTGGTGGTGAGTGGGGGAGCCTCGCCGCCCGGCCCACTGCTGGGACGATTGTGGTCGGCTGCGGGCCCTCGCGGTGGCGGAGGGCTGCGGGGAACAGCGGACACCATTATCCAGTCCCTCCCGTACTGGGCCGCGGGGTCTGGCTTTCCCCCCCCCTGCCTGCTGGGGTCTCGATGCCCTCCCCTTCCAATCGAAGCTGCCACTGCCCATAAAGAAGTCCACATTGCTGCAGCGCATATCCTAACATAGAAGCCCGAACCAGCTGGTGCGCACAGATAGCCCGGAGGGGTCGCCTCGTGGCGCGGTGCAGCAGGAGCCGCTCACCTAGACCCTCACACGGGTGGGGGCAAAGGGCACCACCGGAGATCCCGCTCCACGCCTTCGCGCTGACTGCAGATCTCTACGATGGGGCGCACGGACACTAAACAGTCCAAAATCCCATTCGAAGCGCGCAAAACCCCCAGATCGCAGTCGCTTGAGAATGCGGATTCCGATGCGGCAGGCACGTCTGATGAAGAGTGGAAAGCTCTCCTGTTGAGCATGAAGCAAAGCCTCACATCCATAGACGTCAAGATGGACACTATGAACATGAGAATGGAAGCTGTGGTCAACAAGTTGGACCAACATGACCTACGCTTGAAGGGCGCATGGAGGACTTCATCGAAAACTTGGTTGCGAGCCTGTTCGGCCGGGATGCCTTTACAACGCACCTACGGTGGAGCGGGCGCACAGGTCCCTGGCGGGCCGTCCGCCCGGGGCACCACCGAGACCAGTTTTTGCCCGCTTCTTAAACTATCACGACAGGGATACGGTCCTACGAATGGCCCGTGAAAAGAAGCAGGTCTACTACGAGAATACTACACTAGCGTTCTTCCCGGACTTCACGCAGTCAGTACAAGATGCTAGACGTAAATTCACTGCTGTAAAGAAAAAACTTCAACTACAAGAAATCCCTTACGCCATGCTATACCCGGCAAAATTGAAGATCACCCATCATGGGAAACAGCACTACTTCCTGAGTCCGCAGCAGGCTGAAGAATACCTTAAAAGACACCGCCGGGCGGCATCTGCGGAGTCAGGGGCGAGAGGCCGCTCTAGATCCCACTCTCCTCTATCGGAGCCAGGCTGAGCTGCGCAAGGAACATTGGTTCTTCTGGAACGCTTATTGATTTGGAACTGTTGACGAACTGACTTTAGCTGGTGATGTACTCAAAATTTTTCTTTTTAGATTTTTGTGATATCTATCCTGCTTGGCAACTCACCCCCCGTCCCGCCGAAGCTGCCCGCCTTGCAGCGGAGTAGCAGGTGGGTGCGAGTAAGGAGGGGAGTGAGCAAATCGTGGGCCCCTAGCGTGTTCCCCAAGAGGGCGTACCCCTGAATTTACTTTACGGATAGTAAAGTGGTTGTTTAATTTTGATGTTTACTTGGGTGGGGATAATTCATGTGCCCGGCAAGTTGGGGAAGCCGGGGTGGGAGGAGGGGGGAATGTTTATGTTCGCAAGGTCTCGATCCACCCAATCGCCGAGGGTTTTCACGATCTGGTTAAATACAATTCCTTATAACAGTAACAATGGCAGACAACGTGCGCAATTTAAATAATCTCAGGATCGCGTTGTGGAATGTGCGGGGGCTAAACAACCCCAGAAAGAAAAGGCAGATACTAGGGTATTTAGACAGGCACCACATCACAGTTGCTATGCTACAGGAAACGCACCTAAACACTGGGGCTGTCCCCCTGTTTGCCTCGAGGTGGGCCTCGTGTCGCTGCTTCGCCTCTTACTCTAATTACTCCCGCGGAGTAGCTATCCTGATCAAAAGAGGAGTGCCGTTCGTGCCCTGTGGCACAGTAGCGGATGTGGGAGGTAGATTCTGCCTGCTCTGGGGGAGGCTACATTCGCTTGATGTAATGTTCGCAAATTACTATGGCCCCAACACCGATGACCCTCAGACTCTCCTCCAGCTCTGGAGTAAAATCCAGGAGATAGGCACCACCTATGTCATATGTGGGGGGGATTTTAATACTGCACTACAACCCAGAATGGATAGGTCCCGTGCAACCCCGGCCCATTACACAAACACACAAAGAACTTTGCAGGACATAGTAGCAGAGAGTCGACTACTGGATTCCTGGAGGTACAAACACCCAATGTTACAGGAGGGTACACACTATTCTGCAATTCACTCATCTTGGGCCAGGTTGGACTACATGTTCATTTCGATAGGTATGGCACACTGGCTGAACCATGCGACCCATCTGGCCCGCACGTATTCTGACCACTCCCCAGTTGTGGTGGAGCTACATCCCCCATACGGCACTCCCCATATAGCAATTGGCGCCTTAACCCCTCACACTTGCAGGACACAGTATTCAAGGCTGAATTGGAGCAAGAAATACATGATTTTTTCGCACGTAATATCTCATCAGTTCCCAGTATCACCACAGTCTGGGAGGCGTTCAAGGTCACGGCCCGAGGCTGGTGCATATCTAAAGGAGGGGGTATCCTGAAAGCGCTGCGTAATGATCTCACCAAACTGGAGATGGAACTCAAAAAAATAGAGAAGGATATCAGTATCAGCTCAGATAACCTTTCACTCAGAGTCACCATGCGCAACAAGCTTACCGAATATGGGGAACTTGCGGAAAGGGAGTGCAAATTTCGGGGGAAATCCCATATGGCGAGAATATATGGTGAGGGAGACCGGCCAGGGAGGGCACTAGCAGGCGCGTCCAGACCCCCCAAGTTCTCCAACTACATCACAGAGATACAGGATGCGCAGGGTGTCACGCACAGAAACCTTCCCGATCAATTAAAAACATTTAGAGACTTCTACAGTGCTCTGAACTCTTCCCAAAGAGGCGCCCCGCTCGACTTGCCGAGCTACCTTGACGACACGGCGCTGGCATGGCTGGGAGACACCCAGCGGGGATTTCTAAGTCTAGAATTAGAGCTCGACGAAATTACAGAGGCCATTATGCGGATGCAATCTGGGCGGGCCCCGGGGTCTGACGGCCTACCCATAGAGTTCTACAAAACTTTTGCCCCGATTCTGGCTCCTATCCTGAAGGAAGTGTTCTATGAGGCACTGGAGGTGGGCTGCTTGCCTAAAACTATGCGTGAGGCCCTTATAACCTCGCTTTTGAAACCTGGGAAGTCCCCCCTCCATTGTGACTCGTATCGGCCTCTATCCCTACTGAACTGCGACACCAAAATTCTTGCTAAAGTCCTGGCGACCAGACTCAATCTACTGATGCAACGCCTGGTACTTCCGGATCAGGCGGGGTTCATCCCTGGTAGGGCCACATCACATAATCTAAGGACCCTTGCTGCAGTCCTACAGGACATTGATCCGAACTGCTCAGCGGTGGCGGTGTTCCTAGACGCCACTAAGGCGTTCGATTCCCTGGAGTGGGACTACCTGCTGGGTGTTTTGAGCCGCATGGGAATGCCCGCTCCTTTCCTCCAGTGGGTGCAACTGCTTTACAGTCAGCCGGTGGCATCGGTGCTTCTAAATGGAGCCCGGTCCCCACCCTTCACTATCGCCAGGGGCACGCGGCAAGGCTGCCCCCTATCCCCCATTCTCTTCGCCCTAGCCATCGAACCCCTAGCCGCAAAGCTCCGACAACACCATAACGATAAAGCACTGATCTACCCTAATAGGCAGTTGCTACTCTCTCTCTATGCAGACGATATGACGTTGTATGTAAAAAAGCCCCAGGACAATCTCAATCCAGTATTGCGGGAGATAACTAAATTCGGTGTCATATCCGGGGTACATATAAACTGGTCAAAATCCGCGGTTTTCACTCTGACAGATAATACCCCGCAGCACCTACTGGACTATCCTCTAACGTGGGAAACTGATGAACTAAAATACCTGGGCATCCATATTACTAGAGACAGAGATGCGCTAATGAGAATTAACTATGGCACAGCCATGGACAAAATAACAGACACTATCACCAAGTGGCTGCGACTTCCCTCTCTATGGCAGGGAGAATCTCCTTAATCAAGATGGTAATACTGCCAAAACTTTTGTACCTCTTCATTAACATACCATACCATCCCGGAAGCTTCTTCTTCAAGACACTTAGATCTCAGCTCACTAGGCTCATATGGGGAGGGAAACAGGCACGACTTAATTTAAGCACGTTAATGCTCCCATACCACCAGGGAGGATATGATGTCCCAAATTTTGAATTTTACTATCACTGTGCACAGGCCCATTTTGCAACATATTGGTTTCACCAGCCACCTTTCATGCCTCATCTGGCAATCGAGGAGGGCTACATGGCTCCGACACCCACCTCAGGCTTCCTATTTACAGCAGTGAGGGAACGCGGACGTGACCCGTCCACAGTTGACTGCACGATACTAGCATGGCAACCGGATAGCGCGCAAATTAGAGAGCCCAATGCTATACTCCCCAAAATGCCCTTGATACGGAACCCTCTGTTGCAAGTCACGAGCGAAGGGATATGCCGGAGGATGCTAGGAAGCCTCAAGTACCACACCTGGGGAGACCTGTATGTTGAGGGGGCATTTTCGCTCCCAGACACAGTTCTTCGGAGCACACCCCCAACGATAATGGACATATTCATGTACACTCGCCTTAGGCAGAGTCTAAAGGCTGTGACCCCTGCCTTTCCGGAAGAGCCGAACACACTAGCGCCGTTACACGCTTTCCTTCAGACAGTCCCCCCTATACTCGCTGTATCCCTCCTATATAGGCACACACAAAACGCGCCACCATCTCACCCTGTCCGTGCCCGCAATGAGTGGGACAAAGATCTAGATGTCCCTCTGACTGATGACAAATGGGAACTTAGCTGTTCACAAACAAAGTCCATTACTAGCAACAGCAGACTACGCCTTATTCATTTTAAATTCCTGCACCGGATATACCACACCCCGGCTAAACTTTACAGATTCCGGCTAAGAGATAATGATAAATGCGAGAGGTGTGGCCGGGAGGGAGCGGACTTCATACACCTGGCGTGGAACTGCCCTGGGGTGGCGGAATTTTGGGAACAGACGTTTAGTGGACTCTCGGACATGCTAGGTGTACAGATGGCGCCCAGTCCTCTTGTGGCCCTCTTGGGGCTGATTCAGGGTGTCAACACACTACAAAAAAAGTTCCTGGCAATGGGGCTACTATTAGCAAAAAGACAAGTTGCATGCCGGTGGGGGAGAGGCCGTGCCCCCAAGTTCAAGGACTGGGTTCACACGATGACCACCTGGCAAGAACATATGCATCATTATGCGGACTTACTTCCCATCAAATCACGCCCGAAGGACATTTGGGGCCCACTGACCACCTACCTATTAGCACGGGAGGCGGAGTACGAGTCTGATGAGAGTGGAATCGCTGTGGGGGGAACGTTGGGGCTGAGCCTGCGGCTCGAGTCTCACCCACACAGGAGGGGTCACCAAGGGTGCAGCCTCGCCCAGAGTCGCAGCCGTGTGTATAGGCTCAGTGGAGTAATGAGAGTGCGACACTCCGCTTGGTTTACTGGCACGGGCGCTGTGACAACGAGAAAGACGCTTCTGCACAACTGTGATATGTTAATACCCGGAGTTATCTTACTATTGTACATGCCACTGCACTTTCCTGTCTGTATGTTGTGTGGATATACTGTACCAATCGCTTAGGGATTGTAATCACTGGAGGATTGACCTGCACTTTTGTTTGGGGGGTAGGGTAGACTATGTTACACTGCTATTGAAACGGGAAGGTGTTGATCATATGCTTTATTATATGTTATTTGATATGCGACTTTCTATTACACTGATGTACCGTACAATCTTTCAATAAAGGTTTTTGAAAATCAAAAAAAAACAAAAAAAAACTTTGGGCCTGATTCACAAAGGTAAACTTACACTTTGGTGTAAATTTACTACTTTTCGGTATTCACAAAAGGGAGTGCAGAGTTTTTTGACTCCGCACTCTCCATACTTCTGGGTGCGGATCTCTCCGCCCCGATTACAGAGTCTTTCGGTGAGGAGAACTCTGCACACATAAATATAGGAAGTGCTGAGTTTTAAAACTCAGCACATTGGGCCCGATTCATGAAGGTAAACGTAAACGTTTGGTCTAAACTTAGACCAAACGTCTACGTTTACGACTTTGGGAATTCACAAAGGACATTTACAACTTTGGGAATTCACAAAGGGCCGGATCTCCGCCGTGACAGCAGACATAAAGATAGTACTCATAAATGCCCTTTGTGAATTCCCAAAGTTGTAAACTTAGACGTTTGGTCTAAGTTTAGACCAAACGTCTAAGTTTACCTTTGTGAATTGGGCCTATTGTTTGTGAATAGTAAAAAGTAGTAAACTTTTGCAAAAGTGTATGTTCACCTTTGTGAATCAGACCCAGAGTCTGTTCTGGGAACAGTAACTTGCATGAGCCTAACATTGTGCCCAGGATGCTTGATGGTGTTGCTTAATTAAAACAGGTGATAAGGGGAGAGAGGCAGTGATGTATTTTTCAATAGGTACAGCATGCAGATCCCTCGTATGGTTAAGGTTTATGGGGTCTTCCTGATGGTGCATCCTCCTGATCTAGTGTCGCCAGAAGAATGTGAGTATCAGCTTCATATTTTGCTGGTGCTAACCCTGATTCTGCCACCAACTGCAGAGTCTGCCATAAGACCTAAGGAGGACCGTAAGACAGAGAGTCCTGACCTTATGTTTTCTAATGCCTAGCCACATACACTGCCTGTCACAAGCTGTGCTACATGTCTGAGAGTCTGGCAGCAAATCTGTGGCAATGAGAGGCATGGGCTACTGAGAGAAAAGACTGACTATAATGAAATTGGGAATGATCAACTGTATGTTGCATTTACATGTTGTCCCTGATCAATTTTTTTTTTTTAAAAGCAAAAGAAAGAGGCCTATTTAAGCTACAATCTGTACCTTTAAGTGATTTGCTGGTTTGATGATGTGTGCAACCCATTCTGTTTTTACATTTTCCATTGTGACTACCTAGGTGCAAAAGGTAGCTTTGCACCGGTGGACGATGACTCCATGCAGAGAGGCTGGTATTGAACAGTTACTTACACTATTTAGTGAAAAATGTAAAATTAAACTGTTTTGAGACCAGCCATTCTTTTAAGGAGATCCAAAAAAGAGAAATATGTACCAAGAAAAAGACTCAATATATTTGTTGTACTACAATGACCACAATGCACTGCCATGGAATACTGAGCGAAAAAACTGGATCTAATGACATTGAGAAAGATAAACTGTATGACACACAACTATATGACCCCTAATCCATGGTCTTCTTCTGTTTCTGGATCTGTGCTAGATGCCTGAGACTCTGGCAGCAAATTTGTCTGTGGCAGTGAGATGGGAGATGCAGGGGAGTGAGGTGAGATAACCCAGTGGTGAGTGGCACAGAGTAGTGAGAGGTACAACAGCGAGGGGCAGAGAGTGAGTTGTGGGACTAGATGGCATGTAAGGAGGGGAAACAAGTGGGTGGGGTTCTATAGAATGGGTGAGCCTTCCTGTCCTACATAGCCTTCCCCAGGCCTTAATCCAGCCGGTGGCGGGGGGGATTTCGAGAGACGACCACAAGTGAAAATTAAATAAATAATTAATTTCCCCTCGTGGTCGTTTCTCGAAATACCCCCCACTGCCCCACCGCATTTACCTGCAGTGCCCGCGGCTGCCTTAATCCTCCAGATGTTCTCAGTACTATCCAGTTTTACTCAACAGAAGAAACAGCACTGGGGCTTACTCAGGTTCTGTCAGGACTTGTTGTAGTATCACATTATACGAGGCCAAACCCTATCTTTTCATAAACTCTAAGACGATCAAGGGACCAGAGCATCATCCTGGAACCCTGTAGAAGGAGCATGGAAAGAGAGAGTAACACTGGTGAGGAGTTGTGAGATGGTACAGCTGCCCTGCCACCTGCTCCCCTGCCTCCTCATAGTTGGGTGTCCTGATAAGCCCATGGAAGACCAGGAACCACTTTTGACCCCGAAGGAGGAGGAAGAGAGTCTGCAAACAAGTATAGCAAGGGCATATAAAAGAACAAACAGGTATTGACCAAAAAAGGAACCGGAGGGAACACAAAAGGGAGAAAAATAGCAGTGAGTCACTGCTCTTGAAAATCCAAAAGTGACCTAAGAAGTGTAAATATATGACTAGGTAACAAATGAATTAAAATATTACAATCGATGGCTGGGGCACAATCAAGGAAGACCACACCTATCACTAGCCCTAAGTATCGTTCAAAGAAGGTGCATAAGTATGAGGGATCAGCCACCATAAACCCTCGAGCAGGAAAAATCCCATTCAACAATAATGAGAAAATATTTCTCTGTACTCTAAACTTACTCAAACATACAAATTGAAATTAAACACATGGTACTTATCAGCATCCTTTCTGTATATCCCCTGGATGAACACAGAGAATAGTCCTTAATGCAATATATAGTCAAATCTTGTATTATTTGTATTCTTTTCATGCAAAATCCATTCAGTAGTAGCCACAAGAGATATCCAAAACAGAAAGCCAACGCATTTTGTCTCCTTGGTACTTCTTCAGGGATAAAGGTTCTAAGTAAGCAACTTAGCGATGCTGCATATGGCGTGAGCATGCTAGAGATGACTTGGTATAGGAGAACGAGCTCATTTACTGTAGGGAACTATAGTGTTTATGTTGGGTTCATAACTAGAGCTCAAAGACCTTTTCTCCACAGCTATTCTTCCTCACAGAAGATTTGTGAGGTGCCGATATGCCATAGTTCTAGATATTAGATACCACGGACCATAATCAATCAAACATCAAAGCATTTTCACATGAATATCCTAACAAGATATTCATCTGAACCTTATCTGTACCCCTAGTACGATGGACACCAGAGTCCTGCACCACTTCTCCTTTGTTTGCAACAGGGTTAATGACCCATATCCACCAATTTCCACAAGAATGACTTCTGGACTGCTTTTGTCTCCAACCAGGTTTCATTTGCTGTAGTCTAAAGGGGATTATTTATATTGGCCAACCTCCCATAGACTATTCTTTTAGCAAAAATTGCCACAACATGATGAGCCAACTGTAACAATTCTCAATGTTTGATATCTGCAATGTAAGTAAACTTATTGGCTACATTTAATTTTCTTTCTATAGCGAACACAATATTGTCATACTTTATAGCTCTGATGACAAGAAGGCTGAATAGCTTCCATTCTCTACATTAACACTATTCTTTCCTGCGACACCTAATATAAAAATGACTTGGGGCCCGATCTAGAGTTTCATGGATGAAATTTACTCTGTCGGGATGTGTGGAGGACAATACCTCTGCCATTGTGAAGGACCTCCGCCCGCCATATTTAGAGTTGTTTGCCGGCCCTGCGTACAACTCCCTACATTGACAGCAACGTCCGCC
Source organism: Calotriton arnoldi (assembly GCA_963921515.1). Taxonomy (NCBI): domain Eukaryota; kingdom Metazoa; phylum Chordata; class Amphibia; order Caudata; family Salamandridae; genus Calotriton; species Calotriton arnoldi. The sequence goes on from CAWUFW010009086.1 coordinate 476,115, forward strand.
ATCGCGGTTCGTGTCAGTGTAGGAAACATTTGATGGATGATACCGCCAGCCTTGACAGCCAAAGTTGGAGTTTGTTTTTGAAAAAAAAATACTAATGGGCACCACAAACAGTTCTCTCCCAGGGAGTGGAGGTTAGTATTGTTTTTTTCCTGTCCCTTACCACAAGTGTTTCCTGGTGGTGACGGAAAAGAAAAAAAAAAGACTATACGCAGTCTGCCCTAAATTGGGCAGATGGTGTGAAGTCCTTCCTCCGACAGTCCCTATTCCATCGAGTCGTCAGAGAAAGTATTCAGTCAATAGAGTCAACAGGTGCTCCATCGACGGAATACTTATGGTATGCCAGACTCTAAATGAGGTGAGTGGACTGAGGGATTGGCGGATAGGGTACTCCAACGCATCTACGATGGAGTACCCTGTCCACCAAACTCTAAATCAGGTCCTTACTTCCTTCTAATGTCGCATAACTGCAGCTGTTGTGTAGAGGTTAAATGATGTGACAGCCTCAAAAAGACATGAATCTACAGTACAGTACTTTGCATTTCTAATCATTTAGTACCTTGACTCAGATCTGTTCCAACCCCTTATTTTTCTATTTACTTTTCTTTACCCTTGTAGCTCCTAAACGTTTCTGACGTAAGCAGTTTCTACAAATTCGTCCCCACAGTGATCTACCTAAGACACATAGATTATGCAATTTGGAACTTTTATACTAGATCAATAGACATGGACCACTCAGTTACCGTCCTTGTATTTACTGTGATGGTACTTATGATCATACATCGATAAGATCATGTAAATACAAAAATTCAAAAGAAAGTGTTAAATTACCTTTACAGTTGATCACATATTGTTTTGTAGTTTCATAATACTTATCAGTGGTCATTTTGAATACGCTCTCTCACAACTGAAATAACACTACATTTGGATTTTGTTAAACCGTGCAACCTTCAATTTTCTATAGGACTATGGAGCACATTTCTCATAGTATATTTTGAGCACCATTTCACATGAACATTTTTCTTCCTACGAATCTTTGTTTGTATCATGCATATTGTGCCACACTTGTGTGACTGTAACTCTGGGCATTACATCTTTGAAAGTTAAATATTAGTCTTTGTTGCTAAGTATTATTATTTTTATTAATTCACATTTGAACATTCATTATCTTGCTCCCCCTGTGTCATTTTTCAGCATTGAAAAAGCACCGGGCATGAGAGCCGCAGGCGGCGAAACATGTTCACTACAAAATAAAATCTTTGTTATCATCAAAAGTCAATGAACAAAGAACAATAAAACTACTATTATTGAACTACGGAGTGGGATACCATTGTGTTTAACTTAATTTAGTGATTGACACCATTTAAAAATTGGTGCTTTCTTTCTACCATCAAATGCATATGAAAATTGATTTACTCAACCAATGAACACTATCCAGTTGTGGCAGGAGTGGACATCTTCAGATGTAGTCTGCAGGGTCATATTCCATAAGACACATGTCCATCTTTCGATCCTGGGGGTATATTTACTTGCCAGTTGCTATATATGATTCATAATATTTAATGATCCATCTAAAGGTGAAGAAGGAGGGCTTGGTGCACCCACAAGGTAGTTACATTACCCTATCAGGTAAGCTCCTGATCGCACAGGAGATACTTTTCTATTCAGGGTCTAATCCATGGTTGCTTTACTGCAAGATTGCATTGCTGCCCACTGGACTGACGCCCATGGTGAGCCAAGTGAACATGTTGGAGGTTAAAGTATGAGTGTGGCCAAATTGTGGCGACCTGGAGAAGACGTGCTAAACACTGCACAATATATACACCTTATAAAAATGTGTCTCTTAATTATCACATTTACACAAACAATTTCACATAGTTTCTTTAAATAACTGTTGTTCAGTTTCAACAAAATTATGATACATACATTTGTGCATGTTTTATGCTCACAAGAATCATAACAATAACAAAAAGAAGAAAGACATAATTTGGAAATCACTTTTTTTAGGTTAAACGTTGTGCCCGATGCATTTCGGGACTAAGTGTCCCTTCTTCAGGGGAAAATAAAATCATGCCTGTTTCAATGTAGGCAATCCAACTGAAACCAAACTGAAAACACCACGCTTCTCGTAACTACTGATCCTCTTCCTAGATCGCCCGTTCTTGTGTGCAACTGCTGGTTAAGTCCAGATTTCACTCTTCAGCTTATCCAAGCCCCATCACTTCGTCGTAACAAGAAGTGCCCGATTAATCTGTGAACACCGTGTCCGCGTTCAGGAAGTCGGTTAAATTATGCCATATGCTCAGGTACTGCAGCATCCTCTTTATGTTCTGAAAGGTGGCTACGCACTGGGCGGACCAGAAAAAAGGTTGCTGTTGCCTTGCTTTGCCAGGTCTGTAAGTGGCATACTCGTGACAGTGAAGTCCTTTATATAGCTGAAGTAGTAAATTGTCACCCCTAGAAAAGGCGAGTAATTTCAGGAGACGGGGCATGTTTCACTGTGTGGCAATCTTGTCCGGATCAGGCTGCGTGCCGATATCGGACAAGGAGTCGCCAAATATATGAGTACAGTCTTATCTAGCTACCCAGGTTAAGTCGAGACCTACATCTTCAAGGCTTATGCATACATTAGACAAAGGTGGATTGCGATCTTTCTTATGTGCTGTCAAAGATTAGTGTATTATTAGGTCGAGCCTAGCGGCAGTGCGCATGCGTTGCTCGCTCTGCGAGACTGCTGTAGTAGAGTATGGGAGCGAAGCCGCACCCACTCTCCTCCCATATTTTTCATTGGCTTGTGTCATTGCCTTTCGTAAATGCTGCCTTCGGATTCGTTTATAGGCTTGTTAGTCACTCCTTAGTACGGCCTTGTCTTCATTTGTACCCTCCCATAGCGACTGCCCCTTTTATTTCAGTTGTTACACGGGACCTGTTATTTAGTCTCTAAGTACTATTTACTTTATTGAGTTTCTCTTACTGCAGGCCGGACATGCGCTGTTTCAGCTGAAACCGCTTGTGTTTTTTCAAGCAGCACGGCCACCCCAGTAACACGGGCGCCTGCTTTCAATCACTTTAACCAGCATTATGACACCCAAATTGTGGTGACATTACAACCAGGAGTGATCCAGGAAACCGCGTCGAGGTTGCAGGACTGTATGAACGCCGTGGGGGGATGGATGGCCCAAAACTGCCTGAAACTCAACTCCGGCAAAACGGAGGTTGTATTGTTCGGTAACAACTCCAATTTTTGGACACCTGAATGTTGGCCGGAGGCTTCAGGTCCGCTCCCCACTCCTATGAGGAAGGTGAAGAATCTGGGAGTATGGATAGACGATAAACTAAGTTTCAGGGACCATGTGAACACAGTGGCCTCTTCAACATCGTATATCCTTAAATCTTGCAAAAAATAATGCCACTACTACCCAAAGATGCGCAACAAACAGTTGTTACTGCACTAATAATGTCCAGATTGGACTATTGTAATAGTCTATATCTTAAGATCCATGAAGGTTCGATGAATAGACTACAGATTCTGCAGAACGCAGCGGCCAGACTTCTACATCTACTTCAAAGTTCGAATCAATTTCAGCCAAAATTAAAAACTTCATTGGCTGCCGATCAGGAAAAGGACTCAATTCAAGTCTCTATGTCTGGTCTTTAAAGCCCTCCAGGGAACCGGACCCGAATTTTTAAAACAGCGGTTTCGCTGGTATACACCAAATAGAGCACTGCGGTCATCTGATGCAAAACTCGTGACTGTTCCTTTGGTGAAAAAAGCCAACTGGGGTGGCAGAAGCTTTGTAGCTAATGCGGCCAAAGCATGGAATGCTCTGCCACTATCCTTGAGAAGCATGACTAATCTTTTGACCTTTAGGAAAGCACTGAAAACGTGGTTGTTTTCAAATTAATCTGGTTAAATTCGCATTCCGTCTTTAGCTGCAGTAGGCCTTCACACAGCGCCAGGACACCTTCGGGTAACAGTTAGCGCTCTACAAATACCTATAACATAACATAACATAACTTTATCTTGTGTCTGTTTCAACTCCCCCAAGTAAAATAGATTTAGAAATGATTAGCGAATTTGGTCATGTGAATTCCAGGTAGCACGTAATCCTGTGCTAATGGGCTGAAGCTGACAACAGCACATCTGTGTTGCATGTCATCTGTACTAAAGCCACCTGACGGGATATTTTCAAAAACCTGTTTTATTAACAACAACACCACCACCAATACCACCACCACCACCAATGCCACCACCATCAATACCACCACTTCCACCAATACCACCACCACCACCAATACCACCACCACCAATACCACCACCATCGCCAATACCACCACCATCGCCAATACCACCACCATCACCAATACCACCACCAATACTATCACCACCAATACCACCACCACCAGTACCACCACCAGCAACACCACCACTGTCAACACCAACAATACCACCACCAATACTACTACCATCACCACCAATACCACCACCACTAATACCACCACCACCACCAATATCACCACCACCACCATCAATACCACCACCACCAATACCACTACCACCAATACCACTACCAATACCACCACCAATACCACCACTAATACCACCACCACCACCAATACCACCACCACCACCAATACCACCACCACCAATACCACCAGCAATAACACCACCACCACCAATACCACCACCACCAATACCTCTACTAATACCACCACCACGAATACCACCACCAATACCACCATCACCAATACCACCACCACCACCAATACCACCACCACCAATACCACCACCACCACCAGTAAAAATACCACCACCAGTACCAATACCACCACCACCAATACCAACACCTCCAACACCACCACCACCAATACCACCACCACCAATACCACCACCACTAATACCACCACCAATACCACCTCCAATACCACCACCAACAGCAATAACACCACCACCAATACCACCCCCACCAATACCACCCCCACCACCAATACCACCACCACCACCAATACCACCACCAATACCACCACCACCAATATCACCACCACCAATATTACCACCAATATCACCACCACCATCAATGCCACCACCACCAATACCACCACCACCACCAATACCACCAGCACCACCAATACCACCACCAATACCACCACCACCAACACCACCACCACCAATAACACCACCACTCAATACCACTACCACCACCACCACCATTACCACCACCAATACCACCACCACCACAAGCACCACCAATACCACCACCACCAATACCACCACCAATACCGCCACCACCAATACCACAACCAGCACCAATACCACCACCACCAATACCACCACCACAATACCACCACTACCACCATTACCACCACCAATACCACCACCAGCAATACCACCACCACCAATACCACCTCCATGACAAATACCACCACCACCAATACCACCACCAATACCACCAGTACCAATACCATCACCAATACCAATACCACTACCACCACCAATACCACTAATACCACCAATACCACCACCACCAATACCACCACCACCACCAATACCCCACCACCAATACCACCACCACCACCAATACCACCACCAATACCACCACCACCAATACCAATACCACCACCACCAATAGCAGTACCACCAATACCACCAACACCAATACCACCACCACCACCAATACCACCACCACCACCAATACCACCATCACCACCAATACCAGTACCAATACCACCACCAATATCACCACCACCAATATTACCACCACCAATATTACCACCACCAATATCACCACCACCATCAATGCCACCACCACCAATACCACCACCACCAATACCACCAGCACCACCAATACCAATACCAACACCAATACCAACACCAATACCACCACCACCACCACCAATAACACCACCACTCAATATCACTACCACCACCAATGCCACCACAAGCACCACCAATACCACCACCACCAATACCACCACCACCAATACCACCACCACCAATACCACCTCCACCACAAATACCACCACCACCAATACCACCAATACCAATACCACCACCACCAATACCACCACCAATACCGCCACCACCAATATCACCACCACCAATACCACCACCACCAATACCACCTCCACCACAAATACCACCACCACCAATACCACCAATACCAATACCACCACCACCAATACCACCACCAATACCGCCACCACCAATAACACCACCAATACCACCACCACCAATACCACCACCACCAATACCACCTCCACCACAAATACCACAACCACCACCACCAATACCACCACCAATACCACCAATACCACCACCACCAATACCAATACCACCACCACCAATAGCAGTACCACCAATACCACCAACACCAATACCCCCACCACCAATACCACCACCACCAATACCACCACCACCACCAATACCACTACCAACACCATCAATACCAATGCCAATACCACCACAAGTACCAATACCGCCACCACCAACACCACCACCACCACTAATACCACCACCAATACCAATAGCACCACTACCAATACCACCACCTCCAATACCACCACCACCAATACCAGTACCACCAATACCATCACCAATACCAATACCACCACCACCAGTATCAATACCGCCACCACCAATACTACCACCACCACCACCACCAATACCACTACCACCAATGCCACTACCACCAATATCACCACCAACGCCACCAATACCAGCACCACCAATACCACCACCACCAACACCACCAATACCAATAGTACCACCACCAATACCAATACCACCACCTCAGTGCCTCTCGCTCACTAGTAATAGCAGGGGCACTGTACGAAGCCGGTGCTGCAGATGAGACCATCCCTCCCTCCCACCATGCCTACCATAAAGCACAGCCCGTCCTGCACCAGGAGGTGAAGCCAGGGCCCTACTACAGCGGGAGTGTTTTTTATTAGGCCAAAGATAGCAATGGCATTACGCAATGCCACACTGCACACTCAAATGACGGATAGGGCAGGAAATAGAGCTCTTCCTCCTGAGCCGCGACAGTGTAATCACAGAGCGAAAGGTGTTGGAGCGCTTTGTTAGTGTTTATAGCTCGGATCATATGTAACTCTCACTTCACACTTTGTGCCTGTGTAATTTACAACACTTACACATCTTCTTCACTGCACTATTTATCACTACTTTGAAGACGTCTCAGGCCGGTCTCTTCCTCTGATATTTACAATCTAACAAGCGGTCGAGAAGGCCCTTTATCGCAATGTAATAGGTCTCGCATTTGCGAGAGTTTAAGCTATTAGTATTGTAAATGACAATGCCTGTTATTTATGTTTTAAAACCCAAAATATAAATAAAAGGCATTGTCCTTTACAATGCCAATAGCTCAAACTCGCATGAATACGAGACCTATTGCTTTGCAAATGCTTGTTTTTATAGCTGAACCAATTTTTTATCGAATGAATGACTCTCTCATTGTGGCTTCTCGAAATATCTATAATGTTAAAGATACCTTGAAGCTAAGGTGCTTGTAACGGTATGTATTTATTGGTGAAGAAAATGTAGCAAGGTCCTGTTACTGGAATGGAGTTTTGTTGGTAAAACCCCTTGAAGAGGTGGAGCTTAAAGAACAAACAGGCACTGTTAAGGCAGCTGACATGCCATATAGATGAGGTCTTAGGTGTTGTTTGCTCTCAGCGGCTGTGTTTGGTATTGACATGTTAACACATATGCTTTTTTTTGTTTTCTGTTTGAGTACAGCAATAATGGCAGCCACCGATGACGCTTGGCCACTGTCTTGCTCGATAATGTCTAATCCAGTAAACTTTGCATCACCTCTTCGCAGTGATGTGCTGGTTCTCAGCATAAGGTCTGGGCCAGGGGCAAATAGTTTTATTTATGTGAAGACTCGGTAGATTGGTAGATTTGAGCTTTCCCAGGGTATGAACTAATGCTAATTTTTCATTGCTGGGAAAATTCCTGAACTGTGATTGCAGGTAGTTGCATGAGTTGTGTGGTCACATTGCTTAGGAGGCAAGGGGCTGATACCTTGCCTTTTAGAACATGTACTTCTTCAAATAAAGAAAGTTGTGCCGTGAGTGAGAAATATGCTGAATTTTCCCAAGTGTGGCACATTGCGTTGTGTCACAGCACAAAAATTGGCGTGATACCCTGGTTTTGCTTGAAACCGGTTGTTCACATGCATACATGCGCTAATATTTTTCTAGCTACCTACTACTACTCTAACTCCCAGAAAGAGGGCAATTCCAAGAATTGGACGAGGTAGGCTCACTCACGTAATGTCACATGCTTCATCATTTGCCACCTCGTCCCACCCTGGTAAGATGGTACTACCAGGGCGGACTCAACCTTAGGAGGGGGATGGCCTGAGGGAGTTCTTTGAAATTATTTATTTTTTCTAGATAAAAAACTTGGATCCAGTTTCAAAATTAAAAAAGCCTTAGAATAAACCACAAAGTATCCTTTATTTATGTGGTATCCTAGGATTGTTTAAAAATACCAAAGGGTATTATCAGGAGACATATGTGACCTATGTGTGTCACTGTATCATGCGTTGTGTGCCATATTGGAATACATCAGTACTGCAGGGAGGGATATTCATCTTCACTGACATCTTGCTGCATTTAGACACACATGTAAGGCTGCACATGGCAGCACTGTCCAACATGAAAGGCGCTGTGCGTTGGCTTCCCAGCAGCCTAATCGAAGCCACTTTTGTTAAGTCCTCTTTTCCCAGTGAGTTGATGTGTTCCATATGCTTATTGTAAGCTTATGCATCTAGCATCATGTAGAGATGATCACCCTCTTTCCAGAGAATGATTCATCTGGTGAGACATACTCTCTGGTGTCCATCTTGCGATGCGATCAACAAAGCTTGTCTCTTTCTTCTTAGGGTGGTGTGCCTCTGAACCTATGTGAGCATTTGTGTTCACCTTACATATGTTTGCAAAGTGTTTTTCTTTGTTGCAGTTTTAGAAGCTCCAGTTCGTGGCTGAGCAGGCCCCTGAATCAGGGAATACAAATCCACAGCTATAACACAGTTTGTTGCTCTTGGGAGTGGCCTATGTTTTTTTTCCAGCTTTTCACTCTTGAGGACATTTGCAGTGTCTGATCAGTTCTCCTGTTTCTTCCTGCCTCAACGTTGACAGCATGCACATCAGCTTTTCTTTTGGTCCTTACTAATGGATTTATGCAGTTCTTTCAGTAGCTTTAAGTTTTTATGTTATATTAGGATATGTTACTTTAGTTAGTTATGTTACGTTACAGGGCATTTATTGAGTTCAGTGTCACCGGAGATACATTTTCTTCATTCTAGGTAAAGAACATATGAGGTCCATTCAATGGACAACAGTGTCAGTAAATTTTCAATGTTTTGCGGGCGGACTTCACTTGCAAAACATTGGGACATACCATAACAAATCGCTATTTGGAAGGAGCACCCTAAACATGCCCCTTCCAAATAGTAATTTGTTATATCTTTCGAAACCCATTATGTGATTCAGTAATCTATCACCTCATCGCAAAATAGGTTTAGTAGATTTAAAAAAGTCATTTTGTGATTGCAAACCCTGCGATTTTGGGAATTGCAGGCTTGGCAACCCCAAAATGACTTTGCACATTCTGATGAAAAGACCTTTAGCTAGAGGAGCAATAGATGGGCAGGCAGCAGCACTGCCTGTAAGGTTCTGAGTGGTGGTTTCATGGTTTGCATTTAGGATCCTGCTCTGTGATAACTTCCCTCTTCGATGCTGCTTGCCTGTAACCTCCAATTTGCATGGTACTGAATCCTCCACTTTCAGAAATATGGACATTCTCCTCTCTTTCGCATGTTGTAGACTCCTTGCATAGAATCCTCAAGGTGGTACTCTTTATGTGCCCAACATTGCTTGGACGATCATGCACATTTCTGAGTGGTGAATGTAGAAAGCATTGAAGCCTGTCATGTGTACTAGAAATGGAAAATATTTACATGCAGAGGGATTGTTCGGCATTCCTACAGTTGCAGATAAAAGTCAAACTTCATGTTATGACACAGTTATGAGGCTTCCTTATTTAAACATGTGCAGATAAAAGTCAAGCTTCATGTTCTGAAACAGTTAAGAGGCTGCCTTATTGAAATGTGCACTAGAAAGCCAAGTCAGCTCCATAATAGAACTTGGACTTCTCAGCAGGTAGGTATATAACAAGGGGGTGTCATTGTTAAGCAATTTGTGAAAAGCAATGTGGATCTAGCAACAAATATTAGACCTTAATAGGACTTCAAATACCAAAATGTAAGTTGATTTTTGGATTCTACACTAAGATCGTTTTTAGAATACAAGTGTAAAATTGTGCATTGTAATCACATTAGGCTGGGTGTATTAGCCAAAACAGGATAAGCTATAAATACCACTTCAAATCTCCAATCACCAATTCTCCATGTGTATCTAGCTCTCATTTTGCTCCTTGAGGCTCTATTTGACATTCTCTCGTCTCTTCTTATCTCCTAATCTCTGTCCCCCTGCCACTATCACCAATATCCCCACTTACCCTTTCTGTTTGCCGCTGCAACTATCTACCTTCCACTTCCTGCCTCTACTCCTCTCTCTTGCTTTTTCTATTTACTCTTCATTCTTTCTCTTCTTCTCCTCCCCTTTTCTCTCTATCTTCACTGGGTTTTTTTTATTCTCTCTCTTGCCCTCTTCTCTATCGACCATGTATGGCAACTGAAACGCTCTCTTGGGGGAGACATCCATTACCACGCGGGCATTGCATCGCAATGCCTTTACATCGCGGGTATTACAACGCAAGTCGTTACAACGACTTGCGCTGGATGGCGCTCTAACCTAAGGAATAGTATGATTTACTATTCCAACACCTTCCCTACTGTACGTAGACTGGTGTTGGAATAGTAAATGATACTATTCCTAAGTCCAGCACCCTCCAGCGCAAGTCGTTGTAACGACTTGCGTTGTAAAAGCTGCGATGTAACGTACCGCGATCATTTTGATCGCGTTGTAACGTCACATATTCCTCTCTTGGATGTGCATGAGCCGCCACTGCCTCCTTTCTTTGACCACTGTACTTTTCCGTGTTCCTCAGTCCTGGAAGCCAACCATCCTGGGGGCCTTCTGATCCTGGAGAAGTCCCCTATGATCATGAACAAAGAAGTTAGTGCAATGTGGCCATCATATCCCTACAACATATTGTCCTTTCATGTTGGACAGAACATCAGGCTGAATTGATTTTGTAGGTTTTACCCACTTTAGGGCAGAGAACCATTTGTTGACATCCATTGCACTACCTTCACCTTGTGGTGAACTTCAACAGGTCATCCACAGTACTGGAAAAGAAAATGTTTCTGGAAAAAACACCAGAAACATCTTCTTGCCCAAAATTAATGTCAGAACACGAGGGAAATGCCTCTCTTGAGTTCAGAGTTTGTTTTTGCTGTATAGCGCAGCATGGTGTGAGCGTTGACATCACAGCAAAACAGTAGTGAAAGTAGAGTGCAATAATGGAATCTACGGGGATCCACAAATATCCTACACTAAACTTCCTACTTTTCTCCCAATAAGCATAGTACCCTACTAGTGTGGGTGGGCTGTTGCCCGTGAAAGGAAAGACCCCACAACGCAACAAGGAAACATACAGATTTTTCCTTGCAAATTGACCCATTCAGGCGATGTTGATAGGTGTGGTATTTAGGTCAGGGTTTGGTCCACACTCATGGAAACCTGTCAGGCACAGACATTTATTTAAAACAAGGCACCTACATTAGACTGGGGGTGTGTGGCTCGGCAGATCCCAATACCTTTCTTACCCAGACTGCCCACCATACACCAAACTTTGGCTAAACCACAGATTTTCCTCATGTTTCTGTGAAGCAAAAGTCCAGATTTTGTGAGGATCAATACAATTCATACCACACAGCAATCCAACACATATCCCAATAAAAGAAGTACCTCACATGTTCACCAAGTATTATGCATTTTTTACATTAATGACATAGGACCTCATAACAGCAGTTTATGTGCTAAGACCATAAATTAAATAAAGATAAAACAGAATTTCAAAGGAGTCGATACATTTCAAAAAGCAGATTCATACTACACAGATCTTAGATTACATTATATTAAAATAAGAACATTTTAGTCAATTTTGTGCAAAGATGTCTGGAGATGCCATTTATAATACAAATGATTTCAGCCTCAGATGCCCTGATGATGGTTTCCATAATATTTGGTTTAAGGAGATGAATCTGCAGCATGTTGACCCTGGCAGGCTTATAAAGATAATATGCCATTTTTGAAAGGTAGATAGTATGTCATAGCCCCCTGTAGTAGATGCCCTCTACAAAAGAGTCTACCCGAAATGAGATACAGATATATTTATCCTCCATAGAAAAGGACTTAATCCATTTAATTTCCAGCAGGCTTGATGTAACAGTCTTCTTTGGAATTTCCAGACCTATAATTTGTAACATACACAGAACTATATGGTACATTACTATAAGAACATCTAGAGTGCTAAATATAATGAGCCCAGTAACTAAGGATACCACACCACCCTTTGTGACATTTCAGATTCACACTACTGCCAGCTAAGGTATTTGCAGCCCTCTACTGCAGGCACATTAAGCTAACAAACTATATGGTTCCTATAAATAAAATAAAGATCTCTAGAGCAAATACATTTTCTCAGCAGGCTATATTCACAGGCCAGTGCCCCTAGAAAGGCTGTAGGTTGGAGCAATGTCAGTCATATGTTAATCATACCTGACTTGTGATGTCCTCCGCAGCCCAATAGGCTAATCAAAGCACTATGCCATATTGGAATCTGGAAATTTCCTGAATAGAAATTGCTTAGGAATGGCTGGTAGGTTTAGGTAGTGACAACCACTTATGTATCAGGATTATGAAAGGTCATGAAAGTTGCTGGCTTGAGAACAATGTTGCTCAATGTCCTCCACAGCTGTACAATCTTTTCACACAGCACATTCTTGTTTGACATACCATATATGAAAGGTGAGAAGGGAGTTCATGTAATGCCCAATAAATACCTTGGCCTCTTTTCTACTCTATGTAGCACTAATATAGCACATAGCTACCCTTAGGCATCCCAGCCTCTCAGCTTTGACTGCAAACTAGTGTTGGTACTACCTTTCACATCAGCTCCTCACACACCACACTGTGGCATCCATCAGGGGGTCCATAACTTATCCTCTATTCAACATCTACCTTAACCCATTACCAAACCTGTTTAAATCATTCAACCTCACCTGTTACAACTATGTAGATGACAAACAACTCATTTTTAAAATAGAAGGCCTGGAAGACCTCTACAATCTAACACTTGATGACTGCCTTCGGGCCATAAAGTAATGATGATGAATAACGATCTAAGGCTCAATACTGCAAAGACAGAGATTATGACCTGCGGACGATGACAAAAATACCATTCTACCGCCATATTGCCTAAGACAATAGAGACCACTCTAACAATGTGAAAAGAAGACGGACACAAGCCTTTGGATAGCCATGGATTCAGACCTGTACTCAATATCGCATCTTAACAATTTCAAAGAGTGCCTTCTACACAATGAAAACACTAGGTTGCATTGTCCAATACCTTGGATACCAATATAAACTGCAAGCCATCCTCATGCTCATGAACTCCAAACTTGACTATGCTAACAGTCTATACCTTGGTGCACTCACATTTATCATATGCAAAACACAATTAATCCCAAATTCTGCTGGAAGGCTTCTTCTCTGCCTTGACCCAAGAGAATGCATGACTCCAGTCCTGCAATTGCTCTACTGGCTACCTATATCTAGAAGGGCAACATTCAAGGCACTTTGCATTGTCCACAGAGCCTCCCAAGGAAAAGGACCGTTATTTCTACAAGTAAAATTCAAGCAATACAAACAAAACAGGACACTGCGCTCCACGCTTGCACCACTTATCATCATAGCACCTTACCATAAGAAATCCTTAAAGGGCACTGTTTGCACAGTACAGTCCGCTAGCTCTGGAATTCACTAACAATCAGCATTCAATGCACCGAGTAGCATGTATACTTCAAAAGACAGTTGAAATAATGGCTACTTCCAAGACAACTACACTACCATACATCCCGGCAACAGAACGGGGAAAGACAGTTGCACCCTCAAGCTCAAACATCAGCTTACAATCCACAGATGAGAAACAACTCAAACCACAACTACTTTCGATAGGCAGATAAGTTAAGGAGGGCTGGCCTATGGTTCGCTGGGGTATTATAACATTTCTGGCCTACACTTGTAATAATAACGTAACACTCAGCGATCAGCAGCCTACTGTAACTTACACCTCGTACATTCACATAAGATGTATCTGCTCCGAGAGTTGACCCTCACCAGTACTGTGCAGCCAATAAACCAGCCATGACCAAATGACCAGCCACGGAATAACTAGAGAAATCTATTGTACACTGCTGGTCAACCAGAGAACTTTAATCTAGTCCACCATGCCAGGTCCCAAATATCTATAGCACTATGCCGCTTCTTTACATCTCACAGTGACACTCAGATATGGGATGATAGTAACAATACCCACTGTACTTTCTACTGTATTACATTTTATTGAGGGCCAGGGAAGAAAAAACACATTTTATGAAAATACTGCCATATAGCATTGGTCACAGCAATTGTCCTCTTATAATGTGGTCCTCCTTCTCAAATGAGTAACTTCTCTGCATGGGCAGGCAACATCTATTTATATAAGGGGCAATTTGGCAAAATGGTTAATTGACAACAGACAGTCTAAGCTGAACTTTCACTCAGCCCTACTTGCCCTTGTCTTCATAAGGGGGCATACTTTCATACAGCACCTGGCATATTGCTCCTCTGACTGTGGGGTGACATTCCTGACATATGGTACTGGTGGGTAGTGATTGAATAGTTGTGGACAATGGTTTGTTCCTACTGCAATACTTGCTGTGAAAGACCTTTTACATGTAGATTTCCCAGAATCTTTTTGCTAGTTGTATCTCCACAGTAACTTAGGGCCCCATTACGATGTCGGCGGAAGGTCATCCGACAGCTCGTCGGTAGCGTTCTGCCCAACATCTGAGGCATCGGTCCGACCGTTGTATTATGATACGGGCAGTCTGACCTATGCTTGCGGGGGGAATCCACTCCTACTTCGACAGGTTCAAGGAACCCATCAGGGCAGATCATAATACCCAAAACGGAGGCGGTGCCTGCTCAGGCACCGCTTTGGGAATTACGAAGCATGTTTCCGATCGCCATAGAAAGGCTGTCAGAAACAGACTGTGGGGGCCCCTACCAGGGCCCCCATGGGGCCTGGAGGGCACCTGTGGCACCCCTCCCCCAAACATGGGGCCTGTCACATAGTGCCACGCGGCACCACATGGTGCATGGATGTTTAAAAATGGTATCTTTCCTATTGCTGCTTGTGGTGCTGACAGCAAAACAAGCCGCAATAGAAAAGATACACTTTCTGACTGCTGTAAAGGCGGTCACATCTTGATTTAGGAAGCAGGACCGCAGACTCCTTGTCGGGCGGTCCCATTTCCGACATGATGCCGGTCGGACACTCATCCGACCAGCATCGTAATTAGTAGTTAAGCATAAATGGTTTTACAGAGTAGTACTGCTAGGAAAGTTGCTTTATGAACTGAAAGTGTGCGCCCTTCAATGGAAAATAAATAGGTACCAAACTCTAAAACTATTCAGGGGCATAACACAAGATCTCAAATCCCCCGACCTTCGGGTGGGGAGCAGTCTGGAGGGGACCCCTCATCCAGCCCAGCTATGCAGTCTCTGTGATCAAGCATGCACAGCGATTGAGAGCAGTCTCAAACAGACTGCATACAGCCTGCTTCCAGCCCTGGGTCTTCTACGAGCAGTGAGCAAAAGGTTTTGGCTGACCCTGTTTCTCTGCCACCTGCCATGTGAACAGAATGCAAAAGGCTCCTCCAAATCGGAGGAGTCACATGTATGGCGGTCTTGCCGGGGTCAGCATGGAGTTGGGGGTGCAGCGGCGTGTGACGTGTCCACCCAATATGGCGACCGCAATTGGGCCTTTGGGTGCACGGCCCCTGGCAGCGGTTTGAGTGCTTTTGGGGTAGTGCCTGCTGATTCACGCCAGAACCCGCAGATAAAAGGGGCCACGGAGTGGCGAGTGGGTCACTGTGTCCCTCGTGCTGCTCCGCCAGGAACGAACGCTGCCATTAACCCGATGGGGGTACAAGGATTCTTCGTCTTCTTTTTCTTCGTCTCCCCTGAAGGCCTTTTCATTAACGGCATGCTCGCTGTGCTCTCTGCATTCTGGGCATTCCTCGTTTCCCTTGTTGGCAGTTCAGCCAAATGGCCTGGAGCATTACAGGCTCAAAACAATTCTCGCCTGACCCGTTGTGCACACGCATTCAGTAGTGACTCGTCCTTGGGGATGGGGTCAAAGTGAGAGGGGCTAATTTTGTACTGGGGACAAACGTGTTTGTTCCTGGTAGGGTTTTTACCTGGTTCTGCATTTGGTTTCATGCCCAGCAGTGGCCAAGGTACATTTAAGGTGATTTTTTTGTCTGTGGTTTGGCTGATTGCAGAGTCACAAGCTTTTGATAGGGGCCTCTCCAGGCGATCATCATAGTTTATTGTGAGTGGCAGGCATATAGATGGCATTATTGTCTTATTCATAAATATAGGGGGCATTGTTGGCCTTTTTCTTATTGGTATTGCTACCTCTCATCTCCCCTTTTCCAGGGGCCAGAGATGCCTGGTAGGGCGCAGAGGGGCTCCAAGCACTCGCACACTGAGGTGCTTTTGGAAGCTTTGATGCAGTGGATGGACACTACGGAAGAGACCCTGACTTTAATGAGAGAGCGGCCTACTGCAGAGAGGCAGGAGGTGATGGAGGTGCCTGGGGAGAGGCCTAGGCAAACGCGGGTGGCCCCTAAGGCAGCATTCCCCCCGGTCCCGAAGAGGGCTAAGGGTCAGGGTACCAAAAAGGTTCGGAGGGGCCTCCTGGGGAGGGTCCTGGGGAACAGTTGTTGGGTCTTTCTGGGCAAAGAGAGGGTGTACCGGCGGAAGCTGCGCCGGTGGGGTTGCCCTCAGTGTCAGACACCCTGGGCTCAGTGTTGGCTCAAGGCAGTGTGTCTGCCGTAATGGGACCGCTGGTAAGTGGGGTATTGTGCAAAGTGGCAATAGTTGTATGGCAATAGGGGTTAGAACAGCTGGGTGCCTCAGCCAGCCGGATCGAGCAGCCAATTTGGCCTGCGTTTTGCCTTTGCTTTCTAACTTTCGGATGTTGTCTGCACCCACTTTGGGTGGGACTCTTGCCAGTGCTGGTGATGGTGATGATTTGGAGAGTGCCAAGCAGTTGGTGGCTCACCTTGAGGACTCCAGGGCACAGGGGGCACATGCGAGCCCTGCTGCGATGACGCAAGTGTTTGGTGGTGGTGGGGGGGCCCTGTTACAGTAGGGGCCCCAACAGGGAGTCAGATGGGGCCTCCCGCAGCTGTGGCACCAGGAGGGATAGGTGGTAATGGTGCGTCCCCCGTTACGCCAGGGGCTCCAGCAGGGGGTCAGGTTGAGCTTCCTGGGGCCGCTCCTGCGGTGGGGGCACTGAGGTTCCCCAGGCGATGGGCCAAGAGCTGTCACAGGCAAGGCACTACTGGGCGTCATGCATGGCAGTGTGGTGGCCAATTGCCAGGATCCATCTAATTCAGGTACTGCAACTCCGTTACCGAGTATTGGTTTGGGTGATGTACGTTAAGGACGTTACCCACTAGGCAGGCATGTCTCGGTGGAGGTGAAAGAAAGAAATTGGAGAGGGGTTTACGTGAACGTTTTTGACCTACTCCTTGATAGGGAAGAAGTGAAGCGATGCAAGGAATGTTCTCATTCCAGGGACTGTGGCCCCTGGCCCTACAAGAAGAGGGTAGAGGAAACGTTGGTGAACTGGGTAAAAGGGTTCTCGATTTATCAGGCGATCTTGGCTGAGCATTTAAATAATTTGGGCGCCCAGTTGGTGTGCTGTAAGAACAGGATAACATTCGCTCACAATGAGTATGGGGGTACAGCCTGAAAGGAGTATGACAAGGAGTTCATGAGGGTAAGGGTCACTAGCCCTACTTTAGAGTGGGATCAGATTGATGTTATCTTATGGCTGTATCACATGAAACGATACTTCCAATCTGCACTTTCGCACGGGTGCCTCTAGCAACTCTAGAGGGGAGGAATAAAAGGGTTCCTGTTGGGACTTCAACAAACCCTCCTGTTCCAGGCCCCCCGGGACTTATAAATTCAAGCCCTCTTGCTCTTTCTGCGGCTAGTCCTCCCACCCAGGGTTAAAGTGTTTCAGAAAGTCCAAGCAAAAAAGGTGTACGAAACAGGACTGCTCATCCACTCTTAGTCAGAGCCCTCTCCCTGATTAATTGGATGTCAATGGTCGCATGGTTTGATGTGTAAAGCAATACGGCGGTAGCCCAGTTCTTGTATGAGGATTTTAAGGAGGGTTTCTGGATCCCAGCTGAGGGATGCATAGGCGTGTCTTACTGCAGGATCCAACAGTTCCTGAGGTCCAAGATTATCAAGGAAGTGGTCCTGGGGAGAGTAGCATGCACTTTCAATTCATTCTCCCTCGAGGGTTTCATCTGCTCCGCCCTGGAGGTGGTTACCAAGAAGGACCCCGGGAAATTTAGATTGATACACATTCTATCTGCTCCCATGGGTCAGTCCGTAAATTAGGCTATTGAGGGGTCCTTATACTATGTCAAGTATGCTTCCTTGGACCAGGTTATTCTGATGCTCCAGGATTTGGGGCAGGGCACCTTCCTTGCAAAATCGGATATAAAGTCAGCCTTTCGCCTACTTCCTGTGCACCCACAAGACTTCCACTTACCGGGTTTCCAGTTAGGGATCATATTACTTTGATAAGTGCATGCCTATGGGTTGCTCGGTCTCCTGCTCCTATTTTGAGAAGTTCAGCTCATTCTTAGAATGGGTTTTCAGGCGGAAGACAGGCCACCGGTGGGTCTTGCACTATCTGGATGATTTACTCTTCTTGGCTCCAACAATGCGTTGCAGCCCTTCTGCGCATTGATGATGGAGTTTGGGGTTCAACTGGCACAAGAAAACACTATAGGGCCTTCAACTGTCATTGAGTTCATTGGGATTAAGTTAGATTCCTGGTCGGGTGTGTCTCGGCTCCCCATGGAGAAGGTTTCCTCTTTCTCCTAGGCCTTGCATAATTGTTTGGGAGCAAGGAAGGTCATGTTGCATTAGTTACAGAAGGTGGTTGGGCAGCTACATTTTCCCTTGAGGGTTATCCCCATGGGCCGCCCATTCTCGTGATCCATTGACCAGGCAATGTCTGGCCTAATGGAGAAACACCACCACACAAGGTTGTTGAGTGAGATTTGTCAGGACATGCGCATTTGGGAGGCATTTCTGCATGACTTCAATGGCACCGTAGTGTGACTTGGCCCCACCAGGTCTAGTGAGGAGCTAGGTCTCTTCACGGATGCCACGAGCATTGAAGGTTTTGGTACTATTCTGAGTACGGCCTGGTGCGTGCAATGCTGGCCTGCTGCCTGGGGAGAGTCTGGGCTGGTTACCAACATTGGTTTCCTTGCTCTCTTTCCTATCTTGGTGGCGCTGTCCAGTTCCCCAACCAGTCGGTCATATTTTGGTCAGATAATATGACGGTGGTGGAGTGCATTAATCAGCAGGCAGCTAAATGTCAAATGATACTCAGACTGTTGAAGGAGATTGCAGTGCTTGAAACTTAAGGTGTTGTTTAGGGAAAAGTATGTCCCAGGTGTGTTGAACAATGACGCTGATGCTCTAACTTGTTTCAAGATGCAGGTTTTCAGGTTCTACCACCCAAGAGTAGCTGAATTCCAGAAGCTTTTTCTGGACCATATGTTGCGGCTTGGTACCCAAGCCTACTGGACCTCATAGCAGCAGTTTAACACCCAAGGTGAGGCATCATAATGAGGGGGCATTCATCACATACTGCAGCTTCTTGGGGAGTGGGGAAGTGGGGGACTGTTTTTCATCCTCTTCCGTCCTGTACTTCACAAGATCTATGAGAAATATGGGGTGCTCGGTTGCTTGCGTTAGATGCCACATTGAGGCAATTTCCTTCTTTGCTAAAATACTTGGCAACTCAGATGTGACCTGATTGTTTCTCGTGCAGAGGGCGTTGAGGGGATTGCAGTGTTTGGCAGAGGCGAAGCAAGATTCTAGGCACCCCATTGATATCGGCAAACTCGCAGCAATCCTGGGCTCCCTGGGAGATATCTGCAGGTCACCAAAGGAGGTTCACCTGTTAAAAAATAAATGTAAATCCGTATTTGTAAAGCGTGAACTACTCACCCTTACAGGTCTCAAGGCGCTGGGGGCCGTTGTGGAAATTAAGTGAGCTATTGCCCAGAGTCACATGGTGCTGAGCTGAGCTGCTACCGGAGCAGGGGATCAAACCGTGAATCCTGTGCTCCGAAGGCAGCTGCCCTGGCCGCTGCACCACACCTCTCCACATCTGTTCAGGGCGGCGTTTACCCTGGCCTTCTATGGGGCCTTCAGGGTGGGTAAATTGGTGGCCAAGAGAAAGAAGAACCTGGAGGGGGGCAGCAGCTGGTGCATGTACAATGTTTGGAAGGTTCTCAGGTGATTACTTTTCCGTGCTCCAACACGGAACAGGAGGTCAGGGACAAGCACATTCTCTTGCATAGTGCACCGGGTAATTCCAGTTGCCTTGTGAGCAACCTGGAGGTGTTTATGGTACATAGGCCCCGTGGAATTGGGGGCCTCCTCCTGGTGCATGCCGACGGTTTGCCTTTGGCAAGGTTTAAATTCTCCAAGGTGTTTGGAGTGGCCCTAAGGGTGGCGAGATTCGCCCTGCGGAGTTCTGTTCTCACTCTTTCAGGATTGTGGCAGCCACAGTGGTGAGGGCAATGGGGCTCGCGGGTCCGCAGGTGCAGAGGATATTAGATGGTCCTCTGATTGCTACAAGCATTACGTTAGGTTGCACATGCTGTAGGATTTCATCTAACCACGTTTTTTTTTCTCTCCCCCCCGTTTTCCTTTCCTGTGGATGCAGATGGAAGGCCTGAAGAGACGAGCCAGCTGCTGGATTTCTTTGTGACCCTTGAGCATGCAGAAGTTGACGGAAGTGTTGGTATTAGGCCATTCTTATGTGCGGCATGCTAAGGATGTTTATTTTGCAGGAAGTTCCGTGAACCCGGCCCACCAGGCGTGCTACTGCGTGTCCTTCCATGGGCAAGGAGGGCTGCGCTTTGCACAATGGAGACCCTCATTGGATTGAATGTTGCTCAAGGGGTATCTGCCTCCCGGGAATATGATAGTGCATCTAGGTGGCAATGATTTGGTGCATGTTGGCAGGTAGGAACTATTTGAGCTATTGATTACTGAGATAGGCTGGCTAGGCAAAGAAGCTCCCTCTGGTGGTCATCGCATGGTCTCACATCATCCCGAGATTGCAATGGAGGGGGTGCGAGTCGGTAGGGACCTCAACCACTCCGTCAAGTGGATTAATAATAAAGTTGATAAGCTTTTCAGGTCACCAAGGCTGCAGGCCATCCCTCTCGGCTGCATCAAAGAGAAGCGTTTTTTTGTGCAAGATGGTGTTCACTTGTCCAAACTTGACAATGAGACTGACGTGACCGTTTTTGGGGGGAGGCCAGATAGTAGGTGAACTACGCTGGCCTGTGGCAGATGAGGTCATTATTGGTGGGGTAGTTCGGGTCCATATAAGGCATCCTTTTCCATGTGATTGGCAGGACAGCGGTCTCATGGGGCCCTCCAGTGAGTGATTGTAGCAAGTCGGCTGCAGGGTGCGGGGTGTGGGAGTGCTACCTGCCAACAGGCCCTTATGACCAACCCCTGCACTGGCGCAATGGACGCCAAGCTAGCACAGGCCCTTGGGGGGAGAATGAGGGGTGTCCGGGGCGCACATGGTAAGTAACCTGGTGGGAAGACAGGCCCCCCTGCACAAGCTTACCCTGGGGGCTATGCAGGCTGGTGGGGTCCTCCCCTAAGAAGGGATCCACCCAGATTCCTTTGGCAGTGAAGGGAAGTGTTAGTGGAGAGGTTCGCTGCTGGGACGAGTCATGATCTCACTCGAAGGCCCAGTGCTGGATATGCAGGAACAAAGCTAGATATGGTTAGGAATTTAATGTATTAGGGTCTATGTTAAGGTTAGGTATCAAACAACAATGTTATGTTTGTTATGTGGGATTTATAAAGTGCGCAGCTACTCAAGAGAGTGTCCCGGGGCTAGCGGAACAGTAGGGGCAAAGAAGAGAGTCTAATGGACATAGAGCCAGGTTTTAAGCATTTTCCTGAACAGTTTTTCATCCTCCGTACGCCTGAGTTCTAAAGGAAGGTTGTTCCAGCCCACTGGCCCCAAAAGAGAGAAAGACCACCAGCCAACTCTTGCAAGCCCGACTCTTGGAACCATGGCCAAGAGTATGTTGGAGGAGCTCAGCTTTCTCAGAGAGCTATAGAAGGAAATCCTTGAAGACATTTAGTCTGGTCCTGAGTGGTAAAGCACTCTGTGCACAAGGAGAGAGGTCTTAAAGATGGGGAGAAATGTGCTCTCCTTGAGGTAAACAGAGAACGAGCCTAGCAGCAGAATTCTGTACAGTCTGAAGTTTCCTCAACAAATATTGCGGGAGACCACCATATAGGGCATTGGCATAGTCCAGCCTGGACATGACCACCGCCAAGACCACCGCGATCTGTATTGGGACCGACAAAAAGTGTAGGAATTTCTTGAGCTGGTGTAGTATGCCAAAACATTTGCTAACCACAGAATTAATTTGATCATGGAAGGCCAATTTATTACCAAATCCTGGAATCGGTCATTCATGATGCAGTACCTGAATATGTATGCATCAGACACACTGCCAGGGTATTTGGCCAGCACATTGGTGAAGAGGCCCCGATGATCCACTATGGCCCTGACATTTATGGAGTGGGTGTGCTTCCGGTTTCTGTAGAGATGGGATGTGGCTGCAGGGAGTACCATTTGCACATGTGTGCAGTCCATGGCACCCAGCACGTGTGGGAACCCAGTGATGGCATAAAATCCTTGTTTTGTCTCCAGCTGCAGTTCCTGGGTGTTGGGGAAGAGGAGGTAGCGGGGTGTCAGCCGAATGATGGCATCCAGGATAGAATGAGGAGAAAGATGGCTGGGAGATTTTGGCCACTCTGGCAGCTGTGATCTGGAAGGACCGCGAGGACAGCATTTGTAGTCCATGAGTTTCACCTGTGGAGGGATGATGGTAGCCTGTTCAGTTGTTGGCTGAAGGGTTGGGGCAATCAGGTTTAGCAGGTCTACAATGGACTGCCTCCTCAGCCAGTAATAGGTGATTACCTCATCCTCCCTGAGTCCCATTAGGGTGGTCCTCTGGCGATATAGGTGTTCCCTCCTATTGCATTGAGGTGAGGCGGGTAGGGTGGCTGCTTGGGGTGGGGTTGATGCTGGTGGTCATCTTTGTGCGACTCCCAGCTGCAAAATAACTACCTCCATGGTGATGTTCTGTTTGAAAAACTGTCCTTGCAGGGAGGCCCCCTAAGTTTTCGTTGCACCACGGATACTATTAATGAGTACACTGTGAATCGAACAGTCTCTCAGTCTCATAGTGATCAAAACTCGTTTTCAGTTCAAACGGCTGTAATTCTTCCAACCACATAACTATTACGTTATTCAACCTCCCAAATAAAAGCGTAATTAACTTCATGCACTATTGTGTTTATTCTTACATTTTTCTTCAACACCTCTTCACTATGGACATCGGGTTAACAGTTCATCTCCAAACTTCCTCAATCAATACCTTTCACATAGGTGTAAATACAGCCACAACCGTGCACAACCACACACTGCGAGGAGCGTCCAGGAACCTGAAGCAAATCAGAATGTTCTGTGACGCCTATCGGGGGCATGAAGAGCTACATACACAAAACAACGCAATACAAATTACAGCATAGACAGGGCGCTGCCACCTAGGGCTAGTGTTAAAAAGAAATGTAATAGCTAAACGGCTGTAGGGTGCCGTGACTTTAAAGCGTTTCAATGCCTTCGAAGCCTAAAAGTTGAATGCAAGTTTCTGTATTCACAGAGAAGATCCTTAAGGGGTCTCTCAGCTGTTCACTGCCAGTAAAACACAAAGAGTGTGTCATCTTGGCACTGGACCAACCTCGCTTTTAGCAGACTTCAATGCTTTAGATTCTGTACAGTAAATCTTTGATCCTAGAATAGGCTATAAAATCATGTTGTTTACTTTCTCAATTATATGTTCTTAATAAGTATAAATTGTCAAACAATTGCAATATTTCACCTCGATAACAGTATAGGTTACTTTATACCCAATCCCCCTAATCAACAGTGCAATGAGTTCTTTTGGGCTGTGGCTCATCTGCCCCACAAGAGACCAAGTAAACAGAGAATGAGCTGTTATGTCTGCAAAGTATAAACACACTTTTTTACGTGCTGGCTGCACTCTGGTATCCATTAATCTCTAATGCTGCTGTTTCCAATCACAGTCAGTCTGAATTATATATAGATAGTATATTATTGATTCTTTACAATGTTTATGTTTCTATTTATCCACCTTATTTCCATGTTTGTCCAGCACACTGTATATGTTTATGCAATAACACATACACAATGTCAACACTAAAAATCCAATAAATATATATATTTTTTATTGATATGGTTAATCTAGGACGGTTTAAGTCACATTTTGTTTAGTACATTTAGGTGAAATGAACAGTTAGCTAAGGAAAGGTGTATGTTTGATTTAATATTAATGAAGGTAAAATAAAATATAAAATGTGAAAAACGCTTTGTTTTCGGTATGAGACAGACAGGATCGGACAGCAAGGACCAGAACATTTTTATTGTAATGGGTGCATTTCGTAGAAGAATATCACCTTTTGCATCTGTCTGAGACCAGATTCCAGAGACCAGCATGGGATGCAGTGTGTTTAGGTCTGTAAATGGGGCAGGTCTAGACCTTCAGATAAAGAAAGGTAAAGGGGTCTCTCTCAGACAAGGCCACATAACAGCATACAGGTGACACTGAAATTGCACAGATAATCACTGCCAAATAGTTTCGAGTGGAAAGGCAGCATTGAACCAATCGAGCAAACAGAGACCGAAGAATAACACTTGCAATAACCACAAAAATATAAAAACTATCGAGGCAAAGACCTCAGCAAATCCGTCACTATACATCACCCAATGTTTTGGTCATTCACCTTTCACATTGGTGAAGAAATGGCTTCATCTGGCATGAAACAACTCACTTTAGACTGAGAACTAAAATCAGGAAAGCTCAAACGCAGGATCGATCAAATAAATTAATGAATGATGACATTTGTAAGGCGCCCTCCACCTTTACCAAGGTTTCTTGACTCTAGTTGTAAAACCTCAAAGGTGGGGAGCTTTCTGAGCTGTTGTGGAAGTAAATTCCACAAGAAGGGCCTCACCATTGAGAAAGCTCTGCCACCCCTTCATTTCAGATTAATTCTTGGGATAGCCATCAGAGCTTGCTCCTGACTATGTAGGGTATCAACTGATGCCTGGGATACATGCGGATACTGATGAGGTTGACATTAGGGTAAAATTACATCTGGACACCCAATGGTCCAGTGTGGATCGTGTTCGATCATTAACTGGGAGCAAGTGTGGCACCTTTCTTGTCTGGAAAACAGGATATTTCCGTTTCAGCCGTGCTATAGCTCTCAATGCAGCATTTTGAACCCTAGGCAGCCGAGCGATGGCAGTTGCGGTTAGGCTCAGAAAAAGGCAATTACAACAATCCAATGTGGCCTTTGTCATGGCTCATAATACCAAGGCTCAGTGTTTAAGGGAAATGAGAGATAGAAGAAGTTTTATTTTGAATGCTGGTGAAAGTTGTTCCCATTTACCTTCCCTATCTGGGTATGCAATGAAGCATTCTGGTCGGATGTAAAGCCCAGATGTTTACTCTGAGGGAAAGTGTTGGGATCTGCTCAAGAATAGCCAGAAGATGAACAATTCAATGTCAAAGGATTTCTCACCAACAATGAAAATTTCTATTTGGCACTATCCTGCTTTAATTGACTATGTTGCCTCCATATCTTAATCTTAGCAGTTTCTGTACATCTTGGATCACATGGGTGCCACTTAGATATTAAAACAGACAACAGGGAGATCCTTGGGGATACTGGAGGCAGCCTAAATTGTAGTCAAAGAGAAGGAGCCAAATCAGACTTTTTGGCACCTTCAACGTCGAATATATTCGAGCCATTGGATAGCCAAGAGACCTGCATGTGTCACTTCAGCAAACCTTCTTAACAGGATCTGATGATTCACAGCATCAACAGCTGTTTATAGGTCAAACAAGACCAATGAGAAGATTGCCCACTCATCCATCCATCTCAGTATGTCATCCCAAAAAGCCAGCAGGGTACTTTCTAAGCCATTGTGCAGTCTAAAGCCTGGTTGAAAGAAATATGGGAAGACAATTATGGAGGTCCAGATATTGTTAAAGGCTGTGGACCATGAGCTTTTCCATAATTTTGGTCAAGACTGGAACGTTCGCAATAGAGCTGAAATTGGAGAGAGTGGTGGGACCCAAGTTTTGTTTTTTGTGAGGAGGCCATCTTTAAGCTGAGTGGGAAGTGATTCTTCTGAGAAATAATGCCTGACCAGAAGCTGAATGAGAGGGGTGAAGTAAGGGGCAGGCTTCCAGTCAGCCTATTGTCAATAGGAGCTTCTGTAGGCTTGAGTGAGTTGAGTGTTGGTTAAATTTGTTTTGTGCTTAGTAGGAGGTGTGAACATGAGGTAAGTGAAAGAAAGGACGATAATATAAAAATCACAGAAATTAGAGGTTGATCAGTCATGCCCAGACATTTGATGATTTATTCTTTTTTCCATAATAAAGAAGGAATTACGCCCCTCACAGAACTCACCTGTAGGAGTCACTGAGGGCCAGCCAGCATTACCTTAAGGATAAAGCAGAGTGTGCCAAGTTAGATAAGAAGCTGGGTCAATTGGTATTATTCAATATTTCCTCTGCCCATAAAGTTTATTTAGTATTTATAATTGTTTTTTTATATAACTTGAGGGGCCTTAAGTATTCAGCCAATCTTCAGAAAGTCTGCTTCCACTCCATTTAGTTTCCAGTGTACATCTATGTTGTTTCAACGATTTGAGATCTCAATCGAACCTGGGTCCCTTGTAAGACTTAGGGGCATATTATCAAGGGCTTTATCGCCGCTTTAGCGGCACTTTTTGCCGCTAAAGCGGCGATAATTTTATCGCCCTATTAGCAAGCTGTCGCTAACAGGCGTTAGCGACAGCTTTTAGGCGTTAGAGGCCGCGTATTCCATCGCCTTGCATGTCAGCGATAATTATCGCTAATGACATGCAAGGAAGGCGTTCCCTACTAAAAGCGACTGAAAACAGTCGCTAATCCCACTACCCCTATTAGCAAGGCAGGCGAAGCGATAAAATAATCGCGCTAAGCGTGTTTATCGCTATATTTTATCACCTGCTAGTGAGGACGACTTACCTGTTTAAAGTATAGGAGGTGGATTCTAATGCTGAATCCACCTTAGCGATAATGCGAGAATATCGCTGCTTTTCCAGCGATATTCTCACATTTTGCCGCTATCGCTGGAAATTTTATCGCTATGGAGATAAACCTTGTTAATAGGGTGTTATCTCAGCGATATTTTCCAGCGATAGGCGGCGTTAACCAAAGTCGCGCTAAGCACAGTTAGCGATATTTATCGCTATTCCTTGGTAATATGCCCCTTAGTTCTAGATTTTTAGTTGATAAGATTCATAGAGAGCAATTTACTGCATGACAAACTAAAAATCTCAAGAAGCTCACAACGTGATCTTCAATTATTTAGCATCTGATTTGCAAAGTTGAACAGATGTTCTTTCAGAATTAAAGGGTCCATGGAGCAAGAGTGATTATTGTCAAGGACTTTAGTAGGAAGAGAGTGCAGAGGACAAAAGCGCTCACACAGATAAAAACAATTAGTGAGCGATCTTCTCTTATCACAGAGGACATGGTATGAATCAAGCCATTAATTTTCCTTTAGAAAATAGCATCTAGAGTATGCCCTTTACACTGAGTTGGGCCAGTATCTAATTGTTCATGCTCTAGATTGCTCAGTGAAGACAGGGAAATGTAGCCAACTTGTCAAAGATATCAAGCAGCCAGATATTAACTTTTCTGAGAAGTAAAACTATTGAAAATTGAGTTACTACTTAGCTAATTTGATCCTTAAATTCAATTACATTATTCAACATTTTTATCTGGTAGGTGATAATACAATACACAAGTAAGAGCATGATTTGGTGAAAATGTCAAGTTGAAAATGAGGCACTCCCGCGCAAAGTCCCTCTTCGGAATGGTACAAAAGTTGATTGGCAAAGTATTTTTATGTAATACACCACTCCTTCTACACACCCCTCAGCAGTATACTGGTGTAAAATTTGATAACCTTATGGTGTCAGATATGAGATGAAAGCTCCACTAGTGATGCAAGCCAGGCCTCAACCAGGAACAAGATATGTGAGCTACAATGCACCACAAGGTTGTGGAATGAATGATAGTGTTTTACCACAGACCATATATTCTGTAGTGAGCAGTGAAGATTTTTTTGTGAAGGAAGAGCTAAGCATATGTGAACCTTTGGTTTAACTCCACAGAGTAGATAAAGGAGGAAAAGATAAATGAAGAATCTTTCAGAGGTTGTCTTAGACTTGGCATCATTGGAGAGGTTCTCTCCTGAATTTTGCCTTCAATTGTCCCATTTTACTTACTTCGTTTTTGCTCGCTTTAGGACTCTGTGCATTTTACCACTGCTAACCAGTGCTAAAGTGCTGCGTTTTCTCCTTGAAACATGGTAGAGTTGACTTATACCCAATTGGCCTATTTAATCTACTTATACATCCCTAGTAAAGCGGCACTACCTCTGCCCCGGGCCTGCAAATTAAATGCTACTAGTGGGCCTGCAGCACTGATTACTCCACCCACTTAAGTAGTCCTTTAAGTATGTCTCAGGCCTGCCACTGCAGCCTGTGTGTTGCAGTTCTAAACTGCCATTTCAACACGGCAAGTTAAACCTCTTGCTTGGCGCAAACCTTCCTTTTTAATATGTATGTCACCCCTAGGGTAGGCTCTTCATAGCTCAGAGGGCAAGGTGCTGTGTTTTTAAAAAGTTGGACATATGAGGGCATGTAATACGCTTACGTTTTACATGCCCTCGTACTGAAAAACTCCTGAATCTGTTTTTTACTACTGCAAGGCCTACCTCTCTCCTAGGCACATTGGAGTAACCTTATTACATTTAATAAGCTGTAACTTCCAATTGGGAGCAGGTAGACAGATCAAGTTTGGTCTCTAAAGAATTGTAATTAAAAGCCCTCTTTAACTGTAAAATTGGATTTCGAATCACAGGTGTAGCTGGCAGTTGGTATTTTGTACTGCTGCCAGACAATGAAACAAAGGGAAGATAGGTTTTGGCAGGATGGGCCAGTCTGAGTTAACAAGGGGGTGGAGCTGTCTCCTACCACACTTGCACATTGCAAAGGTCCTGCTGAGCACTTTCTGAAAGGGTTTGAAACTGCTCTTCTGTGACACCTGACATGCGTAGCCAGGACAGGAAGGAAGGGGATGCCTGACACCTCAGGGGGGTGACAACTTCTATGAGCTTACTCCATTTTAAAGTGGGCACCAGGTATACATGTTGGACCCTGAGACCCAACTCTCCAGCACTCTTCTGGACCTGTGGACTCTGCCAGTAAGAAGGACTTATGTGCTGCTTAAAGGACTGTCACTCTGCTGAACTGCTACTCTGAAGGACTGCTGTGCGGCAGTGCTGACCTGTTGCCTCTTAGCATGGGTGAGAAGGACTGGACCTGCATCACTGAATCCAGGGACCCAGAGTGACTCCAAGGGCAATTTGCTGGCTTTCTGATCAGAAGCCTCAGGGACATGATAGGCTTCCATCAACGTTTAACTGGACCCTACCATCCATGTGTCCTGCCCTCCCAGGAGTTGCTATCCCAGTACTAGACCCTTGGAATTGGGCCTGAAGGTGCTCTGCCAGCCCATCTGTGGATCCAGCAGACCTGATGCATCTCCTGCAGAACCGGCACATGGCCGTAGCTACTCGACTTATTGCATTCGGAACCAATGCATAGGCTCTGCTGCGCAGACTTTCCCAACGCAAGATTCAGCATCACTTACAGCAGCCTGTCGGAACCGCTGCTGCGTGGCACATCTCCACGGATGGACATCACCTCACACTTTGCAGCTCCCTGGAACCACGATTCATCCACTGGCCTGGACCTTGCAGCACCTCTGCTGCGTGACGCATCATTGACCCGGGACTCCGCATCTCTTTGCAACCAGGATTTAAGTTACTCTTGCTCTGCGGGCCTCAGTTGGTTCCCCTCTGCGGCCACCACTCCATCGCGGTCAGGCTTGAACTTGTGACTTTGCCAGACCGGCGCGCCCATATAAGCAACGGGTGGCACTTTGTGTTTTTTGGCTCTATTTTCACTGAAATCTTTAAAATTGCTTATCTTCGGTTCAACTG
Source organism: Calotriton arnoldi (assembly GCA_963921515.1). Taxonomy (NCBI): domain Eukaryota; kingdom Metazoa; phylum Chordata; class Amphibia; order Caudata; family Salamandridae; genus Calotriton; species Calotriton arnoldi. The sequence goes on from CAWUFW010009086.1 coordinate 506,751, forward strand.
GTTGGATTCTGTTGTTTTGGTCTTGATTTATATATTAAAATGTATTCTCTTTTCCTAAATTGGTGTGGGATTTTTCTTGTGTTGTGTTTTCACTCTATTACTGTTTGAAGTGTTTCATAAATACTTTACACGTTGCCTCTAAGTTAAGCCTGACTGCTCTGTGCCAAGCTACAAGAAGGTGAGCACAGGTTAATTTGGGGTTTGCTTATGACTTCACCCTGACCAGAATTGTGGTTTCTGCTTGAGTAGAGTTTCACCCCCTTCAACCAGTAACACATTTCTTACAGGTTGAGAATTAGAGACAGAGAGAGGGCAGGGTCCATGTATCCTAATGCATCATACAAGGCTGTTTGCTAAGGGAGATTGCCACAAGTTTAAACAACACCTGCATCAAACAGCAGCTTATGACCCAGTTACTTACAGTAATCGTCATTACTCACAGTCCAAGTCTTCCTCATCAGAGTCTTTACACTTTGAGATTTTGTCTCATCATACAGATATCGTTTACCTACTCTAGCTAGATTTAAAATGTACTTCCAATATGGTGCCCTCCTGGTATTTCTGAATTCCGCATTCTAGAATACTAAAGACGAAAGTTGGCCAAACCCCTTCCTGAAATACCAAGTCTAAATAGACCCTTGGGTACTCTTGAGACTTATCAGAGGGAGGGTGCTTAGGACAATGACGAGGAAGACCTGGAGAGTAATGACAATTACTAGTAAGTAACCAGGCCATTACCTACCCGTCCGACTTCCACATCCCAATTGCTATGCATTGTGGTATTACCCAAGCAGAGAAAACAAACTCATGGTCCATTTAAAAAGAAACCAATGTCAACATTGAGTGTTGATATATCCATTGATTTTATTACAGAAACAACATTCTCAAGCAACATCATTATCTACTGATAACAATACATGAGAGCTAAAATCTGATGAGAAATCTCCAACAAGTTGCAAATGATAATAGGTCATATTGATATGTGGTGATGACCAAGTGGCATCAATGCAAATGTCTTCAATAGAAACAGCCTTGAAAAATGCCCAAGAAAGGAATATTCCTTTTGTGGAACTTCTCTGAGCATGCTTTTAAAGATCTATTCTCACAGAGTTACAGGACAGGGAAATATCTGCTGACCCTTGCCTGAAAAACAAAAAGGCACAAAGAATCCACCTATCTGAACAGTGCTGTGCAAGCCAGGTAGATGAAAAGGTTCTGTGCACATCTAAAGTATTAAGGCCTACTTCTTGTGAAAATAAAGATGGGAAAAATGGTCAATGCATAAAACTTGAGGACAATGGTATGTTTCGTAAAAGAGATGGACCGGCTCGAAGAAGAACCTTCTTACAAAAGCACCCCAAATAATGCTCAGAATAGAAACAGGCTCCCAAATCCCCAATATCTAGGCAGATGGCCACTAAAAATAATACTATGACTCAAAGAAATTTTAGATCAAGGAAGAGCAGAGGCTCAAATTGAGGACCCTGAAGATTATGGAGAACTAAAGAAAGGTCCCAAAAGGGCAATGTAGAATAGTTCACTAGACATCTGAGAAAAAACTTTTGGACCTCTGAATGTGTACATTTATGTCCATTGGCTCTGCAAAGTCAAAACCCATAGACACAGACAGAAACCATCACTCAAAAAAACAGATTTCTGAAAAATCACAAGAGGAAGCTTTTATGCACACCAAAACTTGAAGACCAGTGCCAGATGTATACTTTAGAGTTGCGTGGTGGGTGGAGTTACTTGGTTGTTGGATGCAGGCCGCGACACCTGCTGAACAACACTGATTCATATGCTTCGCCCCTTCTTGTTTTGAACCCCAAAGATAAAGTCAAAATGAGGCAGGAATACAATACGCACAGAATTCTCAGTGTAGATGGGCAATTTGCGAAGATCCAATGAGGTTGGACTGAAAGTCGCAGAAGAAGAGGACACCATGGGCGTCTTGTCCCAAAAAAAACAATCAACAACATTTTTGCATAGTCCGACTCAAGTTGCCTTCAGGCCCATTTACTCTCCTCAGGAGGTAGACTGCAGTTAGATTGAGAAGATTGGACTCCACCCACAGACAAATCTCTTGAACTAAAAAGCATAAAGTCAGAACCTTCGTTCACCCCAGTAGTTGATGTAGGACCGTACCATCTGATTATTGAGTTTAAGTCTGACCGCTTCATGCTGAATGAGAGCAGAAAAAGACAGATGGGATTTCTGAACAGCAGCCAGTTCTTTCCAATTGGAAGATTATTTCCTTTCTTTGTAGAACCAAGATCTTGGATTGAAAAGAGCCCCCAAAAGTGCTCCCCACCATGACCCACTGGCACCTATCATAAGTACTTGGGGTCCCAGAGAAACCAGAGTTCAAATTTGGTGTAGATTGCTTGGGGTTTGCCAAAACTGCAAGTCTTGAGCCACTTAAGGTGTCGCTGGAATCCGAGCCCCATGGTCTTGGGAATTGGAGTCCAGTAGCTGCACCATGTGTTGCAGCTGATGGTGACTCCATTGACGATTTGCTAAATTGATGTCATCTTACCTTATACTCACAGCCATTTCCTGGCTGTTGCTCCCTCTTCCTAGACTGGCAAGGAGAGGAAAGAAACACAATTTTGTTTTCTTGCTTCTGTCCGAGTCTGTGTCAAGCATCTCCCCAATAAACTGTATTTTCTTTGTAGGGACCAAATGGACGTTTTTTAGGTTTAGCAGGAAACCATGATTCTGCAGAATTGTGTAGAACTGGTGTACATCTTTGTATCGATAGAAAAAGAAGAAACATTTAGTCAACCATTTAGATAAAGAAAGACTTGAATTCTCAAAGAATGAATCATACCCAAAAAAGGGGTTACATTCTTTGTACAAAGTTTTGGGTGGATTGCAGTCCAAAAGGCTTTACTTGAAACTACTGTGATGACTAAGGACATAAAATTGAAGAAACTTTTGGGAATCCTGGTGTATTAACACATGAAGATAACTGACACCAGGAAACCTGCTGGCTTTATTAAAGGAAGAATGTTCCGTATAAAAACCATTGTGAAAGATCAGTGTGGAATGTAAGAGTTCAATTTCTTCAAGTTTAATACTGCAACAAAAGTCACCTGACACCATCTATCTGAGGTATAGGATTGAATAGCATCATTTATGAATTCCTGAGGTTGGAACAGGAATGCTTGCAGCTTTAACCATCAAACCTTCCACTCCTTTCAAGAGAGCTTGTCATCAAATTAAACAGTGAGAAACTCGAATACACGAGGCGAGGAAGCGCGTTGTCATTGTCCATTACGTGGATGGAGGCTAAGCGTCACCTCGATCCATGCCATCAATAAAAGCTTCATCAATGAACCCTTTTTTGATGCCAGCACTGCATCGTTGTAGAGCCGTGACATCAGGTTCCATATCGTCGTTGAATCCTTTCACAAAGAAGGCAATGCATCATTGGCGAGCCTCAGAGTTGGGCTTCACGTCAACATCGGGCCACTTGGCAATGTCGTCGTAGAGGCACTCCATCGACGCCGAAGGAGCTGCATCTGTTCCGATCAGCGCAAAGGCTACAGTGCATTGGTTTTGAAGGAAAAACAGCAGCAGAACTCACTTCTGAGGCCCAGGACTGGAGTGGGCATCTCAGGCAAGGGAGGACTCCCAGATGGCAGAGCTCAGCAGCAGGAAAGTTGAAGGAAGTCTTTTCTGGCCCTGAGACTTCAGACCAGGGGGCAGGCCAGCAAGCCCTTGGAGTCACTCTGGGTTCAAGTGAGATTAGTTCAGTCCTTATCCTCAGCAGGGCAGAAGCAGAGAAGAAGTTCCTTCAGAACAGTCAGTCAAGCAAAGTGGCAATCCTTGTAACACAGCAGTCTTTACTTCTGGCAGAGTTCTTCACCGGTCCAGTAGTGTTCTGTCTTGGTAGGGTCAGAGCCCCAGTACTTATACCCAGTTGTGCCTTTGAAGTGGCAGTGATTTCAGAGCAAGCCCTTGAAGTGCACAGGTTCCCCCTTCATCCCAGCCCTGGCTCCAGACAATCAATGGGAGGTATTCAGCCCTTTGTGTGGGACACAGGACACTACCTATTCAGGGGCAAGTGTCAGCTTTCCATCCCTCTTCCTGCCCAGGAAAAGCTATCAGAATGTAGATGAATGCAGATGACTTCTCTCTTTCACCTATCCTTCCGGTGTTCGTGGCTGTCTAGAGGGGATGTACAAAGTGTGGCTGTCACCTACCCCAGACGTGTATTGGAGACAGGCAGCAAGGCACACAGCGCAGTAAGAGCAGAGAAATGTCCAGTTCCTAAAAGTATTGTTAAGTCCAACTTTACCAGTAAAGAGGATGTAGCTACTCCTTTCTAATCAGGAATTACAGCTTAAGACAGTTTTAAAGGATTCCCAATGCTAGTCAAAGTTTTGAAAAACGAATTTAGCTGTTTATCACTACCAGGACATGTAAAACTTAAAAAAGTACATGTTCTACCTTTTACTTACACAGTACCTTAGGGCTACCTAGGGCCTACCTCAGGGGTGATCTATGTGTAATAAAAGGGGAGTTTAAGACTTGGCAAGTGGTTTTAAATGCTAAGTCGGAGTGGCAGTAAGCTGCTCACACAGGCCTTGCAATGGCAGGCCTGAGACAGGTTTGAAAAGCTACTTGTGTGGATGGCACAACCAGTGCTGCAGGCCCACTAGTAAAAGACACACAGATGATGGACGGAATGCAGAACAAATCAAAACATTCACCCCCAGTCAAGAGATCTGGGTTAAATCCATCATTCTTTTGCTCACCATGCCACCCCAGTTTAAACCTGGCCATATGCAAATCAGTCTTGACCCTGTGCCTCATGGGAACAGTCCAGCCCGAACTGCCAAGCCAGGTCCTCCCTGGACCAGAAACAAGCATCCTAGGACCGGTTTCGGGGTTTCACCCCTCATCAGCCAGGATAGCTTGAATCCAGTGGCACAGTGAGCCCGGTACCCACATCTGGGCAAACCCGGCGCACTTTGGGCGAGAAAGCAAAAGACACACAGTTGATGGACAGAATGCAGAACAAATCAAAACATTCACCCCCAGTCAGGAGATCTGGGTTAAATCCATCATTCTTTTGCTCACCATGCCACCCCAGTTTAAACCTGGCCATATGCAAATCAGTCTTGACCCTGTGCCTCATGGGAACAGTCCAGCCCGAACTGCCAAGCCAGGACCTCCCTGGACCGGAAACAAGCATCCTAGGACCGGTTTTGGGGTTTCACCCCTCATCAGCCAGGATAACTTGAATCCAGTTGCACAGTGAGCCCGGGACCCACATTTGGGCATACCCGGCGCACTTAGGGCGAGAAAGCAAAAGACACACAGTTGATGGACGGAATGCAGAACAAATCAAAACATTCACCCCCAGTCAAGAGATCTGGGTTAAATCCATCATTCTTTTGCTCACCATGACACCCCAGTTTAATCCTGGCCATATGCAAATCTGTCTTGACCCTGTGCCTAATGGGAACCGTCCAGCCCAAACTGCCAAGCCAGGCCCTCCCTGGACCGGAAACAAGCATCCTAGGACCAGTTTCTGGGTTTCACCCCTCATCAGCCAGGATAGCTTGAATCCAGTGGCACAGTGAGCCCGGGACCCACGTCTGGGCATACCCGGCGCACTTAGGGCGAGAATGTCAGGGAAACAAGCGTTACAGCGCCTGCCATGTTCCCGAGACTACAACTCCCATGATGCCCAGCCACTGGAGGAAATATAGCCAGGAGTCCTGGGTGGACATGCTATGGATGGCAGAACTGGCATATAACAATGCCTGGCACAGTTCTTTCGGTCTCTCTCCCTTTCATGCGAATTTTGGGTACGATGCCCGCATATTGCCCATTGACATTCCAGAGGAGGTGGCGAATCAACCAATGGTGCTGACTCAGGTACGGAAGTTCCACGCTCTGCATCGTAAAGTCAGACGTCATCTGCTGCAGGCAAAACAGACCTACAAGAAGTGGGAAGACCGCCACAGAACGGAGGGACCGCAGTATCAGGTGGGGGACAAGGTGTGGCTCTCCACCAAGAACATCCGGTTCAAGTTGCGTAGCATTTTTCATCCTTGATATATTGGTCCATACGTCGTAGTCAACCAACTCAACCCCGTCACCTATAAATTGAAATTGCCTGGAACCCTTCGGATCCACCCTGTGTTCCATTGTAACCTCTTGAAGCCTGCCTTGGGGGCGCGCAGGCGTGCTCCGCCCCCTGTGATCTGTGATGGGGGTATGGAATACGAGGTTAAGAGCATTCGAGATTCCAAAATAAGAAGAGGGATGCTCTGGTATCTGATATCATGGAAGGGGTATTCAGAGGAAGATGATTCCTGGGAACCGTGGAGGAACGTTCATGCCCCGGCGGCTGTTCGTTCGTTCCATAGAAGACATCCGATGAAGCCTGGGCCTAGGAGGCGCTAGGGAGGGGGACCTACTGTCAGGGAAACGAGCGTTACAGCGCCTGCCATGTTCCCGAGACTACAACTCCCATGATGCCCGGCCACGGGAGGAAATATAGCCAGGAGGGCGCACAGGAAGTTGCGCGTAATACTGTTCTGTTCATACTCTCTCACGAACGAGAGAGAGCTGCCTGCTGAAGCGCCGGAGGAGTAGGATCTACGGGAAGAGTCCTGCAGCTTTCGAGAGACTGGGGGTTTCATACCACACTTCTGTGTAAGGTGAGTTTCGAGCAAGAACTCACGGAAGCCTGAAATTCTTCCTTCTACAAGGCAGAATACGGCGGTGCTACCGCGTATTGCCGTTTGTTAGTGTTTGTTCCTTGCCCTTATACTGAGGGCGGATTTAAGGGAGACACAAGCGGAATACGGCGGTGCCACCGCGTATTGCCGTTTGTTTGTGTTTGTTCCGTGCCCTTATACTGAGGGCGGATTTACGGGAGACGCAAGCAGAATACGGCGGTGCCACCGCGTATTGCCGTTTGTTTGCGATAAGCGTATTGTTTGGCCATTGTGATTTCTTAGAGCTACACAGCGGGTTGCAGCGGTGAAGGAACCGCGTATCACCGTTTGTGTGCGAGTGACTTTGCCTTTTCCAATAGGAGACGGGACATGTTTTGAGGTATCAGTTCTCAACAAGCTTTATTGCTATTTGTTTTCCTTTTGATATAGAGGTGACGTAACCTCGTGGAACTGCTGAGCTTTATTCTGTACTGTGACCTACGTATTTTCTAGGGATAGGCTGAATGCAAGCTCTGAAACTTTATCCCCTACGCTTACGCCTATATGGGGGTTTGTATGACACCTGTGTGGGTTCTAAGTAACTGGAGAAGTGTGGTGGTCCATGCAATGGTTAACGTTTCGAGAGTTCTTTGTTCTAGGGTGGAGGATTGAGCTGCATGACGTTTGACGAGTCCCGAGGATTGCACAAACAGCAGCATATATGCTCAGGTACATACTTCCCCTAGTGAGACATTACTGAGAGTAGCCACTGTATTACCAGTACTTATACCTGTGTTTGTGTTCTTACAGGTTCTATTGCACTGCAGTTCCTTTTCCCTCTCCTTTTCCCTCGCCTGATCATTCGAACACCCTGTAGACCATTCGTATCAGGGTGTTGGTGAGATCTGGAGGTGGACCCTTTCTTTGCTGCAACTGGACCCTGCGGAGCCGGGCCTGACAGAGAAAGCAAAAGACACACAGTTGATGGACGGAATGCAGAACAAATCGAAACATTCACCTCCAGTCAAGAGATCTGGATTAAATCCATCATTCTTTTGCTCACCATGCCACCCCAGTTTAAACCTGGCCATATGCAAATCAGTCTTGACCCTGTGCCTCATAGGAGCAGTCCAGCCGGAACTGCCAAGCCAGGTCCTCCCTGGACCAGAAACAAGCATCCTAGGACCGGTTTCGGGGTTTCGCCCCTCATCAGCCAGGATAGCTTGAATCCAGTGGCACAGTGAGCCAGGGACCCACGTCTGGGCATACCCGGCGCACTTAGGGCGAGAAAGCAAAAGACACACAGTTGGTGGACGGAATGCAGAACAAATCAATACATTCACCCCCAGTCAAGAGATCTGGGTTAAATCCATCATTCTTTTGCTCACCATGCCACCCCAGTTTAAACCTGGCCATATGCAAATCAGTCTTGACCCTGTGCCTCATGGGAACAGTCCAGCCCGAACTGCCAAGCCAGGTCCTCCCTGGACCAGAAACAAGCATCCTAGGACCGGTTTCGGGGTTTCACCCCTCATCAGCAAGGATAGCTTGAATCCAGTGGCCACTAGTAGCATTTTGATTACAGGCCCTGGGTAATCGCATACCACTTCACAAGGGACTTATAAGTAAACTAAATATGCCAATCATGTATACACCAATGCCACCATGTTTAGGGGAGAAGCACATGCACTTTAGCATTGGTTAGCAGTGGTAAAGTGCTCAGAGTCCAAAGGTCAACAAAAAGGTACAGCAAAAAGTGGAGGTAAGCAGGCAATACCTTTGGGGGGAGACCACATTAAGGATGACAGGTCTAACACAGACGAATCTGCAAAGGCTGCTGCTTCACATAATGTAGCAAAGTAATCATCCAGGAGAAAGTGAACCTGTTACTCTATTATGGGAAGGATGGGAGATCAGTCAGCACCTGCTGCACTTCATTAACTAAAGACAGAAAGATACTGAATTGTAAGTGTGCCATAAATATTTACTATAACTGAAAATTTGGATGATGGATAGGATTTTTTTTATATTGCTGTTTCCATTTTCTTATCCACGGGGCCCACTTTTGAAGCCTCTTCTGACATAACGATGTCTTAATATGAGAGATTTTCACAATAGAAGGAAACTCTTCCTCAAAATTGTCAAGAGGGCAGTGCATAAAATAAAATCTTGGAAAGGTGTAACGTTCAGCCTCTTACCACTCATGTGATAACACCTTGAGGTTTGGGCATGCAAAAGTAGACTTCCATGCTCTCTTTTATCATGCTGCAATAAGAACTCATTCCCAAAGTCTTGCAAAGTTGGTTCAGGGAAATATAAATTATTTCAAAGGCATACAGAATGGGACAGTGGGTCAGCTCACTTCATCTATAAGCTGTCTTGCACTGTCCACATGAGTGCAGGCGCCTTAAAAGGAGTGCACTCCAGTTCCAAGGCTGGTATGCCTGAGTTCATGGGCAGCTCCATATTTTTATAAGTTTGCTCTTTTTTCATACTAAAAAAAAGAAAATATATACATATTGCATGTTTTTCTTAGTTTATTTTTGTGCACATAATGAGATTTTGTGCACATGTGCAGCACCGTGAACCTTTAGAGTCAAACAACCTTCTCCTTTCCTGACAAGAAACACTTTTGCTTGTTCCACTTTCACATTAAACAAGGGAAAATGCACGTTCACATTTCTCCATTATTCTTTTCTTTAGTCTGTGCATTGCCTGAGCAAACACCAGCGCTTGTAGCCCTCTAGGAACTGAATCACTCACCAATGTCCATTTCCAAGTGGGACAATGCTCAGTGGCAGCTGGTGACATTTGAAAGTGGTGGGCATAAAAGTTGGTTATGATTTTTATGTAGCGAGTGAAGTGAGCAAGCTTAATAGACAAATGTGGGGTCCGGAGATGATGGGTCCGCCCAAGAAAAAATAGAAAACATATTGGCAAATGGTGCCTTTTAAAGTAAATTATTTAGTGAGAAAGCAAGGTTTATAAAGCAGTGGGAATATATAATCCTGAAATATTAAACACATTAAAAACTGCCCCATGTCTTATTGCATATCGATGTTCAACAGTTACTGTAATGTGCAAATTGTACAGCGCAACAACTTCAGGCCCTTTAAAGTGTGTGCTTGCCCAGTGTCTTGCACTACATGTGGCATCGACTTTGGAAGAAAATGCTCTAACCAGGCTTCAGGGAGCCCCCACAGCTGCAGGCTGCAATGGGTCATGAAGAAATATGGGCAGACAGGTCTTTAAGTGGGACGAAAAACGTGGGGGCTCTATAAGAGGGAACAAGTAATGAATTTCTGTGATTCCCAAAGTGTACCACCCAACCAGTATTTTGGTTCCTCTCTGAGATGTTATTGCATCCAGATATATAACAGAACAACAGCATACACGTGAAACCTGCCAGTACTATTGACCTTGTCAATGGGTGTTAGCTGTTTAAGATAAATTAGTAACAACAATAATTTGTCACAAATAATTAACATTGAAAATATTTAAATTCTGAACTTATGAGACTGTGAATTAAATAATATTGAGGACTATGGTAGGAGTATTGGCCTTCCGTTATGTGCGCTTTATGTTAGCTACGTATGCCCTTTTTCTCTGAACATCTCGTCCATCTGCACATCTTCAAACTCAGCTCTTACCTTTTCAGCCCCCTCTATTCACTCTCCCTTGAATGCACTTCCTTGCATCTCCCTCACCTCACCACCCCCAAACATACACTGCACTCACTCACATTTAAGCACTTTATTTTCTTTTACATTTGCCTTGTAAATGTTTTGGCATCTGTGTATCCCCTTCACACACATTTACACAGAATTTCAATTACAACTGGAATACATGACCATTGATCTTTGCCTTCAGCCTAAGTGCCAGAACTCTCAATCAAAGTCCCTTGTAAACACCTAGCAAAACTCTAAGCATGCACTGTACAAGAGCAATAGGTTGTTAAAAAAAAAATACAGAAACACAAGATGAAATAGCTAACAATCTTGGGGATTGCAGGAATATGTAAAACGTGAAATAAAAGAGGAACTAAATTGTTCAAATGCATTACTTTAATGTTTTTAACATTCATTTTTCGTAAACCAAGCCATGTTTTCGGCATTAATGTTAAGGGCTTAAAGACAGGGCCAGTTCTAACACCATCACCATACAGCACTGAACTGTCTTTACTATAAGCACATGTTTCTCCCTTTGAGCTTGACTCGGATATTTGAAACAAAACCCTACATTTCGTTTAGATCAATTTTTCGGGGGAACAAACACAGCAGCTCCACTTCTAAAGGGGCTAGCAACCTGCAGCCAGGGCCTGGAGTGTCACAGTGGGGGAGGTTAAAGTGGCCAGGGGTCTCAGCACAATATACGTAACACAAGATTAGCATTACAAAAGATACCATTACCAAGGACAAGGCACCAAATCACACGTGATTTCATCCAGTCCTATCATGTGACGAATGAGAAAGGGTGGGATCAATGCCTGTGAATGACCGATGTCTGCCCTCAGGCAGGGATGCAGACTCCAATTCCTAAAGCTGGGACGCTGAGAGCATCATTGGCCTACAGTGGATACCACTATAGACTACAATGGCAATGAAGGGTTTTAAAAAGATAAGCCCTGCGTCATGCGTCCCTTTGCAGAAATACATCGATTTGTTTAGAGATATGATTGTATCTCTAAATAAATCGATCTATTTTTTTTTTTTTTAGGTAAATGTGTAGGAATGTCAGAGGAACGCAGCCCCAGAGATCTAATGGAGAAGCCACCCCTATGCCTGCATATCTCTTGCCACCTCGTGAGCCAGTCCCTGCCACGCCACCAGTTTGCAGTACCAGGAATGCATACCTTCTTCTTGAAGAGCCATCACTATCTGAAGCAAGCCTGGTAGCCAGTGTGCTACTAAAGTGAACGTTTGTATCAGGATCTATTTGTTTTTAAATGGATAGGAAAGGTTATAAAGGTGTGACTGAAAAATGTGCACTAATGTTCTGATAAATGTAAATCTTGATTTCAATCGATATTTTTCATAAGCTTGTGAAAGTTTTTCATGTCAACAGAATTCATTGCCTTTGTCCTGGGGATGTTAACATAGCAAATCCATTGTATATTTTCTACTTTTCACAAGGAAAGACAGCAGAGACACCTAAACAGTGGCCTGCTCTGCTTTTATGTCCATCCTTGGGCTTCTTCCGTTCTTATCCTCTCCAAAGATAGTTGGATAGTTACAGTGGCATCTTAATGACCGCGCTATTTTTAGGTTTTGGCTAGACAGCGCTTGCGCTGTCTCTTCGAGACATATTGTATATACCTTGTGGGCTTCAGCCGTCCATAGGCTTCCCATTTGCTGGCTCCATCGTTGCTCTCATATTCTTTCTCCCCATTTGTCCATGGCATGCATGCATCATGCCTCTTCCTGTGTTTAGCTCTCCCGAGAGCATGGACCAATTACTATATCAATCCACTGGTCTCATTTTAGCATCTATTTTAGGAACTACTTTTTTCTATGTCTAGGAGCAGTTCACACGAGCGCTCGTGTTTTGCTCCGAGCTCCTCTGTAAATAGGACTGTAAATCTTGTTCTTATCTCCTCACATTTGCTCTGCATTCAAAGACCAAGATGAAATGTCAGACGCTGTTTTCCGAGGGTGCCTGTTTACTTTTTGTTTAAATGCCCCTCCGGCTCAACCCTTGTCTTACGTTATGACATGAAGTCTTCTGTCATACCAGCATAGCCTTGGGCGGCCATTTCCTTATTAGCATTTCTCATACAATGAAGCTCAAGCCAGGGGGTGAACACAGTAAAATAAATTATGATATAGCTGCAGATATATCAAGGCTTTTTTTCATTCTGACGTGAAACAAAACCGTTAAAAAAACCTAAAATCAAGATACTTTCTTCTAAAACAAATGCTCCCTATTTACCAATAAAATAACCTGTACATTTAAAGTCTATGTCAATTATATGTTTGGTTCTCAAGAGCATTTGTCTCTTTGTTTCTCCAGACCGTTTTCTGCTTTTGTTGTCTTTCCAAGATGGCTTTAGTTTTGACAAACTTGAATAGTTGCCAGTGATACTCTAATCACGCCTGCCATCTCCTACTCCTCCCTTAGGCCCCACCTTGTTGGGGCTCAGCCCCGCCCACTTCCCTACTTGCAGTATTTATTTATTGTAAACCAGGGCTCTGCAGAGAAAAGACCGAAGTCAAAGTAGTCATGTTTCCATGCCCCTGCTGTGCTACGTGTGCTTGCTAATGTCTGAGGGATGCTTGTTGTCTGATGTCACGACTGACCGGGGAGGAGATAGGAGAGATATGTAGTCCGACAGCTGGCTTTCACTTTTTCTTTCGATGTGCAATATTGTCAGCAGACTGCTTTCGGGAAAGGGTGCAAATGACCAGAAAATCCAAATGTTAGGTCAATCTTTAAACAAGCCGAGTGACACAATAACATTTCGGGTTGTGTCCTGTCTGTTGTTTCTGTTAAAAGGCTTGAGGAGTTCACTCGCTAAATCCATCTTCGTTTGAAATGCTCTTTATGTCTGTTCAAATAATTCTTGCAGAAGGGCAAGGTCTCAAAGGGAGTTTTTCCTTCATGGAGGTGAGGTCATGGTTGCCAGTTTCCACACTGCGAGGAGGTGGTTTTTACATTTTTTACTTCATTATCGCGCATGAAAGCGCTTTCAAATATGTAAGTACGGAATACAGCGCAGTGTGCTCTGGCCCAAATATTTTATTTCAACAAAACTTTTTACTTCATTATCGCGCATGAAAGCGCTTTCAAATATGTAAGTACGGAATACAGCGCAGTGTGCTCTGGCCCAAATATTTTATTTCAACAAAACTTTTTACTTCATTATCGCGCATGAAAGCGCTTTCAAATATGTAAGTACGGAATACAGCGCAGTGTGCTCTGGCCCAAATATTTTATTTCAACAAAACTTTTTACTTCATTACCACGCATAAAAGCGCTTTCAAATATGTGAGTTCGAAATACAGCAGAGTGTGCTCTTGGCCAAATATTTAATTTCACCCAAACTTTTTTCTTCATTATCGTACATTACTTTTTTCTTCATTATCGTACATTACTTTTTTCTTCATTATCGTACATTACTTTTTTCTTCATTATCGTACATTACTTTTTTCTTCATTATCACGCATGAAAGCACTTTCAAATATGTGTGGTCAGAATACAGCGCAGGCTGGGTCATAGCACTTTTTTATATGACATTCAGTCATGCTGAACTGCAGCCATGCTGCTAGTCAACATAGCTAAAAGACATTAACATTGGCAACGCCAATAGCTCTCTGAGTGCCGAGACCGATTGGCTTTGCCAGTGCTTGTTAAAAGATGCAATATGTTGAGAATGAAATGAATGCTTCGATGTGTGACTTGTCAAAATGTAATTTACTTTGTAAACCTGCAGCTCATTTGCAAGATGCTCGTTTTTTGACTCGAACCACTTTACATGATGGTGTTGGTATTGTGAACGGCCAACACAGTCTTCTTTGATGAGAAAGTATGTCATTCCTTTTACTTTGTGACAGGAAGGTCATGACAAAAGTGATGGCAGCAGTACTTGGGCCTACCTCTCTCTTTATAGGACGGCTGCAGTTGGAACAGCAACCCTATGGTTCCAGTTGTGGCCGGCATTAATCACAGGTGGGGGCTCGAGAGGGGAGGGTCGCGCACGGGGGGGGGGTAAATTTAATAATAATTTTTAAAAATGTACCTGTCCACCGGCCGGGTCCCGCGTTTTCTTGGCTCCTGCTCTCCTGCCTCCAGGAAGCTGGCAGCCTCCTTCCCCTAAGTCAATCACAACGCTGCAATGGCAGCGTTGTGCTTGGTGGGGACACCGCCTAGCCAAGGGCTTATGAGGAGGCTATTTTCTCCATGTAGGCTGCATTGCAGCCTGCATGGAGAAAGGGCAGAGTGCGCATGACTGGTTTGGGTGGCCCCAGAGGGCCGACCAAACAGTCATTGCGCCCTCAGGTGTGGGCACACCACTCCTCCCCTGCTCACAGAGCAGCCCCGCCCACCTGCCTGCCTGCAACCAAACCCTTCTGCTTTCTCACAGTGCGAGAAGCAGAAACATAGAATTGGTAGTAAATACCATTTTATGTTTCTGCTTCTTGCACTGCGAGAAAGCAGTGGGGCGACGCTCCTCCGCCCTAGTGGAGGAGCCGCCCCTGTATGGTTCCCATTCCCAGGAGCTAACCCCAACATTCTGCAGAACTGGAATCTCTGCACCACCTGTGTACCCACTGACACCTCTTGCCTGTTATGCTCTCCAGAGGAGATGCAGTACAGGTGTTCACCTGTGTAGCCTGGCACCATTGCTGGCACTGGGTTGCATGGTTCTCTTTCTTGTGACCTCAACTCTTCTAGTAACTTCCTCGTATTTGACCTTAAACTGTGAGCTATCTCGTTGTTCTGTGAGCCCAACTTCTCAGAGTGTTCCAGCGCTATAGTTGTGCTTGTATATCTTCCACCTCAGGCTTGTGGAAAACGTTTTAGTCAGCCAATAATATTGAGTATATATATAGATATATATACACACACACTGGCACGTTCTCAGAGTTGGTGCAAAATCAGTGTCTTAAAGCTCCATTAAGCATGTCACCCAAACAACACCAACAACAACCCCCTTTTATTAAAAAAATATCTTTACTGCAAAAAATAGCTCACACTGAAAATAGGCCAGATCTATTGGCTTTGCCAATGCTTCTTTTATTCTGGAATACAAGCTTGGAGAATACTAGGAGGTTGTTGCCATGTTTTTTTCCTTCCAACAAGTTTTATAGTTTTTCAGAATAAGAATAAAACAATGTGATATTTCATCGCAAGCATGCCTTGTTGAAGAGTATTGTTAAATCTAACTGGGGAAGATTAACAATATCTGCAAGAAAAGACACAATCTCTTTCTTCTTTCTGCTGCTGACATCATCAAGAGGAGATAAAAGGTTTTTAGGTGGGTTTACTCCACTTCCAATATTTTCACACAATCATAACTGGGGAGAGCAAACCCAGCCATATTGGTATTGATGTCTCCATTATCCGGTCCTTTCTTTAGTCTAGGGTGCCATTAAATATACGTAAAAGGGAAGAGACAGTCCCTGACATATGCATGCCGGGGCATTTGTTCTCAGTCATTTCTCCTGAGATGTGCTTGAAATGGAAGTCTACAGCTCACAGTGTGGGATGCCAAGTCTTGCCAAGCAGGTGGGAGACTGGCAGTCTCCAATGGGGAAGGGTTTCTGAATAGTCACTATGAAACAGGTATGTAGGTAATTGGGTAGATGTGTGCCAACAGTTGAGTGTCCACAACAGCTTCTGTGCTGATGCCAGAAAAGCTTGAAAACTAATTTGGAGAAACATCCATCTATAAATATACCAGTGTTTGTGCAAAACATAAAACATATAGACAATTTAATCATCGGCACAAGCCCACAAGACCAAGAAACCTCATGCCATCTGCAAGGTGCAGCCTACACAAGACAGAATTGAAGCATGCACTGAGTACAACACTTTGATTGTGGGTTGAAAAAAATACAAAGATTAAAGAGGCCATCTGAAACTATTGTTAATGCATGTTCCACACACTTCTGAATGCCTACAAAGACAAATAACACATCATTTACCAGTCACACAATGACAGATGCACGCATACAGCACATTTGAACCAGTAGTCAGGGCCTACATTCAGGCCTCCTGCAGACTATCCTGACGATGAAACATAAATGCCCAACAGGAGACAACCTGCATATAACTTCCATAAAACAGCAGGACAACGGAACATTGTGCAATATGAGGAGGCACGTTGCATGCTGGAATACAGTCCAGCAACTGACCATGTGCTAAAACACTCACCACCAGGAATCCCCCCATCCGTATACAGGAAAGCACTGAGTACTTGGACACAGTGGAGCCACATCTGAACCAAATTCTCACATCATTACCAACACTCCCCCACAGCATAAAAAGGCAGCATATGCACACAGATACAATTTTACAGAATAGCACCATCTCAAGCATCAAATTACTATATTTAGAAGCAGGATTTACTAGAAGATTTACATGAAAGATATCTGACAACCAGGGGCGTACTGCTGGTCCCTGCAGCCACTGTAGTGCAGGAGTCCTGTTAGAATTGGGGGTCTCTAGTTGGCACAGGTAGGTACTTGTGACAAATAGGGACCCTCGCCTCTAGTCAGGGTAAAGGGGTACACTCCTAAAATAACCCCTGCTCACCCCCTTGGTAGCTTGGCACGAGCAGACAGGCTTATCTCAGAGGCAGTGTGTAAAGCATTTGTGAACACATACAGTAATCTAGTGACACACTACAGATGGACACCACACAAGGTTTATATCAAAAATAAGTATTCTTTATATAGTTTTAACACAAGACCATAAACGACAAAAATCCACAATACTGTACTTAAAATGGTAGTTTTAGCTTAGTTCAGTTCTTAAGATGCGACACTTTAAGTCAATGTACCTTACGATGCGGGACGCTTCCACAACAAGCAATGTTGCAGCGATGGAAATGCGACAAAGTTCTGGTGCAAAGAAATAAAGACGTCAAGTTCTTCCTGATGCGGCACGCTTCTCCGAGGTTGCGAGAAGTCTCGACTCGATGCGTCAGCTACAGCGGCGACACCCTTGTTCCGTGATGCGACGGCAGCGGCTTTGGCGGCGACCCTCTTCTCCGACGTTGCGAGACGCTTCCGCTCGATGCGACAACTGCAGCGGCGACACCCTTGTTTCGTGATGCGACGGCAGCAGCTCCGACGGCGGCACGCTTCTCCGTGGATGCGAGGCGCTTCTCTTGATGCGGTGCAATGCGACAGCTACAGCGGCGACACCCTCCTTCGGAGTTGCGACGGCAGCGGCTGCGACGGCGACACGCTTCTTCCTCGATGCGAGACTCTTCTCTTGATGCGGTGCAATGCGACAGCTACAGCGGCGACACCCTCCTTCGGAGTTGCGACGGCAGCAACAGCGACGGCGACACACTTCCTCTTCGTTGCGGGACGCTTCTCTCGATGCGGTGCAATACGACAGCTACAGCGGCGACACCCTCCTTCGGAGTTGCGACGGCAGCAGCAGCGACGGCGACACGCTTCTTCCTCTTGAGTCGCGCTTCCAGCTCCTTGCGACACGCAGTCCCTTCAGAAGGCCCAAAACAGCAGCAGGCACTTCCAAAGGATTCTTGGGGAGCTGGTGGTTGAAGTCTGTTAACCCTGAGACTTCAGCAGGAGGCAAGCTCTTTTCTCAAGCCCTTGGAGATACTTTACAAGTTGAATAAAAGTGCACACAAAGTCCTTTCTCCTTCCTTTGGCAGTCAGGCAACCACTGCAGGCAGATCCCTCTAGCTTAGGGATAGTCTTCTCCTCAGTTCCTTCTTGGTTCCGCTCCTCAGCAAAGGTTTCTTCTTGTTTCCCAAAGTGATCTAATTTCCTAGGGGTCTGGGTCCCCTTTTTATACACAGTTTTCCTTTGTTCTCTGAAGGCAGAGAGGCCTCTGCCTAGTCAAAACCAGTTCTGGTCAGTCCTGGAGCACTTTGTTTTTCTGACTCCTTCTTTCCTTTCAGAATGTGGGGCAGGCTGCTCAGCCGCCCGGCAGGAGGTGGAGCCAGCATTGTGGAAGGCAGGCACAGCCCTATTCAGACCCAGGTGCAACTCCTCCCTCCACTCTGGATGCAGATCTTTCTATTCAGCCCGGTGCTGACTCACCCTGTCCCCTGTAGCCACCCCCAGCCCCTGTCACTCAATCTCCAGACAAGGAATACACAACCTAGCAGAGGCAGGCTTGGAAGTTTAGGCAAGAAAATACCCACTTTCTAAAAGTGGTATTTTCAAACACAGAATGTTAAAACCAACTTTACTAAAAGATGTATTTTATCATTCTGAGTTCAGGCATACTAAATTCGTTTTTCTACCATGTTCCCTGGGTCAGTTCTGACTATAAGGTGTAATAGTCAGTCTGCCCATTCTGGCCTATGGGGAGCAGGTAGCCTTGCAATAGTGAAAAACGAAAATGGCTGTAATTCACTATTAGGACATGCCACACACACCAGGGCATGTCCTACCTTATACTTACAATGCACCCTGCCCTAGGGCCTACTTTAGGGGTGACCAACATGTAGTAAAGGGAAGGTTTAGGGACTGGTAAGTGGGTGTACTCACCAAGTCGACATGGCAGCCCTAGGCTGCACACAGGTTCTGCGATGGCAGGCCTGAGACACATTTTACAAGCCGCTTCTGTGGGTGGCACAACCAGTGCTGCAAGCCCACCAGCGGCATTGGATTTACAAGCCCTGGGCACACTCAGTGCACTGTACTAGGGACTGACAAGTAAACCAATCATCCAATCATGGAGCCACTAATACATAACACAATTTATCATAGGGAGCACTTGCACTGTGGCACTGAATAGCAGTGGCACAGTGCCCAAAGCATCTAACGCCAGCAAAACGGATCGGTAACATAGGAGGCATCATAAAAAATGGAAGGGAGACCCACGCCAAGGATGCCAGGTCTAACACGTGTCCCCTCCAGCTGAAATGTGGGGAGAACTACCCTACCTCAGGGGAGTTCTCTTCACTAAGGCGGAAAAATCTGGACAGACCATCAGCATTGGCGTGTTCTGTACCAGGGCGGGGTTCCACCGTGAAATCCATCCCCTGTAGGGAAATGGACCACCTCAACAGCTTTGGATTCTCACCCCTCATCTGCATCAACCATCTGAGGGGCCTGTGGTCTGTCTGAACCCGGAAGTGAGTCCCAAACAGGTATGGTCTCAGCTTCTTCAGTGCCCAGACCACAGCAAATGCCTCACGCTCAATAGCACTCCACCTCTGTTCCCGTGGTAGTAACCTCCTACTGATGAAGGCTACGGGTTGATCTAGGCCCTCCTCATTCATCTGTGACAGAACAGCCCCCACACCATGCTCTGAAGCGTCTGTTTGTACTACGAACTCTTTGGAGAAGTTGGGTGCCAGGAGCACGGGCGCCGTGCACATGGCAGTTTTCAGGGCCTCAAAAGCTTTCTGACAGGTGTCAGTCCAAATCACTTTTCTGGGCTGCTTCTTGGAAGTCAGCTCTGTCAGGGGCGCAACAATGCTGCCATACCCCTTGACAAACCTCCTGTAGTAACCCGTGAGTCCTAAGAAGGCCCTCACCTCTGTCTGGGTTTTGGGGGGTTCCCAATTCAGGATGGTTTCAATTTTGGGTTGTAGGGGCGCCACCTGGCCGCTCCCTACTTGGTGTCCCAAGTACACCACGGAACCCTGCCCGATCTGGCACTTACTCGCCTTGATCGTGAGGCCTGCCCTCCGCAGCGCCATCAACACTTCCCAGAGGTGGCGCAGATGTTCTTCCCAACTGGCGCTGAACACCGCGATGTCATCCAGGTAGGCGGCACTGAACGAGTCCAGTCCAGCCAACACCTGGTTGACCAACCTCTGGAAGGTGGCAGGGGCATTCTTCATCCCAAAGGGCATCACCCGGAACTGGTAGTGCCCATCTGGGGTGGAGAATGCTGACCTCTCTCTTGCCCCATCAGTCAAGGCGATCTGCCAGTACCCAGACGTTAAGTCAAACGTGCTGAGGTACCGTGCAGCCCCTAGCCGATCTATGAGCTCATCAGCTCTGGGGATGGGGTGCTCGTCAGTCCTGGTGACTGAATTGAGTCCTCGGTAGTCCACACAGAACCGGAGTTCTGGTGTGGCACCCGGTGCGGCAGCCTTTGGGACCAAGACCACTGGGCTGGCCCAAGGACTGTTAGAGGACTCAATCACCCCTAACGCAAGCATTTTGGAGACCTCCTCCTTGATGCAAGCTCTCACCCTGTCAGTCACCCTGTAAGATTTGTGCTTCACAGGCGTACTGTCCCCAGTGTCCACATCATGGATGCACCAATCTGTGACACCGGGAACCAGGGAGAACAGATCAGAAAACTGTCCCAGCAACTGGCGGCAGTCATTCTGTTGCTCAGGGGTCAGGGTGGAAGAGAGGCTGACACCATCCACTGACCCATCTTGCTCTGTTGCTGACAGGAGGTCAGGAAGAGGCTCAGTCTCCTCCTCCATCCCAGCATCTGTCGCTAAGAGCATGCCCACTTGGGACCTCTCCAAGTGGGGCTTCAGGCGGTTGACATGCAGGACCCTCAAAGGGTTCCTGGGAGACCGCAAGTCCACCAAGTAGGTAACCGGACTTTTGCGCTCTACAACCTCAAAGGGTCCGGTCCACTTATCCTGGAGCGCGCAGGGCTCCACTGGGGCCATGACCCATACTTTCTGACCAGGCTGAAGCTCTACCAGAGTGGCATTCTGGTCGTACCACCGCTTCATCTCCTCCTGGCTGGCTTCCAGATTCGCCTCAGCGAGTTGCCTGAAACGCCTAGTTTGGTTCCTAAAGGCCAGCATGTAACTGTATACATCCTGGGGAGGTTTCCTGGGAGATTGCTCCCAGCCTTCTTTGACCAAACTTAGAGGTCCTCTTACTGGGTGTCCATAGAGAAGCTCAAAGGGACTGAACCCTAGAGATTTCTGTGGCACCTCACGGTAAGCAAAGAGCAGGCATGGTAAGAGGACGTCCCACTTACGCCTCATAGGTTCCTCAAGACCCATAATCATGCCTTTGAGGGTTCGGTTGAACCTTTCAACCAATCCATTTCCTTGGGGGTGGTAAGGAGTGGTAAACTTGTAGGTTACCCCACACTCCTGCCACAGGGACTTCATATACTTGGAAATGAAGTTGGTCCCCCGGTCAGACACTAGCTCGCTAGGGAATCCCACTCGGGAGAAAATTCCCATCAGTGCTCGTCCCACCACGGGGGCCGTCACTGTCCTCAGAGGTATGGCTTCCGGGTACCGGGTGGCATGGTCCACCAAGACCAGGATGAACCTGTTGCCCATGGCTGTCTTGGGGTCCAGTGGCCCCACAATGTCAATACCCACCCGTTCAAAGGGGGTGCTGACTACAGGGAATGGCTGGAGAGGAGCCTTGCGCTTCCTCCCACTCTTTCCACTTGCCTGGCAAGTCTGACATGTCCTGCAGTGAGTGTCTGAACTCCTGCGCATTTGGGGCCAATAAAAGTGGGTGACAAGCCTCTCAAAGGTCTTGTCCTGCCCCAAATGTCCTGCCAATGGAACATCATGAGCCAGCCCCAGTAGGAAGGCTCTGAGGCACTGGGGTACCACCAGCACACGGGCTGACCCAGGCTCAGCAACCTTAGGCTCCGTATACAGGAGATCATTCTCCCAATAGACCCAATGTGACCCAGACTGATCACCTGTTGCCTGGTCTGCAGCCTGTTGCCGCAGACCCACCAGAGAAGGGCATTCTTTCTGCTCCTTGCAGAATTCTTCCCTGGAGGGTCCTCCTTCTTGCTGCCAATGGGTCAGCTCAGGCAGGTCCCCCAGTTCAGCTACCTGTTCCCCTGTAGGCTCCAGGGCATCCCCCTCAAGGTCTGCCTCCTCCTGGACCGTGGGAACTTCGGGGGCCGGTTTCCCGCGCCCCCTGCCTCTTCTCGTGACGGCAGGTACCTGGGCCTCCCTCTCAGGCTCCAGGTCCTCTTGAGCACCTTTACTTGCTGCCATGGACCGGGTGGTCACACACGCCCAGTCAGGCAAACCCAACATCTCCAAATGAGCACTTCGCTCCACCTTCGCCCAAGGTGAGCTCTCCAAGTCGTTCCCTAACAAACAGTCAACAGGCATGGCGGGCCTCACAGCTACCTGAAGAGTACCAGAGACCCCCCACTCAAAGGGAACCTGAGCCACTTTGCAGTGACTCTCTGTGTTGTCAGCGGCAACAACTGGATAGAATGCATGGGGGACAACCTGCTCTTGAGACACCAGGTGACACTTGACAGCTGTCACACTGGCTCCTGTATCTCTAAGAGCCTCCACCCTATGGCCATTGATGGTCACCCACTGCCTGTATTTCTTAGTGTTATCAGGCAGCTGGGTCTTGGGGACCATCTCACAGTCTCCTAATGAGACAAGGGACATCTGTGCGGGACCCCACCCCTCTGGGGCATCCATCTCCTCCCCCAGGGCTACACTAGCCATCTGCCGGGGGCTGCACCAGGGGGTGCGGTCTTTCCAAACTGGCGGCACCTGGGATCACTCGCTATATGACCCAGGTCCCCACATTTGTAGCATCTCAGGGGTCCCCTTTGAACAGGTGGACCTGTCGGGGCCCCTGCGGGTTTCGGGGGGAGGCTGGGAACCTTTCCCTTGGTTCCCTTGGGGACTACTTTGGGGCCTTCTTTGGAACTCCCTCTGTTTACCCTTGTCCCCCCACTCTTCTGCTGGGGACCCTGCCCACCCTTGGCTGAGTCTCCCACGTGACCCTTGTGGACCCTGGTACTGACCCAGCGGTCCGCCTCCTCAGCAAGCTTCCTAGGGATAGTCAGCTTGCTATCTATCAGGTGCTGGCGTAGCTCTGGAAAACAGTTACTTGACAAGTGCTCCCATGCAATCAAATCAAGGAGCCCCTGAAAATCATCAACTTTGCTACCCTTCACCCAACCATCCAATGCTCTGCAGAAAAAAGTGACATATTCAACCCAGGTACTGTTCTCTATCTTCGTGCAACCCCTGAACCTCTGCCTATACAATTCAGGAGTTAAACCATACCTAGACATTAAAGCATCCTTCATGTGGCGATATGAATTATGGACATCAGAAGGCAAATCTAGCAGTGTGTCCCGCCCCTCACTAAGGAACCGTCCCCACAACCCCGCTCCCCAATCCTTCTCAGGGACCCGGTGGGAAGACATGGCTACCTCATAGGCCTTGAACCACTGCCCAATGTCATCATTTTTAAAAAACTCTTTGACCACATCTTTAGGAATATATACTCTAGATTCCACAGGCATTGACGGTGTGCTGCCACCAGAGGGAGTAATTTCTAAGCTTCTAGCTTTCAAATCCAACTCCCTCAAACTTCTATCATGCTCAAGCTGTATTTTCTTTTCTTCTAGGGCCAGTTTCCTAATTTCCAATTACCCACTCATTTTGGCCAGCTCTAACTCATGCATCCTATTTCTCTCCCTGTCCTCCAGCTCTTCTGGGGACAGGCCTTTGGCAGAAACACTGCTACCTATTAGGGAAGGTGCTTTCCTTTCCCCTGGGCCCACTGGCCCTTCCAGCTGCACATCTGCATTATTAGCCCCTTCCTCAATCTCAGGGGTTTTCCTTGCTTCTACCCAGGCCCTCAGCGCCTTGTAGAACTCATCCCTCTTGGTGAGCCCGGTAATTGCAACATTAAATCTTTTGCAGAAGTGCTTCAGCTGCTTCGCATTGTAGCATTCTAGTTTCTCCTCTTCCCAATCAAAATCAACAGATGCTATGGATGCTGGTTTCATGATGGCTGAACTTGGCAAAAATGGAACGTCCTAGAAAAACAAATCTACCAACAGTATGTGGTCGCGTTTTGGTCTGCACTCACTAGTAGTGTTCACCAATCACTGTACATGAGTCACAAATGCAAGTCCAGAATCCCATCGCTGCCACCAATGTTAGAATTGGGGGTCTCTAGTTGGCACAGGTAGGTACTTGTGACAAATAGGGACCCTCGCCTCTAGTCAGGGTAAAGGGGTACACTCCTAAAATAACCCCTGCTCACCCCCTTGGTAGCTTGGCACGAGCAGACAGGCTTATCTCAGAGGCAGTGTGTAAAGCATTTGTGAACACATACAGTAATCTAGTGACACACTACAGATGGACACCACACAAGGTTTATATCAAAAATAAGTATTCTTTATATAGTTTTAACACAAGACCATAAACGACAAAAATCCACAATACTGTACTTAAAATGGTAGTTTTAGCTTAGTTCAGTTCAGTTCTTAAGATGCGACACTTTAAGTCAATGTACCTTACGATGCGGGACGCTTCCACAACAAGCAATGTTGCAGCGATGGAAATGCGACAAAGTTCTGGTGCAAAGAAATAAAGACGTCAAGTTCTTCCTGATGCGGCACGCTTCTCCGAGGTTGCGAGAAGTCTCGACTCGATGCGTCAGCTACAGCGGCGACACCCTTGTTCCGTGATGCGACGGCAGCGGCTTTGGCGGCGACCCTCTTCTCCGACGTTGCGAGACGCTTCCGCTCGATGCGACAACTGCAGCGGCGACACCCTTGTTTCGTGATGCGACGGCAGCAGCTCCGACGGCGGCACGCTTCTCCGTGGATGCGAGGCGCTTCTCTTGATGCGGTGCAATGCGACAGCTACAGCGGCGACACCCTCCTTCGGAGTTGCGACGGCAGCGGCTGCGACGGCGACACGCTTCTTCCTCGATGCGAGACTCTTCTCTTGATGCGGTGCAATGCGACAGCTACAGCGGCGACACCCTCCTTCGGAGTTGCGACGGCAGCAGCAGCGACGGCGACACGCTTCCTCTTCGTTGCGGGACGCTTCTCTCGATGCGGTGCAATACGACAGCTACAGCGGCGACACCCTCCTTCGGAGTTGCGACGGCAGCAGCAGCGACGGCGACACGCTTCTTCCTCTTGAGTCGCGCTTCCAGCTCCTTGCGACACGCAGTCCCTTCAGAAGGCCCAAAACAGCAGCAGGCACTTCCAAAGGATTCTTGGGGAGCTGGTGGTTGAAGTCTGTTGTCCCTGAGACTTCAGCAGGAGGCAAGCTCTTTTCTCAAGCCCTTGGAGATACTTTACAAGTTGAATAAAAGTGCACACAAAGTCCTTTCTCCTTCCTTTGGCAGTCAGGCAACCACTGCAGGCAGATCCCTCTAGCTTAGGGATAGTCTTCTCCTCAGTTCCTTCTTGGTTCCGCTCCTCAGCAAAGGTTTCTTCTTGTTTCCCAAAGTGATCTAATTTCCTAGGGGTCTGGGTCCCCTTTTTATACACAGTTTTCCTTTGTTCTCTGAAGGCAGAGAGGCCTCTGCCTAGTCAAAACCAGTTCTGGTCAGTCCTGGAGCACTTTGTTTTTCTGACTCCTTCTTTCCTTTCAGAATGTGGGGCAGGGTGCTCAGCCGCCCGGCAGGAGGTGGAGCCAGCATTGTGGAAGGCAGGCACAGCCCTATTCAGACCCAGGTGCAACTCCTCCCTCCACTCTGGATGCAGATCTTTCTATTCAGCCCGGTGCTGACTCACCCTGTCCCCTGTAGCCACCCCCAGCCCCTGTCACTCAATCTCCAGACAAGGAATACACAACCTAGCAGAGGCAGGCTTGGAAGTTTAGGCAAGAAAATACCCACTTTCTAAAAGTGGTATTTTCAAACACAGAATGTTAAAACCAACTTTACTAAAAGATGTATTTTATCATTCTGAGTTCAGGCATACTAAATTCGTTTTTCTACCATGTTCCCTGGGTCATTTCTGACTATAAGGTGTAATAGTCAGTCTGCCCATTCTGGCCTATGGGGAGCAGGTAGCCTTGCAATAGTGAAAAACGAAAATGGCTGTAATTCACTATTAGGACATGCCACACACACCAGGGCATGTCCTACCTTATACTTACAATGCACCCTGCCCTAGGGCCTACTTTAGGGGTGACCAACATGTAGTAAAGGGAAGGTTTAGGGACTGGTAAGTGGGTGTACTCACCAAGTCGACATGGCAGCCCTAGGCTGCACACAGGTTCTGCGATGGCAGGCCTGAGACACATTTACAAGCCGCTTCTGTGGGTGGCACAACCAGTGCTGCAAGCCCACCAGCGGCATTGGATTTACAAGCCCTG
The DNA here is from genome assembly GCA_963921515.1 of Calotriton arnoldi. NCBI lineage: Eukaryota > Metazoa > Chordata > Amphibia > Caudata > Salamandridae > Calotriton > Calotriton arnoldi. Next base: position 533,148 of record CAWUFW010009086.1, read on the forward strand.
GGCACACTCAGTGCACTGTACTAGGGACTGACAAGTAAACCAATCATCCAATCATGGAGCCACTAATACATAACACAATTTATCATAGGGAGCACTTGCACTGTGGCACTGAATAGCAGTGGCACAGTGCCCAAAGCATCTAACGCCAGCAAAACGGATCGGTAACATAGGAGGCATCATAAAAAAATGGAAGGGAGACCCACGCCAAGGATGCCAGGTCTAACAAGTCCCTTCAGGGGCATCGCAGCCCTTTAGGAGGCCCCCGTTCAGCCCAAAGTCAATAATTATCAGTGACATATGCAGGACTCAACAACCCTTCTTCACATTCTACAGGGGTGGGTCCCACAGAGACATTTTAAAGTGTAGGCAAATTGGGCTCTGGCTCAGGGCATAAACCTTTCCAGGGGCCCCCTCACTTAAGCTTTTGGGACAGTCCCAGAGTCTCTAGAGTTTTAAAACAACCAGTTTGTTTACTTACTTTTTAGGTCAAGCCTATACAGCGCTTAAACGTTTAGGTGATCTGTTGTCTGTACTTTGTGGGGTCTGACTCCTACCACGCTTTGGATTGGCTTTTTTCCTGTGTCATTTAAAAATCGCAGCCTCCAAATGGCTAATGGTTGGTGCATGTCCCACCTTTTTTTCAAAGTTGACTCCCCTGGAGTATTGCCGCAGGAATGAGCAGCAACGCGCAAGCAGCCCTTAGGTATGGACATCCAAGGAACTGAAATGCGAGTGCAGTCTGGTTACTGCCGGCAGTTCCCATCACTCTCTCACCACTCCCCTGCGTCCCAGCAGGCGCCTTCACCCGTATCCACACCCGCCCCCACCACCCCTCTCAGGTCGCTACTTGCCTGTTGCCAATTTGCCCCCCCCGTGGCCACTTCATTAAATGTACTTATAACGCAGCATAAGTAAGTAAAAGACAGCGCGCATACGGCAATTCAGCAGCTAGCCCCACCCCCAGACATGAGCACTGAAGACCTACACCATGGCCCAGGTGTCTCTGGTACCAGTCTGCAGCTCCTGCATGCTACATGCAGTAGGATGGCTGGTCTGACCAAATTTGACAGTGCTGCTTTTAATTCCCAGTCCGTCCTTGTTGGCCCCAAATACAAAACCGTAATGCAGAAGTAAGCTGGGGCAGTTTCTAGTCATGGGCGGAGAGGCTCCGCCCCCTTTATTTTTTCCCTGAGTCACTAGGTAAACTAAATTGATATTTTGGGCTAGTAATAATACAGGATTAAATTACAGTATTAATTTAATAATAAACATATTTACACTGACTCGAGTCGATCCTGATGGCTGGCCTGGTGGCTGCTGTACTCTCTCCCCTGATGTAGCTCTGTGCAAGCTGGTGCCTGCGAAGCCAAAACCCTATGCCGGGCTGACGATCTCACAGCCCTGAAGCCTGTGACGTCATTAGCTCGGCAAAGACAGAGCCTCAGGGGCTGATCTCCACCCCCTAATGATTTGGTGGGTAAAGTTAGCCCCGGGCGATTCAGGCTGAAGCCCTGTAGCGCAGGGGTTTCATGTCAATCTTGTAGTGGAGTCCATTTCACTTCGCCCTTTCCCAACTCATTGCAGGGTAGGGTCAGTGTACATCACTCACTCCACCCTGTGACGAGGTGGGAAAGGGCGGGGTAGAGGCTGCAGGCGAGAAGCAGAGAAATTGAGACTGCGCAGTGATTTAAAGACACACTGCGCAGACTCGAGGTGTATGCTTCCCGCTCTAGATTTAGTGAGGGACGCCATTAAAGTTCCAGTGCCAGCAGACTCGTGCGACAGAAGACAGCAGGCATGCTGCTGCAGGTCTCAAGAAAGGAGCTTTTAGTTTAGCTTGAGCTACCTAAGGTGCCCCCCATCCACCTCTGTATAAGGTAAGAGAGGCATGAGAAGAGATTTGCAGAGGGACACCCGACTGTAAATTAACTGTCACACCTGGTCCTAACAGTCTTACACCCTACAGTTTCGAGAAATAAAAGCAGCACCGGCATTCTTGGAAATCTTAGAAATGAGTTGCGCTACGTGTGTGCGCTGTGAACCTGTGTTCACCAGTACAGGGTGTGTTTAGGGCAAAAGACAGGAACAGTGCTGTGCAGGCCCTGCTTAATCTCCATTGTTGAATCTCCTTAATGCCCGGTTGTGCAGTAGCAGCCCCCAAACAGCGCTGGTGATGCTTGCTCAGGACCCCGGGGTCAGCAGCAGACAACCGGTGTCTGTGAAAGAGGCGGCAGCCCAAGAGCAGTGCACACCTGTCCCCACCTTTCAAAACCCCAAAGAGGAGCGAGGGGTGAGGGGAGCAGGCAAGGATGCTCAACCCAGCTGAGCCAAATGTTGTGTTCTAAAGGTTCAGGTAATGGGCTTCAAAGCCTCATCAGTGTCAGTAAGTGCTATATAAATATAGTTTACAAGCAGACACTCCAGAAGCTTGAGTCCAAGATACACAATCGGCCTAATAAGAATCACAGCCAGTCTCTGCTGCCACTGGGTAGTCAGAGGAACAAAGTTATTGAAGAAATGCTGCAATCAATCTCCGCAACTCAAGTAATTGTTCTTAATTGTTCTACATTTTATTTTGCTTTCTAAAAAGTGACAATATAATTTGTTGTTCCCCATTCTCACACAGTAAACTGTCCATATTTTTCTGATCCGAGAGGCACGGGATGTTAACTGCATAGCTAAAATGAAAAGATAAAATGGCACAGAATGTATTTTACAGTTGAAGAATGGTGGGTGTATCTCTACAAAATATGCAGGAAGTGATGTTTTCTTTGAACAGCTTGGTAATCATGTATACGAAAGTGAGAGATCTAAAAATATTGGTTTCGTGCTCCCTAGACCAAGTGCATTTTCTTTAGTAAGCCCTGGTTAATGGTTATGGTCAGTGTTCCCAGTAAGGTGCGCGCCTGCGCTCGCGCGCACGTCTGTTCCTCCGAGCGCGCAGTGCTGTGTGTGGAGCGCGCACCCACAGCCCATCCCGGGAGAGAATTCGCACCGCCGCTTTTAAAATGCGAGCGGCGCGAAAAATGGTAATTTCCTGGTTGTGGAGGCTATTGCACTTGCTGCATTTCCTTCTTAATGAAGCGCAGCTGGGGGCTGTTTGTGGGCCTTTGTGAAAATATTTGTTAAATGCAGCACCGGCATGAGCTGCAATTAACATAAATATTTTCACAATGGCCCACAATCAGCCCGCAGCCTCGCTCCTTTAAGAGAAGAAATGCAGCAAGTCCAAAAGCACGACGTGTGCTTTACACGTCGTTCTTTTGGACTTGATGCATGTCTTTTCTTAATGGAGCACGGCTGCGGCCTGAATGTGGGCCATTGTGAAAATATTTATGTTAATTGCAGCGCATGATGGTGCTGCAATTAACAAGAATACTTTCCTAAATGCCCACAATCAGATCGCAGCCGTGCTATATTAAGAAAATTAATGCAGCAAGCACAAAAAACAACGTGTAAAGCACACGTCGTGCTTTTGGACTTGCATGGTGAAAAAGAAGAGATGGGTATCAAAAGAAAAGAGAACAAAAAAAACGCATAAACAAACTCAGTAAATGTAAACAAGGACAGGGGAGCAAGCAGAGGAGCGGATTCATCAAGGAGATAGAAAGGCAGTGATCCTTAATAGCAAGATAACGCAAATACATTTATTTAGAAAGAAATTCAGAGGCGGAATTTATTTAGGTGTTTTCAGAATGTCAAGTGCGAGTGCAAGGATCGGAATGCAGGGATTTCTGAACTGTTTCCACCGAGCCTGAAAAACACAATTTCCAGAATCAGCGACGGCTGGCTTCAGTGATCCTTTGATGAGTGTGAGACATACACTATACTGTGTGCTGAGCTTTGGGATTTGATTTTGACTTTCAAATGATGCCTGCTAAGGCACGTAAGGGCTGAGGTAAGGTAGTCAAACTTTCAGGTGCCTGTCAGAAGTTGAAAGTGGGTTCTTGGCGCACATTGCCGTGGCTGGAGCGCACAGAGACCTCACACTGCCGCACACAGAGAAAAAAATTAGAGGGAACATTGGTTATGGTCCCCACAGGCTGCATTCCTTTCAGACTACTGACTTATAATGACTCGCCTATCTTCGGGTGCCTCTGACTGTAGGGGAAAAAGTGGGTGCCTCCGAGACTGTGAAGTCAAAGATGTGGTAGTCAGGAAGGGTGCTGCTGCTCAGTAGAAATCAGGAAATAGCTGCTTGGAGCCAGCAAAGGCTTTAATTTGTAGAAACATTTGACATTTCATGGTGAAAAATATGTTATTCTTTAATCATTTTTGAGAGGAAACATGTGTGTTACTGACTGAGTTGTGCAGTGATGTCTTCTTATGAAAAATGCATAATTTTTCCCCAATTATTTTTTTTAAAATGGCATGGGGGAATTGCCCCTACTCCCCCATGCCGTGTCCCCCACATTGTGCCCCCCACAGCCCCATCACTTTCAAACGTCACCAGCCGCCACTGGAAGTAAGCATCCTGATAGATCAAAAACTCCTTTCGATTTACTAGGTCCGCTGACATGTTGCAAAGGTGGGAGGTGGGACTCGTTTACTGCGCGTGCCTTAAATATTAGAAACGAATCACCATAAGCGGTGCCCTGGTATCACTAAATAAAATGCTCAAGAATCGAAAATACTAATTCCCATAAAGTTTACATAGAAACAAAAAGCTAGAGAAATATTAACATAAAAAAGCTTGATCAGCTTCACCTCCTGGACAATAGCAGGTCTTTGAAAATAGTTTGGACTGAGGATGAGTTAATTTGCAGTATCTCTTCTGTGGACATGCTGTAGCTATATTGATTCAACCTCCTTGCTCGCCCAGAACTATATTTCAATATGGTTTATTATTTAAGAGTGTATGCATACTTTTACATTTTTTCCCTTGTTTGAACTGCTTCATGGGAGAGCCTGAACAGTGTTCTTCAGCAGCCGCAAACCAGAAACTGGTTAGACAGTTTTTCATGTAAACGGACTTTATGAAAATCTTGAGAGAAATGTCCCATTCGATTTTACATGAGGTGAGTAATTGGGATGTTCGTGAATTACGTTTAATTAGTTATATCACTTAATACATTGCTATGTAATTTGAATCTCTTGTGTGTTTTCATGAACGGGTACTGTTACTTCCCCATGCTGTTATAAAGCGTTATCTTTTACTATTGTGGGTTAAGATCACTTAGAGGATTCGTTGCTTTTATTTGCTTTAAAATATTTCAAATTGCGTTTGAGAGAACTGCAAAGTTAAATGTGTACAATACTTAAAACAAAGTGCTGGAACGGTGGATATAAAGGCATTTCACCCCCTGGAACAGGCACCGTCCAGTTGTGCCTTGTTTTCAGCACTTAGAAATGGCTTCCAAAGCGCTATATGAAAAAAAATTTTTTTTAGAGAGTGTCGGTTGGAATGGGTTTTTTAGTTCCACATCCAGCAGCTGTACCAGTAGGGTAGATCTCTTCTCGTGACACACGGCACTGGACAATTACACCTTGTTGTGAGTGGTTCTGCTGCTGATTAACGGGAGTTGGAAGCTGACATTGCCTTTTGTTTCACAGTGGCCTAGAGCCAGCATATTAGGGAGTGGTCTGATCTGTTTTTAGATATGGGATTAACTGCGTTCTCTAGTTTAATTAGGGGATATAATCCTATCTGAAGCACTTAGCCAGGTCCCGCCACGTCCTGCCTTTCCCATGTTTCCCACCCAGGACATGTCTCTGTGTTTCACTGATGCCCGGCTCTTGAGTTCCCTTTTCTGCTGTTGCAATCCAAGTTACACAAAAATGTAACCCTGAGGCCCATTACACAAAAAAACCATGTCACCAGCTGTGGTAGTTCATTCCAGATACCGAGTGTCGTAACCTATAGTACAGCTAATTACTAATTACCATCCCTCTGTGCTGTGCTAAGGGATTAAACCCCTACTTCACCAGTTGGAAGTCCTGCCAGACCCCCTTACAGTACTGGAAAACACCAAGCCACCTACGTTCCCCTGTAGTACTGTTAGGCACCGGTCCGGTTTTCTCTAATTTCATTTAGTTTTTGTATGCACTGATTATAAGTGTAAAATAAACTATACAGTGATTAAAATAAAAAGCACCACATCCTTTAAAACTTGTCTTTATGTGTAACTTTTATTCAGTAAAACGGTTCAATAAAAGCCTGCAATAAAAAATGCGTCTCTGTTAAAAGCTCGTGCCTAAATAATCATTCTTTGAGGTAGAATGAGGTTGGGATAAACCAATTTCTCTCTCTTTAGCAGCCAAAAATATCTGAAGTATGTTACCACGAAACAATAATTTGTGGAAGGAATTCTTAGGGCTGTTTGGCTTACATGGGGGAATCTTAAACCGGGTGTACCGGGTGTCTGCTGACTCTAGAGAGGCATATACTCTGCATTCAATGAAATAGTCTAATATTTTGGCAATCAACTTTTATGTAAATGTTAATTTGTCTTTTAATTATATTCTAAAACAGGCATTTTTGTGTACTAGTGCAATAAATGGTAATCCACTACCAATTCAGCATGTATATCCTCTCCGCTGCATTCTATGAGTGGCATGTATATTGGTGAAATTATATTTTAGTTCACACAGAACGCACACAAATCTGCAACACTATCACAACAGTTACAATAAGGAAACTTCGTCCTGCTCACTAGGCAGTTTTTGTTAGTCCTCTGCATCTCTTTGTCACACATAGACACCGTCCTCTCTCCCCTACATACCCACTTCCCCTCTCATATCTCTCTTACACTCCCCAATCTTATCTCGCAATACCACTGCTGTCTCTCATCCCACTCACACTACCTGTCTCCTCTCTATACTGCTACTCACACATGCTACCTTCCTCTACCTCCTCAAGCTGTACACTAGTCCACCTCTCGCCTCCCCAGGCGCCCCTTCCACTTGTCCCTCTATCTCTCGAACACTTTCTCACCCATCTCTCTCGCTCCCTTACGCACTATTCCTGCCTCTCTCATGTGGTTAACTTCAGGTCTTCAAACACAATTTCCATCCCGTAACTTTTCAAAGTTTCCATCCCTCAAACCCACACTCTCCTCCTCTTCTTAGGGTATCTTCTCTGAACACAAAACCTCCCTCTTAATGCATCTATGGCGTGCTCCCCCTCTTTCTGTATTTCTCACACACTATTTCTGCTCCTGTCTAAAGTTCAATAACCGCTTCATACACAAACTACCCATCCCTCTCATTCTTCCTTTCTGTCTATTCTCTGCAGCTCTCACCACTATCTATTCACCATACCACATAATTCCACTATACAAATACACAACACAACACATAATTCCACAACTAACAATTCCAATGCAACCCACATAATTCCACTCTACACCATATACATCCACTACACTCCAAAACAAAACACATACGTAAAAAACATTATCATTTATAATGCCAATAGCTCTAACTTTCACAAATGTGAGATCTATTGCATTGCAAATGCTTGTTTATTGTTGAGACAGTGCAGGCTGTCCAGCCAGCTTCCCTGCCTGAGAGATAGAGGGTTTAGAGAAAATCCCTTTTGATCTGGTTAGATTCAGCAGGCGCTGTAACCTTTTAAGTGCATAGGTCCATCCCGCCTGCACAGGCCTTTGCCTTTATTCAGAATGTGCCAAATATGTAAAATAAAGCATTGTGTGCTCCCTATGTGACGGCATCGTCTTTTTGGAGCTGCTTCCAGCAGTTTAAATCACAGCCTGCTGCCTTCTGAGTTCAAATACCTGTCTCACGCAGCACAGGCGGTGCGGAAAACAAAAGCATCCTTCAGCACCATTTGCTCAAATGGTGATGACAGACTAGCTACAACACAAATTGTGGGTAGAAGGCTTAGTCAGACCACAGGTCTTTTGCTTTTCTGGTGGGTAGACCACGTGCCATTCTGCAGTGCAGAGCAGCATTATTTGCTCCCTTCATGACTGCACTGTCCACGTGAAGCAACTGATGGCTGATGCAATCGCAGCCTAGTGTCACCTGACCCAGAGTCCCCATTCCTCACAGAGCAGGGTCTAAATTGCAGTAAAAAAAAATGCACCCTCCATATACTAGGCCCAAAGGGTGAAACAACACCATCCTCTGCACCACGCACTACATGCAGCAGGCTTGTTTATGCCACTAGTCTTTCTGCTTCTCTGGTGCTGAGAAACCCTGTTTGCTCCAAGGTTGGGCCCAAATCTTGGATGGCCAAAGAAGAGGGTTGTCAGTGATCCGACCATAGTAGCTGACAGTGAGAATGTGCCTAAAACGGATAATAAATTCAGAGTTGTACCGAGAAGGGAGGTCCAAAATTCTGTGCGGCCCTCTGCCCCCAAAATCCTTAAGATGTTGCTGGGGTCCCATCGTTTTCCATTATGACACTGCTGCAATCCACTCAAAAAGCGAGGTCATACCCAGATCTGTCTTTTTCCAGTGGGAGGGAAATGATTTTAGTGTAGAGTGTTTGACATGGGAGTAGCTAGACAATGAATGGGGACTCCGCCTTCACTTTGCTGAATCCAGCCATGATTATTAGAATACAGTGGCTGATTGCGGAGTTCATCTTCAATATGCAGCTATTCTTCCCAAGAAAAGATTCGGGCACCAGTAAACAAGCAGTCAGATGGAACACAAATTCAGGTAACACAGGAACATTTGGATTAATAGGGCAAAAGGATGGATGGGGTTTACCTTATTGAGCTTGAGGATGGGAGTGGCTAAATAGGGGAAAAGATGAGTGAAGGCCCCTACCTACTTTGTGCAGCTTCCCTTATCCAGTTTGTTCGTTGTTTACTTTACTTGGTTGTCTTGAAAATAGCTCACCTCTCCAATTCGGCTTACACCTTGGTCCCATCTCCTAATTAATCATGTGTCCAATCTGTTCTCTCACCTAACTTCTGCCTCTGTCCCCCACATATTCTTCTTGTAGTCCCATTCATCTGACTTGCACCTTGACTCCCCTTGCTCATCAGTTATTTGACAGATCTAATGTGACTCCTGCCACCCTCACTCCTCTTCTATGTTGGTCCGCAACCTTCACCCTTTTGTGTTTCCACCTGCGCTCATTCCTCTTATATTCCACTCCCACCTATCCCTCTTATTGCTCACACATCACACCAACAAAGGACTACACTAGGAACTGTGAATTAAAGTGGAGGGCATCCTTCTCTTTCATTGTATTGGTTGGTGGATGTGAATGGAGAGGAGCTGGAGACAGTGATGACTGCTCATAGCCTCTCCCATAGGCCTTAGCTCTGCCCAGATTCTGGGGAAGGGCCTGGGGTGGGCTAGGGAATTCCTCTCTGTTTATTTTGATATTTAGGTTATGACATTACTAGCATACCAATGAGGCAGGTCTCTTAATTTGGGAATTCAAGCGCTGGCAAACTTCCATTTGCCAGGACCACCACCACAAATAGCAAGCTGTCTCGCATCAGAGGACCAAAAAGGGCAGCTGGATTAGGGAATTAAGGAAAAAATATGATCTTATATGCATCATATGGGTGTATTGGAGACCCCCTTTTGTAACACGTCACATGAGCGGTCATGAAGTTAAAGACCTCGCTTTCACTTATGCCCAGACACCTTACTTGTGCTGCATCCTAGGTACTGACCTAATTACTGTTTAGTAGCGTGTAAGTAGTAACATGCTTGTTTCTAGGATTATGCAAACCAGTACAATGACATTGTCTGAAATAGTAGATCAATACCTTTTATGACCTCCGGCTTTTTATAATTTATTTAGTTAGATTTGTAGTATTCGATCTGCAGTATGCCTTCTGTGATATGTAGGCTTCCTATATATCAAAAGTTGTAATTCTCAGAAGACACATTGGTTTGGAAAAGGCTCAGGGTCAGAATCCTTGATGAGATCAAATTGGTCACACCGGTCTTTGGTCCCAACAGATCCAGGTGGCTATGCTATATTTTGATTACATTAGAGTACGTTTGCACACAGCTTTGTGCACAGACATGTTGAAAGTACAGAGCTATGCATGTGCAAAGCCTTATGCATTCAAGTAATTATCTACCTTAAATTCAAGTTCCATATGTTTGTAAACAAATCATTTATGTGAATGAGATGAGAGACAATTGCTAAATTCATTCCTGGAATGAACATATACAGGAGAATAGAATGTCATTAACAAATATGGAGGTAATTAATGAGGGATTCATTGTACCTATTATTTATTTAGAGTCTAGATGAAATTATTAGGATTTTGATGTAGCTTAATGCTGCATGAACGTGAAACAGTCAATTAAGGCTTTCAATGAGAGTTGGCTGCCTCAGTGGATCACAGTTTTAGATTTCTGCCAAACATCTAAGGACCTGTTTGTGACTGGATGAGAAGAGAGGGTAGCCTTCTGCTCCAAATTTCTGCCTTTGTTCCCCTGGTCACAGAAACAAAATCAGGGATCCTATCAAGACAATGGCAGAGTTTTCTCCTCTCACCTTTGCAATGCCAAAATGATCTCCATTTAAGAGCAGTGCTTCCCAAACATGTTAGAACCACTACCTAATTTTTAGAACGACAAACATTCACGATCCATCCTACCTTTAACGGACATGAGGTGGGGCAATTTGTTTATGTAACTAAATCATCGTGTGGTAGCGCACTGTCATTTGCTAACAGCATATTTTCTATTGAAATGGCTACTACATTTGCACAGCCACACGGTTTTATTGATATAATTCTATAGCACACAAATAATAATATATGGAAATCGGGTTTCGGTGAATATTTATCATTTGTGCATTACCAAGTAAAGTGTCTTGTTTTGTTTTGACCCTCTTAAATTCTCCAGCACATGTCAGAATTACAAACATGTGCCTCATTTTTACTTTCTTAACTGCTGAATGCATGCAATTAATTTGCAGTTATTTACTTTTGTTGTGTGATGCAAAAAACAACATCCTACAGGCTTTCCTTTCACACTCCCTTGACTCCAGCAGGATTGTGACATAGTTTACTGTAAAAACTCCTCTCACATTGCAATCCGAGAAAGAAAGTGAACACCAATCCCATTGTTAAGAGAATCAGCCGCAATGTGTCAGAAGACATAGCCTGACATTTGACATCTGTCTTTGAAGCACCAACTCACCAAAAATCAGCTTGCAACCCACCAATGGGTCGGCACCTATGTTCCCTCCAAGGTGCGCGCCTGCGCGCGCACCCTGCTTACTTGAAGCGCCCAGAGTCTTTTATGGCACGCGCATGACTCTGCAGAAACCATTCATGGGCATTTGGATCGAACTGCATGTCATTTGGAGAGGCACACTTGTGAAAGGCATTAACTCTGTTGTTTCGATGGCACGTCAACAAAGATTCAGGAACCCAGCTGGGAAGGGGGCAGAAATGTCCTGCATTGTGACAGGAGCAAGCTGTGCCATTAGACTGAAGGTGCGAAGATGCAGGGGGTGGATGGGCGGCCTTCTGAGACAAAAGAAATGCTGCGGTGCCTTTAAATAACAATAAGAAGTGCATGAGCCAATAAATTAAGCAGTTAAGCAAAGACAAGTTTATGGTCTCGCTTCACTGTAAGGGTCGAGTTTGAAAATGTTAGAGGTAAATGTTAAAAATGCAACAAACACGGGGTAGAAATGTGATAAAGCCTTTTCAAAATTAAAGAAAGTGTATTTCTTTAAAGTTTCAGTTTAGTGCATCAGATTAAATGATGGCACTGAGAGATATTTATTAAAAGTGCTAGTTTTTAAAAATGAGCTTAGACACATTTAGGTCTCTCACTCTGACAACAAATCAAGAAGCAAGTCATTTGTCTTGTGCATCCAGTAAGTAGCCTAGACTTTTTATACATGGAGCAATACTATAGTCTATTAAATCAACACACAAGAGGATTTTGCGCAGTGCACATACTCATGCAGCAAAAGAAATTGGCAGCAAGGACACATGTGACAGTACATTTCTTCTAGCTTACATAACTTGTCAAAAAGAGGCTGCATTTAAAGTATCTGACAGGGTTAAAACACTGGCTGCAGAGATCATTGTGTGCCCAGCAATTTGAAAGGGATTGTAATGGCGGGAAGATATATCTAGTGGTTAACACAGTTGTGGGAGAGTTTTGTGTTTTGTCTAGTCACAGTTTTGACTCAAAGTAGCATATAGGGTTAATGTACATGCACAGCGTATTATATGCAGATCACACATTGGTATTTTATTTAGAGAGGTAAGTGGGCTACTGCTTTTGATGCAGAGAACATTTTGTTACATCCTGTTCATAATTTGCAAGCCTTCTAATAGGGCACAGTGATATATTTATCGGCATCAAGGAGCTGCATGCAAAATGTAGGTCATGGGTTTAGATCCTTATTGAATTTTTCTCAATCTGTTCTAAGGTTGAAAAAAGGGTTCCTTTGTGAATTACTAGTTGTGTTAGTACAGACAACGACAATCACTGTTACATTTTATTTCCTGAATTTTTCTCTGACAATCCATTCCAAACGTATAATGTTTACAAGTATGGATAATATGTTATTCCTACACCAATAACCCTCATTCTTTTATGTAACATTTCCTGTACATTGTTTACACACTTATGTGATTTATTGTGCCTCTGTGTGTGATGTAAAGCGCTGTGACCCTCTACACTGTAATGAGTAGCACCATAAAAGAATTATTAAGTGGAGTTTAAATAAATGTTTGTATAAATACTCATACAGACCAATAAAGCCTCCATTCTTACAGTGAAAGCCCATCTCTTACACAGGGAGTTGAACAAAGTTAAAAATCTGCCTCCAATAGTTTCTCTTAAGCACTTGTAAAGTGGTAACAAGTTGAGCGCCTTTGTTTCCTTTAGTGGCATCTAGGTGTTTGGCTCCAGTTGGCTCCAAGCTAGGATGATAGATGGATAAAAGGAGGGCTGATGGTCCTTTAAATCAGGCCTTTGTTTTGGGCCCAGTTGAAATCTAAAATCAGGAAGCCACTTGACAACTTGTAGGCAGTGCTGAATGTGTCACGGTGTCAGAAAAATAATATCAGGACAAATTCAGCATGTTTCCCTTTGCCGTCCAGATCCAGCCCAGAAATAGCTGCCAGAACCGGGATTCCTCCTATTTTCCAGCACTAATAGAATCACATTACTCAGTGATTCTGGATCCACATTGTGCAAGTCAGCAACAACATGGTATTTTTCTCGCAGCTATTTTACATCCACCTACCATGGTTCACCGAGGGTAGTATGGCTGTCTAAACATGTGGTTTAGGTCAGGGTTAGAAAATTCAGAAGTCCGCAGGCAAGGGGTTTCTTCAGTGAGGGGAAGAAAGCTCGGAGAAATGCCTATACTCATGTTCTCTGCTGCAGAGTGCAATCCATAATATCACAGGTGAAGTATCGATCACTGAAATATCGAGACGATAAGTGCACATTGGTACTAAAGACTTACTATTCTTAACTCCACATCTGAATACAAGGTACACACATGTGGAGTTAAGTTAAGTAAATATACTTACCTGTATAGCAGTAGCGGTCGGTGGGGAATTTCGTTTCTGCGCTGCATCGCATTTGGCAATGCAGCGCGAGAAACGAAATTTGTTTTATTTATTTATATGTTTACTTACCTGTAATCCGCCGTAATCCGTAGTTTACTACCCACCACCCTGCCCCTCCCCGCCCCACGTCAGCGCCCGGCGGCACTCCCACCACCGACCGCTACTGCTGTATAGTCTCACCTTGTCAATATTTTGGGGCTCAATACTATTCCACAAAATTATGGCCGCACAATATATTTGAAAATATATTTATGTGGAACATCCCAGGGGTTTGGGCCCAGTTGGTGGTTAATCTCCGAATCTGTTTTTATAACTTTGTTTGCTATTGGTGTCTGATGGCCTAAGACACTGTTTCATTCTAACTAAATAACTGACGTATTCTTTTTGTTCACTTATGTCTTCATTTGGGACATAAAGCAAAAGGCTGATGAACTTGGACCATGTCTCAACAGCATGTGGAGCCCTCCACTGTCTCCCAGTTAAGGATGTCATCCACATTTATTGTCTGAAGCTGTGTCTACTAATGCTATGCAGTCATAAATGTTGAATTACTTACCCTCACCATAGTAATCAGAAATGCACCTTAATTTCAAGTGATCTCACTTAATTTCAAAGAATTCAATGGCCACACTAATGCCTCCAGTATAGCAAAGGGTTTGCCTTTAACACAGTAGGGCATAAGTACTATAAGTATTATATAGTATTGTGGTATTTGTAAAGTGTGTAATAACCATCATGGGGTCCCTAGAGCACTTTCTCAATAGTTGAATAACTTAGCAGTGGTGTATAATTGGTGTTAGTTTATAGCGTAGCCTATGTGTAGTGTGTTTAGTGTTGTGCGTGAGATTTGAAGTTGTGCTCCAATCATGTTGCAGTTACCTTTTAGTAGCGCGTATGCAGGAAAGTGAATATGAAAGAAATATAGGATCTCAGTCTGCATAAATGTTCCTTTAAATCTTATAACCTACACCTTACACATCACGTGTTCGGTAGCAGCCACTTTTAATTGTGCTTGGGGTTGTAGATTGTTGCTTGATTATCCCTATAATGATTTTAACAAGGTGGGTTTAGAAGTCCCAAAATGACACTTTCACCATAACAGTTCTGCTGATATTATTGCTGTAGACAGATACCATAACCATAAACAGGAGTTGAGTCCATGGTGGGACAAACTCAACATCTACCTGGAAGCAGCGTATTTGTGCAAGGAGAGTGTACCCAAGTTTTAATTCCTGTCAAAAAGTCTCTGCCAATGTGACATTTACTGAAATTAGGGAAGTATTGTGGTTAGTACCTTTCTTCCAAGGTGTTTACATTGCCTGACCCTAAATATTCCACTATTTGAGTGTAGAGACCACTAATAATAATAATAATAATAATAATAATAATAATAATAAGAGACATTTATAGAGCGCGCAGCTACCTCAACTGAAATGTCCAGGCACTAGAGGTGACAGAGCAGCTGTCAAGTGCATGTAAAGATGTTTGCCTGTTTATGGACACAGAGATGGCAATGTGAATCAAAAGTTATCATTTTATCATTTGATAGTTGAAGCGTTGCACTCGCTTGCAAAGTTATTTGATGCATGTCTTTGGTGCACGCAGCTTTAGCTCTGGTGCACAGAGATCATTCATTGCCGCACACGGAGGAACAAAATTAGAGGGAACATTGGTCGGCACCCACAGTTTAGGAAACGTTGATTTAGAGCATATTGTGCAGGTGGTGGTGGACATCGATACCTCCTTACCCTCACTCCAGGTGTCTCCCTCATGGCCTGCAGATATGCACAAGGGTCCCCAAGGCCTAGGAGGCAGGTTACCTGGAAGGACATGAGTAATCCTAGTCTTTACATTCTCTATGATCCATCTTGTCTATTTGTATGGCCGACATGGATGAATGCCAGGCTCTCCTCAATGGTTTGTGGTGGACGTGAACCATGGGTGGAGTAGTCTCTAGGTGCACTTGAAGGTTGTATGTCATAAAATAGAGGTCAGCAATATCGACCGGCACAAATATTGACTCCACAACCTGGACTACCTACATATTGCCAAAGTAAGCATGTATAGAGAAGTCTAGGGCCCTGATTCATAGTTTTGGTGTCATTTATTGTCCCTAATAAATCACGATACCATGGTTTATGTTATTTATTGGGTGCAATACGAGTAATTGGGGAATAACATGCTGATTTTGGTGTTCAACGCAGCAAAATCTGCATGCTACAGTAAATACGGTACACATTTTATGTTAAATTTCTGAAGGTTTGAACTGCCCCAATTTAATTAAGCTTTGAGGTATTTAATGCATCCGATAGTTATTGGGTGCGTTAAATACCTTTTAACTTGTAATTCCAACACGAGGGTAAACAGAGGTTTATGCACTGGTCAGAATATGATGAGCCACTCATGATCAGGCCCTAATTGTACTATTTGTAACTTCACATCTACTTACCTTGACAATGTGTTGATAGACAATACTGAGGAATTGATATGAATGCAGTTTGGTATTAAGACTTAGCTATTGTAGTACAACGCTGACTTGAACAGTGGTGTAAACTTGGAATAGTACAGATCCTGCTGACCAGGTAATGGATGGCTCAAGCCACCCCGGTAGCATCAGATCTAACAAGTTCCATCAGGTTGCCCTTCAGGGCCATGCCCGCGGAACTGGGCATTATCATTACTGCAGCTCTGCTGCCATTAGGCTGTGCTGTTCTCTGTCACTGATTGGCTGACAGCAGGATGGTAGAAGAAGTTAAATATGTGTGGACACAAGTTTAAACAGGGGTCATTTTGTTCACAGAATCATCTGCTATATTACTGATTTCTAGTTCAGTGAGCAAACAAAGATATCACTTTATCCAATCATACTAGAAAACGTACGCAGCTTTTAAAACACAAAATGCTCAGCTTCCATGCACTTACAAGATGCGCTACAACTCTCTTCTTCAGTGGACACAAGGAAACATTAGAATGGAGGTGCTATGAAAATCTTCTTTTAGCAGTGGAACTGCCCATGACCAACTGTTCTCTGAAGCTGGGGAAACTATGTGTAACCAATTCGCATCCTCAAGGCACATCCCACTGAAGATGATGAACTCCAGCTAATTTCCAAAGCTAAAACAAAAAAGAAATGGCTTACAGCGTGACAGTGTGCACGTGAACTGCCTTGCCTAGACATGGCTAAAAGAAGACCGATAGATTTCTTCTCTGATGATACTTCTCCTTGGAAGAGAAAGCTGACTTTCTTGGGCATTGCAGGGACATGACTCTTGTGCAGACAATGTTCAGATCAGGGTTCTTAGAGAGGCATCTTCTCTCAAGAGGGCTGCCTAGGAATACTGATTTACAACACAAGGTCCTGCACAAGTGGACACTTCATACACCAGAAAGATGTGAAGCCCGCCACACCATCTGCCGAGGGTCCCCTTGAGTTACTGTCACATCTATCAAGCATTGGTAATGCATCCGTTTCACCTATGTAATTAATAAAGAGCTGTTTTCATTAATCATCGTCCGAGAGAAGGAAAGAGCTCTTGACATCCCTCTCCATGACCCGACAGATCAAAGCGGTCGCCTCCATCTGTTTCAACACACTCCGCATCCTTCGGAAAACCTTCAAATGGATCCCCACCGAATCAAAGAAGACCGTCACCCACGCACTCATAACCAGCAGACTGGACAACGGAAACGCTCTCTACGCCGGAATCAACAAGTCTCTGCTCCGGAAGCTCCAGACTATACAGAAAACCGCAGCCAGACTCGTCCACAACATCCCTCGACACGAACACATCACCCAACACCTGCAAGACCTCCACTGGCTCCTCATCAAGACGAGAGTAACCTTCAAGATACTCACCCATGCCTACAAATGCTTCCACAACACAGTACCTGTGGTGATCAAGTCCACGCAGGTAGGTGTGGTACAGAGGGGTTTATTCAGGATAATTACAAGATCACAATAAGGACCCCACCAGGAGCAGCCAGCATGCTGCTCAGCCCAGCCAACTGTGTGTATTTGACTCCCAACATTCCATGTTATGTCATTACAGCAAGATTCCATTGGCAGTGCAAGAATAACATTAGAGTCAAGATACAACATATCCCCCTTTCTTCTATATATAAAAAGAACACTGAGAGAACAAGAAAGAAGAACGAGGATGAGCAGAAACGGAGGAAATCCGAAACATGAACCATTGAAAGAAAAGAACAACAGAAAAGGATGAGAGAAGCAAAGAAAAGAGGAAAACCAAGACATAAGAACCATCCTCCATTCTATACACAAAACCAAAAGAAAGAAAGAAATACTCAGAGAAGAAGAGAGAAGGAACCACGAACAACTGCCCCAAAACATACCCACTGGCCAGAACAGGAATGTAAAAAGGCAGGAGAGGAAAGAACCAACAAAACTCCGGACTACAGGATGTGGAAAACATAGAGAAAGAAAACTCGTCAGGAAAGCAGAGGAAAGCTCAGAATCCACACAAAGCACCAGGAGAAAACATCCCAAAAAGAACAGAAATGAAGAAAGAAAACAAGGAAGATGAGGAAAAGTAAAAGGATAATCCTCACCCAAGCCAGACACCATCATCAATACATAATAACAAAATATAATATAAAGACAACAGTGTATATTAATAATAGATAGTTCAATAAAATAAATACATACCTATATGTGAGGTTCGGGAGGACTATACCCCAAAAGCAAACCCTTCAAAGATAAGGGATTAAATAAGTAACAGATGGGACTAAGACCCATAGAAACCATAGTCCTTGTAATATTGACATCATGAAAACTAAGAGAGGTTGAGCGATGTCAACACACAGATATGGGTAGGAACCCATATAATAATGCGAAAAGGACTGAAACCCTCGCATAGCTCCCAGGAGGAAGACCGACTATAGTTGTGCACATGTGAGAAGCGTACAAATGTACCATGAGCAGATGGGAGTAAAACCCACTGCAATTCCCGTGTAAGGAAACTTAAAGCATGCATGAGACAGTAAGGAAACAAGGGACTCTTGACGGCGTGTACCATTATAGCGTGTACCTACACGGTGTATACCTAGGGCCCATGAACCAATCTGAAAGAGAAAATAGAAAACACGTATGATCCCACGAAGGAAATTAAGAGATGTACTAAGCAGTACAAACACCGGTGAGCGACTACTCACCCGAGCTTCAGAAAGCACCCAGTGTGGGGACACATAAGCAAGCCTGAAATACAATGGACTCTTGACAGTGTGTACCCTGACGGTGTGTACCAGCAGAGTGAAAACCTAGAGTCCAAGAACAATTGAAACCAAAAGAACAATCCGTGTAGGGCCAAACTTCTTGTAAAGGATGGGGAGAACACAGTACAAATGCAAACCCGACACATTTTGAAATAGTACTGGAAAAGACACAGTAGTAATACGTAAGACAAAACCCATATAAGGTTTGTGTCAGTATTGTCAGCACACAAAGGTGAAACAGCAACAGTAAATATACAGGTGTCACATGTGAGTTGCAGGTAGGACTAGTGATCGATGACACTATCAAAAGGACAGACAACAATTATCGAAAACAGAGTGTGCAGATGAGAAAAAAAAAAAACAAGTTCTCCAAGCTAAGAGCGACACCAGCACCATGGGTATCTCCGATGATGGTCTTTGGTCCCTCAACGTGGCATAGAGTCCAGGCAGGAACTGCTGATACCACCAAACACTGGAGAAGAGCGTAAACAACAATGGTGGACTGAAAAAAACGAGTCACTGTTCTTTTTTAGCAGGCGGTGGTAGGGACGAATTCTTTTATAAAGAAGTCGACATACAATCCCAAGGGTTCCAAGATGGAACCACAGCCCGACACAATTGGGCGGCCTGGTGGGTTGACTAGGTTTTTGTGTACTTTTGGGAGAGTGTAGATTACTGGTGTACGAGGCGACTTGGTATTGAGGAACTGGTGTTCAAGTTTGCTCAAGAAACCTTGTTCTAGGCCTTCAGTAGACACTTGAAGAATCAGTTTCTGGATCTCACTAGTAGGGTTGGTGGGGAGTTTGCAATAATGGTCGGTGTTCTCAAGTTGTCTTATAATCTCATTCTTATAAAGGGCAAGTTCTTGCAACACTATCCCACCTCCTTTGTCTGCTGGCTTTATGATTATGTGTTCATTCATTTTTAATGTATTCAAGGCAGCTTTTTCTGCCAGGGAAATATTATAAGGAATAAAGCGACGCTCTTTTTCCATTGCGGTTAGATCATTGAGGACCAATTTCTCAAAAGTGAGTATTTCTGCTGGTACGATGTTGGCAAAAGGTGAAAATGTCGAAGGGGGTCTAAGGGGTGTATTGGGTGAAAGGGCAGGTCGTGGATTAAGTAAAAAATAACTGTGAAGCCTGATCTTGCGGAAGAATCTGAGTACTTCTGTCTGGAGGTCTAAAAAATTGGTGTGGGTGGTAGGTACAAATGAGAGACCCTTACTTAAAAGTGACAATTCTGAGTCAGTGAGTTGATATGTAGACAGATTGAAAATGGGCATCAGTAGACTGTCTGGCATGTTGGTACTGACTGTAGAACTAGTTACCATTGGTAGTGGGTTCGTCGTGGTTGTCGCTCCCCTGGGGGGTTCTGAACATATGGTCGCTTCAAACCGCCTCTCTTTTGGGGCTCTTGTTGGCCGTGTCCTAAAAAGGGACGTTTGGTCTTCTATTCGATGTGCTAGGGCCGTCTCATTGATCAGAATTATCTGACGAGTCAGCCGACGTGTCAGAGAAACCAACTAGATTGTTCCGTCTGTTATACCGTCCCCAGGGTCTTTGGTTGCGTGGGTTGTTGTAAGATCTATTGGTGTAAAAGTCCTTGTGTAGGTAAGGATATGCCCTTTCTGGCGTAAAGGATTTAATATCCTTCTTGACTTTGACAGATTTCTTATTTTGTTCAAGACGATAGAACTCGTCAACAGTTTTCTGCACTTGCTCTAGCAGTTTCTTGCAGTCACTAGTAGAGCAACTGTCTTTGATTTGCTTTTCTAGTTCACTCGATTCCTCAGCTAATTTCTTAAGTTCCTCGGTGGCAGTGTCTATTCCGAGTACCATCCAATGCCTAGAGCACGTGGTTCCGATGTAGCTGAAGTTTGTAATGTATTTGTTAATCTCTGTGAAGACCCCAGGGATGTTTCTAACCTGCAGGCCAGTCGGGATGATGTCTGCCTTTAAGTATTCGGTCAGCATCCGTATCATCAACTGCAATCTGACAGTTTTCTTTTTAACTTTTTCAAGTTGCTCTGGAAGTGAGGTGTTAACTTCTATTGGGGTATTGGAAGAGTCAGAGAAGAGTGAGGGACCTTCAAGGATTTTTCTAATGTAGTCGTCTGTGTATAGCGGTGCGTGATCTGACATAGCCCTAAAGAAGTAAATGTGAAGAAATAAAGAAAATATAGAGAGAATGTAAGTGCTAAGGAACGGGTAAGTGACCCACTTGAGACAAGGGGAATAGGAACCAAGACCCTTGCAATCAGGCGATTGCGCTTAGTATGTGTATAAAGTACAAGGGAACCCAAATTTGATCGGTCAGGGACCTTGGGAACTAACTTATTTTGAGAGACAGGGGTCCCTGAGTAAACAATGATTAGAAATCAAATAAATATAGCCCCAATCGGTACTATATTTTTAGCCTTTGATCCAGCCGGAAAAAAGGCAATTTAATATGCAGTTATATTAAATGTACAAAACATGTGAATTAATAACAGTGGGACACAAGCCTGTATCCATAAACTCACATCACAAGAGAAAACAAGAGAAGGCTCAGGCAGCATGTGGTTGTCTGTATCAATTCTTTACAATGGAACAAACAACAATTGTGAGAGGTCACCTTTACACATAATGTAACACATAAATCATAGTGTATAAGGTTGACAGCTTTGTCGACGGCGTTTCGATCCTTAACATAGATATCGGATCATCATCAGGACTTTCAAAATAGTGCCTGAAAACATTTTGCCTGTAATTAACTGAGTCGAAAACAACACGAAATAGAGATATGAAAAGGGAGAAAGTAAGAGGGAAATAAGATAGAAGACGAGAGTTAGTAAGGGCTAAATTAAAAGAAGACGCATGAGTGCGACAGCTGGCAATGGGCCAATTTACGATTTTACGCATGATTCCAAGATCCAGAAACAGAGAACGGGCATTAACCAGCGCAGAGAACGAGCAATTAACGGCGATGTGCTAATAACCGATGTGTAGCATTCGAGCACAGTCAAGTAAGTGCGGCATCAGTTCTATCAAAGGTGAGTGCAAATGAAGTGTACTGACCAATGGCCACGGAGTGGCTTAAAGGCTGTGAATGTGCCTTAAGTGAATACTAAGTGAAGGGCGGGACAGGGTGGACAAGGGTTACCTTGCGTCAAGAGCAGGGAGCAGAGAGCAGAGCGGTGTGAAATAAAGGATGAGCTTCCCAAGTGTGACCATTAGCGATGTCCGGACCTAGCAATAGAAAGGGAGGAAAGTGAGAGGAAGGGATGCAGAGGAAAGGTGATGAGGAAAGGCGGGTGAGGAGGCTTACCTCGTATTAGGTAGGGCATATAGGTCAATGACCGCGGTAATCTGACCATTAATTTCGGGAGTCCGTAGGAAGTGGAGCCGCATGCATCTGATTGAGCGGTGGATAAAAAGACCTTGAATCAGGGATAAAAAGGGGGGAAGTTTTAGGAACTGTGTGGCGCGTGTGCTGATAGCGTTTTGAAAGCGTGGGAGCGGTCCCGTAGAGCTTACCAGTCACTTGGTAGAAGGCAGCATAATGTCTTTGGTCCCTCAACGTGGCATAGAGTCCAGGCAGGAACTGCTGATACCACCAAACACTGGAGAAGAGCGTAAACAGCAATGGTGGACTGAAAAAAACGAGTCACTGTTCTTTTTTTTTTAAAGTTGCTGGTGCTACGATAAGCCTTCCAAATATGTTTTGCCGATATCGAAAAAGGTAATTCCTTAATATAACAGTTTCCTAACGTCCAGGTGTGGAACGTGAAGACGACGAATCGATACTGTCACCGGGTGGTAGTAAATAGACACAAAAAAAAAAAAACTGCCACTCACCACCGGTGTTTAAACAGCATCCCTTACCCTCTGAAAGATGACCCATCCGAACACAAGGACTACGAGATGACCGGATCATGAGATGACCTTGAGAGGATCTTGCAACACAGACCCCCACTCACGGCAAAGAATCCCACATAACCGATGAAGACGTGGTTGGCAGCACTGACAACAACATGAGGCAAGTCCATCCCCAAGATGGCGGCACGCTGTATTACGCTGCGCCGGGTGGCTCCCGGCATCAGCGCGCGCCAAACGACACCAGACATCACGAGCAAAAGCATGAAGAATGGAGGCAGTGAAGGTAAGATTGCGCGCGCGGATTGTAGCTCGCGCTAGGGACTTTTAAACCACAACACGGTGGTTGGCAAATGTCCACCGTCTCAATACCTCAAAGGAGCCCAGCAATCATAGACAAAGAAAAGGCTCACCTCACAAGTCTTTCCCAGAGTGGTATACTAGTGCATTTCACAACGCATCCGATATCCAATTGTTGGTGGAAGATTGACCAATAGAGGGAACAAACAGTGGAAATTGTTGATGAACGTTTGAAATGTCTCTGCACAACTAGTGGGACAAAATAGTGTGCACACAAAGTGCAAGTGAAGAATGAGGTCTTCAGTAAACAGGAACAGAGGTTGTGGCTCACGAGAATACTAGGCAAAAGACTCCCAAACGAAGGCACTAGTAACACACAAGGCGGACGCCTTTGTCGAACTGTTCACTCTTCTGTGAAAATGTCCCAAAGCAGCAGGAGAGGTGGAAGCAAACCCTCATCCACGCAGGAACTAGCAGAACACATGAGCAGCTCTAAACATCCCAACTGCTCACCAAAAAGGATTAGACTAGTCCCAGAAGACTTCGAGTGGAGCAGACATCCAGACAATAGACCTTGGCTTGCGCACCCATATAATAGCACACTTCTTCTCCAGACAGTGTACAGGCGTAGATGTGTGGCAGGTGAACACACTAGATTAGGCTTACCCTCGCTGAAAGCACAGCACAGGACGCAGACGTTGTTGAATGGCAGGCTTACCCTCACAGAAGGCACAGCAGAGACGTGTAGATTAAATGGGGAGTAGACGCCCAAAACTGAAAGGGCAGCTCGTGAAGTAGCACTTCCCCAGACGCACAGGAACAACTGGCAGACTGCTGTGGGAGACCGATGTAGAGGTCACTGGTGGGGTCAGGGATGCCAGTTACCTAAGCTTAACTTGAGGTGATCTGTTGCTTGATGTTTGATGACTGTTGCTTGAGGTTTGATGAGTGTTGCTTGTGGTTTGATGAGGTGACAAACGCAGGTTCGCTTGAAGATCGTCGCCAAAAATTGTGGTGATCAAGTCCACGCAGGTAGGTGTGGTACAGAGGGGTTTATTCAGGATAATTACAAGATCACAATAAGGACTCCACCAGGAGCAGCCAGCATGCTGCTCAGCCCAGCCAACTGTGTGTATTTGACTCCCAACATTCCATGTTATGTCATTACAGCAAGATTCCATTGGCAGTGCAAGAATAACATTAGAGTCAAGATACAACAGTACCCCAATATCTTAACGAAAGAATCTCCTTCCATGTACCCAGGAGAAACCTCTGATCCCCTGACCTTGCCCTTGAAGAAGCACCGCACATCCGCAGAGCAAGAACCGGTGAAAGATCCTTCTCCTACATTGCGGCTAAGATCTGGAACGAGCTCCCAATCAACATCAGACGTTCCCCTCTCTGCACTTCTTCAGGAGGACTCTCAAGACCTGGCTCTTCGACTGACCGGAGCTGCCCCACCCCCGCCACCCAAGCTCCTTGAGGCCCTCACAGGTGAGTAGCGCACTTCAAAATTCCCTGATTGATTGAATTCCCTGATTGATTGGGAGTGGAGAGTATGTGGTGCAGCAGCCAGAGCTGCTGACTTGAGCGCTGGGGATCCCGGGTTCGAGTCTAGGCGACGCCGCGTAACATCCTGGCATTCTATGAAAATCACTTAATCTCTCTGGGTGATAAATTGTTTTATAAATATGCTGCAAGAGTAAAAGGCAAACCTTTATGGAAATATAGTTCCACCAAAGCGGATATTAACAGTATTTCGGCGACGCGAAACTGATAAGAGAAGCAGACGAGGAACAAGCATTAGTAAATGAAGGAAAATGTTACAGCCAATAGAAATGGAGGAAAGATAAGTGGCACGCTCAGGAACCAATGAGAAGCCAGGAAAGACAGGAGGCGGGATGTAAGTCCCTTTTACATTGATATTAAAAACAATAGATTTTTCAAGCACAGAGCAAGCGCTGTGCAGACGAAACCTAAAAATGGCAGTCGTGTTAGGGAAAGTGAACTTGTTTCTGTCCTGACAGGATTTTACTTCGAGTATTAGGTCCCGGTGACTCAGTTCAGAAATAATAATTCAGAGAATCTCTGGGAAATAAAAGCAGTCTGATGCACTAATTAAATTCACTCAGCTATCCGGGTGGTTGGGAAGCCCCGCTGAGCGAGGTTAGGGTCGGACCAATGAAAGAGACCCTCTCCAAGCCTCGCCATGGCTGCGAGCCATGCAGAAACTCAAGACAGATGTGCAGATTTCATTAGGTTAGGGCCATCAAAAGGCTGTGATTAATGGGCAGCCTCCTCACTTTTAGACTTGTAGAAACCTGCCCCCCAATGGACTGCGGGTCGTACAACCCTCTGGGGGAAGTTCTTAGTAAAAGAAGGAATGGGTTCATGAGTCATCTGCACTATTAAACTGACAGGAAGCCTTCCTCCAACGCGTTTGGATCTAGATTTTTGTGATAATGATATTGTAAAGGGCACACACAGTACCTAAGGTTAATGCCTTTTAGCATGGAAGCCCTTCTCATCCACCAGGATTATACGGTACAAGAGTTGCACAGACCACCAGGGGATGGGATGCACTGATTTATTTTGACAGCAGTAATTCGAGTACTTCATACGCATTTCCAGCTTCATTGTAAATGTTCTCAACAGAAAACTTTTCAAAACAGACAAATAATCATCGAATCATTTTTTCACGGCCTGGAGGAAATGCTGCATATAGTCAATTGTGCATGGGGTGTCACCTCAGGCCTTCCGGGGGGGAGTTCCTGGCTTCCAGGATAAACATTGGGTATGTGACAGATTCCAATTTGTAATATTTGCATATAAATGTATATATTGTGTTAGTATCTTGGTAATCTGACATGTCTCCAGCTCCAATGGGTAGGAATAAAGGTTTTCCTAAAGTGTGAAGACTGCCATCCTGCTTCTTTCAACTTTTCTGGATGACCCTGTGTTTTAACTTGAGCGCGCTCAACATTGAGTCCACTGACTGAGCCCAATTTTATTGTTACCTGTTCCAACCACAGACCACAAGGATATGCTTGACTGTCAGAGGCCCCGCCCCCTCATGATGACTGATGATTGGTGGTGGCTGATATGTTTGCAGGGGCATAGGTAGTTCAACCTGTACTCCTAGGAGAGATGTCCCTTGTTAACAAATCTCTAGTCCATCACAAGTGCAACTCTTCACTTTGGCTGTATAGTTGTTGTGTGGTTGTATTACATGTAGCACTATGCAAGGAAACGTGGGCCCAGGTCACCAAAAAGTTGGGTTTCTTTGCATTCCATCTATTTTGCCAAATTAACTTTCTTCTGCGATGCCATTGATGTGTTAATTAGTTGCAACATAAAATGGATGGCATTTTGCCATCCACTGTGAATACAGGATGGAATGAAGGCCTGCGAGGGAAAACAGATCTCCATCCTGGCTTTGCATTCCTTGCATGTGAACATTTTTCTAAAATAAATAGCAAAATGCTGCCACTCACAGTGTAAGACAGGCAATAGATAAAGTGGGCACCATTCTGTATGTTGTGGTCTGAAGAAGCAAACTGAATGGCAAATAAACAGGCAAATGGATAAAAAGGGCTGATCAAGACTCCCCGTTTATATGTATAGATTTTTATTATCAATGTTTTGGAAAACATAATGTTGACGAGATAGCTAAAGCTGTTTCTAGGACAGAGCTGAGGAGGCAGCTAAATCGGTTTCTAGGACAGACCTAAAAAAAGTTCACATCCAGGCAATGACATTGGGGATGCATGCAGCGTGCCCTTGGAGCGCTGTCTGCTCCCCTGAGGTCACCTTCGACCTTTCACAAAGGAAGCGGACCTAGAGGGACACTTGCCACCGTGCGAATCATCGACCAACCCAAGTCATGTGTCGGTATCTCTTCAACGTTTCCAACCACAATTCCTGCTGCATACCTTTGGTACAAGGCATTCTGAATCTCAAGAGGAGATGCTCCTCCTCTTTGCGATTCATAATGGGTCACAAAAGGCACTTTGCAAGTCGGAAAGACCTTTACTTCTGATTTTGCAATTGCAAAGCCTGTTATGTAGATAATTACACGTGTTGGGACGCAAAATCAGTTTGCACACCTACCACCATGTGCTTTATGAAAATGACTTTCTTTAAGGACAAAATGCACGTAGTACAGTTTCCGGCATGAGCGTTATGGATTTTTTTTTTTTTTTAAAGCGGATTCCACCTATTTCGCATATCTGCGTAAAGTTTTGCCCGTCCCGGATCCTGGTTGTTCTTTCTAGTTTAAAAGAGTCTGGCTATTATTAACGCAGAAGTAACATCCCTCTGATGCTACTGCGAAGTGAGTCACTGCCTGTAACTTCAGCCTCCTCTCCTTATCAGTCACTTGATAACTGTCCCGCTCTCACTGTCAGACGCAGTTGGTGGGCAGCAGACTGTGACGTCACGTCAAGCAGTTGCAACAGTACATCTGACTCAACCTCCACTGTCTCCTTTGGTCTCGCCTGCATCCCGGAAGTGCCGTGAGGGGGTGTTTCACTTCAGTGTTCCTTCCTGCCCTCACCAGTGACGGTGTTTGATAGTGAGACCAGAGTACCAAGACAAGAAAAACATCAGTCTTTTGAACACAGCACAAAACTCCAGCTGAATATACGGCTAAGGTCAAACCCCGCTCTCTGCTACATTTTGGAAAGCACGCTGCTCTCCATCACAGCGATAGAGATCTGGGAGTGTTGTGCAAGAAAATCATAAAGTGCTCTTGGAATCTTTTCAAAGGTTCACACACTGTTTCATTATGTTCCTTGTTAAGGGCCATTTAAAACGGTGACTTCTCACAGTGATGCTGATTTGTCAAGAACATAAAGAATTAAAAGCCATTTCATGGAAACAATGAGGCCACTTATAATAGGACTTTTGTCTCAAGGATTCGTTCAGAATGAAAAGGGCATGTAAAATGTCAGCTCCCAAGACGACAAATATATGTATAATAGCAACCATAAGAATCAACAATGGACATTCAGCAACAAAGAACGCCTTTATCAGTTTGTGGCCATTTACTTGAGAAAAGTTACTTTCATAACTGTAGGAGAAACCCACGTATGCCCGAAGGGACAGGAGTTACTTTGGCTGGGTAGGGTTTCTTTCTTTTGTGGACTTCATCCAGCAGCGTCAGTTTAACTTGAACCTTACTACAGTACTGGCCACGCCCCACAACATTAACTGTGTTTCGGCAGTGGTTAATTTGAGCCTTGGTTTTCGGTGCTCTGCACGGCACTTAATTTTATGGCATGACACAGAGGCCAACATTATGCAAATCTCCTTTATTGCCACAGCTCAGCAGTAACAATGAAGAGAATATAGAACTTCAAACAACATTCCAATACACTATATAGTCCATGAGCATGCAGCCATCTTCCTTCTTTGTTGCTGCTGCTCACAAAGATAAGTACCCTCATTTCATTCGTGGCTATTATTCCATGTATGCTTGATCATTTGTATTTACTTGTATGATTGATCTTTGTATTTATTTATATATCGCATGACTGGGTCCTATTGACCCTACCATGCGTTTAATTCTTATTGAAATTCTTTCTTTTCTGTAAACTATTTCTGCCTTTAACACTTCAATTTCTTCAACGATTTAGCGTCAGCTTTATTTCCTCTGACACCGTGTTTTTAAAAGTCTAACCATTATGCGCTACTAAAACGTGCCTCAGATCACCCTGGGAAGTTAATTTAATTCAGCTTTGGATTCTCGCATTGTTTAAATCGCGACTCGCATTCCCGTTGCCTAGCAGCGCTCTCAGCGCCAAGGAGGCATACAGGAATGCGATCACGTATTTCACCGTTTTTCTTTCTTGGAGCCTACCGCTCCTGCGCGACCTTACATACCTTGCGAGGTCTTCGTGAATCGCCATTTTCACGATGATCGCTCCTCTCCCACTGCGGTATGCCTTTTATATGCATGCCGCGGAAGGGAGAAGACGTTAAAGGAAAGGCAATTAGGCACCGCCACGCACGCCTTAGACGTGCGTGGTTGCCAAGTTACAGCTAGCAACATTTTGGCAGTTGCAGCTGTTTCGTCATTTACTTTCCTTCGCGGACAGTAATTAAAGACCGACACGCCCTCACTCTTAATCTAAGAGATATTGACAAATTCTTTTACCAACGCTTGTACTCTTAATTAACCCCTTAAGGTTAAACCTCTTTTTTTTCAACAGAATTAATACCTGGAACATCTAAAAAAAAAAAAAAAGGAGAGATAAAGGAAAGAGACGTTCTATATTAGATATTTATCAATCTGCAAGAGAAAGTTAAGGGGAATATAATTTTAATACAACTATATTTTTTCCCCATAATGTCTCTTAATCCCGAGCTCAATCTGGAAGGTAAGATTGAGTCTTTGGTCACTAAGGCCATGGACAAAGTTATGGACTCACTTAATGATACCATTACTAAAAAAATTGAATCTCTGTCAAGGGCATGGCCCTCTACTAGCACCGCGCACACATTTGGCACAAAAGAAGGGGCAGTTAAGGCCCTAAAGAAAAGAGCTGCACCAGAACACCCTGTTAAGAGTGCTAAAAAAGTCAAAGAAAACAGGAAAGGCAGCTCACTCACGCTTCTCAGGCGGTGACCAGAACGATGCCCTGGGCATCACACAAGGGCAAGAAACAGGCCCAAGCTCCCTATACACATTGACAGTGATGAACCAGGTGAAGCATAGATAGATCTCTCATGCTCATCAGGTTTTGACACAGACATTGAAGACATGGGAGACGAAGCTTTGGGAAACACTGAAGAGGCAAGCAAGGCCTCAGGCTCCAAAATGGGCATTACTGACCCCTTCGGGGACGATATGTTTGATCCCCTTTTAATCAAACATCCCCTCTCTCCTGAATGGCTACCCTCCCAACATGTAGCAGACTACATTAGTTTTTGGCTGAGAAGGGAGATTCCCAAAGAAGTGAGATCCAGACTGAGGTCTGAATGCCCCCGCCCATCTTTTCCAGACAAAATTGCAATGACCCCTGAACTTGACCCTAAGGTTGTTGCTTTCATAGCAAAGGGTGCCAAAGACCCTAGAAAAGGGATAGACAAGAGCCTAAGGTCTTGTCAAGACCGTCTCCTCGACACCATTGGACCTCTAACCAAAATATTGGACTTAGCTGAAAGCGCCTATATTGATGGAACACCTATTGACCCCAAGGAACTGCGTGAGTGGGTCCAACCATCTGCCTCCTTGGTAATGCAAACACTTCCATTTCTAATGAACGCAGAAAGGGCTTACTCCTCAAGATTGACCCTAAACTCATTGAATTGGCAAACAAGGAGGGAGGAGCCACCTCACAAGGGCTCCTCTTTGGAGAGGATTTAATTCGCGACATGGCCAAGTATGTCGGCGCCTTTAGTTCGATCGTAAAGTCACAGGGTGACATTATGAAAGTCTTCCAAGACAACATTTTTGGAAGGGCCAGGAGAATGTGGGGTTGGTTCCCCGGCCGTGGCCAATCTACCTCAAGACCCTTTCTGGGACGAGGATCAAAATACCAGCAATCATCCTTCTATGGAAACCAGCCGTTCTTCTCTCAAAGGCAAAGAAACAGGGGAAGACCATTTCGAGGCGAGAGAAGAAACAGCAGAGGATTCTCCACAGGTAGGAATATTGAAAAACCATTTAGATACCCCTATAAAGGTGGGAGGGTGACTAGCCCTTTTCTCTGGGAACTGGACATTGGTAACTCAAGACCCATGGGTTCTAGAAACTGTCAAGGGTTACAAAATAGAATTTACGGATACCCCCTTTCAATCAAAGAGACCTCGCGAGATAACCTTCTCTCAAGAACAGAAAAAGCTAGTATCTCAAGAAGTAAGGGATTTGCTAGCAAAAGGGGCTATAATAGAGAGCTCAGAAACAGGTTTCATCAGCAATATATTCTTGGTAAAAAAGAAAGACAAAGGACAGAGACCTGTCATAAATTAAAAAAATCTAAACGGGTGGGTATCTTACCACCACTTCAAGATGGAGGGAATACACCTCCTAAGGGACTTATTAAGAAAGGGAGACTGGTTAACACGTCTAGACCTAAAGGACTCCTACTTGACCATCCCAATTTGGCCCCCTCACAGAAAATTCCTTCAGTTTACTTGGGAAGGAAAACTTTGGGAATTTTGCACTCTCCCCTTCGGTCTGTCATCAGCCCCTTGGTGCTTCACCAAGGTGTTACGTCCGGTAGTAGCATGGCTAAGGGAAAGGGGTGTGAGGCTAATAATATATCTGGATGATATCCTTATCATGGGTGTTAGACTTGGCATCTTTTGGCGTGTTTCCCCTGACTTTTTGCTTTCTGACCTCCTGGTTTTGACTCTGTTTTTGCTGGTGTAATGATTCTGCGCACTTTCCTCACTGCTGTCCAGTGGGAAAGTGCAAGTGCTCCTGTATAAAATGTGTTATGGATTGGTGTTTCCATGATTGGCCTATTTGGTTTATGTGTCAGTCCCTTGTAAAGTGCACTGAGAGTGCCAGGGCCTATAGATCAAATGCTGTTGGTGGGCTGCAGCACTGGATTGTGACACCCACGCAAACAGCCCGTAAAGTGTAACTCTGGCCTGCCATTGCAGAGCCTGTGCGCAGCCTGGGGCTGCCATGTCGACTTGGCAAGTGCGCACACTTGCAAGTCCCTAAACCTTCCCTTTTCTACATGTTAGTCACCCCTAAGGTAGGCCCAAGGTACCCCTGTGGGCAGGGTGCGTTGTATGTGAAAGGTAGGACATGCCCTGGTGTGTGTGGCATGTCCTGATAGTGAATTACAGCCTAGTTCGTTTTTCACTATTGCAAGGCTACCTGTTCCCCATAGGCCAGAACGGGCAGTTTTGATTATTACAGCTTATAATCCTAACTGACCCAGGGAACATGGTAGAAATTCGAGTTTAGTATGCCTGGACTCAGAATGATAAAATGCATCTTTTAGTGAAGTTGGTTTTAACATTCTGTGTTTGAAAATACCACTTTTAGAAAGTGGGTATTTTCTTGTCTAACCATCCAAGCCTGCCTCTGCGAGGTTGTGTATTCCTTGTCTGGAGTGTGAGTGACAGGGGCTGGGGGATGCCAGGAGACAGGGTGAGTCAGCACAGGGCTGAATAGCAAGATCTACATGTAGATGGGTGGGAGGAGTTGCACCTGGGCCCTGAATAGGACAGTGCCTTCCCTCCACAATGCTGGCTCCACCTCCTGTGGTGCGTCTGATGTCCCTGGCCTACTCTCTGAAAGAAAGGACGGAGATTTGTCAACAAAGTGCTCCAGAACTGGTTTGGACTAGGCAAAGGCCTCTCTGCCTTCAGAGAACAAAGGAATTTGGGATATAAATATTGGGGCCCTGACCCCATGAATTTAGATCTCGCTGGAACCAAGGAACCTGCCAAGACGAAGAGCTGGAAGAGCTGCCAGGAGGAGTACTGCCCCTTTGCTGTGTTGTTGCTTTGTTGGGTTGGCCTGCAGTTGCTGCTTCTGTCTTGGGCAGTGAAAGGACTGAACTTTCTACAAACTTGTGCTGAGTATCTCCAAGGGCCTGAAACCGAGCTGGCCTCCTGTTAAGAAGTCTCAGGGACTGCAAAGACTTCACAAGCCTCTGGGTACCGCTTCTGGAACGCTGTTTCAGTTGCCACAGAGGAAGGGAACTGCAACCGACTCAGTCAACCGAATCCATCCCTGACCGGTGACCTGTTTGCACCGCAGACCGCATCGCCCCGCTTCGCATCGCAACCCTGGTCTCACCGTGGCGACGTCCGACGCCGTCAACATCGAGCCGCTGCTTGCACCGTGACCTGTGGGCACCGCCGTTCGCATCGCATCGCTTCACTGAACCAGCCGGACCCGACCGACGCGGTCGCTGCAACTGGCTCAACAGTCGTGACCGCATCGCATTTGGGGCACCGCTCGCACGCTTGCGACGCACCGCTCCGACTCGCACCGCTGTCCGACGCCAGCTCCCGCACTCCGGCTTGGTCGCCTGCATCGCAACCTGTCAGCACCGCATCGAGCATCGTCTCACCCTGCATCGCACGCCTTGGACTCACTGACTCCGTCTGCACGACGCTCATCGAGCCGCTGCCTGCACCGCATCGAGGGACACCGCACCTTGCATCGCTCCGTCTTGCACCGCAACCGCGACGAACGCCGACCGGCTCGTACACTCCGTACCAGCCACAACGAGAAAGGTACTGTGACCGAGTCTGTTCACGACTCTGCTGGCCCGTATCGACGCGGTCGGCTGGAACTGTTAGACTCTGTGTATTTCAGCATCGCGGTAGACCCGGACAGGGCTACCGACTCGCACGAACTTTGCTTTTGTGTTATTCCTGCAAAGAAGAAGTTACCTTATCAAGCATTCATTTTTAAAGTATTTGTATTGTGGATTTTTATCGTATTTGGTCTTGTCTTGAGTATATAAAAATATTGGTTATTTTTCTAAACTGGTGTGGTGTCAGTTTGTAGTGCTTACACTGTATTACTGTTGGTTATGAGCAAATGCTTTACACACTGCCTCTGAATTAAGCCTGACTGCTCGTGCCAAGCTACCACGAGGGTGAGCAGGGGTTACTTCATGAGTGTAACACCCTTACCCTGACTAGGAAAAAGGGTCCCTACTTGGACAGAGGTGCAAGCCCTTGCCAACTGGAGATCCCATTTCTAACATTGGTTGTCAGCGGTGAGGATAGGACTTGTGTTTGCACTTGACTTACAGTGATTGGTGTGCACTACTACCATATCGCAGACCATTACGTACCACATACTGGTTCTTTTTCTTTTGGCCTATTTTTGATCTCGCCAGTTTTCAACTCACTACTTTTGTCATGCCTGACTCAG
The DNA here is from genome assembly GCA_963921515.1 of Calotriton arnoldi. Classification (NCBI taxonomy): domain Eukaryota; kingdom Metazoa; phylum Chordata; class Amphibia; order Caudata; family Salamandridae; genus Calotriton; species Calotriton arnoldi. Next base: position 566,891 of record CAWUFW010009086.1, read on the forward strand.
CTGCATCATCCGTTGAATCTCTGGAAGTTATCTTTGAGGAGGATAGGTTGGAAACCTATGCCGTAAAGGAGCTACGAGCGATTTGTAAAAACCTGAAAGTCCAAATGAAAGGCCTCATAAGGAAGGAGGAGCTACAGAAGGCGCTGAGGGCCTGGGTAGCAGCCAGACATGCCAGTGGGCAGCCTGGTAATCTCAGTGAGGAGGTGGAGGAGCCTATTTCCAGGGTGGATGTGCTTTTGGGTGGGGGGGAACCCGCCAGGTCAGGCAGCAGCAGTCTGTCCCCAGAGGAGCTGGAGGACAGGCGAGAGGCAAGACAGTTTGAGCTGCAGAAGCTCAGGCTGGAGGGTGAGCGAGAGGAGAAGAGGGAGGAGAGGAGATTGGCCATGGAGGAGAAGAAGATGCTCTTAGAGCATGAGAGAGAACTGAAGGAGCTAGAACTTAGGAGTAAGTCAGGCTCAGATGGTGGCAGCAATTCGTCCAGAAAGGCAGACAGGATTGTGCACATTCCCAAGAATGTAGGCAAGGAGTTCAAGAAGGGGGATGACATACAAAGGTGGTTTCAGGGTTATGAGGCAGCCATACACATGAATGGGGTCCCTGAGGAGAATTGGGGAGCAGGATTGTGGCCACTTTTCCCTGAAGAAGCAAGGGATGCTCTGATAGCTTTGGGTAAGGGGTATCACCTCACCTATGCTGACATGAAGGATGCCCTTCTCACTAAGTATGGTCTTACTCCTGAAAAGTACAGGGATCAGTTCAGGTCCAGTAAGAAGTCTGATGCCAACACTTGGTTGGAATGTGTGGATGTGTTCTGCAGGTCGCTGGATGGTTGGGTGAAGGGCAGTAGTGTAACAGATTTTCAGGGGCTCTACAACTTGATTGCATGGGAGCACTTGTCTAGTCTATGTTTTGCAGATCTGCGCCAGCACCTAGTGGATAGTAAGCTAACTGACCCCAGGAAGCTTGCTATGGAAGCGGACTGCTGGGTGAGTACCAGGGTCCACAAGAAAGTGTTTGGGGGAGACTCAGCCAAAGGTGGGCAGGGTCCGCCGCAGAAAGGTGGGGGGGACAAGGGTAAAGCACAGGAGTTCTATAAAGGGCCCCAAATAGGTACCCAGGGTAAAGGTTCCCAGCCCCCCGGTGATAAGAAGAAAGGGGTCTCTACAGGGAAGCCTGTTGAGACCGGCCCCCGCAAGTGTTATGCATGTGACCAGGTAGGTCACTTTAAGGGGGACCCCAAGTGCCCAAAGGGGACACAGCCACCCACCGGTGGACAGTCCAAAGTGTTGGCTAGTGTAGCGCTTGGGGAGGAGGGGTGCCCACAGGAGGGTGGGGATCCCGCAGAAATGACCCTTGTCTCACTAGGGGACAGTGAGATGGTCCCAGGAAACCAGGTGCCCCTAACACAAAGAAATATAGCACCTGGGTGACCATCAATGGGAACAGGGTAGAGGCTCTCAGAGATACTGGAGCCAGTGTGACCTCAGTCCGGTGTCACCTGGTCTCTGAGAAGCAGGTAGTCCTAGGGGCATTCCACCAAGTAGTTGCTGTAGACAACTCTGAGCGCCAGTGTATGGTGGTGCAGGTTCCCTTTGAATGGGGGGTCTCAGGTCCCTTGAGGGTGGTTGTGAGCCCTACCATGCCTGTAGATTGTCTGCTAGGTAACGACCTGGAGCAGTCCTTATGGAAGGATGTTGAGCTCAGGTCTCACTTGGAAGATGCTTGGGTTGCCAGAGTGGGCATGCGTGTCTACTCGGTCAATGGCAGCCAGAAAGGGTGATCAAGAGGACTTGGAGCCTGGAACAGTGGCCCAAGTCCCTGCCAGAGAGAAAGGGCAGGGGCGCGGGAAACCGGCCCCGAAGTTCCCACGGACCGGGAGGAGGCGGACCTCGAGGGGACGCCCGGTGCCTACAGGGGAGCAGGTAGCCGAACTGGGAGACATCTCTGAGCTGACCCATTGGCAGCAAGAAGGGGGTCCCACCAGGGAGGAGTTCTTAAGGGAGCAGAACGAGTGCCCAACTCTGGAGGGTCTGCGGCGGCAGGCTGCAGACCAGGCAGCTGGTAATCAGTCCGGGTCACATCTGATCTACTGGGAGAGTGGTCTCATATACAGTGAGCCTAAGGTTGCTGAGCCTGGGTCAGCCTGTGTGCTGGTGGTACCCCAGCGCTTCAGGACCTTCCTACTGGGTCTGGCTCATGACGTGCCTTTGGCAGGACATTTGGGGCAGGACAAGACTTTTTACAGGCTTGTCACCCACTTCTTTTGGCCCCAAATGCGAAGGCAGTCAGATGCACACTGTAGGTCTTGCCAAACTTGCCAGGCAAGTGGTAAGAGTGGGAGGAAGGTCAAAGCTCCTCTCCAACCTTTTCCTGTTGTTGGAACACCCTTTGAAAGGGTAGGGATGGATATTGTGGGGCCACTGGATCCCAAGACAGCCATGGGCAACAGGTACATCCTGGTCTTGGTGGACCATGCCACCCGGTACCCAGAGGCAATCCCTCTCAGGACAACGACGGCGCCAGTGGTGGGCCGGGCGTTAATGGGGATCTTTTCCCGTGTGGGATTCCCCAGAGAGGTGGTTTCTGATAGGGGGACCAATTTCATATCCAAGTATATGACATCCCTGTGGAAGGAGTGTGGTGTAACCTACAAGTTCACCACTCCTTACCACCCACAAGGAAACGGTCTGGTGGAGAGATTCAACCAGACCTTGAAAGGCATGATCAAGGGTCTAACAGAACCCATTAGGCGGAAGTGGGACGTCCTCTTGCCATGCCTACTCTTTGCATACAGGGAGGTGCCTCAGAAGTCTCTTGGGTACAGCCCCTTTGAGCTCCTGTATGGCCACCCTGTCAGAGGACCTCTGAGTTTGGTAAAAGAAGGCTGGGAGGCGGCTCCCAGGAAAACTCCCCAGGATGTATTTAGCTACATGCTGGCCTTTAGAAACCAAACTGCCCGCTTCAGGAAACTCGCTCAGGCGAACCTAGAAGCAAGCCAGGAAGAAATGAAGAGATGGTATGACCAGAATGCCACTCTGGTCGAATTTCAACCTGAGCAAAAAGTGTGGGTCATGGCCCCAGTGGCACCTTGTGCCTTGCAGGACAAGCGGACTGGGCCATATGAGGTAAAGGAGCGCAAAAGTGACATCACCTACCTGGTGGATTTGCAGGCTCCACGGAACCCTTTGAGGGTCCTTCACGTGAACCGCTTCAAGCCCCACTTCGAGAGGTCCGAAGTGAGTATGCTCTTGGCGACAGATGATGGGGTGGAAGAGGAGAGTGAGCCTCTCCCTGACCTCCTGTCTACCAAGGAGCATGATGGGTCAGTAGAAGGTGTGATCCTCTCCCCTACTCTGACTCAGGAGCAGCAGGGGGACTGTCACCAGTTGTTGGGACAGTTCGCCCCACTGTTCTCTCTGACCCCCGGTGTTACTCACTGGTGTACCCATGACGTGGACACTGGTGACAGCCCTCCTGTGAAGCACAAGATTTACAGGTTGACTGACCGGGTCAGAGCCAGCATCAAGGAGGAGGTCTCTAAGATGTTGGCGTTAGGGGTGATTGAGCCCTCCCACAGTCCTTGGGCCAGCCCAGTGGTCTTGGTCCCAAAGGCTGCTGCGCCCGGTGCCACTCCAGAACTCCGGTTTTGTGTGGACTACCGTGGGCTCAATGCCGTCACCAGGACTGACGCGCACCCCATCCCCAGAGCTGATGAGCTCATTGATCAGTTGGGAGCGGCCCGGTTCCTCAGCACGTTTGATTTAACGTCTGGGTACTGGCAGATTGCCTTAACCGATGGGGCCAAGGAGAGATCAGCATTCTCAACCCCAGAAGGTCATTACCAATTCCGGGTGATGCTCTTTGGGTTGAAGAATGCCCCTGCCACCTTTCAGAGGTTGGTCAATCAGGTGTTGGCTGGGCTGGAGGATTTCAGTGCTGCCTACCTGGATGACATTGCTGTGTTCAGTTCCAGCTGGGAAGAACATTTACAGCACCTTGAGAAAGTGTTGAGGGCCCTGCAAGGTGCAGGCCTCATGATCAAGGCCAGTAAGTGCCAGATCGGGCAGGGTTCTGTGGTGTACTTGGGACACCAGGTAGGAAGCGGCCAGGTGGCGCCCCTACAACCCAAGATTGACACCATTCTGGCTTGGGAGCCCCCCAAGACCCAGACAGAGGTGAGAGCCTTCTTAGGTCTCACTGGCTACTATAGGAGATTTGTTAAGGGCTATGGCACCATCGTTGCCCCCTTAACAGAGCTGACTTCTAAGAAGCAGCCCAGGAAAGTGATCTGGACTGAGTCCTGCCATAAAGCTTTTGATGCCCTGAAGGCAGCCATGTGCACGGCGCCCGTGCTCAAGGCACCTGACTTCTCCAAGGAATTCGTCGTGCAGACTGACGCTTCAGAGCATGGTGTGGGAGCGGTGCTCTCACAGCTGAACGAAGAGGGCCTGGATCAGCCTGTAGTCTTCCTTAGCAGGAGACTACTCCCCAGGGAACAGAGGTGGAGTGCCATAGAAAGGGAAGCTTTTGCTGTGGTCTGGGCGCTGAAGAAGTTGAGACCATACCTGTTTGGGACTCACTTCCGGGTTCAGCCAGACCACAGGCCCCTCAGATGGTTGATGCAAATGAGGGGTGAGAATCCAAAACTGCTGAGGTGGTCCATCTCCCTACAGGGAATGGACTTTACGTTGGAACACCGTCCTGGTACAGAACACGCCAATGCAGATGGTCTGTCCAGGTTCTTCCGCCTTAGTGAAGAGAACTCCAATGGGGTTGGGTAGTTCTCCCTACTTTCAGCTGGAGGGGACATGTGTTAGACTTGGCATCTTTTGGCGTGTTTCCCCTGACTTTTTGCTTTCTGACCTCCTGGTTTTGACTCTGTTTTTGCTGGTGTAATGATTCTGCGCACTTTCCTCACTGCTGTCCAGTGGGAAAGTGCAAGTGCTCCTGTATAAAATGTGTTATGGATTGGTGTTTCCATGATTGGCCTATTTGGTTTATGTGTCAGTCCCTTGTAAAGTGCACTGAGAGTGCCAGGGCCTATAGATCAAATGCTGTTGTTGGGCTGCAGCACTGGATTGTGCCACCCATGCAAACAGCCCGTAAAGTGTAACTCTGGCCTGCCATTGCAGAGCCTGTGCGCAGCCTGGGGCTGCCATGTCGACTTGGCAAGTGCGCACACTTGCAAGTCCCTAAACCTTCCCTTTTCTACATGTTAGTTATGTTATGTTATGTTAGCAATTTCTAGAGCGCACAAATACCCATGGGTGTCTCGGCGCTATGGACTGTAGAGGAAAGCGGGGAGGCCCCTTATTGCTCAAGTAGCCAGGTTTTTACTTGTTTTCTGAAGGATAGTAGCGTTGGGCTGGTCTTAATTTGTAGGGGGAGCAGGTTCCAAAGTTTAGCCGTTGCCACTACAAATCTTCTGTCACCCCAGTTGACTTTATTTGTTCTGGGAACGATCACAAGGTTAGCTTCTGCGGAGCGTAGGGCTCTGCTGGGCGCATATGCCCGAAATGCTTTTTTCAGGTATTCGGGTCCTAAACCATCAACTGCTTTATAAGCAATGCATAGCGCTTTAAATTTAGTTCTGCTTTTTATGGGCAGCCAATGTAACTGGCGCCTTACATTGGAAATTGACTTAAACTTCGGAGTACCAGACAATATCCTGGCGGCTGTATTCTGTATCCGTTGCTGTGGGCAGGGTGCGTTGTATGCGAAAGGTAGGACATGCCCTGGTGTGTGTGGCATGTCCTGATAGTGAATTACAGCCTAGTTCGTTTTTCACTATTGCAAGGCTACCTGTTCCCCATAGGCCAGAACGGGCAGTTTTGATTATTGCAGCTTATAATCCTAACTGACCCAGGGAACATGGTAGAAATTCGAGTTTAGTATGCCTGGACTCAGAATGATAAAATGCATCTTTTAGTGAAGTTGGTTTTAACATTCTGTGTTTGAAAATACCACTTTTAGAAAGTGGGTATTTTCTTGTCTAACCATCCAAGCCTGCCTCTGCGAGGTTGTGTATTCCTTGTCTGGAGTGTGAGTGACAGGGGCTGGGGGATGCCAGGAGACAGGGTGAGTCAGCACAGGGCTGAATAGCAAAATCTACATGTAGATGGGTGGGAGGAGTTGCACCTGGGCCCTGAATAGGACAGTGCCTTCCCTCCACAATGCTGGCTCCACCTCCTGTGGTGCGTCTGATGTCCCTGGCCTACTCTCTGAAAGAAAGGACGGAGACTTGTCAACAAAGTGCTCCAGAACTGGTTTGGACTAGGCAAAGGCCTCTCTGCCTTCAGAGAACAAAGGAATTTGGGATATAAATATTGGGGCCCTGACCCCATGAATTTAGATCTCGCTGGAACCAAGGAACCTGCCAAGACGAAGAGCTGGAAGAGCTGCCAGGAAGAGTACTGCCCCTTTGCTGTGTTGTTGCTTTGTTGGGTTGGCCTGCAGTTGCTGCTTCTGTCTTGGGCAGTGAAAGGACTGAACTTTCTACAAACTTGTGCTGAGTATCTCCAAGGGCCTGAAACCGAGCTGGCCTCCTGTTAAGAAGTCTCAGGGACTGCAAAGACTTCACAAGCCTCTGGGTACCGCTTCTGGAACGCTGTTTCAGTTGCCACAGAGGAAGGGAACTGCAACCGACTTCGTCAACCGAATCCATCCCTGACCGGTGACCTGTTTACACCGCAGACCGCATCGCCCCGCTTCGCATCGCAACCCTGGTCTCACCGTAGGCGACGTCCGACGCCGTCAACATCGAGCCGCTGCTTGCACCGTGACCTGTGGGCACCGCCGTTCGCATCGCTTCACTGAACCAGCCGGACCCGACCGACGCGGTCGCTGCAACTGGCTCAACAGTCGTGACCGCATCGCATTTGGGGCACCGCTCGCACGTTTGCGACGCACCGCTCCGACTCGCACCGCTGTCCGACGCCAGCTCCCGCACTCCGGCTTGGTCGCCTGCATCGCAACCTGTCAGCAACACATCGAGCATCGTCTCACCCTGCATTGCACGCCTTGGACTCACTGACTCCGTCTGCACGACGCTCATCGAGCCGCTGCCTGCACCGGATCGAGGGACACCGCACCTTGCATCGCTCCGTCTTGCACCGCAACCGCGACGAACGCCGACCGGCTCGTACACTCCGTACCAGCCACAACGAGAAAGGTACTGTGACCGAGTCTGTTCACGACTCTGCTGGCCCGTATCGACGCGGTCGGCTGGAACTGTTAGACTCTGTGTATTTCAGCATCGCGGTTGACCCGGACGGGGCTACCGACTCGCACGAACTTTGCTTTTGTGTTATTCCTGCAAAGAAGAAGTTACCTTATCAAGCATTCATTTTTAAAGTATTTGTATTGTGGATTTTTATCGTATTTGGTCTTGTCTTGAGTATATAAAAATATTGGTTATTTTTCTAAACTGGTGTGGTGTCAGTTTGTAGTGCTTACACTGTATTACTGTTGGTTATGTGCAAATGCTTTACACACTGCCTCTGAATTAAGCCTGACTGCTCGTGCCAAGCTACCACGAGGGTGAGCAGGGGTTACTTCACGAGTGTAACACCCTTACCCTGACTAGGAAAAAGGGTCCCTACTTGGACAGAGGTGCAAGCCCTTGCCAACTGGAGATCCCATTTCCAACAATGGGTCAGTCCAAGACAACAGTATCTCGCCATACAGATCTTACTATCCGCCTACTAGAACATTTAGGCTTTGTCATAAATGCAAAAAAAATCATGCACTACACCAAGCCAGGAAACTCAATTTCTGGGCTTCATGGTGAACACAGTGTCTGCAGAACTAAAACTACCAAGGGAAAAGATAAAGAAACTCCGCAAAGAACTCAGGAAGATGCTATCTTTGGAGGTCTTTCCCTTGAGACTCTTAGACAGGATCCTGGGTCTCCTCTCCTCAACCATCCAGGCGATCTTTCCGGGCCCTTTACACTACAGGGCCCTCCAGAGACTCAAAGCGAAAGCTCTGAAGTCGACTCTGTCTTACACTCAGATGACTTGCTTAGACGAAGATTCGAGGAAAGAACTATCTTGGTGGCTAAAGAATGCAGAAGCTTGGAATGGCAGAGCCATCTTTGGCGAAACCCCAGAATTGATTATAGAATCAGATGCGAGTCTAGAAGGTTGAGGTGCCACTTGTGGCGACTCTTCGACAGGAGGTCTCTGGACACGCGAAGAGAAGGAACTACATATCAACTGCCTGGAGCTTCTAGCAGGCTCCTTTGCGGTTCGGAGCTTCACCCAGAATTCAATGAAATGCTGTATAATGCTGCGCATGGACAATGTCTCTGCAGTGAAATACGTCAACAAGATGGGGGGACCACATTCAAAGGGTCTTACCGAAATAGCGAAAGCTTTCTGGGCTATTGTTTGAACAAGGGACTGTCCGTCACAGCGGAACACATCCCTGGTTTGAACAATGGGGTAGCGGACTGGTTCTCCAGAAATTTCAGGGATTCCAGCAACTGGAAGTTAAACAGAGGGATATTCATGACAATCCAAGACAAATGGGGTCCATCGGGACAGATCTTTTTGCAGACAGAATGAACACTCAGATGATGAATTTCTTCAGCTGGAAGCGGGACCCTCAAGCAGCAGGGGTGGATGCCTTCCTCCAGGACTGGCAAGGCTTAAAGCCATATGCCTTCCCGCCGTTTGTCATGCTTCCACGTCTTCTTTTACACGCTCGCCGGTACCTTCAAAGCATGGTGGTGATAACCCCCCTTTGGAGGTCTCAGGCATGGTTTCCTGTCATCTTGGAGATGGACGTGGACTTCCCAATTCTAATACCACCTTTCGGGCAACTACTCCTGGGTCCTCAGGGCGAATCACATCCTCTCATAGACCAAGGTCTATTGGTTCTGACGGCCTGGAAGATTTCAGGTGACAATGGCAAATCCCTGGCCTTTCGCCAGATGCTTTCCAACTCATATCTGAGTCTTGGGCATCCGGAACAAGGAAGGCATATCGACTGGCTTGGAATAAATGGGTTCGCTGGTGTCTTCAACGACACTGCGATCCCGTTTCAACTGATTTAGTACACGTAGTAAACTTCCTATCGAAACTCTTCGCTTCTGGCCTAAGTTATAGAACTGTTAATGTTTATAGGTCAGCAATAGCTGCAGGACATTCTTTAGTTGATGGTGTCTCAGTTGGAAAAAACCTTTTAACTAAAAAGATTATGAGAAGCATGCAAGTTCTTAATCCTCCAACTCCGAAATATTCAGCTTTATGGGACGTAAGAAACATATTACAACTTATTTCTTCTTGGGGAAATAACGTTAACCTCTCTCTCAAGCGTATTTCCTATAAGGTTACTGTGTTACTTTGCTTGGTCTCTTTCAGGCGAACCTCAGATGTTAAGGCATTAGACGTTACTAACAGGGCTTACCAGCCTGAGGGAGTTTGTTTTTACCTTAAGAAAAGAACCAAAACTATGTCTTCCTCTATTTTCTATCCTTTCTTTCCTCTTAATGAAAGTCTATGTGTTGTAAAATGTCTTAAAGAGTATGAAAGAAGGACGGTAGGTCTGAGAGGAGTTGGAACTCAACTGTTGATTTCTCATAGATCCCCTCATAAAGCAGTTTCTTATCCCACGCTTGCTAGATGGGTGAAAGAAGTGATGAGTGAGAGTGGTGTTGATGTTTCTATTTTTGGTGCACACTCTCTCAGAGGCGCATCTGCTTCTAAAGCTTTTATGTTAGGTGGAGGGCTCCAGGATATCCTTAGAGCCGCTGACTGGTCAAATGAGAGCATGTTTAAAAAATGTTATTTTAGACCAATCAATAATGTGATTGTCAATGTACTTGGTTCACTTTAAACTTGCATAATGTTGGCCTCCGTGTCATGCCATAAAATGTAGATTTTTCATAGACTGGTGGGCAGAAAATCTGGATTTTAATAGGGACACGGAGGCCAAGATTATCCCTCCTCTTTCAAACCCTCCCTAGGGATTTTACCTTTTGACCTATTGTATCTTTTTTCTTCCAGATTAAGGCGTCTGGGGATTGCTAAGGAAAGCAGTTATTCGTTCCACATCAAGTTTGAAGTCTTGTTTTTTCTGAGTTTAATTCTTGTTCGCAGCACTTGACAAAGAAGGAAGATGGCTGCATGCTCATGGACTATATAGTGTATTGGAATGTTGTTTGAAGTTCTATATTCTCTTCATTGTTACTGCTGAGCTGTGGCAATAAAGGAGATTTGCATAATCTTGGCCTCCGTGTCCTTAATAAAATCCAGATTTTCTGCCCACCAGGCTGTGAAAAATCTAAATTGTCAACACCAGTGAAAGGAAAGTAGGATCTACTTCTTATGGTTACCCCCACTTTTTGCTTCATGTTACACTGTTTTTGACTAGTCTGACTGGGATCCTGCTAATCAGGACCCCAGTCTACCTGCTTTCTCCCTAAACTGTTATGTCATGTACTTAGGTACACTCCAGATTGGATACTGGGGTACCCTTATCAGTCCCTACTATATGGTACCCATGTACCCAGGGCATAGGTACCCCAGAGGCCTCCCATGGGCTGACGCATGTATTATGCCACCCATGAGAGGCCATGCAAAATGGATCTGCAGGCCTGCCATTTCAGCCTGTGTAAGTTGGTGCATGCACCACTTACTAAAGATATAGGTTTACTATATCTAAGGGTCACTACACTTAAAACCTATAAGTCACCCCTATTGCAGGCCTTGCCAATCCTGAAGGCAGGGTGCTTGGTTCTAAGTGAGAGGGTGCCACTGCATGAGCAGGACACCCCTGCAGCCTACGGGGTCCATTCTCCCGGGTTGTTAGTGCTACAGCCATTTACGACATATAGAGTGGCATTAAGCGACCGCGTGATGACCAACTCTAAGACGGCTGAAAGTAACCCTATCGTATTTGGTATCAAACGAGCTTTGTGAGGTTCCTGCTGTTCCCAGTACCAGCCTTCTAGTCCTGGGCAGCCCAAATTGGTTGCTGCCGACCAGAGACACATTTCTGCCCTCCTGCTGATGAGACAAGCTCGAGCAGGGGAAGGCAGAACAATAGGCATCCTGTCACAGGGAGGTGTGACCACCTCCCAGACAGGATTTAGTGTATTAGGCCTGGGTGGGTGAGCTTGCCAGCGACCGAAAGTCTGCATGAGGGGCACATTTGGTATCCCTGTGCATAGTCCAGTTCAAACCAGTCCTGGGAGCCGTTGGCTCCTGCTCTGGCGCAAAACTGCACAAAGGACATGGGAGTAACCTCCCCACTGTCCAGACCCTACCCTGGGAGGGTCCCCTGAATCTGTCCAACCCTCTCCCATGGGTACAAAAGGGCTTACCCGGCTGTAGGACCCTAGATTCGATGTGGACAAGATTCTGAACCAGAAACCACTGAAATTCGACCGTCTGGGCACTATGGACTTCGCTTGGGCCCGACTTCGTCTCCCACTCCATCCAAACCATCGTCTGTGCCCATGCACCATACAGGCTCCGTGCAGGACCTGTGGAGCATCAAGGACAACCAAAGACATCTCCCTTGGAGTGAAGGAGTCACTCCCCTGCAACCGCAGGCACCACTTCACGATTGACCGGTCTGCTGCTCCTGAGTTCCTACAGACTCCGAAGGCTTCAGCAACACAGGAGGTGGGTTTCCAAGTCCCTTGAGGTCCGAGCTACCCTCTCACCAAGTTTGAGGTCAGAATCCCTCGTCGGGGCTGCAATATCCGTACCTCTGTGCCCTGCGTACTTTTGCAAGTGCATAGGCTTGTTGAGTTTTCAAAAACAAGTGCCCTGGGCTCTGAGTAGCCCCAACCTCTGGCATCATTCCCCCAAAGAACTTTGGCCTCCCCACACTGAGTGCTCCGTAGACTGTTGCTTTGTGAGACTGCTTGAGGTCCCCTCGCAACTCCTGTGCCTCCAGCCTGTGGGTCCTCTTGAGGGTCATTTTTGTTTTTCTTGGGCTCCCCTGGTGGCTCCAGACTTGCCCTGACTCCTCTGTGTTTGGTGAGTCTCCTGGACCTTGCTGGTTCAAACCGTAACCTTTCTTGACCATCTTCGTGGGTTGCCGCTGCCAAGGCTTGTTGGTGCTCCAGCCAGACACCGACCACTCAGCACTCAACATCCTTCATATGACAGCTCATATGCTGCTCCTAGTCATCCACGACATCTCCTGGTCCCGGTGGCTGCAGAGTCAAGAACCCCCTCAATGCACCTGAAGCACCCAACATCGGTAGGCATTAGTCTACCGAGCCCCTGGTCACTCCTGAGTGACCCAGACTCTGTCCTCTCTGCTTTCAGGTACTCTCCAGCAAGAATCCACCCTTGGATTCCATTGGACACTTTTCTTCTTTCCTGCAGTGGCATTTCCTTGAAGTCCTTCATTGAGATCGACAGTGGTTTCCGACACCACTTCAGCCCTATGCACCCGGCTTCCCTGGGATAGGTAACTCTGGTACTACGGTATCCACGGGTGGGGTGGCTCTCCAACCTCCTATGATCCAAAGGGCTTCCTCGTTATCCACTGGGAAGGGTCCTTAAACCTTAAAACTGCAACCGCAACTCTCCCATAGAATTGTACGGCGCACGCAGTCATGTTCCCACACTGCACCCGTCCCCCGTGGGGTCCCTACCTACTCACCTTGGGTGGTTCCTTGGGTTCCCAGCGAATCTACATCCTCTAGACACTGTCTTGACTCAAGTCATGGTTCTTATACCACTATTTTAGTATATGGTTTGGTCTCCCCCTGGATTGCTACTTACAATTGTTTCTGTGCTACAGTATTGTGTGCTTTGTGTTTATCTGCGTGTAGCAGATACTGTGAGGTATTTAGAGTGTGCTATAATAAATACATATTTTTATAACTACTGTATGGTTCTCCTTTCATTTAACCAATACAATAAGGTTGCATTCTGGTAAAACAAGCTGCTTAACATTCCTTCAAGGCTAAGTCTGAAGGCTTCTCTCCACAGCTACCACTTGGATAGCTTTCTAAGGTTATCTTTGACCTCTTAAATCACCATAAAGGTGGTTTGGACTGGTGCAGGGTGCCCACTTTAATTAGTGGACAGCATATACCAGGTCAACTTCTCCCAACCAGCACTTATGACAGTCTGCCACATGGTGTCACTGTCTCATTTGGAAATGAGCACAGCAACAGATGCTTATTAATTCAAGATGGGAAACAGCAATTACAACTTGGTCTGAACCACGAATGCCATTACAAGGAAAGCTTAACAGCGCATACATCTTTACCACACATGACTTTACCACACAGTTTTTTACCACAACCTGCTCTTACGGCACATGCCATTACCACGCAAAATGTAACTATAAAGGTAAGTGTATTGTATGTGTATATATAATAATGTAATAACAAGTTACTCCGTTTACTGCCTTATCTGCCCATGCGGGTTAAAATACATATTGAGTATGATCCATTGTGTAAAAATCAGCATATTGGAACATATGCGAGCTATTGCTAACAGAGACTTCTCTTATCCAGTGGCCAGGCACTTTGCTATTAAGCATCAAAGCAACAGGGACCTGTTGCAATATTTCAGCATTGACCATGTGCCTACACATATTAGAGGAGGTGATAGAATTTTGAAATTGCGAAGACTCGTCTCGATATATTATTGACCTACAAACAAAAACCCCCTAAGGGTTAAACAGCGGGGAAGAACTGGCTGTTCATTTGGGTAATTAATCTGAGGGGGTAAGCTGGCAACATATGTTTAAGATGATGGTCAATATAGGGTTTTTAATAGTATGCTGATTCTTTGAAATGAAGTAATCACAACAACATTGTTGCCGATACACGGCTTGATGACGAATGTAGAAGGTTATAATTGAGGCAGAATGTCAATAACTTTTGCAGTGGGTGAACCTATGCCGATTTACGGCTTAATAATATGAAAGGACTTTCATTGGATGAACACAGAGTAATCTACGAGGTTTGTTAATATTGACACATGATATTTGAAACCTTGTTGCAAATTTACTAAAATCTTGCCCGGACAGCCGAAATATGGTTTTAAAGGGATACAATGATACAATGTCATGTCAACATGCTATAATAGGCGCATTTGCCGATACACGGCGGAAAGTGGTATAAATTAACACCTTCGCCGCGATCGGAATTCCGCCCAGGTGCTGGACATTCCGATCGCGGGCGTGGTCATGACGAGCTCAGCTTGTCATGCGCACACGCCGACCGCGCAGCATGACGAGCTGAGCTCGTCATGAGCATCGAAGGGGTTAAGAATTGTTTTTGCGCTGTAAACATTCTTTGATATGGATTAATTTGCATCTGTTTGCATTAAGTGTATTGTATACAACTTGGTTTTATAAGCATCAATGCTATATGAAATGTTACATCCAAACCTTGTCCAAAATGGCGCCCCTCATGCAAAAACGGTAAACTGCCCTTTTTAATGTTGTTGGTGAAAACGAAATGTGATTTAAAATGACGCTTCTCGGTGTGCTGTGTAAACACCGACGAAGGAGTAATCTGTTGTGCTGGGATTAAAGATCAACAAAGTGCCCCCGCGAGTGCTGTTTTCTTTCTATGAAGCAAAGAAGGAATTTGAGCCATAATATTTTCGCCAGGGCACCACATCGACCCTATGCACCCGTCCATGAGTGATCCGCTTCTTGGTGCAGTTGAGCGGTTATATATATATATATATATATATATATATATATATACATATATATATTACCTACTGGCAGTCGCCAGTAGGTAGTTATAGTTAGGACCTAGTTTCCATAGGAAAAGCGTTTTTCTTTTGCCAATATCTTTGGCGTCGTTTGACGAATCTTAGCGAAATTTTCAAAACTAATGGGGCGCTCCGGTCAGCTCCTGCCGTGAAAGTTGCAGGGTGATTCGTAAAGCAGGGGCCGAGAAAAAGGGGGGTCCCAAAACACGTTTTCTCCATGTTAATTTCCATAAGAAACTTTTGTCACAGCTACAACCCGAACTGCCCAAATCATGCCACTTCGCAACTGAACGTGTTAGCAAAACCCACTATCTGACTCAAATCACATTCACAGCCACTCAAAGGCATGGTTACATATGGACACGTCCCACTTAGATGCAAACAAGTCTGGCACGCACTCGCTCTTACTCACTCCACACAGACACGAAGGTTGCATGTACAAAACACGGCAACCCGCCCCGCTCTAATGAAACACTGGCTCTATGGAGGGCAGGCCTCACTTCTTGACACCTCGGTACTTGAAAAGTAGCCCGCAGTCACCATGAGCCATTCACCATGACTGGTGGTGTTAATGGCATGTAAATGTCAACGCTAACAATGAGCATTACAGAGCACGTGCTGCTTCTCAGAGACACCCGTATCAACTGGGAGAGGGTGGGCGATTAAACTGGTCCTTCCTCGGGTCCAACCTGACATCCTTAGGCACAGAGTGTCAGCGTGGAGGCCGCTGAAGTGCCTCACACGGAGGGGCCGCTCGCACAAAGCCACTACAGTGCTGCAGCCACACCTAAATCCGCCCTCATATTGTCCCCTTCTCTCTATCCCTCTTGGCATCACTGCTTTCTCTCCTTCTCACGCACTCATGCTCCTTGGCTCCTTTTCTGCTGCCTTCTCATTTTTCCCCTCCTTTCTCCCTCTCTCTCTCTGTTCCTCCTACTCTCTCCCATTCTCTTTCTCCCATGCTCTCATTTTTCTTCACTTTCCATTTTCTCTCGTTCACTTGCACAGCCTCATATGTTATCGGTCATCTGAAGCCTGTCTCTCCTTCCCTCTGTGGCCTGTGTGTGTTAGTGTGTGTGCGCGCGCACCTGTGCACATGGATACATGTTCTCAACCTCTCGCCCTATTGCGCAGAGTAAAAGGAATGGATTCATGCTTCCCTTCCGTAGTACAGGTCACTGGTGAACGAAAGCCTCGATTATCCCTTTCACTTTACCCAGCACCTTGCTTTGAATCATTCCGGGTGAAACAAGGCCTCCACGATCTATGGAGCAAAAGAAGGCCTCTCTGAAATACAACACCAAAAGCGGGTGAAAACACCCTTCATGGGATTTTGATGATGAAAATGAGAGATTGTTCAAACATTTAATGCAGGACTTCTATATGTGCATTTTTTTCAAGTTCCCCTCTCTTCATAAACACGCACGCAATCTCACGCACAGCGATGATTCTACACCCCAGTACTGCAGTTTTTCTCATCTTTACACTTGAATTATTTTTACGGCACCTCCAAGAACTTTCCTTGGATCCCCCTGCCTCCTTTAAAATTATTTCAGTGGTAAGGAGGTTTAGAGGGCTGCGTTGGGCCGGGCTCTCCTGCGATGCGGGACAAAAGGAAATTTAATAATGAAAGTGTCATAAAAGTGCTTGAAGGCCTCAGCTGCCGGGCAGACACATGTCACCATAAAATAGACAACTTCCCTGCTCACTGCAGCTGAACCAGGGCCGCGTCTCGACACAGGGCGCGGCCCCCCTCCTTTAAATGTAGTTTCTTTTTTTTTTTAAATAAAAAAGTGGCCATGTCCTGGGGCATGGGGTCCCGTTTAAAAAAAGAAAAAAATGGCTCAGGCCCTGGGGAATCAGTGAGTGGGTATGTACTAACTGGTATTGGTGTGTCTATGGTTTCGAGAATGGTAGTCTGTATTTTATAGTGGGTGTATGAAAGGTTATATTAGGGTGTGAGGAGGTGCATCAGATATTAAGTGGATGATGTCATCAGTGATGTCATCAGTGATGTCATCAGTGATGTCATTTGAGATGTCATCAGTGATGTCATCCGTGATGTCTCTAACCATGTCATGAGTCATGTAATATGTGACGTCATCAGCAGTTCATTGAGGGGGCGCAAGTTATAGTTAGCTCAGCTAACTATAACGGCCGAATTTCTCTGGTTTTGTACGAGTGAAATGTCCAACTAACTATAACGTCCCTGAGACCTATGGTTTTTTCAGTGAAAATATAAATATATATATATATATATACACACACACACATACACCCTATATATGTTAGGGGAAGGGCGTTCTTAGGGTTTACGGTGGGTGTTTGTTTTTTGTTGAGATGGGAATTTTCAGGGTTTAGGGTGGGTGTGGGTTTTTGGGTGGTAAGGGATTTCTTTTTGGTTTAGGGTGAGCATGGGTTTTTGGATGGTAAGAGAATTTTTAGGGTTTAGGGTGGGTATGGGTTTTTGGGTGGCAAGGGCATTTTTAGGGTGGAAATTAAAAGGCTTTTTACTTACCTACTAAATAATTACTTTTTCATGGTAAAGTCATGCTTGGTAAAGGCATATGCGTGGTGAAGGCATGCATTGTAAAGTCATGCGTGGTAAAGACACGGTCGCTGTAATGACCGTGTTGCTAAGACATGCGTTGTAATGCCATGCGTGGTTCCGCCATACAACTATTCAACATACATTAAAATTACTATTACCAGCGCTCAAGCCATTCTTATAGCTTTGAGGACCTGGAATGGTCTAAATAATCTCACCTTTGGGAGTGCGATGGTTAATGGTAATTGTAATTGGTATTTATATAGTACTTACTATCCCAAACAAAGCATCAAAGCGCTTTTCGGTGAGTAGCATGCTACTCCGGAACCCAAAAAGGATCAGTGGTAGGTAAGTATAGGGAAAAAAGTGTTAATTTAAGCAGTGGACATGTGAGTCTGTTAATTGGATTACGATGGAAAATAATGGGATAGAAAAGGTAAGCACCTAGAAAGTGTTTATTTGGAGATCATAGTAGCAGTAGGAGGTTTGGATGGGGAAAAGTCTCTAGAAATGGATTAGGGAGACAAATGAGGTCTCGGATGAGTCTAAGGAGGGATACAATAGGCCAGGGTTTAGAAAGGCTTGGTTGGGAGACCTGAATAGTAAAATCAGGATTGAGATGATGCTAGGAAGGATAGAGGAAGGAAGAGTCTAGAAAGGGTTATTTTGAAGATCAAAGTAGTAAAATTAGGTTTGGGATGAGTCAGAAAGTGGAGGTAGAGGATATATTGAGAGAGATATAGGTTGAGATATAGGGTAGTGCATTGGAGAGGTACACATTTTTATAATTTATTTGTTAATTTTTTTTTACAGTAGGAGTAAACTAATAAATATACAGATACATATGTACATGGAAGGTATATATGTATAAAGAAGGTAATATATCGTGTATTAAGATTTAAGTTCTATTTAATAAACTCAGTCTTTCAAGTGTCTGCTTCCCTTTAGATACGATCTCATAGACTCTCTTTTTGTGTTAAACTGGGAGATATTGGAGGAGTTCCTCTATTTCGTCCCAATATGTCTGGTCATATTGAGAAAGTAGCCCAATGGAATTGGCAATCCACCAATGGTTGGACCAGTCGCGGCTCCTGGAGGGAGTGCTGCGGGGTGGTGGGGCGGGGCAGGGGAGGGGCAGGGTGGGGGGTAGTAAACTTCGGCATACGGCCGAACGGAGGTAAGTACAGAAAAAAAACAAAAAACGAATTACATTGCGCACGCCGCATCGCCATTTGGCGTTGCAGCGCGCGCAATGTAATTCGTTTTATTTATTCATTTATGTACTTACCTCCATTTGGCCTTATGCTGGAGTTTACTACCCCCCACCCTGCCCCTCCCCCGCCCCACCGACCCGCAGCACTCCCTCCAGGAGCCGCGACTGGGTTGGACGATTGCGCAGCTACCCTTTTGCCTGCAGCATCTATTCTCTTGCTCTCTTAATCTGGTGGAGGGGCATCACCAGTGGTCTGAGAGTTGGCCCTTTTTCATGCAGCAGCTACCACTGAAGAGTCAGCTGGAAGCTGTTCCCGGAAGTAGAGTGGGTCAGTTGGGGAAGCCTTGTATTTTAAATCCACCCTTGATGTAATGACTGTGGGAAACTGGCTCCCTGTATAGTAAATCAAAAAGAGGTATGCTGTGTAAAGAGTCTAGGTATCCCTTATAAGTGGACAGGGGCTTGCTCTAGCAATCCCAAGGTTCTTCATCTAGGGTAGTGTGGTCGAACAGCCTTAGGCTTATCAAAGAGGAATGTTAGACATTTGTTGACACACAGATCAATAAGTGTTGCACTCACTCAAAAAGGAGATCCACACCAATTTAGAAAAATAACAGGTATTTTCATATATATTTTGAAGCCAAGAACTTCGTAAATAGATAAGTACTTTTTCAGAATGCACTTTTTACTGAGTTAGCAATGTTAATCAACAGTGCATTTTTACGCCTTACGCTTTCCTATGGAAGAAAGAACATTCACTGCATGCATATACTTGCAGTACGTTTCAGTGGAACCGCTTTTGGTCATGAGGTGGTAGAGGGACAAGGACCAAAGTTCCACCAGCAGAACAGTTGAATCTGCCCTGGTGAGGCTGGATGCAATGGTGCTAGACAGGTTGGTAACCTTGCGTGCTACACGGCCATCTGGAAATAGGTTGCTAAGGGGCACTTGGGGACAAGTCCAGGATCTCCCAATGGGGGGCTCGGGTCTTGAGGGTCCTGGGAACACAGAGAAGCAGTCGGATTTCCTAGGCCCAGGCGGCTTGGGTGCAGAGTGTTTGTAGCAAGCTGGCTCTAGTGCGTCAAGGTGCTCACTTTTGTCATTTGGGACCTGCAGGGGGGCAAAGACGAGGCAGCTGGGCCACTCTCGGTGATGGTCTCTGCGGAGCTGACGTCCCTTGTTGGCTGGTCATCGATGATGTTGTTGTAGTACAGACTGGGCTTCCAACAAACTTTGGTCGCGGCAAGGGGTCCGGTAACCCGAGTATTGGTGAGGAAGGCTTGTGGAGGTCCTGGCCCTTAGGCTTGGCAGGAAGACAGATATCACCTCCTTGAGGGTGTTGATCATCTCCTGGGTGGCTACCGCTTGGTGGACCCGGTGGACTGCAGCTTCTTTAAACCAAACATCACGGTCGGTGCCTGTGGGATGCAGGGGAGTTGCACCTCTACTCAAAGGGAGATGCTGGCTGCTTAGTAAAGTGCTGGCAACCCTCCAGGGCTTGCAGAGGATGCACAGCTGCAGGGTTACTCAGGTTGTTGCAATTGTCGAATCTATGTGCGGCAGACAGGGTTTGGCGCCAAAAGCCCACAGCAGTCTTCAGTTTTTGCGGGGATCGGCTCTTCAGTCTCGTCTTCTTTTTAGGCAGTGGAATTGAAAGTTCTGGATTCAGGGGGCCACCTAAATACTAAGTTTAGGGATGTTAGGGGAGGGAAGAGAAGTAGCCAATTGGCTGTCTACCCTTGGGGTCACTACACTGCCTATATGACCACTTCCTGTGGGAAGAGGGCATAACCCTATCCCAGGTTTCTAGATTTTTCCATTACCAAGAAGGTGGGGCACATCAGGCAGCTCACCTTAGAGGTGTGTCTGACCTGGGTGTGCTCCACGCCTACTCACATACTAATTTCCTGCCTTTCCTGGTGCCAAATGGGCCCCAGTGCAAGGGGTGGCACCTCCCAGGTCTGGAGGATGCCGGGGTTGCATATCAAAGGCAGCAGAGGATTTGAATCCTCCAGCCTTGGTATGCTGATTGCTAGCCATTCTGTTTGGAGGAGGAGTAAAGATCTCCTGCCAGAGCAGGCATTGTTCCTGACCTATGAGACCGGGGCTCTCACCTTGTAGGGAGTCAGAAGCACGTCTGTTGTGCCACGTTGGACTGTACCAGTCAGCCAGCCTACTAGTGGTCTAGTACATTTCAGGGGGTACCTCTAAGGTACCCTTTGCTTGCATATATTAATAAATCAATCACTGGAATCAGTGTGGGTTTACTCATACAAGATGCTTGATACCAAGCATCTTTTGTTTCAGTGAAGTCATCATGTACCTGGGGAACTCGTAATCACCAGTGCCCAGTACATATACTTAAGATGGCTTCCCTGTCCATTTGCAATGTCTAGGAATCAACTTAGACATCTCACGGGTATATCTGCTCATGAAAATATGTCCACACAGGTAAAATAATGCACCCTGCCTTAGGGCTGTAAGGCCTGCTGTTTGGGTGACTCACATATTTTGCATGCAGTGACCTGCTCCTTACGCTGCTTGCCCTTCCCACTCTCCAGCGACCCTCTCAGTCCCACCCACATCCCTGCGCTCCTCCCTCCTTCCAGGTCCTGTTTAATGGTGGCCGCAGGGCAGACCAACCATTAAGAAGGTGTACGACCTATGTCCCCCCTTTAGGACTTACCTGCAACCAGTCCTCCGACTGATCAAGGCCCTTGCAGACCGGACTCCAGCACTTCGAGGCTCCCGCGTCACTTCTCTCTTATTCCTTTGTTGCTTTCCCTCTCTATCTCTCTCTCACACTCACTCTTCTCATACTGCTCTCTCCTGTGCCTCTGCTTCACCATTCTCTAGTTTTGTGCTAATTTTTCTGCTAATGTTAGTCTGCTAATCTCTCTCTCTCTTTGAATGCATTTTGTGCTCTCTGTGCTCATTTTTCTGCCACAGTTTGCCTGTTAATCTCTCTTGTTTTGCTTGTTTTTTGCTCTTTACAACCTCCCAGCCCTGCCCATCACCCCTTATGCTCCCCACCCCAGGACCTACTTAATGCCAGCAAGCAACTAGACGGAGGTAGAGAGCAAGCCAGGAAGAATTAGATAAGGACGTTTTCAAATTGGCCTGAGTCGCTAGCACTAGGGGATCAAGGAAACTAAGAGGATGGCCCTAGCCACAACAATAGCACCAACAGCAGCAGATATTTTTGGACTCATCAAGGAATTCACCTCACCTGCAGCAACAACCCCCCAACACAGGAACTATATGACAACCTCTCGGACTTCTTGTGCAGCAAAATCACAGCAATATACAACAACTTTGACCCACAACCAGATCCTAGCATTCTGGTAACAAGTCTACTGATATCTGACCACTAAACACCCTGACCACAGGGAACACCATCACCACAGAGGAAAGGCAACAATCATGAAGACGATTCAAAGTGGGGCTCTGTCAGATCCTTACCAGCATTACGTCTTCAACAAAGGGTTCACCCCAATTAGCAAAGCGCTCACCCCTATCATAGCTTCCAGGAAGCTTGGAAACACTCAGCCATCAACACCCTTCTGAAGAAGCCCACAGCAGATCCAGACAAGCTTGCAAACAACTGACTACTCTTTCTCATACCTTACCCAGCCAAGGTCCTAGAAAAAGCCATCAGTGGATGTCTTGGCACCCACCTCGCCAACCACCAGCTCCTCAATGTCGTGCAATCAGGATTCAGACCAAACCATTGCAGCAATTGACAACATTCTGATGATTCTTGACAGATGAGAAACTGCAGCCCTCACCCTGTTCGACCACTCTGCACCCTTTGACAGTCTCCCAGCCCCACCCTGATCAAATGACTGCATGAGAATGGCATCCAAAGGCCTGCCCTCTGATGGATCTGCACAGTTCTCACCAGAAGGACACAAAGCGCCAATATGCCGCGCTACTCCAGCTAAACCCAGGAACTCATTTGCGGAGTCCTGAAGGGCTCCTCCCTCAGTTGAACCTCTTCAACATCTACATGACTCTGCTGGCAGTCGTCATCCAAACACACAACATCGACATACTCACGCCAGTGACACACAACTGATACTGTCCCTCTCGGACAAAACACCCAGCACAATGCAAAATCTCAACCCCTGCATGACCGAAGTGTCCTCCTGGATGAAGTTCAACTGCCTGTAGCTGAACACGAACAAGACTGAAGTAGTGATCTTCGGAAAGGATGCCCCGCTGTTGGACACCGCAGGGTAAATTATACAGAATTCAGACCCACTGCCACCCCTAGCCCATAAACAAAAAATCTTAGAATCATCATCGACAACAAGCTGGACATGTCCCTCCACGTCCATGCGTCACTATGTCCTATCTCCACACTCTGAGGATGCTAAGAAAATTCTACAAGTGGCTCCCAAATGACAATGATAAACTCCAAACCCTCATCATCAGCAGACCGAACTTGTGGTAGAATCTGCAATTTTTTGAAGGCCACCCAGTATAGCCTTGATATAGTTTGGGCCTGATTCACAGAACTAACTTACGTCAAAAACGTAAAGTTAGTACTTTTTGGTATTCACAGAATACACTTTCTCATTTTGGTATTCACAGAATGAACTTACTCATTAGTAAAGTTAGGACTCCTAACTTTAGGACTCCTAAATGCCTTCTGTGAATACCGAAAGTCTTAAAGTTAGGATTTTTCTCAGTTTAGGAGTAGTAAAGTCACTTTACTACTCCTAAACTGAGAGCCAGTTGTTCACATCCTTTAGTCCTGTGCAGCTTGTTTTGGATTAGCTCAACCATCCATTGGCCGTGTGCAGCAGGGATGTGCTAAGGTGATAATGGGAGTACGCTTTCAAGACCTATGTTGTGCATTCACCAATGGGCGATGGGAGAAAAAGCTCCCTCTGCCAATTAAATTCAAGTTTTTAAAATTTTGCAGCAGCAGGGATCCACGGTTCTGGAGCTGCGGATCATCTGAAAATGAACAGTCCAGATATCTCTAAAATGTATCCTCTTCATGCTCAATGTGAACTAAAACGACTGAGCAGCTTTACACCAAACCAAGCAAAGGTACTTCTTTGAGTACAGTTCTTCCTTCATTCTGAATTTGGTGTAATTCCATTCAGCTGTTTTTCTAAATTAAAGATCAAATAATCCTATGAGAATTAAAATAGTAATTTTTACCTGTGGGAACCCCTGCTGCTTTCCTTGGCATATGCATTGAGCTTGCTCTGAAGAACCCAAAGTGGACGTACTTTTTTTGGAAAGTTTAAAGCAATTTGTCAAATGGCTCCAAAGTTATTAAGAAATCAAAAAATGCCTTTTCAATGGACTCAACCCTGGCTATGTAGGTGTTTTTTATATATATATATATATTCATACCTTGCCTATTACGGAGTGTATTGTCATACTACCCATTCCCTCCATTCGTCATCTGAAATATCTAGTGTCTGACGAATATAAAGAACCGACCATCACAATGATGATATAAAGACATTCGATTATAATTACAAATATCATGCCGTCTAAATTAGAGTGGGATATACAATAACGACCATTTATGTCCCAATACGTTCTACTCACGTCTACCAACGTGCGACGATGAGAATTGATATCTATTAAGACTATTATGGTATCTGGTTATTGTCTACCACAAGCCTCGAGTTACGTGTAATGCCCTATGGGGAATCACTAGAGTACGGCCGCCATGTTTGTGTGGGGAACTCGATGTTCGTGAAGAAGTATAACAGTATATAAACCTACATGTACTGCAGGCCAACATAATACTTGTATACTTAATATCAAAATAAAAATTTTTCCCCCTTTTTTTTTGCAGGCTTGATGCAAAATACACTGCATGATCATGTCATAATAAGTGTACAGGGACTCTGTATAGAAAGGGGCCGTGAGAATGCCTCTAATTCATTGTTGTAAATGGCAGATGATGATGCCTTCTCTGCCCATGGTCAGATGCTGTTTGTCCACATTCATGTGTAATAGGAGTAAATACTGAAGATCAATACAATGGCCCTATTTGACCTAGTATAGCCATACAGTGTGCTACAAATCTCTACATAATGCAGTTCAAGACCCACTACTAATCGAATATAGCTTATTGTGGTCTAAGAAATGGAAATCTGGGAGTAGTGGGGCCCTTCTCACTGATACATTTATGTAATTATCCAAGTGATCTCTTCATTAAGACCTCTACGTACTGTATCACAATGGAAAATCCAAAATGTTTCCCTGTTTTTTCTCACTTTTTCTGTATCCTGTCCAGGTTTCGGGTTAATTTTTTCTAGAATGAGCCATTTAAGATCATGCTCACTGTGATTATTTTCCATGTAATGTTTTACCATGGGAGCTTGTGTTTTATGCGTCCTGATGGCCGATTTATGCTCTGACAGTTTCAGGCAAAGTTCTCTACCTGTCTCACCTCTATATCCAAGTCCGCAAGGACATAGGATAAGGTACACTATATTACTGCTTCTGCAGTTAGTGTGGCTTTTAAGCTTCCCTGTTTTTGTGCCATAAGACCATACTTCTGTAGTGATAGCTGTGGGGCAGGCATGGCAGGTACCACATCTGTGGTTGCCTAGGACCGGTGGAAGCCCGTCCATTGTACTTTGCTCCCTGGTTTTTGTAGATGGTTTTGTTCTGCTATGAACTAACTTGTCTCTTAAATTGGAGTTTCTTCTGAATGCCACAATAGGTTTCATAAGTGCCATGCTGTCTTCATTAGTGTTTAGAATCTTCCAATTCCTGTGTAGGATCTGTTGTATTTTGTTGTTATAGCTTGAATGGTTGACCACACAGACAAGCCTTTCCAAAGGTTGTTTTTCCCTTCCGCTAATCAGACTATCTCTGTTGAAATATTTTGGCACGTTTCATAGATTGTCTGATTAGGCGTTTGGGGTATCCTCTGAGCAGTAATCTTTTTTTCAGTTGCTCCGCATGTGTCATAAAGTCATGCATGTTGGTACAGTTTCGCTCAATTCTCAAGAATTCCCCAAAGGGGATTGAATCTTTTTGGCATGAGGGGTGATAGCTAGTGTGCTGTAGAACTGTGTTTTTAGCTGTAGGTTTTCTATACAGGCTGACCTCAATGCCCTCTTTTCCACTCATGATCCAAATGTCCAGGAACTCCACTTTATCATGTGAATATTTAGCCGTAAACTTAAGGTTACAATCACTTAAGTTGAGCCACTCAATGAACTGAACCAAACTTGACTCCTCACCTGTCCAGACGAAAAATATATCGTCTATACATCTATGCCAAGTTGTTATATTCTCGTAAAAAGGAGCTATCTCATTGAAAATTCAAATTCTCCCATGTATGTATTCGCTACACTAGGAGCACATGAAGCTCCCATGCTGGTGCCCTGTATCTGTTGATAGAGATTATCCTTAAATTCAAAGAAGTTGTAATGCAGGACTATGTCTAGACACTCCAAAATAAAATTATTTGGTCTCTCCCCAGGAGTTCTAGCCAATAGAGTTGCCACTGCCTCCATGGCTAGATCCTGGGGGATGTTGGTATACAACGATTCTATGTCTAGAGTTACTAGGAACTGTGCCTCACGATTGAAAGGTTTATGTTCAATGGTCGCTATCATGTGTCCTGTGTCTTTGATGTATGATTCATACAGTTTAGTAAGGGGACATAGAAATGAGTCCACATATCGGGAGAGTGGCTCAGTACAAGAATTAATGGATGATATAATGGGATGCATAGGCGGGTCCCGTATGTTTTTGTGCGTTTTCGGGACTCCATAAAGGGCAGGGATGACTGTATTGCTCTTGTTTAGGAATTCCAACTCTTTTTGGCAGATGTAGCCATCCATAAAAGCTTTCGCTGTGCTGTCTTCTATTTTTCTTTTTAGGTCTACTAGAGCCGATCTACGCACAAGTTGATAGTGCTCAGGTACAGCTAGAATTTTCTCCATTTTATCCGAGTATTTATCACTGTCCATCACCACTATGCCCCCTTCTTTGTCACATGGCTTGATGGTAATATGGGTGTTGTTCTGTAAGTTTTTAAGTGCCTGTGTTTCCAAATTTGTAAGATTGGGGAGTGGCTTGCGGACATATTTGGTGATTTTTCCAATTCTTTTATCACAGTTTTTTCAAAGACTGCAACTTCAGGACCTATCATCTCAAGAGAAGGTGTGAACTTGGACGGAGGCTTACATCCTGAATAGTTGATATCTACTTCTGTGGGCATTTTGTCAGACATTAATTTTTTTAGACAAATTTTTCGAAAAAACGAAAATAGATCTTTATTCATGGTGAAGATGTCAGGTTGTGTGCTGGGGACAAAGGAGAGTCCTTTACTTAATAAGGTAATCTCTTCTGAGGCAAGCTGATGACTGGACAGATTAAAGATGGGAATACTGTCTCTATTTGAGGTGTTACTATCTAAGACCTCCAAAACTGCTGGTTTCGTGTCCTCATGTATGGCTGTGGATGTACTTGCTCTGTCTGAGGATAGTGGTTCCTGTCTTGTCTTTGGAACCTCACACGGCCCCTGCCCCTGCCTTGTTCTAAAAAAGGCGACTGACCAAATTGGTGTTGATTGAAAGGTTGTCCTCTACGATTTCTGGGATTGTCACCTGGTCCTTCATTTGTTACAGGACCGTCATAATCTGAATCTGATGAATTTGTATCAGAGAATGTCAGGGTTTTATGTCTTTTGTAGGCACGTGTGTTTGTTTGACCTCCCTCATAGCGTTCTTCTTGATAGAAGTTGCTTTGGAGATAAGGGTAAACCTTCTCTTGTGAGAACCAGCGGATGTCTTTTTTTAGTTTTTCTGTTTTTTTCTTAAAGAGATAGTCTTCAAACTCCTGTAGCTCTTGGTTAATGCTAAGCAGTTTGTTCTTCCCTTCTTCTACGCTGGTGTTAGATTTAAGTTTTTCTTCTAGCTCTAGAATCTCTTGATTTAAAACCTGTATCATCTCTTTCACTGTCTCAATAATAAGAATCATCCAGTCCCTGGAGCAACGGTTCGCAATCTGCGACCATCGCTCCAGGAACTGGCGTACCTCAACAAACAGGGCTGGGACGTTTCTGACTCTCAAACCCGAAGGGATAGCCCCTGCCTTTAAATACTCCAACATATAATAGGCATGGGACTCCATTCTCTTTGCCTTTTTCTTTAGGTTTATCAATTTATTCCATTTGCTATTGTCCTTAACTGTGCCTCTATTGTCTCCATTAGTGCTAGCTATTTGTCCGATGAGCGCTGAAAAGTCATCATCGGTAAAGCCAAAAGTTTTAAAACCTTCCATTGTCTAGTATCTAGTTCTTGATAAGATGGTAAATGTGCTCTCCACCAGTGACGATTCTGTATGCACAGATAACTGAAATGCTCATCAGTTACTGAGATCTCTTATGTCTATATCCACCATGGGACCCACCAGTGATTCACAAAAGTCTAACCAGATGAGCAAAGAAATCAAAAAATGATATAAAGTTACTGAGAGCCTTCGGTAAAAACCGAAAAAAAACTAATAAAGAGAAAAGGCCCTCCCTGAATTACATTTAGGTCCAGACCACACGATGATGGCACTTGCCTATCACCAAGGAGGTCATTTAGGCACATATTTATCAAGGGCAATGCAACTACTAAGTCATATTTATCAAGCCATGCAATGTCACCTGGTGTGGTCCTGAGTGGCTTGGTAAATCTAGAGTAACGCAATGCAGCGCAAATCACTGTGTTGCGTTACTCTGCCCCAGGGAGGCGTTCAATGGCTGGAGCGTGGGTGTTCCACCCATGGATTCTGGTGCATTCCCAGATTTACCATTACTGGTAGACCTGGGAATGCGTCAAAATGCTACGCCTCCCCAGGTGAGGTGTAACAAGAAGAAATATCTTTATTTCTCCTTATTTTTTCCTCTTTCTATGTGTTGAAGAGAAAAATGCCTCCCTTTCTGCACAAAAACAATCCTGCTTACCATGCAAGGACCCAGGCACCATGATGCAAGGGTGCATGCGTTGGCGCTAGGCAGCACATTGTGCACCAGCGCAAGAAAAAGACAGGAATGTCCCTATAATGTTAAAACAAGCATTTGCAATGCAATAGGTCTCGCATTTATACGAGTTTGAGCTATTGACATTGCAAATGACAATGCCTTTTATTTTTGTTTTTGTTTTTAAAACATAAATAAAAGGCATTGTCATTTGCAATGTCAATAGCTCAAACTCACATAAATGCGAGACCTATTGTATTGAAAATGCTTGTTCTCTCTTTTGCTGAGGGTCAAACTCTGCGGATGAGGAAAATATGCGCTGGGGCCCCAAAGTGCTACTGGTGCCAGAGAGGGGTCGGGGCAGAGAGCAGGGAGGAAAGGAAGCAGAAACCTAGGGCAGCGTGAAGGTGAATGTGACAGGAAGTGCAGGAGGCAGAGAGCACGTGAAGGGACAGTGCACAGTGAACCCCGAGGGTATAAAGGGTAGAGACAGAGTGCCGCGGGGCAGAGAGGAGAGGTGGAAGAGACCCCAATGGTAGAACAGGCACGGAGTACAGGGGGAGGGCAGACAGGACAGGGACAGTGAGCAGAGGCAGAGAGCACGTGAGGGACAGTGCACAATGAACCCTGAGGGTATAAAGGGTAGAGGCAGAGAGCCGTGGGGCAGAGCGGAGAGGTGGAAGAGACCTCAAGGGTAGAACAGGCACGGAGGACAGGGGGAGGGCAGACAGGACAGGGACAGTGAGCAGAGGCAGAGAGCTCATGATGGGACAGTGTACAGTGAACCCCGAGGGTATAAAGGGTGAAGGCTGAGAGCCAAGGGGCAGAGAGGAGAGGTGGAACAGACCCGAAGGGTAGAACAGGCACAGAGGACAGGGGGAGGGCAGACAGGACAGGGACAGTGATCAGAGGCAGAGAGCACGTGAAGGGACAGTGCACAGTGAACCCTGAGGGTATAAAGAGTGGAGGCAGAGAGGAGAGGTGGAAGAGACCCCAAGGGTAGAACAGGCACGTAGGACAGGGGGAGGGCAGATAGGACAGGGACAGTGAGCAGAGAGAGAATATGCAAGAGAGTCCGAGGGCAGAATAAACAAGGAGAACAGGGAGGACCGGGCAGTGAGCAGAGGGCAGAGATCGAAGGAGACAGATGGCGCGAGGGTGAATGTGACAGTAGGCAAGTAGCAGATGGCGCACAAAGGATAAAGTTCAGGTAGCACAAGGGCAGTGAGCACGAGAGTACTGTCAGAAGTGAGGATAGGGCAGAGAGCACGAGAGTATTGCAAGAAGTCAGGATAGGGCAGAGAGCACGAGAGTACAGTCCGAAGTTAGGATAGGGCAGAGAGCACGAGAGTACTGTCAGAAGTCAGGATAGGGCAGAGAGCACGAGAGTAGTGAGAAGTCAGGATAGGGCAGAGAGCACGAGAGTACAGTGAGAAGTCAGGATAGGGCAGAGAGGTAGAAGTGAACGTGGGTGGAGAGGGAGAGCACAAAGGACAGAAGTCTGTGGGTAGACAGGGCGGAAGCAGTATCGGAGCACAGGATGGACAGAGACGAGTGGGGGCAGAGGTGACAACAGTAGGGGGCACAATAATTGGGGCAGAGAGCCCCTCACTGCTCACCCGCTCCTGCCCCGGGGTATCTACAGCCCCTCACTGCTTACTGCTTACCAGCTCCTGCCCTGGAGTATGTACCGCACCTCGCTGCTCACCAGCTCCTGTTACTTGGTATCTACAGCACCTCTCTGCTCACCAGCTCCTGCCTCCTGGGCTTCACGGCGTTTGATGGTGAAGGGGAAACCCAAGGCGGGCAGAGCCGGGGAGGGAGGAGAGACAAAGTTCTTAAAAGCGGGGTATTTGATTAAAGTCAATAGAGGCATTTTGTTGTCAAGGGAGGAATAGAAGTAAAATTTAAAAAAAGCACCCCGAGTGCCTGTGTAGACGGTGCTACGGCTCTCAGCTTACAGCCCGGGATCCCTTAATATGAGCACCATCTTGCGAAAATGTAGGGGCATTGTGATGGGAGGAAGAGGGCGGGTAAAGCATAACATGGAACGTGCACCGAGCCTCGGACTCCACCCGGTGTGATGGTAATCTTTCCCCCTCTGTGTGTGCGGCCGAAAAAAAGGAGGGAGGAGAGGAAAGAGCAACCTGGCAGAATTAGGGCCCGGGGGTGGCGAGAGTTTAGAAAAAGTCCCAGGAGGCCGATGGCTGAGAGAGAAAGTCTTGCACGGCATGTTGGAGGGAGGCTGTAGGCAGAGCCAGAAAAAAAAAATGTCGGCCGCTTTAAGCCTACGCAGGTGGTGCCCCCGATCTCTTTAAATCTACCACAGGGCAAGACACTTATTTAACTTTGGAGCTTCATTTTAGCAGCTGCACGACACACAGATTCAGGTGGAATCTTTACCGGGCGAGCAATTTTTTTGCGCAGCAGACTTTAGGGTCAGTGAGTCGGCGAGCACCAGGGGCAGAGAAAAGCAAGGGGCGCTTCCAGCAACTCCACGATGACCGAGAATGGTGAGAAAGACAAGAAGGAGCGTAAACCCATAAAGAACAAGCTGTCGGCATTTTGTTGTCAAGGGAGGAATAGAAGTAAAATTTAAAAAAGCACCCGAGTGCCTGTGAAGACGGTGCTACGGCTCTTGGCTTACAGCCCGGGATCCCTTAGTATGAGCACCATCTTGCGAAAATGTAAGGGCATTGTGATGGGAGGAAGTGTGCGGGTAAAGCATAACAAGGAACGTGCCCCGAGCCTCGGACTTCACCCGGTGTGATGGTAATCTTTCCACCTCTGTGGGTGCGAGCACCGGGGGCAGAGAAAAGCAAGGTGCGCTTCCAGCAACTCCACAATGTAAGCCCATGAACAATGAACAGCGCAACTCTGGGGAGCTGGTAGGATTTCCAATGAGGAGCCAGCGTTTCCCGTAAACAGAGCTAGCAGCACACCCTCCTACGTCACGCCAAACAAAGATGTCATCAGCCTGTCCAGATGGGCCGTCCTAAAATTGGACAGGGCGGTAACAAAAATGCCCGATTTCCAATCACGCGCCAGCGTTTAACATAAACGATGACGCAAGCCAATTGAAAACAAGGGCGTGGCTTAAAGTCCCCTTCTGAAACTGTATCAATTCCAAGAAGCCCTCGCAGAGCGAGCAGCGCATGCGCGCTGCAACGCCAGGCGAGATCTAAAAAGATCCATTCCTGCTCTTTCCCTTTCATGCAGCACAGCAAGGTGGCTTGCTGTGTTGCATGAATTCTTGATAAATCTGCCCCATAGTGTTTTTTTTCGAACAGGTCAACCGCCGTAAACTTGCTCTTCATTTGCCTCAAAAATAATGATACCCCCGCCCCATTCGGTGAACAGGAGGGATTCCACTCATAGAATCCCTTGACCTGACTGCCCGTCCAGCACGGGCTGACAACTCATAACAAGGATCACTCTGCCCTATTGAAGGCGTGGTGACCTTTATTAGATTTCCCTGCCCAGGCCCAGGCCCAGGACCGAGATACGAGGCATGGTCACCCCGGGTGGAGAAATTAAGCAATGATCCTGATGGGCAGGTAGAAAACTCAGAGCCATTGTTTTCTTTTATTATTCAGAAACAATTTTGTTTGTGAAGGGCAAACATTTTTGCAGAAAAGTGCCAAAACAATGTGGCACCTGCACTGCAAACTGCATTCAGACCCTCTGTCCCACAGGCCATTGTTCTGAGGGCAGTGAGATTCCCCACCCAGCAGGTGGAAATCTCAAAATATGGTGGGAGGTCCTCCGGCGTCGGGGACCTTAGACCTGGCTGGCTCATTGGCCATCCGCCAATGTCTAAACAATCCTCCACATCTTTATTTCAAAGTACCTCTTTTACATGTGTTTTTCCACTAACGGGTGAGCTAGCCCTGAGCCATCCAACTATTTCTTCATTCTACATCCACTGTTTCGGTGCACAGACAGAATATCGATGTTGGAATATCGATGTGCCAGAATATCGAGTTTTTAATATCGAGGTGGCACAAGATCGACATGCAAGAATATCGTTGACCAGAATATCGACATGAAGGTAAGAAATATCGTTTTTTTTAATATCGAAGTTAGTAATATCGTTAGTAAAGATATTGTTGTTAATAATATCGACATTTATTTTAGTGTTTTGTATTTTACTATGTGTGTTTAAAGTATGTGATGTAATTATTTTGTATAAGTATAGCTTATTTTTTAATGTATGTGTGAAATTTTTAGAAGTAATTAATTTTATGTTAATTATTTTTTGTGTATTTTAGTTCCGCAGCGGGTTGTGGGTTTATAGGGGAAATAGGGAGGGAAGTAATTTAATTATAATTAATTAATGAATATTTTTTATTAATTAATATTTATGTATTTAATATTTTATATTGTTAATTGTGATAATTAAATTGTTGTTAATTAGTTATTAGTTGGTTATTAATTATTAATAATTAATTGGTTTATATGTTAATTGTGTCATTCTTTTAGGAGCGCGTTGTGGGTTTATAGGGGAATAGGGTGGGAAGTAAATTAATTATAATTAATGAATTAATATTTTTTATTAATTAATATTTATGTATGTAATATTTTAGATTGTTAATTGTGATACGTAATTTGTTATTAATTAGTTATTAATTGGTTATTAATTGTTAATAATTAATTAATAAATATGTTAATTGTGTT